>SDAV01000003.1:1200000-2400000 GCA_004522025.1 Didymella segeticola | reverse complement strand
ACAGTCCAGGTACCATACACAACTCAGCTGGATCGTGTTGTCAATGTGAGGTTTGTGTTGGGAAGGAACGAAGGATATCATCACGTGACACGCTTAGTCAGCGTTGTCGGCGCGATGGGTTGAACAGGGAGCTCTGGCGTTCTGGTGTTCATCCAGCATCGCGAACCGAACGCGCCGCGACATTCACCGTCACCACCGCGTTGCGCCAGGCACACCGCTCACTCTGTGAATGCCCTGCGAACGACGCCGCCGAAAACTGGAGTTCATGCGCGCACCGAATCATGGCGCCCAGCAAACCGAGAGAGCCCTCGATTGAGCGCACCGAGGAGTACGACAAGTTTATTGAGGAGCTGCAAGCGTACCATGACAAGAGAGGGTGGGTCTTCTCGAGCTGGGTTGTTGCATTGCGCGCATACTGATGTCGTGCGCAGGACGATTCTCGATCGTGAGCCCAAGGTTGCGAATCAGCACGTCGATCTGCTCCGTCTGTTCAAGCGCGTGAACGATGAAGGCGGCTACGACAAGGTCTCAGATACCAAGAACAACAAGCTTGCATGGAGAAGGCTAGCAGCAGACTTTCTGCAAGACAGCTCTGCCAGCCAGCTCACCACGCAGGCATTCCTGATCAAGACGGCATACTACAAGAACCTAGCGTGCGCATTCCATCGCGCCTATGCGCATCAATGGCTAACACATGTCTCAGAGCGTACGAGATATCGACGATACACAAGCGCGAGCCGCCGCCAAAAGAGATCCTCGAGGACATCACCGCCAAGGGAGGAGACCTGCTGAACAGAACCGTCGAGAACTTCTATCGCGGCAGTCGCGAGACTGAAAGGCTAAGGACTGGAGACTCAGACGACTCAGACGAAGACGGCGACGTGAAGAAGACACCAAACGCAGATAAAATGGACCTGGACGAGCCGGGCAGTACAGGCCGGGCCACGCGGTCATTACGCCATGCGCCGCCACAGCGTGTCCTTTTCCAGCCAGAGAGCAACACCAGACAGACGCGCCAGTCTGCAGGCCACTTGAGTTCGCCCGGGCTCAATGGCTACGGCACAAGTGCGGCAGCTGTAGCCATTGCCAACTACGAACCGCGAACGAATATCCCCCTTGCACTGAAGCAAGTCATAACCCCGTCAAACAACTTGGACGCATATGTGGCCTCGCGCAAGAAGTACATTGTGAATAGGAAGAACAGACCAGTTCCGTTGAAAGGCATGATGTTGCCCGGCACTGGCTTTCCTGGACCCAACATCTACATCCGCGCGCTCCATGCTCTACGATCGAAGGAGCCAGAAGAGGAGGCTTATGCGCTGCATCACCTCGTGAAAATCTCTCATGAGCGAGGCGACAAATACCGCTTCGACCAATTCCCGGGTCTCGCTGAAGCACTCATTGCGAAGGTCATTGATGTCGGATCCTTGTTCTTTGATGTCAAATGGGACATCTCATACGTCGAGGAAGATTTCGAGCAGCCGGACGTGTTGAACGGTTTGACGGGTACCAAAGATCTTCTGAAGAAGATCCGCGCTCTCCAAACGTTAGACATTGATGACGACCTACTCCCGGAAGAGAACGCCAAAGCCCTCAACATGATCAATGAAGCGGCGCTGATCATCCGGAACATGGTCATGCTTAAGGAAAATGCCCTGTTCGCGTCTATGATCCCAGCTATCCGGGACTTAATTGTCATCGTACTCAATTTGCCGAAGCACCCTACCGTTGTCGAACTGCAACACTACGCGCTTGAAATCACGGAGCAGCTGACCAAATACTGGATTTTGGACTCTCAAGATCCGGTCTACAGATCTTTACTCGCCCAAATCGACACTGATGATCGGGGTCGGATTATCACGTCGCTGAGAGCTCTTGGTCGGATATCGATGAATTTGGAAGCCACGAACAAACTGTCAGACGTCCCTGTGAAAACACTGCAATCAATCTGCGACTGGCTGCTCGTCGAGGACGAAGATCTGAGGATAGCATGCTTGGACTTCCTTTACCTCTTCACAGGATTTCCGGATAACGTTGAGCTCCTCGCACACGAGGTGAACATTGAAGGTGTCGTAGGACAGCTCGTTAGGCTGCTGCAGTTTGGCGCCATTGCATATGAAGAGAGACGCAGCACCTCCAAATCTACGAAGTCATCTACGCCGAATGACGCCGCACCGAAGCTCTCCTCTGCAATCATCGATCATCTAGTGACGCTAGACGAGCCAGATCGAAGCTCGCAGTGGCTCAAAACATGTTTCGAGGAAGACCCGACCGGCGAGATCACCCAAATCCAACTCTGGTCTGCGTATAATGCGGCCTTTCAAGAAGCCATGGCTGCTAACCCGTCTGCTTTCAAAGCACTTATGCCAGCTAAGGACTTCATCACGAATGTATCTACTACCTTTGGTGGCGCATCTGCGCAAGTGTTGACAGTCGGCGGCCAACCAAAGTACACGATTCGAGGGATACGCCCGCGATCTGTACCTGTCGACCCAAGCACGAAGAGGCAATACATGCGTTGTTGCTGGAGAGCACCAGATACCATCAACGGGCTATCAGGTGGTACGACATCCTTGGCCAACGGCGAGTGTGGCGAATTTGCTTCAGGCGCGCGAGCAATGTGGGACCATGTTGTGGGAGTCCACCTCAAGGTTCCTCGTGACCAAGAAACAGGCCAATGGCTTCTAGAACCTAAACCAGATATCGACATGGAGAACGGCGACGCGATCGCAGCCTCAATACCGCAGACCTACAATTGCCACTGGGCGAACTGCAATCACTTTCCCGTTGACACAGACTCGGCCTTCCTCGCGGGACAGCACGTCAAGACACACCTTCCCGATACCTCGATCAAACAAGCAATTCACGCACGTCACAATCGTACCGCCGACGACGCACAACCCTCTACATCCACTGCCCAAACCTCAAACGCAGCGTACGGCAGCGCCGTCGGCAACGCCAACGGCTACTCACCCAACGCCTCCTCCATAAACATCCACCCAAATTTCCGTTATTTTAATACCGCAACAGACGAAGCAAACGACGCCGCCGGCCTTCCCCTGTCGTCCGTCCTTGTTCTCCGCAACCTTGCCCGCCAACTCAACAAAATCCCACCCCCATCTAGCGTCCTCGAGATTCCCGATTCGCCTTCGCACAAACGCACTTTCAGCGCTACAGAGCCTGGCAGCCCGTCAACACACCGCACAACTGGGGCCAAGAAACCGCGACTCAGTGACGCAGCGCGAGAGCGCGCGCTTGAAGATGGTGAGCGCGAGGAGGCCGAGGCCAAGAACGTGGGCTGGGTGCCGCGCGTGTTTGCGCCGGTTAGGGACCAACTGGCTTTCGTTGCGAGCCACAATCTCACGCTGAAGAATTATATGGGTGGGCTTTTCAAGGCGATTGCTGATGGCGGGGCTTGAGGACAGGGCATCACAGAGGGACCTTTTGGAGCAGGATGGGATCTGGTAGCATGGCGTTCAAGGAAAACGCTGCTCGAGCACGTCTGTCACTACAGGTGGCACTGTTGTAGCGCACGGGTTGGTTTTGGATATTGCGTTACACCTACTTGCATGAGATAGGGTAGCTGAACGACTCTTCTTCCATGTTCCAACTACGCGCGTAGATGAATCATACCATCAGAGTATTTCAACAATGACACCTCAAATGTCTTGAGGTAGTCTCTCTGGGTCCGGGAACATGTCCTTGTATTGCATCATAGCCATCTGAGCCTTTATGGCTTCATCCTGCAGCGCCTGGCCACTCGTGTTGGCAGGCCCAATCAGCTGTGCACCATCCTTTCTGAATTTACTGCGGTGCACAGGGTAGTGTCAGCCCTTCTCAGCTGAGCTCTAGCAAACGACACCCTTCAGGTAAGGGGTGGAGCGCGCTGAACTGTTGCACCTATAACTCTAAGCGACGAGTGGTTTCTGGCCAGTAGCATTGAGAACTTCACCATCCTCGAGGGCAAGGTCCTCGATGGTATATGAAGCATAGTGACACGGGTGTCGTACCAAGAATAAAACCAAGACTTCTAGAGCTGACTGTGGAAGACTTCTGGAGGCACAACTTGATGTTTGAGTTGCTGATGGCGGAGCAGGCCGATCAATCTGCACGATGGACATACTACAGACAACGTGTGCTACGACAACGCTGACCATTAAGACATCTTTCTTGGTCTGAGTCGATAGTTCATATGTGCAGGGCCGAGTAAGTGATTGTACCCTACTACAGGACGGCTGGTGTATATTCTCGACGTCCTACATGCTGCTGCCGTTCACGTTTGTGGATGAACTCATACAATTGACATACCCAAAAGAACTGAAGAAAACGCAAAAGACAAGAATACAAAATACGCTCAAGCCTTTGCAAGAATACCCTCGGCAACATCTCTGAGAACGAACTTCTTAATTTTTCCACTGCCCGTCAATGGGACCTCACTGTCACAGTCCTCCCCGAGCCAGAAGATGTGGACAGGCGCCTTGTGTCTGCCCAGGACTTGCCTGACCCATTCTTGTACATCTTTGAGTGCAGGTTTATTTGTCCCTTCTTCATGTAAAAGGAAGGCAGTGGGTACCTCAACGTAACGGGGATGGGAAACACCAACAACGATGGCACGCGCAATAGAGGGATGCTGAACCAGGCGCTCTTCAATCTCGAGAGGGTAGATATTTTCACCACCTGCATTCATGTTAGTTGAAGTTGCATCACTAGTGAACTGCAGAGCTTACCTCGAATGATGATGTCTTTGAATCGGCCGGTGATGGTACAGTACCCATCCACGTCGAGGACTGCTTCATCGCCAGTGTGAAGCCACATTTCACCATGCTCGTCTCTGATCAGTAGTTCTGCTGTCTTCTCTGGGTTCTCCCAGTAGCCTCTGCATAGCTGATACCCTGCTATGCAGAGCTCACCACGGTACCCGATGGGAAGAACTCTGTCCTGGTGATCTACGATCTTGACGCGCGCGTGGGGCAGCACAGTACCGACACTGGTCAGTCGCGCATGCAAGGAGTCGGTCGTATGCGCATTGAAAACAGTAGGTGAAGCTTCAGTCAAGCCGTAGCTCGATGTAAAATCGGTCATTCCAAGCTCATTTACCATACGCTCCATCAGCCAACGAGGCACAGGGCTTCCTGCTACAATGCCAGTGCGAAGCTGTGAAGACCAACCTGTGGGCTTGGCCACATCAATGATAGACTCCATCATGGCCGGTACACCGTGGAGGGCAGTGCAACGCTCGTCAGAGATGGCATTTGAGCACGCAACGGGATCGAATGACTCTTCAGGAAAGACAATCTTGCCGCCATGTGTCAGAGTTGCTAGCAAACCGAGCGTGAGACCGAAGCAGTGGAACAGTGGTGGTGGACAGCAAAGTATGTCGTTTTCTGTGAAGTCCATTCGATCCCCGATGAAGCGTGAGTTGTTGACAAGGTTGCTGTTTTCTATTAGCAAATGCTCGCGGGCTCCAGTGTGGTAATTCTCTCACTGATGTGTCAACATGGCAGCTTTGGGATTTCCTGTACTGCCACTTGTGAATTGGAGGTTGGCAACGTCATGCGGACTGACTATGCCATCGTAAATTTCCAAGATATGCTCTGGTATGCTGTCTCCTTCTCGAATCAACTCATCGTACTTGATAAAGCTATCGTCATTGCCACGAATGAGGCAAACAGTCCTTAGATCTGGTAGTACTTTGTGCAGCTCTTCATCCTTGAGTCGCTCTAGTAGTGGCTGGTTATCAAAGCGTGCGATCGCCGATGCGGTGAAGAGAACACTACATCCTGCATGGGTTAGTTCTGGGCCATGTAATGTGGTAGCTATGGGCTCAACTCACTTGTGTGCTTGAGCGCATACTCCATCTCTGTAGGTGTGTACGTGTTGTTGAGTGTGACGCAGATTGCGCCCAGTCGTGCGCACGCGAAGAAGACTGCAATGTACTTTTCACAATTTCCACTCATGATTCCAATCCTGTCCCTCGGACGAACACCGTACTTTAGCAGTGCTCGTGCAAGCATGCTCGACTCATCCCATAATTTTTGGTATGTCCACCGTGCGCCAGTCCACGGTATTACAATAGCTTCGTTATCGGCATATCGTTCGGTCTGTTGTAGAAGGAGTTGCGAAAGTGTCAACTGCAACAGAGGAGGATCGAGAGGCCCAGATACGATTGAGAGGTTTGGGTATGGCGGAAGAATGTACGGATCGATTTGTAGAAGCGTTTGGTTCAGCCGTTGGAGTGCATCATTGCGGGACTGATCGTGTATTTGCGCCATTCTTGGTCCTCTGGTCTAAGTTCACCAAACGCCTTGGTGAATCAAGGCCTTGCAACAGCGATATGATGCTCGAATATCAATAGGGCTTTCGGACTGTCTGTTACGATGGGTACAAAGTACGAACTAAGAAACCGAAAAGCAAGCAGACAAAGTGACAGCGAAGCAACAGTATACAGTAGAGCCCAGAAGCTATCGATGAGCTGGTGCTGGAAGCATGGAGTCCCGATCTTCGCCATGTTCTGTGGGGACAAGAACGAAAGCTTTTCGCTGATGCCTCGGATCTAAATCATGCGTCAGGGAACTTGTCTTTTGTGCCATCTGGTTCGTAGGCCGCGTTATTTTCGTGTCCTCGCACCGGCTCCAAAGGTGACATCCTGGGATCGGCTCCGCGCACCATGTTGGTCATTACTTCATTTGGTGACAGCACCGATTATCAGATTTCGTACAGTAGCGTTTAACCAGCAACCTGTACATGTTAGGTGTGATCTTCTGAAAATTTTCCTCGCCGAGGAGGGATCATCACATCGAGTGGTGAGCGACGGGGAGCGGCCGATGACCGCATTGCACGGTCTTAGCGCAGCAGCACTAGACATGGGACGGACATCAATCTAATCTGATAAGATGGAGCCCTTGCGGCATCGGTGAGCTGTCCTGTGGAGCCTTCGTGAGCATGGGGGGGCAAAATTTTTATCAGATGGTGGAGGAAGAGCAGAAGTGGTCTGGTGTGTTGGAAGGATGCGGGATGCACCGTTTGAGGATGCTTGCGCGGCGAAGAGGTGATGTGCAGCGGCAATAACTCCCTAATGAGCCGCGTTTCTTACCTTAGCAGCTAAAAGTCCGGCCAGCACCGTTCAGGTAGATTAAGTGTCGCAGAAGCCATAGATGCCATGGCCTCGACGACTAGAACACATCCGCCCTGTGCTGTACAAACCTGTTCGTCCTGTAGAAACACGCATCTTTAGTTTCAAAACATTTCAACAATAGTCAATCGGACCACACTGTACCACGAGCAGCGACTAGCAGCAAGTTTGAAATTCTTTGGCAAACTCGCCTATGTTCGGCCCTATCAACCCGAATTATCAGATGGAATGTGAGCGGGGATGCTTCTCCATCTGCTGATCCTACGTGGGTCGAATCTGATAATTTTTTCTAATCTAACCGGGTTGAACAATGCCGAAGTGTGCCAGAAATGACGTTCATTATTTTCGCACACCAAGATGCATAGCCGTTTCCAATCCATTCTAAGCTTCATGACCCTGCATCTGCCACACGCAATACGGACGCCTCATACGTTTGTTCGGCAGCGTGAATACGAGCGAAAGGCTGGATCCGACGAAATTAGGTTATCTGATCCGCTCCCTGCATGCAGGTGGCACGGCTCAGGCACCTTCGGAATCGCGCAGTGATTGGCTGACTCAACAGCGTTGACCTAGGTTATGACGTGTTCCGTCCATTGCTAACGCACTGCTTCTGTCATGCTGTGACCGACTCGAGCAAAAGAGGAAAACTGTATAATCCGATTCATCGGAAGATGCCCTTCGACACGAAAATGTCGACTCGGCCTTTCATACGAGTTTGGCTTACCGAAGACGAGGTTACTTCTCTACATGGTGTATTATTCTTTTGGCGCTAAAGTGCTACGAGTCAAACAACTAGACAACACGCGTCTTAAAGCTTAGCTAATGCATCCAGGCTTGGGCGAACCCTCTTTTCGCCATCCCAGACAAACGGGCTTAATGTAAAGAACTTCTCTCTGTTCACCATCATGAGCGCACTTCGCTTGTGAGGCAGATCCATAAGCTTCTCGACGTGGAAGCCGTGAGCGAAGTCGTACGCGAGTACAGTGCTGCTAGTGGCCGCAGGTTCGCCAACGAGGTTCCAGGTACGTGGCTCATCCAGGAACATGTAGTGCATAAGTCCAGACCACCATGCGGAGACACGGTAGGGGCCTCTGAAGCGGATGTCACCCACAAGAGAGTGCCTGCCACGGTCATAAAGTTCCGAACGGTAGTGGGCACCCATGTGATCTTCCTGTTGAGTGCGTTAGTGTATGTATGTATCCATGTGGTTCGTAGGATCGACATACCATAGCCCAGTAGACCTCGAAGTAGGCAAAGAGAACGTTGTCGAATGCCGCGAACATGGTCAGCACGTGGGGATCTTCATGCAACTTGCGCAGATACTCGCGGTGCTGATCCAGTGTCCCGGTTTCGTTCCAACCAGCGGCCACTCGTGGGTCATTCTGCCACTTGTTAAACAAGGCAAGATGCTCGGAGTTTGTATAATCGAGAGCAATCATGGTAAAATGCTCCTTGAGGTGGGGAATCCACCGGCTGTAGATGACAGAACCCGGCTCAGGTTTCGGTTCTCTGACAGGGTGCATTGTATGGCGCGGTAGGGCCGGAAATTGCGTAGATGGTGCAGTCTGATGAGGGAAGGCTGGGTATTGCTGTTCTCTTGGCTTTCCTGATGCATCAAGTCGCGGTGCCCAGACAGGACGAGGGCCGAATGGGGATGCAGCACCCTGCCAGAAGGCACCTCTCAGGAGAAGGTGACCATCCTGAGGAAGAGACGCTTCAGATGGCTTTGGATGAGGATGGAATAAGCCTGTAGAATACACCTCCTGCGCTAGTGCTTCTGAATCTCTACCAGCAAAGATCACCCGAAGATTCTCGACTAGAGGGTGCAATGAGACCAGGGCATAAGCGATGAGCCACAGTTGTGGCACACTAGGTCGCTCCCCAGTCCACGAGACGGTCAGGTAGGGTGATCTGCGAGCTCGTGCCCAGGAGCTGTTGTCACCCTTTGCAGGTGTGTCATTTTGAGGCAGGAACCCAATGTCGCTGAACGATAGGGAAGAGTTGTCCAGCTGGCTTGGTGGAGGGAGACCCTCACTGCTGCTATCGGCTCTAGAGAGCGATATCTTGTTGCTGGTAGCCTGACCCTGCTGTGCCACGTTTTTGACAGTATAGGCTGTCAGGTATGGGTGTGGAAGCTTCAGCATGAAGGGCTCCGCGGCAGAGATCGCTGCCTGGTCTTGTAGCGCCATTATGCTCGGTCAACTGTAGAGGAGAATGAAGAGAGTTAGAATGCTGCAAAGTGACTGAGGCAGCCACAGCTTGAATTCTAGAGGTCTTGAGAATCACGGTCACCGTAAGCCGAGGTCTGGAAAAGAAATAAATCACACACTGCTCAAGGCCATTACGCAGTATTAGTCGCGTATTTTACCACTTCGCGGGCTGCCGGGAAGATGGCAAGGGCCCCAGCGGAATGGAAGTTTCCGAGTGGACGGATAGTAACGCACCATGCGGGTGCTAAATTAGTTAACCATTTTTCGATGCAGCCCCACGAACTTCCAGGGTAGGAATCTGCAGCGACCCTGGTCATCTTGACGACTGCACTAAAAAATTGGTGACATTTTGTCAGTAAGGCAGTTGGTCGGTAGAGCTCGAGTCCAGGGCCGGTGCGCAAGCTCAGGCTCTGCTCGGGCTTGGAGCTGGTTGCAGTCGTACCACAGCTTTTGTGAGAGAACCACTAGTCTCTGAAATACCTTCTACCTGCATCGATTTCAAGAGGTAGAGCATTTTCAAGAGCTTCGTTTTGCACCAATACACTCAAGACCCCATCATGTCAACTACTCAGCAATCGTCCAGGACGCTGGACGACACCTCCAACTCATCTTCTTCGCCTCTCTATGACCTCGTGTGTGTTGGGTTCAGCGCAGCTCAGCTAGCAACTGCCATTGCAAACCGCGAGGCACGCTCCGAGTCCAGAGTGCTCTTCCTGGAGCGCAAGCCCTCGTTCTCATGGCACTCTGGAACGCACCTGTCCAGATCTCGTATGGAGACTCCATTTCTCTACGATCTCGCATCTCTTCGCAATCCCAGATCAGCATTCAGCTACACATGCTATCTGCTTGCACGAAACCGCCTGGTAGAATTCGCAAACTCCGACCGACTCAATCCTCTGCGGGACGAGTTTGAAGACTACTTGAAGTGGTGCGCAGAGCAGTTCAAGGACAACGTCCGATATGGCAGCGAAGTTGTTGGCGTCGCTCCGGAAGGCCAAGATAGTACCGTGAGAAGCTGGAAGGTTGCCGTCAAGGATGAAAGTGGCAAGACATACATTGTTCGAGCAAGGAATGTTGCTGCTCCTACGCCGGGAAAGCACATTAGCCCGAAGACGCAGTCCTTGACCGCCGTCGACTTTCTTTCTGGACAGCGAATCATGCCCATGGCCGATTACCTGTCACGCAGGGACGAGCTCCGTCAATCCTTCGAGGCGCGACTGAACGTTGCCATTGTCGGCTCGAGCCATCAAACCGTCGAAATCCTGGATGACTTGCTGTCATGCCCTCGACTTGGGAACATCACAGTCGTTACCGAGAACGAAGAGCTTGCGCCGCTAAAGGTTCTCGGAGAACAAGAGCCACCGCAGCCACGGCTTTGTTCGATCTGGTCCAAACCAACCTGCGACTCGAAGCCGGTCACAGAATCGTCTGAGCTGATCCAGGCCATTTACATGCGTGCGTATGAGAAACAGGTGGCTAGCAAGGGCGAGCACGCCCTTCACGTCGTCATCGGCAAGGATGCATTTGAGGCATGCTCCAAGGCCAACGTCATCATCAGGGACAACTCTGCGGCACCTTTCTCGAGCAGCGGGCTTCTGCAGAGCCTGAACACACTCGTACTCGGCTGTCATCAGCTTGGCGAGAGCTTCGAGGAGGTCCAATTCAAGCGAGGCGCTGTAGTGGATGCTCGCATGTGGTTGATGTCGGCAAACTCAGAAGGCGGCCGCTCATTGGCAAAGGACATCTCGCTACGGGCCGGAGAGGTGGTGAGCGCCCTTTCGTCACCAGCTGCGGACAGGCGGGATGTGGTGGTACAGGCTAGGATCTAGAGAGCTGTTCTGATTGGGAAGGTGCACAGCGGGGCGTTTGTTACATAATTTAGCAAATTTTCAATCTGATTTTCGGCGGTCAATCTGATAATTCTCGCCCTAATCAATCTCCGGCATCGCTCCGAGCGACACGACTGACCGCTCCACCACACAGCGCCACCCACGGCGGGGCCCAACACCCACCGTGCATACTTTCACGTGAGACTATACCCGTTAACGTTATGCGCAGGATCCGCCAACCATGTCGATCTCGGCCACCGTGTCTTGGTCGGGGCACGGCTCCCTACCCAATACTCCTCTCCTGCAAGCAGGTCTAGAAAACTTCATCACTTCGCGACGTCGAGTGAGCCTTCAATTCCAGAATTCAACCTGGTTTCGCAGGCACGATGGCGTTCAAGAAGCCGTCTCTTGCGCCGTACTTGGCATTCTTTCAACTCCTCTTCTACGCAAACCCTACGTGGCTTGACAAGCTACTCGTTTTAACTGGAGCTGTATTTGCCATTGCAGCTGGTGTCCCCTTCCCGCTTATTGGTATTGTTTTCGGTCAACTCGTCGACGACATCAACGATGCAACCTGCAGCAACCGAGATGGCGCGGGAGCCAGCCAGGACATGTCATCGATCAATTCGAAAGTCCTTCTACTTGTGTACATCGCCATTGCAAGCTTCGCCTGTATCTACATCCACCTTGTATGCTGGAACATAGCTTCGCAACGGTTGGCCCAACGCATTCGGGATCGCTACCTCAAAAATCTCCTGCGACAAGATCTTGCCTTCTTCGACAACCTTCAGTCGGGAGAAGTGTCATCTCGTCTCAATGGCGACATCTCAGCCATTGAAGGCGGCACAGGCGAGAAGGTCGGTGTCGCCTTGACGTGCCTTTCTTTCTGTGTAACGGCATACATTGTTGGATTCATCAAAAACGCTGAGCTTGCTGGGATGATGGTTTCCTTGATCCCTGCTTTCCTTCTCATGGCAGTGATTGGCGGTCACTTTGTCGGCAAGTACACAGTCAGCCTTGGAGGATATTTTGGATCGGCTAGCGCGCTCGCCTCTGAGGCACTGAGCAACGTGGGTCTCGTTCATGCCCTCGGTGCCAACGAGAGACTCGAGAAGAAGTTCCGCAACCACCTAGGAAACGCCCGCCATGCCGGTATTCGCAAAGCTTTGGCTGCGGCCGTAATGGCTGGATTGCTCTACTTGATCGCCTTCTCGGCTAGTGCGCTGGGCTACTGGCAGGGTAGCAAGAAGATTGCCGATACCATCGATGGCAATGGCAATGACACGATTGGCGAAATCTATACTGTCACATTCATTCTGCTCGACGGTTCGTGTCTCCCTTGGAAGGTCCAGGCCGCTGCTGACAGTACACAGGTGCTATTGTTCTCAGCCAGATTGCACCCATGCTTCCGCTCTTTGGTGGTGCAATTAGCGCCTTCGCTCGCTTGCGTAAAGACATTGAGACGCAACCAACCATCGATAATACCTCGACGTCTGCTGAAAAGCCTACTACAGTAGATGGTAAGCTGACCTTCCGTAACGTGGAGTTCACATACCCTTCGCGTCCGGACCACCCTGTTTTGAATGGAATCTCCATCGATTTGGAGGCCAGCAAGCTCACTGCCATTGTCGGACTTTCCGGAAGCGGTAAATCAACGATTGCCAGTTTAATTACTAGGTTCTACGATCCAAACGCCGGCGATGTCTACCTCGATGGCCGAAACATCAAAGACATCAACGTGAAGACTTTGAGAGGATTCATCAGTCTGGTACCCCAGGAACCTTCCCTCCTAGACCGATCAATCTTGGAAAACATTGCGTTAGGCCTTGTCAACTCCCCTGCTCATTCTCATTTCGAAAGAATATTCCTCAGCAACACGTTGGCCGACCTAACGGAAGAAGTACGAAATGGAGAAGATCTTCACAAGGCCGCTGAGAAAGCCGGGCCCGAGGTTGTTGAGATCCTTCAACTTGTACAACATGCAGCAGGCCTGGCTGATGTCGCCGTCTTCATAGATCGTCTGGAGTTTGGCTTTGCAACACTCGTAGGATCAAGTGGAAGCCTTGTCAGCGGTGGTCAGAAGCAGAGAGTCGCGCTTGCTCGTGCTCTGGTCCGCGACCCCAAGATCCTGATTCTTGACGAAGCTACTGCCGCACTCGACTCAGCTAGTGAACAGCGCATTCAAGCTGCTATCGATCGCGCATCCCAGGGCCGGACCGTCATCTCTATTGCCCATCGTCTCTCGACTATTCGAAACGCCTCCAAAATCATCGTCATGAAAAAGGGGGACATCATTGAGCAGGGCACACATGATGAGCTTCTGGCACTAGACGGCTCATACGCGGACATGATACGCTTACAGACTGTCAAGGTTACCGACGATGGCGCGTCGAGCTCAAGAACAAGTCTGGACGATGATGAGATCGACTTGGTCAAGGATGAGCTTTCGACATCAGCCGTTCTTGATACCGACGCCCTTGCTGAGAAGCCAGCAGCTAAGCAAGAGTCAAAGAAAGGAGCCAATGGCGAAATTGTCGCAAGGTCAATCTTGAAAACGATGGGCCCTCTGGTCCGCCCGTACCTGTTACTTCTATTGCTGGCTTTCTTGGGTGCTCTGGTCGTCGGTGGACAGTACTCCGCGTCCGGTTTGTTGTTCGGAAACGTCATGGGCGTAATGTCGCCTTGCAATCCTTCGGATTACGTCAGATCACAGGGCGCATTGCTAGCTGGCATGTGGTTTATGGTCGCATGTGTGGCTTTCCTGGCCAACTTTACCAGCTGGGCAACATTTGGGCTCATTTCGGAGCGTCTGATCTACAAGGTGCGGGTACTTTCTATGCGCTCGCTTCTACAGCAACCCCTGCAGTGGCACGAGTCTGAGGGTAGAAGTCCAAGCCAGTTGTTGGAGTACATCACAAAGGATGGCAACTCGCTGGCAGGTTTCAGTGGCTCCATTGTTGGGACACTCTTCTCAGTGGTTGTCAACTTCATCGCAGCTATCGTACTATCTCACATCGTTGCCTGGAGGATTGCTGTGGTATGCTTGGTCATTGTGCCACTGCTGCTTGGAGCTGGATACATGCAACTTCGCGCCATTGGTAATTTCGCTGTAAAGCATGCAGGTGCTTTCTCGTCATCTATTGGTGTCACGATCGAAGCCGTCGCGAACATTAAAACCGTCCATGCTCTATCTATCGAGGAAGAGATCATCCAGACCTATCGCAGATCTCTGGTTGCTCCGCGGAAAGAGATGGTGAAGCAAAGTTTCAAGACCAACATTTGGCTAGCAATTGCGAACTCTTGTGGAAGCTTCATCTATGCTTTCGCGTACTGGTGGGGTTCCAAGAACATTGTCGAGGGGCGTTATGACCAGACAGCCTTCTTCATCATCCTGATTTCTATGCTCCTTTCCGCACAGCTGTGGGGTCAGCTTTTCACCCTGGCTCCGGAGCTCTCCAAAGCCAGGGCCGCCATCTCCCGTATATGTGGCGTGGTGGATCTGGGTGACGACTACCCAGGTACCGCGTCGAGCAGCTCGTCCCTCGATCTGGATCCTATCGAAAAGGAGAAGCATGATGTTGAAGCGCTTGCTGACTCACACACCCCTGCTGTTTCAGGCGGAGGTGCTCGCGTGGTCTTCAAAGATGTTCAGTTTTCGTACCCTGCCCGTCCCGGCGTGCCGGTATTAACTTCATTGTCACTCTCGATTCAGCCTGGCCAATTCTGCGCTCTCGTTGGACCTTCCGGAGCAGGAAAGAGTACCGTGCTTGCTCTTCTTGAGCGTTTCTACTCTCCTTCCGCAGGAAGCATCTCGATCAACGGCATCGACATTTCACGCACCCACGGCACATCATTCCGCGACGATATTGCATATGTACCGCAGAATAATGTGTTGTTCCAGGGAAGTATCAAATTCAACATTGCGATGGGAGCTAGACCCGGACACGAGCCTTCGGACGCAGAAATCCAAGAAGCGTGCGAACTGGCCAACATCCATCAAACCATTGTCGAGCTGCCGCAAGGATACGATACCGAATGTGGTGCAAACGGCTCCCAGCTGTCTGGTGGACAACGTCAAAGACTATCAATTGCTCGTGCACTCGTTCGCAAGCCCAAATTACTTCTACTTGACGAGAGCACTAGTGCTCTTGACGCGGAGAGCGAGAAGGCTCTCGAACTCGGTCTTGAGCGCGCGGTCAAAGGTCATGGCGTCACTGTCATCGCCATAGCTCATCGACTACGAACAATCGCCCGGGCTGACGTGATCTTCATGGTCGAGGGAGGCAAAGTGGTGGATCAGGGTAGGCATGAGGACCTTGTCCAAAGAAGTGAGAGCTACCGTGTCAATGCTCTTCACCAGATGTTGGGCTGATGTTCTGCGCTCACACGATTGTATATAATATTTTAATCAACTAGATCAAAGCGTTTGTATAAGTATCTTAGGCCAACTGGACAGCGTCTGGCAGCAGTCTCTTTTCGCCTCTCGGAATCCATACAAGAAGTGGAATCTCGTGATCTTCCTGCTCACCGTTCATATGTCCTGGGTAAAGGTCGCAGGACCTATGAACAGGGCGCTCCTTCAACCACCAGAAGCCTGACTTCTCATATAGTCTAATGGCGGCCTGTGAACTCTCAACATAGATGGGGAGGTCCGCTTGTGACGCGATCTTCTTGCCATACTCCACTAAGAGCTCGCCAACACCTCTTCGCTGGGCGTCTGGATGAACAGCAATAACGTGGCAGTACAGGTACCGCTCGTTACTCCAGAGCTTTTCTCTCGCGTTCCACAAAGGACCTATCAGAGCCTCGGCACGTTCCCTCTCTTTCCCTTGCAGCCATCCTATCTCGCCCTTCCTCCATTCACTAGGAGTAATGTATACATCATACAGGGCTAATCCCACGATTTTGCCTGTTTCTGAGTCCACACATTTCAGCGTATGCTGTGTGAGGTTATTTTGCCAGTAGTCCAACGTATGCGCAGTGTGCGCTTTACTGTGGAAGTGTTAGCAGCTCCTTCTCGAGTTCTACAAAAGAGGCCCATTGAGATGAAGGTTTAGGTGGGCTGCGTACCGAAATTCAGACTCCGGATTCGTCAGATCCTCCGCTGTGGCTGATGGGAACAGTGCCTTCGTGATTGCGTTATCCTTGAAGGCTGCAAAGTAAACATCGTATACAGCACTAATGTCTGCGGGCAGCGCCGGCAAGACTACGAAGCCCATGGTCAAAGCCTCAAACTGGTTAAGCGTGTGAGTCATTTCCTCGTTTGGGTCAGTGCATGAATACTTACAGCTTTTGATTCAGGTCACGGCTGCAAAGGCTGCAAACGGAGGTTGTTGCGTAAAGCAATCCACACTACTTCGTACTAGGTAGCTGAGAGCCTGGGCCTGCTCAAAGCGAGGTAGAGGCACTGTGTGGCGCAAAGTGTCAGATGACTTTTGGTCAAGTGCGAATTAGAAACGAGACGAGGCAACTTGCATGTACAACAGCGAGGCAAATGAAAAGTTATGAGCATGTCTTGCGATCGGCGGTGGATCAGTACCAAGGAGCCCAAGAAGTTCCAAGTAATTCTGAAGCACAGTCGGTAGATGTGAGCATAGCTGAATGTAGAGATTCTCAAAGCGCGTTGTCACAAGCAAGTCAGATCTCAGGGTTGCTGTGGAGCAACCATGGGGTCGTCATCACCGTTGTCCACCCCCATGCATATCAAATCTCGGGGCTAATTTACGGTTGATCACGCGCCACCGACATCAAATGCCAACGATTTTGCGTGCACCAGCAGTTTGCAAGGTCGACGCCTCACCCGCGACTTGTGCTCCTGATGTGCTCCTGATGTGCTCCTTATCAGATCCGCTGTAAGCGAAAGCCTTCCCGCACCTGAAAACTTGGGGTGTATACACGACAGGTGACAGCGCGGGAATGGCTTCGACATTGCCGATTTTTTCTATCACATGCAGGCACTCAGGAACACGTTCCGCAATCGGCTCGTAGAAGCTTTCTTCCAGCATGCGTAAGCTTGTGGCATGCATAGCACGCCATCATCGGCCCTTCTGCCAGTCCGGAACCAATTCGTAGATCGAAACAGGAGGTTGCGTTGATCGGCCATGGAGTGCGCCAGGTGAAAATTCTTATCAGATGAAAGGGGATCTGCAGCCCGACGATGTCACGCTGCATGACGCGCATTTAGCTGTTACCCCAACAGGCAGCTCCGGCCCTTGCACAACAACGATGATGCATCCACACTAGTTATCAGATGCAGGCTAATTGCGAACTCGTCCCACAAATTTAATCTGATCCGCTAATTGTGGGGTTTGGGCATGCCGGACTGCATGCTATTTGTTACAGCTAAAGTGGTGTAGTGGCCTCAAATTGACTAAAAGTCGCTCTTTGACTTAGGCATTTACGTTAGACAAACCGACATGCTTGGCGGGCGACGGCGTAGGCAAACAAACCCTAGGTTCGCTTCGAGTGACGAAAATGACGCCGGCGGCTGCTGTCCTAACAGGACCAACTGGCCGCGCAGTACGGACTTACACCCTGGTCGGAGATGTGGGGTGCTAACATTTTCTCGTAGCAATGGGTGCTTTGGTGGGGAGCTCGGCCTCGTCAACTTCTGTGAAGCTTGGCCTACTATACGGAGAGTCTCTTGGAATGCACACAAGAAGACGCTCATTCCGCTGTCTTTCTCACCAACATCCACATCACTTCGATCTCCAAGTGAAGATCACAACTCGTAAAAGATGCATCTAGCAAACGGTGAACAGACCCTACGCTATGGTGGGGTAGCGCAAGAGAAGGCCGAGGTCAAGGTTAACAGCAATGGCACGATGGACATCAACGAGAACGGTGCTTATACAAACGGGCACACTCAAATTGATAGCCAACTCACCGAACCCAAAGAGCTGGAACTCACAGCTCTCAAGGGGCAGTCGCTAGATGCGGCGTTGAATACTATTCTCACAGCTTGGACCATCCTAGTCCAAAGATATCAAAGAGACGTCTTCCACCAGTTCTCTTGGGGCATCAAAGGCGCTGACTTCGACGGTTGCCAATGCATACAAACAGCAGACCTGGACTTGCTGAGCCACAAAAATGCTACAAGTCTGGCTTCGAAAATTCGCGATGTAAGACTGAAAGATGTCTCACTGGATGAAGCCACTATCTTCTTGAATAACGGCACAAAAGAAGAGGTGAGAAGACCAAAGAACGGTCTTTCATTCAGTCGCTAATTGAGACCAGTGGACTCTCGAGGTTACAATTGACTTTGGAAAGAGCCCGCCACAAGCCATTGCACAATGGCAACCACCAAGCTTGTCACGACACCAGGCTGTGTCTGAGCTGCAATTTTTCTCTTCAATCATTGATACCCTTTCAAGCGCACCTGATACTGAAATCTCGAACTTTCTCAGCATCTCGGAGTCCGAGCTCGATGAGATCTGGAACTGGAACTCTCCCTTACCTCCAGACCTCCAGACATGCATGCATGAGCTGGTGGCAGAACAAGCTGAGAAGCAACCAGAGAAGAACGCCATCGAAGCATGGGACGGAAATCTTACCTACAAACAAATTAACGACTACTCCACCCATTTGGCGCAGATCCTGCGGTCTATCGACGACTCTCCAAATCAGATTATTCCAGTCTTGTTCGAAAAGTGTCGCTGGACGATTGTCGCTGTGCTTGCAATCATGAAGGCAGGCGCATGCTTCTCGCTACTTGATCCTGCACAGCCGGAAGGTCGTCTTCGAACGGTTGTGCAACAGGTCAGCGCTACTACATTCATCGCCTCCAAATCACAGGCATCGCTCGCCGCACGAATAGCTCCGCAGGCTACCATTATCCCGGTTTCTGCATCCAAATTTGAGAAGGTTTACGGTCCATATGCCGAACAGCAACCCAAGACCACACTGCCAAAGGTGTCTCCATCGGCCGCCCTCTACATCCAGTTCACAAGCGGTAGCACGGGTCTGCCGAAAGGATGCTTGATCTCACATAGCCAGTACACGTCCGGTGCAATCCCACGTGCATATGCCGTGGGTTATCGACCGCATTCGCGAGTGCTCGACTTTGCCAGCTACGCCTTTGATGTGTGTATTGACTCTATGCTCTGCACAACTGCCCATGGTGGAACTCTTTGCACTCCCTCCGACGAGCGCCGAATGAACGATCTCAGTGGCGCCATGCGAGACATGCATGTCACTTTGGCCGGTATGACTCCTTCAGTGGCCCGCACTTTGGACGTCGACATTCTCGACCACCTCGATTCAATCGCACTTGGAGGTGAAGGCACGTCGGCAAGCGACGCCGCTTCTTGGGGCAAGAGGACAAGAATTGTGAATGCCTACGGTCCATCGGAGTGCACAGTCGGTGCCACGATCAATGGTAATGTCGGAGACAAGCCATATATCACAATGGGTACAGGAACAGGTGCCGCTATCTGGCTTGTTGACCCTGAGGATCATAACAAGCTTGTTCCAGTCGGTGCAGCTGGTGAGCTTCTCATCGAAGGTCCTATCGTCGGCATGGGCTATCTGAACAACCCGACAAAGACCAAAGAAGTCTTCATCGAAGATCCAGATTTCTTGACCAAGGGAAGCAAGTCATTCCCTGGTAGAAGAGGCAAGCTGTACAAGACCGGCGACCTCGTCCGCTACGATCCAGATGGCTATGGAGAAGTCATCTTCGTCGGTCGCCAGGACCAGCAAGTCAAGCTTCGTGGACAACGTATCGAGCTTGCGGAGATCGAGTACAACATGCAAAAGCATCTACCTGCGGACACTCAGCTGGCTGTTGAAGTCATCAAGCCCGGCGGTACCGGCGAGCAGACACTTGTCGCATTCTTGGTTGAGCAAAGGAAGAATGGCATGCGCCATCTTGATGGCCAGGTCTTTGGCAGCTTCTCCAATAAGTTCCAGACTGCGCTTCAGGAGATGACAAAGCACCTGTTCAACGATCTTCCTAGCTATATGGTGCCTAGCGCCTATATTCCTCTCTGGAAGATGCCGCTTCTTGTCTCGTGCAAGACTGACAGGAAGAGGCTGCGCGAGATTGGCAACGGCGTCACTCGCCAGGACCTTCGACGCTTCAATGCCCTCCTCTCTGAGAAGAAGGAGGCTACCACCGAGATGGAGCTCAAGTTGATCCCTGTGTGGGCCAAGATCCTGGGTGGTGACGCAGACTTCAGTGCTAATGACAACTTCTTCAGCATGGGTGGCGACTCGCTCAGAGCCATGAGGCTTGTACCTGCCGCACGCGAAGAAGGCATCGTCTTGACCGTTCCTGATATCATGCTGAACCCCACACTGTCTGCTATGGCTGCCAAAGCAAGGCCCTTGTCGGAAGAGGATACCCTTGAGGTCCTTCCATTCTCAATGATTGGCCAGGACTGGGACGTGGAGAAGTCTAAAGCTGAGAGCGCTGAGCTTTGCGGCGTCGATGCGGCAAATGTCGAGGACGTGTACCCTTGCACGCCTCTCCAGGAAGGGCTGATGGCCCTGTCAGCCAAATTCCAGGATGCTTACGTCGCTCAACGTGTCGCCAACCTTCCCGTCGATATTGCTCATCGGCTTAAGGAGGCGTTCGATAAGTCTGTAGAAGGCTGCCCAATCCTTCGCACGCGAATTGTTAACGTACCTGGTCGCGGCCTGTTTCAAGTTGTCCTCAGCGATGGCCAACTCGTCCGTGAGCACGGCTCGGTCCTCGCGGAGTATCTAAAGGTTGACCAGGCCGAGCCGATGGATCTTGGGAAAGCCTTGTTCCGCTACGGTGTTGTCCATCCTGAAGGCAGCGATAAGGCGCACTTCATCATCACGATGCATCATGCAGTGTATGATGGTTGGTCTATGCCCCTTGTGTTCGACCGCATCAACCGGGCATTTGTGGGCCTCGATACTTCACGACCTGTCACTTTCAAGAACTTTATCAAGTATCTTACCAGCCAGGACCCAACAGTGTCTAAGGACTACTGGAAGGAGCGTCTGCAAGGCGCAAGCCCACATCAATTCCCTCCCCTACCCGAGAAGGGCTATATCACGCGCGCGGACTCTTTGCTCGAGCATTATGTCATCATCCCCACAACAGCCCACAACAAGCTCACTCTTGCGACCATCATTCGTGGCGCCTGGGCGTTGGTATCCTCGCTCTACATGGGCCATACCGATATCATTTTCGGCGAGACTCTCACAGGCCGCTCTGCACCTGTGAACGCGATTGAGGATATTGAAGGACCCATGATCACTACTATCCCGGTGCGGGTTCGCCTAAATCTTGACCGCCCCATCTCCGACTTCCTCCAGCAAGTGCACACCCAGACTGTTCAACAGATCCCGCACGAGCACCTTGGACTGCAGAACATTCGTCGCGTAAGCAAAGAGGCACGCCACGCATGCGAGCTGCGCACAGGTCTTGTCCTGCACCCAAAGGAGCCCGAGAATTGGAACGAAGGAAGAACGCTTGAGAACGCGCCAGGCGATGCTTTCCTCCCAGCCGATGACGCAGAGGCAGCACGGGAAGCGTTGAAGTTCAACACATACGCTCTTATGCTTGTGTGCACGCTTGAGGATAACGGTTTCTTGGTCATGGCCAGTTTTGACTCCAAGTGCATTACCTCACCAGCTATGGAGAGAGCGCTTGTTGTCCTGGATCGCATCGTTACTGCTTTCTTGGGTAACCCCGAGAGCAAGCTTGGTGATGTCGCAGTCTTGGATCCAGAGGAGCTGCAAGATGCGCTCAAATTGAGGCCAAATGATGTCATGGTCGACAGCGCTGTCGATCTGCTGCCGGCACAAGCCTCAGAGAATGACCAAAGCAAGACACTGTCACCTAACGAGGAGAAGCTTCGAGGCCTTCTGAGTCGTATCCTTGGCATGCCCGAGGTTGATATCAACCCCAGCGATAGCTTCTTCGAACTAGGTGGTGACTCCATTGGGGCTATGAGGCTCGTATCCGAGGCCAGGCTTCAAGGCTTGAACATGTCGGTTGCGCAGATCTTCCAAAGCAAATCATTGTCGGAGCTTGCCTCAAGTGTCGGCAACGAGAAAGAAGACAAGCTGCTGAATGTGCTCGCGCGTATTCTGGGTATGCCTAAGAGCGACATCAGTCCGAGCGACAGTTTCTTTGAACTTGGAGGAGACTCGATCGGTGCTATGCGTCTTGTGTCAGATGCACGCACACAAGGACTCAGTATCAGCGTTGCGCAAGTCTTCCAGAGCAAGTCCTTGTCTGAACTGGCGGCATCAGCGCAGGAGACATCGTCAGGCCAGCCGGAAGCTGACCTGAACACTCCGTTTGTTGCTCTTGGAGCTGATGCGAGCCTGTTCAGCGCTGATCGTATGGTGTCCTACGTGGAGAATCCAGAGTGGGATATCGTAGACGTTTACCCTACCAGGCCATTGCAACAGCTTGCAGTCGAGGGTACTGTGGATCTGCCACGCTATTCTCTGCGTTATGAGCTCATCAAGTTTGCTACTGCCATTGACCAGAAGAAGCTCGAGCAAGCTTGCCAGGAGCTTGTCGCCCGCAACGAGGTCCTGCGTACTGTCTTTGTTGTCGACGGTGGAAAGACATTGGGCCTTGTCATCCGCGACGTGAAGGTACCTTATAGTGAGGTCGCCGTTCCTGAAGGCGAAGACATCAACGCTTTCGCACACAGCTACGTACGTGAAGACATTCAGGCACCCAAACCCCACGGGTCGTCTTTTGTTGGCTTCACGCTGTTCGTGTCGCCCTCCACGGGCGCGTCGACCCTGGCGTTCCGCATTTCGCACGCTCAGTACGACGAAATCTGCCTTCCGCTCCTCTTCGACCAGCTATCCGCTCTCTACGCTGGCACCGATGTCATCGAAACGCTGCCCTTTACAAAGCATGTGAACCATGTCGTGCGCGACAACATCCCCAAGAGCATTCCATACTGGCAGTCCCTCCTCGCCGGCTCCCAAATGTCCATCCTAAAGCCCGACATCCCACTCAAAGCCAAGAATATGGCCGACATCTACCTCGAATTCGACATCTCCTCGCGCCCCAAGGACATCACCATCGGTTCTCTTCCCACAGCAGCCTGGTCCCTCGTCCTCGCCAACCGTCTCAACAAGCGCGATGTCGTTTTTGGTGAAGTAGTCACCGGCCGCAACCTGGGTGCGCCCAGCGCTGACCGTATCTTCGGACCCACATGGCAGTACATTCCTTTCCGCGTGCCGTTCAAGGCAGGCTGGACGCATCTCGACCTACTCCGCTTCGTGCAGGCGCAGCACATTGAGTCTGCAGCGTACGAAGGCATGGGCCTAGCTGAGATTGTGGAGAACTGCACGGACTGGGACAAGAATGAGGTTACATGGTTTGATACCGTGGTGCATCAGGCGCCGGCGTGGGTTGAGGAGCTGCCGTTTGGAAATGGCGTCGAAGCAAAGTTTGAGACGGTGTACCCGCATGCTGAGCCGTTGAGGGAGTGGAAGTGTCAAGCTTTCGTGAAAGAAGGTGGTAAGAAGTTGGGTATCGAGATTGTCACCTTTGAGGAGTGGATTCCGGTTGCTCATGACGTTCTGAAGGAAGTTGGACAGGCTTTGGAGGATTTGCAGAAGAAGGCTGGCGCGCCTATCTTTGAGGCTTCTGGTGAGACGAAGCAGCCGTCGCTCGAGGATTTCGAGGGTGTGATGTAATGTGTATTTTTGTTTTGCAGGCTTAGAATAGGTGTTGGGAATATGTTAGGCGATTGGCTTGAACCCTTGCTTTACTTTTCATACTCATTGAATAATACTGTATTTTCCTTGCATCGCAGTCCTGAAACCCAACACGCTTTGTCGCGCCGCCACGTGCTATCAGCAAGGTGAATGTACACCACCAAATACCAGCCATAGAGTAGTTGGATTGCCATGTCTCACCTGGAATGTATCAGATTAGTACTTCCTTTGACGTTGCACACGGACGGCAGCCGGCATTCGTCGCGATGTCAGGAAAGGACAATGGCTCTGGCATCCCTTCCCGAACTCTCTGATGGAGGAGCGAGCTGGGTGAAGATTACAACAACCGCACAGTCTTCCACTCTCTCACAGCCGTACATCCTTGCTACCATCCGGGAAGCCTTGTTACTAGGTTGCACTCCACGCCACCTTTTCGTCCACGACAGATATCGACATTGAGGAGCCGACGTCACAATGCAGCTCGTTTATAGCATCTTGAGTTTCGCCGCTCTCGCAGGCGCGCTTCCATCAGGAAATCAGGATTCCCAGCAATCGCAGCTGATCGGTATCGAGGGAGCTTTAGTTACGAGCGGCCAATGCCATATTGGCCAGCACTACTGCTTCAGCCAGATCATCGACGAACTGAGTAAGCACTCTGTCCTTCTCTCCTCCTTCTTGCGCGCTCTTCGAATCGGGCTCGTGTTTACCTGACAACGACTGACTGTTACACAGGAGTATCAAAGCAAGACATCCTTCACCAGTACTGTGATCAAAAGTACAAGACGGACTGGCAGAGTTGCAATACGTGCAAAAGAGCATGGCCGCTTCCTGAGTGCTGGGATGGGCCAGGAGCATGGTCCAGTGTGTTCAAATGTACAGGACATGTGAAGTACGAATGGCTTGGGAGGTGTGATGGGGACGGCTCGATGTGCACTGCAGGCACTTGTCGCTGGGCGAAGGCAAATGGCGCTGGGAATCTTGCTTCGGTATAAATATTCGCCCCCGAGGCATCATGATGCTCAGGAAGAAGGGTGCATTTTAATCATTGCGTTGCTTGGAATTCTAATGTATAAGTTCGAATGTAAAGTGCCTTGAGATGACGCCGATCACGTGACCGTCTTGGCGAGGCGAACAGCTTGGAACGCCATCATCGCATCGCAGGCACAGCTCTCATCACACCTCATCTCGCCGTCCGCGCCCCGATTGCATCTCGAGACAAGCAAGCCTCCGCAGGAAGACTTGTCTCTCTACCGCCACCATGGCACCCCAAAAGGACACCATGTACCGCTCGGCGGACATGTCCTTGACCCAGCTCTACATTGCAAACGAGATTGGCCGCGAGGTCGTCTCTGCGCTTGGAGAGCTCGGCGTCATGGACTTCAGAGATGTGAGCTAGCATGCACGCATTGCCGTAGGACTGTGAATGCTGACGATGCCAGCTCAACTCCGAGACGACCGCCTTCCAGCGCACCTTTACGCAGGAGATCCGCCGCCTCGACAACGTGGAGCGTCAGCTGCGCTACTTCCACGCCCAGATGGACAAGGCGAGCATCCCGATGCGCTCCATCTACGACTTCAACAACCCCTTCACCTCGCCCTCGGCCTCGGAGATCGACGAGCTGGCCGACAAGAGCCAGAGCCTGGAGCAGCGCATTGCCTCCCTCAACGAGAGCTATGAGACGCTGAAGAAGCGCGAGGTGGAGCTGACGGAATGGCGCTGGGTCCTGAGAGAGGCTGGTGGTTTCTTCGACAGGGCCCGTGGCCAGACCGAGGAGATCAGGCAGTCGTTGGATGATGACGACGCGCCTCTCCTGCGCGATGTCGAGCAGAACGGCTCCGGTGACGCTTCTGCCGAGCGGTCGTTCACCGTCATGAACATTGGTTTCGTTGCTGGTGTCATTCCCCGCGAGCGCATTGCAGCATTCGAGAGGATCCTGTGGCGTACCCTCCGTGGCAACCTGTACATGAACCAGTCCGAGATCCCCGAGCCCATCATCAACCCCGAGAACAACGAGGAGACCAGCAAGAACGTCTTCATCATCTTCGCCCACGGCAAGGAGATCGTTGCCAAGATCCGCAAGATCTCCGAGTCGCTTGGTGCCGACCTCTACAGCGTCGACGAGAACAGCGAGCTGCGTCGTGACCAGATCCGTGAGGTCAACACTCGCTTGAGCGACCTTGCCAGTGTTCTGCGCAACACCAAGTCGACCCTCGATGCTGAATTGACCGCCATCAGCCGCAGCCTGGCTGCTTGGATGGTGGTCATCAAGAAGGAGAAGGCTACCTACGAGACATTAAACAGATTCTCGTACGACCACCAGCGCAAGACTCTCATTGCCGAAGCCTGGGCGCCTACCAGTGCTCTTGGACTGATCAAGTCTACCCTCTCCGACGTTAACGAGCGCGCCGGCTTGTCAGTGCCTACTATTGTCAACCAGATCAAGACGACCAAGACTCCGCCCACCTACTTCAAGGTGAACAGATTTACCAATGGCTTCCAGACCATCATTGATGCCTACGGAACCATCAAGTACCGCGAAATCAACCCCGCGCTGCCCGCTATTGTCACCTTCCCCTTCATGTTCGCTGTCATGTTCGGTGATGCCGGTCACGGTGTCATCCTTCTGACCGCAGCCATTGCTATGATCTACTACGAGCGCAGACTCGAGCGCAGCAAGCTTGACGAGCTGTTCTCTATGATGTTCTACGGGCGTTACATTGTCTTCATGATGGGTCTTTTCTCCATCTACACCGGCCTGATCTACTGCGACGCCTTTTCTCTTGGTCTTCCTTGGTTCAAGTCCATGTGGGTGTGGGACAACGACGGCAAGGGTCCTACCGCGAGCCGTGTCGAGGGCCACACCTACCCCTTCGGCCTGGATTACCGCTGGCACGACACTGAGAACGACCTCCTGTTCTCCAACAGTTACAAGATGAAGCTCAGTATCCTGCTTGGTTGGTGTCACATGACCTTCTCTCTCATGTGGTCGCTCGTCAACGCACGCTACTTCAAGACTCCCATCGACATTTGGGGCAACTTCGTTCCTGGTATGATCTTCTTCCAGTCTATCTTCGGTTACCTGTCGTTCTCCATTGTCTACAAGTGGTCCGTCGACTGGGCTGCCAGGGGCCAGGACCCCCCGTCCTTGTTGAATATGTTGATCTACATGTTCCTGCAGCCTGGTACCCTCGAGGATCCTGAGCAGCCATTGTACCCCGGCCAGGCTACCGTGCAGGTCATACTGCTGTTGCTGGCTCTTATTTGCGTTCCCATCCTTCTCTTCTTGAAGCCTTTCTACCTCCGCTGGGAGCACACCAGGGCTCAGGCTCTCGGATACCGCAGCATTGGCGAGACTGCCCGTGTTAGTGCTCTGGACGACGATGACGATACGGCTGGAAACGGCAACGGCCATGGCAACGGTGGACGCGAGAGCTTTGGCGATGACGACGATGGTATTGCAATGATTACCCAAGACATCGGCCACGGTGAGGAGCACGAGGAGTTTGACTTTGGTGAGATCATGATTCACCAGGTCATCCACACCATCGGTAAGCTTGACTCTTTCCCCTGACCATGCACACTTCCGCTGACCCATTTAGAATTCTGTCTCAACTGCGTCTCCCACACGGCTTCGTACCTCCGCCTCTGGGCCTTGTCCCTTGCGCATCAACGTCTCTCCATTGTCCTGTGGGAAATGACGATGAAGAATGCATTTGCGTACACGGGCATCGTCGGCTCCGTGTTGATGGTGTTCATCTTCGGATTCTGGTTCGTGCTGACAGTCATGGTTCTTTGCGTCATGGAGGGCACAAGTGCCATGTTGCACTCGCTGCGTCTGCACTGGGTCGAGGCTATGAGCAAGCATTTCATTGGTGACGGTGTGCCGTTTGAGCCGTTTAGCTTCAAGGCGCTGCTTGAGGAGGAACCGGTGGAGTAGTGCCTTTTCGTTTGTTTGTAGGATAGGGTACGGGGAGGTATATAGAATTGTACAATGTACACGTTTACATGATTGTTTGCCTTTCGACAGTGACTGGGAGTGTTTATCGAAGGAAGAGAAACGTTGATAGGGGTATCTTGCAAATACAGCAACATCGTCATCGTCATCATCAGTATCCATCTTAAGCCTGCAGGTCCACGGCCTTTTTCTTCTTCTTCCTGCTCTCGGTGAAGCCCTTTCTCTCCTCGCCTTCCAGGCCCACAGCCTTGAGCACGGCAAATCTTACATCCTCAATGCCCAGCCTCTTCCCATCAACCAGCGTCTCGCTGCTACAAGCCAAAATCTCGCCCAACGCCGCACCACCATGCGGCGGCGCTATCTCGGGCAACAGCGCACGCATCCTCTCCCTCAACCCGCCCACTGTCCCTCTACTCTTCAGCTTCCCCGGTTTCCCTAGCCGCTTCACATCGCCCGCCTTGGGGATATACAGCTTATCCATCTTACTCAGCACGACCTGGTGGCTCACACCCGCGAGGCGCAAGCTAGCCAGGATAGAGCGGTCTTTATCCTTGACGCCGTGCTCGGCGTCGAGCAGAACGAAGACGCGGCGCAGACTCTTGCGGCTCTGGAGATACTTCATGATTTCCACGCCCCAGGCTGTCAGACTGCCGGACCCGTAGCCCGGCATGTCGACTATGATTAACCCGCCCGGGCCGACGATTTTGTCTTTCCCTGCGCCGCCCGTGCCCGTGCCAGAGAGGGGAATGGTTTTGATGCGTACACCGGGCTCGGGGGCTATGCCGTATAAGTTCATGGTCTTTGTGAATCCCGGGGTGCTGCTTGTGCGGGCGAGGAGGGAACGGGTGTTGCACCCCATGACGGCGTTGAGCAGGGAGCTCTTGCCGACGTTGGAGCGCCCGATGAAGGCTACCTCTGGTACGTCTGTTTCAGGGAGCATGCGGAAGTGGGCGATGCTGCGGAGGAGGGTGGCGCGCGGGCCGTGCGTGTCGAAGAAGGTGTTTGCGTGGGATTTGTGAGGGGCCGAGGGCGGGCTGGTCTCGTAGTACCAGTTGTAGTCATGTGGGCCTGTGGGGGGGTTTGAAGGGGGTGACTTGGATTTGGACTTTGGGTAGGATTGAGGCGAGGAGGGCGTGGAAGGGACGAGGGTGTTGATATCACGAGACTTGCTCGTCGGTGGTGGTAATGACGATGTTGATGACGATGGTGAGGATGGTGCTGCGTTGACTTCCACAGCCGCTGCTTCACCCTTCCGTGGCCGGTCAGCCTGGATACGTATCGTAGTGCCATCTGTGAGGGTAATGGTGTCGGTTTCCGCAGACGAGAGCTTCTCAGCTTCCCTCTGCACTGGGCGAGCGCGCGGTCTCACTCGCAGACCTCTACTCTGTTGCACACATCTCGAGACACACGAGCGACATATCCAGCGCGGCGCTGGCAAAAGACCCAACATGTCGTAGCATCAGACGAGAATTAAGGTACAGTAACTCAGTATGGTAGTCAACCTCAACTTCACTTCACGGTGGCCCCTGCGCTCCCCCGAACTTTTCGCCGCACCACCTCCGCGGCCTATCCATCACATCTAACATCTACACTTACTTACATCACCACCACGCCGCTCCCCACACCCACAACACCTCAACACCTACGACACCTCATAACACACATCCTCACACACACACAATGTCATCCCCCCCACAAATCCGCTCCCTCTACCGCCGCCTCCTGCGCGAACTCCCCATCAAAGACCGCACAACCCGCACCGCGCACCAAAAGCTCTCAGCCGCCTCTCCGCTGCAAAAGCGCCTGCGCCAATCCTTCACCAACCCGCCCACCTCGTCGGCCAACGCGCGCCAGTCCCCTGCCGATCTGGCCGCCAGCCAGGCCGCACAGGTCGAGCAGTTTATCCAGTACGTCCAGGCGCAGCGCATGTATGCCACGCTTATCGAGCGGTATAATCCGGGCATGGGGATGAGCGAGGAGGAGCGTGTTAGGTTGAGTGCGAGGAGGATTGGGATGAATTTGCCGGTTGAGTTTGAGGGCGAGGAGCATAGTGAGGGGTCGAACGGGGGGAAGGAATGAGGAGGGATGGAAGCAGGTCATGTTCGCAGTGTTGGAAGAAGAGTTTGGTGTATATGAGGCTAGAGTCACTACGAAGAGGATGAAAAGATAGGGTGGAGTGTACGAGTATCTTGTATAAGAACCTCTATAATGTCGACATCTCTATGGCATTCCAGCGCCGCCACGAGGCCGCACAGGCAGCTTGCGGCCAGGGTTCTCGCGATACCTTGTATCATTGTCAGTCAATGTTCAACAAAAATCAACGGTCAGGACTTACTTCTTTACAATCCTCTCAATCGAATCCAGCCCCTTCTCCAGCACATCCATCCTCGGCCCGTAACTCAGACGCACAAAGTGATGGCACGGGCTGTCGAACAGATCACGTCGCTTGCTGGGGTTCAAGTCGAAGAAGATACCTGGCACGACAATCACCTTCTCCTGCAGACACGCGTCGAAGAAGTTCAATCCATCGTTGATGCCCTCCGGCAGGCCGCTCAGGTCTAGCCACAGGTAGAAGGTCGAGTTGGGCATGTAGGGGAACGTGAAGCCAATCTCCTGCAGTCTTCCAATGACATAGTCACGCTTGGTGCGGAAGTGCGTCTGCAGCGCGCGCATCTCGTGACGCACCCGCGGCGGGCTCAGCATCTCCACGGCTGCCTCCTGGAACGGCACGTTGCAGCCGCCGTCAAGGTACGAGCCGCACGACCCAATGGCGCTGATGAACTCCTTGGGCCCAATCACCCACGCAACTCGCCATCCAGGAAGTCGGAAGCGCTTGGTCAGGCCGTCGATGATCAACACGTCGTCCTCGTCGACGTCTTCGACGTTATCCGCCGCTGAGATGACAGTGCCATCGCAGTTGGTCGTGTAGTTGTAGCCACAGTAGAACTCGTCCATGATGAGGGTTGCGCGATCACGGCAGATGTTCTGAATCTGCGCCAGCTCCGGGTTCGTGACCATCTGTCCGGTAGGGTTCCTTGGGTTCGACGTCAGGAGCACTGACGTGCCACGAGCAATCTCCTCAGCCACCTTGTCTGGCGACATGTGGTACTGGTCCTGCTCGCCGAGCGGGATGGGAATAGCGGCGATGTTCTTGAAGAGAGACAACATCTCGTTGTACGCTGTGTAGTCGGGAATGAAGAAGCCAAGGTAGCAGTTGCCTAGGACAGCCGCAATACGGATCAATCCCGCGCGCCCACCAGGTACAATACACACGTTCTCGTACGTGTACTGGCTTTCCTTTCCTTTGCGGTGATGCTCATTGTAAAGTGTGGCAACTGCCTCGCGGAGAGGCCTGATGCCAGCTGTAGGTCCGTATTCGCGGCCGTGTGCGCTGATGTCGACTTCCTTTGGCCTCTCGAAGCAGCTTTGTTTGTTAGTGTCGTGCTATGGTGATGGATTATCGAGAATACATACCCCTCGATGCTATCGTCGACCTCTGGAGCTCCCTGGCCCAAATTTGCCCACTCGTCGGGGTTCTCTAGGTAAAGTCAGCATCGAAGCAAGTCCAATCACGCTTGACCTGAATTGTCCCTCGAGTACGCGTGTACTGCTCAATACGTACCAGCAAAACCATGCTTGTATGCCTGTTCCGACGTCCATACTACACCGGTCGTGGAGCGCGAGGGATCGAGGCCGGCATGAGGCTTGTGGCCTTCGTGCGATTCGCGGAAGTTGCGGTGGATGCTGGAGCCCAGCTCTGGAGCACATGTCAGTACAGCTCTCGAGGGGTGATATGTCTGTCCAGCCAGACGCCAGTTCCACAAGTGAAGCTTGACAGCTATGTTCCGTGTCCGAGTATAGCAAGCAGTATGCCTCAGTGATCCTCTCCAGATTCCTCTCACATCACCACCTCACTCCAACTCACCATTGCCAGTCGGCTCCTTGGAGGTTGAGAACCTGCGCTGTCCATGTCCAGAGCCCGTCTTGAGGATCGGGACCTTATCTGCGGAAAACGACATATCGTCGAAGCTGGTCTTGAATTCGGTGGGAAACAAGCTTTCGCCCAGGCTGTAGGAGGGGTAAGCTTAAGAAAAGCGGGGCAGCGTCTCTGAAGGAAGACAGCTGTCGTGGCACGTCAAGCGTCGAGGTCTAGCAAAAGCAATAGAAGACGTGGGAGATAGAGTTGGAAGGCGCAGAATGGAATAATGTGGGGTCGATTCTGCCAGAGCAAGGAAAGCTGCTTCGGGCCTTTATACACGTCAATACGTCCCCCCGTTGCGGTGCCCACCCATACACACCGCAGCTTCGCCGCCATGTGCGCTGGGGCGCGTTCCAAGCTGTGCAGCCCCGTCCTCTCCGATCCCCGATGTTCTTCCCGTACTTCAGCCACAATGGCTGCTATGGAGCCAATGGGAGAATTCGCGCGCTGCAACGTGCATGCCAGTGTAGCCCCGAGTGTAGCACATTCAGCACGGCTTACTTGATGCTCTTCTCACACCGCCGTGCCTTGTAGAACGGCCATGTTGCAAGTACCACCGTAAGGCTTGCAGACAGCTGAATGCCGACGAAAAGCAGCGCATTCCTGCCGTTATAAGTGGCAGATACAGAGACAATTCTATCAGCATGTCTTCAGCTCGCTAGTGCTTTGGCAATGAGGCTCTTTGCTTTTTTTTACGTAGTGGCTGAGACGCAGTGACGTACGTACTCCGCGGATAATGCCTCATTTGTCTCAGCCCTACGAACAAGTCCGATAGGATCCGCAGACTCGCAAGGGGCTCCTACTCGTCCCGTCACTTTGCTTCATTTTCGATATCGACATCTGAAGGCTACCCGTCGGCCGTGTTCAATCAAATAGAGCGCTTGCCGCGAGTCTCGAGTCTGTCGTGCTGCAGCAACGACATCCAGACGTTCGTTCGCATCACGTATGCATTGTCCGTTTAATCGTAACTGATCCATTGCGATCATCGCTTCGAGATCTGGTCTCCTCAAGCTACTGATGTCGCGTGTGACTTTTGACCCCTCTGAGCACCACATCGTAGACAGCATATCCCTCTACGCCATCGACCTCCTAACCCTTCCCTCGACCTCTCCACTCTCGCCCTTGCCCTTCCACTCCACAGTAACAGTGATACCCCGATCATCTCCCTTCTCCTTGGCATACTGCAGCGTCCCCTCCAAAACCTCTCCCTTCTTGAACTTCTGCTTCGCCGCAACCTCGTCGTCCAGCAACAACACAGCCTGGTGCCAATGCGTAGGCGTATTCGCCGGTCCCGTCGAGAAGCCTAGACCCGGGATTCCGTTCTTCTGCCAGTCCACATCATCGACGGTCTTGATGTCCTGCTCGCTGCTGGGGTGCACAAAGATGGTATCGAACCAGATAGCGATGGCCTGCAGAGAGTCGATGTCGCGGTCCAGTTTCATGTGGAGAGGGATCTTGAAGCTCAAGTCGCCAACGGACGCAGTCTTCATCTCAAGGAGATGCGCATTGGCAGATCCACACAGTGCGGTGGGGGGCACATCGAAGACGCCAATCTCGCGGTGGTTGAGCAGGCCGCCGGGGATCATGGACGAGAAATCGAATCCGTAAACATCCTTCCAGAACTTGGCTCCCGTGGCATCGGCAATCCACTCCTCATCTGCAATTGGCGCGAGTCGGATGTTGCAGTGGCTGGGCACCAGGAGCCCATCGTCCTTGAGATACAGGTCGCGTGCGCGCAGCACCGAGTCCAGCATACCCTCGAATAGCAGCCCGTAGCCCATCCACTCGGAGATGATGATGTCAACTTTGTCCTTACCGATCTGGCGTTGCGTGTTGAAGTCCTCGATACGGCCCTGAATGACTTGGATGCGATCGGCGTAGCCGTTCTTCTCGACGTTCTCCTTTGCGCGAACAGCGATCTGTGAGTTGTCGACTGCGAAGACTTTCTTTGCGCCAGCGCGTGCGCAGAACAGCGAGAGAATGCCGGTACCGCAGCCGACGTCGAGAACAACCTTGTCCTTGAACACGGACAGGTTCTTCTCAATGAAGTCCCGGTAGCCCTCTGTTCGAACTCGGTCCTCGATCATCTCGCGGTGGATGCTGTTGCCCTTGTAACTCTCAAAGTAGTCCTCGTCCCGGTCACTGGTGACTTGCAACCGTGAAAAGTCTTCTGGCATGTCTTTCTGGAGCTTGGCTTCGAATTCATCGTAGTCAACAGCTTTGGTCTCAATGTCTTGCATGAGATCTCCAAGCTCGAACAACAGCGCATCGTCCTCCAGTACAGGCTGCAGATACTTGTCACTTAGATCTTCTAATGTGAGTTTGATGCTCTTTGGGTCAGTCCCCTTTTGTGCCTCTGATCGAAGACAGTTCACGAGCTTGATGATGTCAATTTCATCCGCCTCTGATACTTGTTAGTAGTCGCCCAAAGAGGAATGGTCTCGTAAAGCTCACTTGAACCAAGACTCTTGACTGTCGCATTCAAATCGAAACAGTGCTCTGTTGTACAATGCGACGACATATCGGCGACGCGTGCGAACTGCTTGTCGCAGAACAAGCATTTGAAGGTTGTCTCATCGGCCTCACTCCTCTCTTCGACGATGCTCCCCACTGAGCTCCCTGAATCCGACTCTGAGTCTGAGTAGTCGCGCGGCATGCTGTGTGCGTATATTCAGGCTCCTTGAAGGTAATAGTACTCTCAAAAGATGGCGTGTAGATTGTCAAAAGTGTAGTTCAGAATGTCGCCCGCTTCCTAGAAACTTTATGCCGCTAGTGTAAGTTTGTGCGAAAGAAATGCAGGGATGCGGGGTTGGCTGGTGGAGCCTCCCGTAGACCCTTGATGTCACTCTTTTGTGTTACTTTCTCGTTCTCAATCTTATATTGTCTGCCAGCACATACGGATTCTAGACTGTATCAGATTTTGCTGCTGCATGTTGGATCAACTTGAAACTGGCCAGGGCGTAGAATGTACGCGATGCAGATTTGTCAGAAGGTTTCCTATCCTGAACTGTTTGAATGCTCACGAGTATTTGTAGAAAAGCCGTGCAATGAACCAACGCGCACAAAACGCGGGATACTCTCCAGGACATCCTAAGATTCACAGAATTTGAGCTTGTCCTTGCTCTGCTGCCATCCATCTTTCTTTGCCCCGATCAAATCCCGACTTAGCCGCCAAAGATCTATCTCCGTTTTAGCGCTCAGCCATTCCTCCTCGGTGGCAAAGGAGTCTTTCAGTTCCTCGCTCAGCGTTCCTATGTGCATCGGAAGTTGTTTCAACAGCATACAGACCGGTGGTACGTGTGCCATGTTCAGGAGTGCGCGAGCTTCTGGTGTCCACAGTCGTTGGGGTAGTTGTAAGGAGTGAAAGGCGTGAGTCGCCCAGAGGGGAAGGTTGGGGTAGCGCTGCAATAGGTCATGTGAGTCAAGTTCGAGAAGATTGCGCTCGGATGAGTTACGAGAAAAGCTCATGGTCGTTGCTGGATGTGCAACCCTCCGAATGCCCGGTTTAATTCTTGCATTCAGTCTGACTTTATACAAGAGAACATTTGGGAGTCTTACCCTAATGAGTCCTGCACCATATGTCTCCCATCGAACCAAATCGATGTCTCGATTGCATGTCTCAGTAGGAGATCACGACTGAACAATATGATTCCCAGGATGTGTCTGCTGCCCTCCGAATATCTTCCTCGCTGTCCTTGTTCTTCTTGCCAGCCGGTAGGCATCAGCACACCCAATCAAGTGTCCATCTTTCTGACCGTCTCTTAAGTCGGATCTGGCTTGACCTGCCTACCTCCTGAATTCTGCGTTGCCAGACCGACCCCGAACAGCTTCATCTCCGCTTTCTTGCACCATTCCAAAGACTCTTTCCACTCTTCTTGCCTCTCGCTGTCGTCTACGAGCCATTTGACATGTACTATGGCACTAAGAGCCATCTCGCGCAAGTACCACCAGCTGGGAAGCCAGTTGAGCTTTGCTAGGGCTCGGAGCTTGATAGCAGCGTACATGGCGGCCTTCATCGTAATGTTGCTCATCATGTCCCCTTCGGTGAAAACTATATCCCACATAGCGTGGGCAATAGCGTCGATACGTTGTGAATCCACAGGGTTCTTCTGAGGCTCTACCGGGAGCAATGCTTGGTTTTTCCGAATGGCGGCCACGAATATCTGCTGAGGGAGCTCAAGCTGCTCGGAAGGTTTAAGAGGCTGCATAGAAGGCTGGGGAGGAGGTGGTGGTTCGTATGGCAGGTTGGCAGCGGGCTGGACAACATTGCGACTTTGAAAGGGCGATGCAGGCGTACTGAGGTACTGATTGTGCTGCTGAAGTTTCTACAGAAAACAGTCAGTGACATCTCAACGGAGGTTCATGGACGACAACTAGAGTTCGCCGTCCCTCGAACTGACCTCGACCTTGATCTCTTTACCAGCCCTGTTCCGCTTCGCAGGCGTCATCGGGGCAACTGCGTTTACGCCGCCAATTCTGGCTTGTAGCAAGCCTTGCAGTGGTAACGCTAAAGCCTGTGTATGTCAGAAGCGTCGGCATCTTGAGCGTACGAGCGACTTACTTCACTCTGCCACTTGCGCTTTGGTAAAGAGGTGGGTGATCTAGTTGCAATTGTGTGCGGCAGGATGGCGGAGTGAGAGCCTATAAGAGACTGTGAAATGATAAGTGGAAGGCCTGAGTCTGGTATACAGATTCACTCTTACTTTCCTGGCGGTTGGTGTTCTGGGAGGGGTCGGCGCTGTCGCCATAGCTGTGTGGTGCCTGCCTCGAGTCTCGTGTGGACGGAGAAGCTGCTCTTACCATGTAAATTATCGCGCCGGCTGTTGTTTGCGTATCGCGCTCGATTGTTCTAGAAGATGGACGGTGGTGCCTGCAGCAGGAGAAACACGTCGGTAAGTCACGGTGAGAGAGAAGTGAAAGCATTTAGGTGTACCCGTAAACCTTAATGCCATAAAGAACAATCAATTGTAGCCATTGCAGGCTCTATCAAATTGCAGAGACCCAAAATCGTGGTGTGTTCATTTCTAATTCTGCAGCCGGCTTTTGTCAGCCATGTGACTTGATACGAATAGAATGACAGCGAAAATAGGGTTTCCACTTCTGAGCAGATGGGAAAGGCTACCATAATGTGCCAGGTGCTGGCGACGATTGATCGCAGCTACTAAAAGACCTCATAGCCTATCCAAGGGTTCAAACGCCATGCTATGCAATCTTCCGAAGAATGACCTCGTTGACCTTCCAAGAGACCGTGCTGCCAGGCCGTCACGAAACGTATGAGGAACTCAAGCGATGCTGCTGACACGACCTCGCCCTCTGACCTTTGTACGCGTCTTAGACTTAGGTGGAGCCTCCTCTTCATCTTCGTCAGAGTCACCAATATCCTCCTCTCCAAGTTCCATGTCCTCGTCATCGTCCTCGTCTACGACCTTTTTGCTCTGTTTTCGTTTCTTCGCGCGAGTAGCTGTAGCCTGGAATGCCTCCTCTGGTGGCTCCTCCATAGGTGTAGCACGCTTGTTCCCCTTTGACTTTGGTGCGTACTTCGCCTCGAGGTGGTCGAAGAAATTCCCTGCCCTGGACGCCTGGCGCTGCTGGATAAGAGCTGCCAGGTCTGCCATATCTCCTCCGCCGCTTTTCTTGCTCTTCGCCTTGCCGTTCGATTTTCCAACCTTCTTGCCTTTGGCCTCCTCAGCTGCCTGGCGCTTGTCGAAGTCGTCACGGCTCTTCTTCGCAGCCTTCTTGGCTTTCAAACGTGTCTCATCCGTCTCCTTTGCGTATGCGGGGTACGACTCAATCTCGCCTTTCGAGATGGCGTCGTCGAGAATCTCCCGGAAGCGGTCGTCGTCGACCAGAATGTCCGACAGCATGATTGCTTCATATATATGATCCAGCTTGCCCTTGTACTTCTTGTACGCCTTCAGTAGATCTCTCCGCTCCTCGTCGCTGGCCTTGTACTCATCTGATAGCTTTTGGATGGCTTCTTCGTTGATAACGTTCTCAAACTGTCCGCGGTAGAAGCTGAGCCAGTCAAAATCTTCGTCGTCTTCGAGGGACTCTGCGGTACTGCCTGTGAGGTCGTAACGCTTTCGTCGGCGGTCGTCTGAGAGGATGGCGTATGCGAATGCGATGTCCTGGAACTTCTTGTTCGCTGCTTCCTTTTCGCCCTCAGCAGCCTTATCTGATTCTGCTTAGTACCGGAAGGCGAGAGAGAGGCGTGAAATTTACCTGGGTGATGTTTGAGCGCCATTTTCCTGTATGCCTTCTTTACATCGTCGGCCGTCGCTTCGCTATCCAGTCCGAGGACCTCATACGGCTGGATTGAGGGTGGGCCATCTTCTTCGTGGCCAATCTCCCCATCGTCTGAGCTGCGCTCCTCATAATCTTGCTTCTGTTTCCTCGCCATGGTGTCTTGTGTTTGAGCGTATGATGTTGGGGTCAGAGCAGAGTCAAGCGCGTGGTGACCTTGGAGACGCGTCGCGTGGAAGTGGGTCTGCACTATCGATAAGGCCCCACTCTTGCATCACCAGAAGTCTCCCGTCCAACGACGCATCGCTCTCACTCTCCTCTCTCACTGTCAACATGCCGGAAGAATGGGAAGGTCCAGTGAGGATGTGGGATGGCCCAACTCCTCCAGCGCAAGCCCCAGATCCCAATGACCACTTGCAATACATGCGTCTCGCCTTGGACCAGGCACAAGAGTCTCCACCAAAGCCAACAAACTTCTGTGTTGGAGCCCTGCTTGTCGACGGAGAGACTGGCGCCATCCTCGAGAGAGGCTACACACTGGAGTGCGAGGGCAATACGCATGCTGAGCAATGCTGCTTAATCAAATTTGCAAACGCACACGGGCTTCCTGAAGAGAGAGCTGGCGAGGTGTTGCCAGCAAGCACGGTCATATACACCACGATGGAGCCTTGCAACAAGAGATCAGTCGGTAACATACCATGTGTAGATCGACTCATTCGCACAAAAGGACTGGACGGCCAACCCAGAATCAGAAAGGTCTATCTTGGAGTCAAAGAGCCGGAAAAGTTTGTCGGTGCCAATGAGGGCATCGCGAAGCTGCGCGAGAACGGGATCGAGTGTATACATGTACCTGGTCTGGAAGAGCGTATACTACAAGTGGCAACTGCTGGGCATGAAACGTGATAAAGCTCAACCTGAGAATCACGACGCAGAGTAGCTAGGTGTAGCAATCGATCAGCGCGTGCTATCGTCTAATATGCCGCTATGTCAGAAATCATCGTCTCCTTTCCTCCCGTTGGCGCCTCGAAGTACCACGAGATCATCCAGCTCAACCTCCTCACACCTCTTGGTCTTGCCCTTCCTTTTCGTCTTCTGGCTGATCTCGTACCGAAATCGCTTCCACCGACCCGCCCGAACTTCCTGCACACGTATTGTGCCGACTCGATGCTTGTGCGTGGTATTGGACTGTGCCTTGGGCGCGATGCTGGCTTTTTGGGCGGCCTCCAAGGTTTCTGCATCGGCCTCAATTGGAAGTGGACTCGATGCCATGAGCGCCATGAACAGCGATGCTAGGCGTCGCTGACGATTGCTGACTTTGGACGGTGCGCTGCAAGGTTGCTGCGATGCGCGTGTGGACGTTGTTCCAGATGCATTACGGACATGCCTGGCTCTCGAGCTTTTTGCGTCTGATCTCGAGGATTGCGTAGTCGCTGGTGTAGATGCTGACGTGCTGCTCGAGGCTTGCGTCTGCTGTTTGGCGAAGGTCACGCGCTTTGAGGCACGCTTCTGACGTATGTGCAGCATATCAAAAGCCTGAGTATCGATGGGTAGGTAGCTCATGATACACAAGGGTCACGCTGAGCAGATATACGAATGTTACAGTGTCTTATCGATCAAGGGGTGCCCGAAGCTGAGAGCAATCTGCAGGAGCCACATTCTCGTCTGACTGGCTGTCGAGCTGACGTTTAAACCACGCCTCACCCAGACCACATTGCTTAGCGGCACAGTCAAGAGATTGGCGGAGAAGCCTTGCTTCGTGACAGTGCTAAAATATCTTTGGGCGTGACGCTTGCCAGGAGCGGCGAAGCAGCGCTTCAGCTCTTGGACTGCCCATCGTGAAGCGCTACAACGCAAGCATCAGAACTCAGCCATACGGCGTAGTTTGTGGCGAGCTGCAGTGGGGTGCTCGTTCGTTCCACATTCATTTCCACCCATAATAGCATCCGCTCCGCTCGCTTGTAGGCCGCCTACGCTCATGGAATTCGTAGCAACAATGCTTGGAGCTGGCGCTGGCTTACTGCGGCGCAGCCCTGTCGAAAATAGACGGCTTGGCCTCAGCTCGCTGCAAACGAGGAACCCCGTAGTCAAACACAAAGTTTCGTCTGATACAGATATAAGATTATCCTGAGGGTAGCTGGAGAAGCATGAAGGGGTAAGTAGTAGCCTACCACACGTGGCTGCAATCATTGCTTGAGCAAAAGTCACCTCAGAGCCAAGTTGGTGAAGTGCCATCACACTTCAATCTGGAAACATCGGATTTTGGACACCTCCGCATCTTACATGATAGGAAAGCTCACATTCTCGATGCGCGAACAGCGAAATCCACATTTCGCGTTCTCGACGCTTAAACCCCGCAGACGTCCGCTCGATCAGCCAGTGTAACGTCTAAAACAACCGACCGATGACGTCGTAGACTCTGCTTTGGACGCGTTTGAGCTCACAACGCGTCACAAGTAAATGCTGTTGCATAAAGGAGGGTAAGACATTCGCTCGCACATAATCTCAAGTACTCCACATCATAACAAATGCGTCCATTTACCATCGCACGAACTTGCAACTCATCAATCAGACAGCTATCGCAGCCTACACTTTCACAAATCTCCAGGTTCGCATCATCAGCCAAGATGTCTACCGGTGCGTTCCCTTCCCTCCATTCTGACTACCTCCAGCTGAGATCCCAAAGCTGAAGCCGTTGCAGGAATCCCAAGCCAGTCTCCCACCTCTCCCAAGATTGAAAACACCAATATTTCCACCGCCCCCGGCGTGACCCTCTCCTCGCAACAACAAACCATTGTTGGTTCAATCCTCGACCTCTTCGCCGGCCGCCCCTCACTGCAGAAACTCGCCCTTTGGCGCGATGACGCAACCTTTGAGGACCCCATCACGATTGCTCAGGGCCGTGAGAAGTATCAGGCGCAGTGGTATGGGCTGCAGAGCGCGTTCAGCGAGATCGAGAGACAGCACCACAGTGTCAAGGATGCGGGCAATCCGATCTTAATGGATATGAAGACAAGATATGTGGTCAAGTTGCTTGGTAAGGAGCAGATTGTGAGTAGTGAGGTGGCTATCTATTTGGACGACGAGGGCAAGATCCAGAAGGTACAGGATAAGTGGAATGGAAAATTGCCTGAAGGGGCGATCGCGAATGTGAGTTTCTTCTCTGGCTCGGGCATTGCATAGATTCTGCACTCGCTAGCTTCATGCTCTCTGAGCACACAATGTTCTTGAGCGTCGTGCTGACCACATGTAGGCTTTCCGTCATCTGAACGCCGTTACCGTACCAAAAATGATCAATGTACCCAAGAATGACAAGGAGGATGCTGAGAGAGGAAATTAGATATTATTAGGCAAGATATCATTGTGCGTCGAAGCACTGGTTTATGCTTCTATGGCGTCTTGTGCTAGTAAATCGTAATGTCATGAAGGGTTCCATGGCCTCTCTTACCGAAACATGCGGCCGAGAGCAAGGTGGAGCAACGCTGCGGTCATACTGGCCCCTACACTAAGCACCTTCAAGGAGACTCCCTCAGCGACAAGTAGAATGGTTCCGCATTGTCCTTCTGCTGCTCTTGGTAGTCCAGGTCCGTCCATTGTGATGGTCGCGCAAAAGCCGCCTTGCACTGTCGTTGGTGCATTGTAGACTACGAAAGATGTCGGCTGCTGTACATATGTTGTTAGCGCTTGCGCCTGAACCGTTACTGTCGATATTGCCGCAGCATTAACAGCACCGCCGCAGGTGCTTCCAGATGGACAGCAGCCGAGAAGTCCGTTCGAGTTTGCAGGAAGGACGCATGCGTAATTAGCAGGGCAACACCTGAAGTAGTCAGTGCTGTGGAATCGTGTCCCAGTGTGCTAGGCCTCACCAGCTAGGTGCATTCACTGAGCTACAGCTCTGGGACGCGGACGAAGGGCAAAAATTGGTTCCTTGAGCTGTCACCTGTTCGCCGTTTGGATTGACCAGATAGACTGCTCCTGAGAAGGGTGCATTGTTTGTGATTTGAGGTTCGGCGTCCGGGCTTGCTTCAGGTACTGCCGCGCATAGCGCACAGAATAACAGGATGGTGAGCGTCCAAGGCGCCGGATGACGCATTTTGTCAGGCGGATTTAAAAGTCCTATGAGAGAGGTCAAGCAAGGTAGAGCTGTGCACGTATATCGTTGCGAGAAGAATGAGATGCTTGTCGACCGAGGGCAGTGAACAACAGATAGCCACGCTAGCTTGCTGCGCGTAAGAGTGAGATGAGAATGATAGAAGTGAGAAAAGAAGACCGCTGACCGGTGAACCGGCTACCAGCCTACCTTATGATCATGGTTGTAGCGGCAAAGGAGTCGAGGTAAGCTAGAGCTCCATGTTGCAGGTTCAGGTCAGCCTACAAGGTCATCTTGGACATGCAGCTGAGAGACAGATTCGGTTGGATGGCGCATCATCGATCATGCAACCTCTTTGGCCAAACAAGTATTGCGCCTCCACTTGGTCACCAATCTGAGCTAGCTGCATCTTTCGGGCACAACTTCCAGAACTTGACACCAAAGTGACGGCGCCGGGATGTGATAAATAATCCACACCTAGCTTTACAGACCAGGCTACGAAGCTCGCTATCTCTTCGTAAAGGGTCTTCATTGGGGATTGACAAGGTATGATCACTGGTCGTTGGTGAAGAGCGTGAGTCTCGCAGAGCAAAAGCTTCTCGAAGCGGCTGCGTCGGCTACGTCTTACACGGGTGGTTTGCAGGCTTCGGTGCATACGCTCGCAGCTGTCATGAGGCGGAACGGCAGGTGGGGCAGCACTAAGCACGCACGTGATCAGGCGCCAGCTTGGTGCTTCGCCAGCGCGTCGCGGCCCTCGTCAACCCATCCATCATCAACACAACATGACATGTCAAAGCATCCAACAAAGCGCCCTTTCCGACTCTACCCGGCTTACTGCTTCCCGTTCTCACCTACGTACAATGCCTGGGTGAAACTTTCTATCGCCGATGTGCATGCTTTACGTTCAGAGCCGGATTTTCATGGCAGGCCTCTCACAAGCAGTCACGCAACGCTTATTAACAAGTTCTTCAGGCCAAAATATTTACTTCTATCAGAATTATCCCGTACGATATGTGCGTATCGTCGGTGTCGTCGTAGCCATCGACGACATTACATCGAGGTATTCAGCCCTCACGTTGGATGATGGAAGCGGTGCTACTATCGAGCTCAAGATCGTGCGACACGTTCCAGATGAGCAGGGCCCGAACAGTTCGGCCTCAAGTACCACAGTTCGCAACGTCAACGTCATCTCTCACTTCGGTGTCTTCGAGATCACAATTGATCACGTCAACGTGGACATCGGCACGATTTTGAAGGCGAAGGGTACCATGTCTGAGTTTCGTGGAGTCAAGCAACTAGAGTTGAAGAGGGTCCAGATTGTCTCGTCGACTGACGAGGAGGCGCAGGCATGGGCCGAGAGTGCAACCTTTAGGGCTGAGGTTCTATCTGCGCCATGGCGCATTACTTCAGCCGAGCACCGCGAGATCACCGCGAAGATCAAAGCGGAGAGGAAGAAGACAAGGGGATATGAGAAGCGCCTGCGTGAGTACGAGACCAAGAAGGCGGATTACGAGGCGGCAAAAGCAGAACATGAGCTGAAAAAGGAGGCAAAGCTCGAAGCTCGACGCCGCAGAGAGGAGGCAATGATGAACGCAGGAGCACTTATGTGATTACGGCGAACTATGTTTCGGACCGAATCTCTCGCATCACCACAATGGGTCCAACAACTACAAAGCGTGCGGTTACATGTTCATTCATTCATGTCTATGCGACGTGATACCGTCTCTTTTCGGCTTCTTCTTGGGCGAATTTGACTTCCAATTCTACAGGCGCGTCAATGTGCTCGTTGAATTGGCTCATTGGATTACTGATGAAACAACAACCTAGACCTGTCAGTGATAATGGGAGAATCTGTGTTCGGCAACTTACAGATGGCACCGACTGCGCTGAACACGGCTGCAGCAATCCATAATTTACTGAAGGATACCCTGAACGCCTCCACAAGCGCAGCCCCAGCAGCGCCGGCAATCTGCGCGGTCGCTCCCGGCACAGAGCGAAGAGCAGCCGGGTTTTGGCTCGACAGAGCCCCAATCAACGGACCCAAGTTCTGCGGGTTGAAGCCCAGAGGCAGTACAGCCGCCGCAACCCTGCTCGGGATCTGTGTCTTTAGACTGCTATTGAAGATGCTGGTATTGATTGCGAGTCCGACTGCGCCACCCAGCGACCTAGTGGCAGTGACAAGCCCAGAACTGACGGAGATCATCTCGGGCGGCGTCGCCATCTGAGCTGCGATCATGACATTACTCAAGATGAAGCCGAGTCCAGCACCTGCGATCGCGGAGTAGCCGATCGAGTTAGCCAGTGAGAGATCAGCGTGGTAGAACACCATCAGAACGCAGAAAACCATCAGGCAAAGATATCCGGCGACAAGCGGCTCGCGGATGCGTTTGGTGAGAGTTGTGAAGACACCGACCAAGAACGCCATGACGATGGACAGGATGAACACCACCGCGAAACGCAGACTAGCTGCAAACGTATCCATATGATTCAGGAAGGAAAGCTCGTACGCAAAGTAGTTGGTTATGGTAAAGAATGCCAGGCCCTCAACGAAGATTGCCACAACAGCCAGTGGGAAATCTCGGCTGGTGAACAGACCGTGGTCCAGGATCCCAACGTCTGTACCCTTCCACTCCCAAGCACCAAAGGCAGCTAAGCAAAGAATGCCGGAGATGAACGGGCCCAACACGTGTCCGTCTTTCCAGGTGTATGGATTACCAGAGTACTGGAGCGCGACGACAAGCAACACCAGGCCCGCTGCGATGAGGACAGCTCCAATCCAGTCCATGCGTCGAAGCTTCTCTTTGGGACCCATCGCTACCTCCAGGTCGCGCTTGGGTGGGTTGTAGCCGAAGAAGAAACCAATAAGGCCAAGGGCGTACAATCCTGCGCAAATGTACCAGTAGACACGCCAGTTCTGTCCCAGGGCGCCGCCTACCAAGATGCCGGTCAAGCCTCCAACGCCGGAAAATACGTTCGCCGCCGCTTGGCCGTAGGCACGGTATTTGCGAGGCAGGACCTCCGACGGAATGGCGTAGCAAATCGACTGGCTGCCTGCAGCGACGCCCATAAGAGCTGAACCAGCAATAGCGGTAGCGATGTTCGGTGCTCGAGAGAGCATGATTGCTCCCACTAGACCCAAGGTTGTCGTAACCAGGATGAAATGCTTGCGGCCCCAGTAGTCAGCCGCCTGACTGACAGGCAGGATAGTCGCCAGTATAAGGATGGTGAGGGATGATGAGAACCAGGCTGACAGTGATGGACTGCCCAACGATGCTGCCATGTACCGAGCCAAAGAGCCAGTGCCCACGATTGACATGAGCTGGACAAAAAAGATTGCGCATACAGCCTGACGTTTCAGTGCAAGTTTAAGGTGTGAGTCGTAATACATACTAGTACAGCGATGAAGGTCTTTGCGTGGATTCGGACCTTGATGTCGGCCTGGTGGTCATGATCGGGTCGGTCGTTACCCACATTCTCGATGGTCGTGACTTCAGGTTTTGACTTTGGAGTTGACATTGCAAATATCTCCCGCAGATGCTACTCCCCTACGTCTGGAGTCCAGGTGGGCTGTCTTATACGCATGGACCTGCCGACCGACCCAGTTGAGGGGTTCGTTCGCTTCCCCAGACTTCTCCATAAACCTGGGGAAGCCGGGCTTACAAGACAATTCATCATTGGACGGTCCATGTAGAGATCAAGCGAGCACTACGTTTCGGCACTTGCGTAGTGCGGATGCATTTGGGACTCGACCGCAGTTGACAAAGGTACTCCACATCCCGATAGTTGTCTAACTTTCTTCAGTCGAGCTACGGTAGTTATAGGCAAAGCGGGTTCGACATTATGCAGAAACACCACGTGTAAGAGATGGACGAACTAAATTTGCGCTTAATCGGGAGCTGATGTGATTCCGATGGCTTGGAAATGGGCTGTCTAGACGGGTCACTCTACATGTCGCGTGAGTAGCGTTCGGAACCATACCCCGCACAACTGCTTGAACTACTGTGTTGCCCCCAGCATCTTCAGTGCGCTCAGCCTTCATGCATGACCGCTAGATCGTGTGTATGGATCCTTTAGAATCACTGTCTGGCACTCAACATCACAGCGCGCTGAAGCGTCTGCCCAATTGGGTGGCAGTTTCATTAATTGTTTGGCACTGTCATGGAGATTGGCGACCCAAGAAGCGTGATGAGCTTACAGTTTGCTTGAGTGAGTTCGGTGATGAGATATCACGGTCACTTGCTGGTACTGTAGCCGCTGGCCCGGTGTCAAAGTTGCCACCGAGCTGAGTGACATCTGATCAACCACGAGTCTTCGGGACGACTGCTTAGTTTCTTCTCCCCGAATAAACTTATGGCCAGATGTTCTGCGCCTTTACTCGGTCCAATGTCTCTAGCTTTGTGGGGTCGACTACAGGCGACGAGATGAATGGGACACAAATCCGCAGAAATGTTCTGCACGGATTGCCGTGCTCTCATTCACTTCACTCAAAGACTGCGTGGCGCTACTTATGTCTACTTCACGCAATTTCCGTCCAGCACACTGGTAATTGCATCCACAAGCCGAGAGACAGATCCGATGCTACCCCTAGGATCTTGAACCCACTGAAGGGTTTCGACAGCACCGGGTCTTGAACTGGACAGTAATTCTTGTAACCGATTTGAGATGATCGTCCTTGTCCAAATAGAAGTAGACACGTTTACAATTACTTCGAGTTGTGACTGTTCATTGCGAGGATGATCGCACTGAAAGCATGATGTGGCATCAGGGGAGTCTAGACTCAGAGTAGTCTCCATGCCGAAGCTACACAGGCGGGCTTGCGGCGGATCAACTATTCTCTCGCAATGCTACCGTATCTCGAACTGACACTGGAATCACATGGCGTAGGGCGTGAGCACATGAGATATCGGTGTTACCATGTGTACGACGTATGTTCCAAACAAAGGAGCCCAAAAGACATCCTTTCTTCTTCTGGCTTCAACGTCGCACTGGCACGGGTGCGATAACATGACCACTGGCACTGGACACAAGGCTTCTCATCTCAACCCCTCATTAGCATCTTCGCCAGAAAAACGGGAGACCCGGAAGCTCTCCAAGCGCTCCAAGCCCGTGATTTCGGATGCTCCTCTTGCACTCCCGATATTTCGACTTCAGCACTGGCGCAGGGTATCTGCTACTGCATCTCCGTCTCTGTCACCCACCGTCCCCTTCTCAAGGCCCTAAACAGATCATGAACAGCTATCAAATGCCCGTGCAGCCGTCATCTCCCCAGCACCTCTTTGCCATCATAGTAGGCTAATCTGAACATCCCCCCAGCCTCAGCCACCCTTGCAATGGCGAGCAAACAATGAACCCCCAAGAAGAAGTAACTCCGACCCTCTGAGCATCAAGAGCTCTCGTCTCAGTGCGGCGTACGTGGCCGCGAAGGCAAAAGATAAAATACTTCATACCTACACTCTCGCCATCTCCACGCAAGTGTCCGTCTCTTCCGAACACTGCCGATGGACTTGACTCCTCGAACCGCCTCCAACGACCTCGCACCACTTTTTCGACCCCTCTTGTCTGGACTATGTCAGGCATAGGCCCCGAGGCGCACACACCTATTCTCTACTCCACCCCACTCCACAAAACATAGCTAGTGGTTCAGTATATCAATGACCAGCAAAATTTCAAGAGGTGCGTGTCATATCACCCCTGGTCGAGGCGTCATATGTAGATCGAAAGACGGGTGTTTGTGGAGAGGTAGTTCACTCTCGAGCGTTGGTATCAGGTGAGACTGGCGTTGGGCGTGGATTGACGTGGAACTACGAGGTATGATTGTGCTGTGCGTGCACTTTAACGGTTTGCTGGGCAGTCTCCATCTCACACATGAGCATATTGGTAACACATTGGGGACTAGGAGACTTGTGTTGTGTATCGTGGGATGAGGTTTGCAAGTAACATCTTCCACACCAGCCATTACCGTAATCTGATCTGATATCAAACACCATCTCCAAAAAGTACTGCCTCTACACACTTCCCATCGTACACTCCCCGTGAACCTAAAACTTCGGAACAAACATGGGCGTCTCCCTCTTCCACTTCTGATAATCCTTCCTCTCGCCATAACGCTTATCATACTTCTCCTCACTAAGCGGCACGCCGCTAATCTTCAGCAGCAAGAAAGTAACAAACGCCGGACTCGCCGCACACAAGCCCGAAACAAGCAGTTTCCCCGTAGCCCCCGAGCTCCCCAGCCCCAACGCCGTCTGCGCAGGCTGCCTGACAAGCACACCCGCAGCCGCAACAGCAATGCCCGTCCACAGCGTCGCCTCGCCGAAGTAATTGGGGTGCCGGCTCTTGGACCATAATCCGTGGGTTAGGAACTCTTCGGAGTGCTTCTTCGCTTTCTTGTCAGCGACCCATGCGCTCTTCTGTCTGTCGGCGATGATTTCGAAACCCAGACCGAAGGCGAAGAGGCCCAGGCCTAGGATGTCGGTCCAGTACGGTGCTGTTGCCAGGCCGGCGGCGAAGGCCGTTCGCGGCAGGGCGTTTACGAGGATCACGGGGAGAGTGCAGAGAGAGACCCATGTTGCCTGTGCGAAGAAGGCGATGTAGAATTTTGGGGGGGAGGTGCGGAGATTGTCGAAGCGCGAGTCTTTGCCGTCGTCGTTGCTGATGCGGGAGAAGAGGTAGGATCCTACTGTGTTGTGTTAGCCCCCTAATTTCTCTCGTTTTCTTCAATCCTCAAGACACGTCAAGACAAGACAAGACAAAGATGAGCTCGCAGAAGCAAATATAAAGAAAGAACATACACCGCGTAGCCCACACCCCCACAGCCGCACTCAGCACCGCCTGTCTCCACCACCAAACCCCACCCTTCCCCAAATACTCCGCCACGCCCACCACCACCCCCGCATTCTGCGCCCGCAAATACGGCAGCACAAGCGACGCGCCCACGACGCTCAGATACGTCAGACTCCCGCTGAGGTCGTAGTATTTCTCCGTCTGCGCGGCGATAGAGGGTATTGCTACGGCGGATTGGATGCCGTACGCGAGCGCGAGGGAGGGGACGAGGGTGCGGAGGAGGGGGGATTTGAAGGCCGTGACGCGGAGGATTTTTTGGAGGAGCGTCATTTTGCAGAGGAATGGGTTGTGTGGAATTGTTATGGAGTTGTGCGAATGGGGGAAGGGGAGGGATTTATAGATTTATATGGGTTCCCTATCTTCTTTGGGTCTATGGCTGTTTAGTGGGTTACATACTTAATGGATGCATGCGTGATGTTGGTGTTCTGCATTCGAGCTTGCGATCGTTGTCGTCATGGCTGGCCTGAGCTAGCGCGGACAGGGGTGTCGACGTCTGTTGGAGACGGCGGTCGGGGGATTAGTTGTTGCTCGGAGGCCGTGCTGTCCGACTGTCTGTATGATTGCGTCGTGCTTTCTCTTGGTCTGATTTGCATGTGATGGTGTCTGAGACGACGTCTTCGAGATGAGATTCTTTGAATGTTACTCATCTGCTCTTTGCGTATACGCCTTCTCTGCACGTCACGTCTTCGACATCAGATCTTCAACGTCAGGTCTTCGACATCAGGTCTTGATCAGATCTAATTCAATACAATCTCAACATGTGATCTACAAATCTATGGACATGACATGTCAACCCTCGAGCACTTATCGCAAGGGTATGGTATGAAGACTTTTGCGCTGCCTAACTCCTGTTCGCCAATCGCACGTAGGTGTGCGTCCGTCTATTATGCACTGTGACTGCTGGAGTCTGCTTTTTTATAGAAGTCTAGTCCTCAAACTTGAAGCCCTTGCCGCCAGACGTGTCAATCAGGCCGCCGCGGTAGGAGCCGCGCTTGCCCTTGTTCTTCTCCTTTGTGAAGCCCTTGCCCTTTGTGACGATGAGCTTTGCGTGGGCGCGGTCGGCGTAGTCGTACGAGACGTAGGCGTTGCTGGCGAGCTCCGGGCGGACCTCGACGTCGGCCTTGATGCGCTGGAAGCGGTTCTCGACATGGCTGCGCTTGTTGGGCTGCTCGTCGCCGCCGTCGCGCTTGCGCTTGTTGGTAGGGGGGGCGGGTGGTGATGTGGCGGCGAGGGTGGCGGAGGAGTCGGAGCCCTTGCGGTCGACGGGCTTGTCGTCGTCGGAGTCGGAGTCGGAGGAGCTGTCCGAGTCGGAAGAGCTGTCTGAGCTGGAGTCGCTGTCAGACGAGTCCGAGTCCGAGTCCGAGCTCGAGTCGCTGTCGCTGTCGCTGTCCGAGGAGCTGGATGCTGATGAGGAAGCTACCGAGGCGGCCTTCTTGACCTTCTTGGCCTTCTTTGCCTTTGCGGGCTTCTCGTCTTCGGATTCAGAGCTGCTGTCGCTGTCTGAAGAGCTGTCTGAGGAGCTGTCCGAGTCGCTGGAGGCGCTGGAGGAGTCGTCGGACTCTGGGAGGGGAATGTTGGCGGGCTCAGCCTCTGATTCGCTGCTGGAGTCGTCGCTGGAGTCGCTGGAATCGCTGGAATCGCTGGAAGACGAGGCAGAAGAGGACGAGACGGACTTGGCCTTCTTTGTCTTTTTTGTCTTCTTAGGTGCAGGCGCAGTCTCCTCGTCAGACGACGAGCTGTCTGAACCAGAGCTCGAGTCACTGCTGGAGTCACTGCTAGAGTCGCTGTCACTGCTATCGCTGCTGCTGGCGCTCTTCTCGTCGACATCCATGGCGTCAGACTTGGCGGCCTGCTTGGTGGCCCAGGCGGCAAACTCCTTCAGACTGGCAGCGGCCTTGTCGTGGCCATTTTGGTGGAGGAAGGACTGGACGAGGTCGAGGTCGGTCTGGACATTGGCCGGGGCGGTGGCCGTCTTCTTGTCAGACTTGGCCATTGTGAATGCGGTGTGTGTGTGTATGTGTGTGTATATATGTGTATGCGTTCGTGAGTATGTGTGTAGAAGGGGTGGTGTTGGCGCAATGGAGGAAAAGTCGAGGCGCGAAAAAATGTTGGAGGCGGCAGGAACGGTAAGACGGCGCTAGTGCAAGACCCCCGGTCAAGCTACTGTGGAGACTGGAGAGAGAGTAGAGCGAGAGAGACACGACGACATCAGACGGCATTGGCAGGCAACCAGAGACAGGCGCCGACGCCCGCCCGCCCGCATCGCATCGCCGCTGTTTGTTGCTGCCCTTGCTGGCCGCCGTCAGACACGCCAGAGCGCCATAGAGCTTCCACCACCACCAGTGTATCCGCCCTGTCCTGTCTTGCTCTGCCCTGCGTCGCTGGTCGCGCTCCCTCGCCCTCGCCCTCGCCCTCGCCCTCGCCCTCGCCCTCGCCCACTGCACACGCGCAGCCCCTCACATTTCATGGCCACAGCTGCGGATTCGCCCGCTCGCGCATAGCCGCACCCAACAGACGCACACGCACACGCACACGCACACGCCGTCCAACCGCCTGGACAGCCCTGCCTGCAGTGCAACACCTCCCCACCCACCACCGCCATGGACGGCCGCCCGCGCAACAACTACCCCAATGGCCTCGCCGACCCCCGAGCGGCTCCACCACCTCGACCCCCGCCCTCCACCGCCAGCTCCGGCGCCGCCTCGTCCTCGGCCATGTCCCGCGCCGAACGCTTCGACGACGAGCGCCGCCGCATCACCGAGAGCTGCTTCACAAAAGTAGACGACCAGGGCCAGCTGCAGGAGTCGTACATCACCCACATCCGCATCCAGGAAGACGCCTCCTACCCCCAGTCCCCGCCCCCGCCCACCTCGTCCGCCTCCAACAAAAAGGGCCGTGTCATCATCATCTCGGTCCGCAACACGGGCAGAGTCAAGCTGCACAAGGCCAGAGAGAACGCAAATGGCTCCTTCTCCATCGGCAAGACCTGGCCCATGGAGGACCTCTCTGCCATCGACAACTTTGTTCACCTCGAGCCCCGCTCCCTCGACGACGAGCAGAAGAAGCAATGGGCCGGCGACAAGGGCTTCATGGTCACCATCTCCAAGCCCTACTACTGGGAGGCTGGCACTGCCAAAGAAAAGGAATTCTTCATCGGCAGCATGGTCAAAATCTACAACAAGTACACAAAGGGCGACTTCCCCATTCTGACTGGCTTCAGTGCCACCGAGCTCAACAGCCTGACAAACGGGAGGCCCCACTTGGCAACAGCACAAGGCAAGGCTGCTGCAAAACTCGGAGGAGGCCGTGAAGACATGTCAGACCCAGCCGTGCAGCGCCAGTCACCTCTGCCAGAACAGCAGCGCCAGTTCCCACCAAAGTCTCCTGGACCACCTCCGCGAAGACCGGGCGAGCTGCCTTCTGGACCCACTGACGAAGGGAGGAGGGGACCTACACCTCAAACCTCGAACCCCAACTTCAGAAGACCACCCGGTCCATTCGATGGGCCAAGGCGACCAGGTCAACCTGATGGTGGGAGCAGACCCAATACAGGAGACGACGCTCGTCGACCCTCGCCATTCAACCCTGCCCAAAACACGCCGCCCATGCCCTCGTTACGCCAAAAGCCCTCCATGGAACAAAGCATTCGCTCCCGCCCTAGTGGCGACAGTATGAGACCACCACGTCCACCGCCAGCCCGAGACCCTGTACCACCTACCCCACCAATGCCCTCAGGAAGCCTGACACCACAATCCACCGCTTCCGCATTTGGTGGCCGGCCAGAAACACCACAGTCCAGTACCGACTTCGTCTCCAACTTGCCGCCGGCGTTGAGTCCTGGAAGACGAGTGCAAGCTGAAGATGCTCGATCTCAACGCTCTCAAAGGTCGCTCGATGAGCAGTCATTCGAGAGCGCGGCGCTAAACTTGCCTCCGCCTGACCCGCGCAGACCAAACGGGTTCCCATCGCCAAGGAGAGATCCATCGCCCAGAGGTCTTAGGCCTGGGACGGCACAGAGCAACGCGAGTTCCAACTTGGGACGCAGTGATGACATACCTCCAGAAGCACCACCACAGCGTCGACGACCATTCATGGACCCCCAGTCATCATCGCTGTCGCAGCGCAGCGTAGCTAGCACAGACACGGAGGCAGCGGCAGGCACAGCATTTCACACGCCATCAGGGACACCACCGCCTCCTCTCGAAGTCCCACCGCGAAGAAGACCGCAGGACGTCCCCGAAAGGCTCAAGCCCGTGTCTCGAGATGGACCGGCGCTCTTGCAGAATGACTTGTCCGCATCACAGCCCACACCTGCTCCCACCTCGCCACTTCCACCGCCTCCGCCTGCAGCCGTGCCAGAGCAACCAGCACCAGTGCCGGAGGCGATACCAGAGCCAGCACCTGTTGAAGAGCCTCCTCCTCCCCAAAACCAGCCTAGCGAGCCAGTTGCAGCCAAGAAGGTCGTCCCGGCAGCTGCCCCCATCGACGCCGCAAACAGGTTCCGCAAAGCGGCGGCAGCAGCGGGCGCTTTCAAGCCTCGTGCCGGAGGAGCTGCGGCCAAGATGTTTGCAAAAGACGAGAAAAAGTCCGATGAGCCTGATGGCATCAGCGGAGTCTTCGTTCCCAAGCGCCCAGCACCAGTCGAGGCGCCCAAGGAGGAGGTAGTCGAACAGAAAGCGGAAGCGCCTGGCTCGAGACCGACATCGAGTCGCCTGTCACGAGATCTGCCAAAGATCGCAACCGAAGCCGTGCCTGCTGTCACCGTATCACGCCCGAAATCGCCTGTTCCGGCCATTGTCGAACAACAGCCGGAGCCCGTCACACAAGAAGCAGCTCCCGCCCCAACTCCAGAGAAACCTGAGGCCAAGGCCCCCGAAGCGGCAGCTGATCCGGAGCCACGCAAGAAGAAGAGACGCTCCAACCAGCAGGTGATGAATATATCCAAACTAGGAGTTGATCCTTCTATCCTGGACGAGCGGGGTCTAGGCTTCGAGAGCTTGCTAACAGAACTTGGCTGGGGTGGCAACGCAATCGCGCCGAAGCACGTTGAGGACCTCGAGACAGACATCAAACGCGAAATTGCTCGTGTTGAAGCGGGCAGCTGGCTCAACCATCTCGAGCAGAAAGACGACAGAGTCGAGGCCGTCGAACGGATGCTTGATCGTGCTATAGCCGAGTGCGACGAGTTGGAAGGCCTCCTCACCTTGTACAATGTCGAACTGAGCGTAAGTGGCACCTGAGCATTGTTATGGACATCTTGCTGACAACCCCAACAGAGCTTGAACGACGATATCGCCTTTATTGAAGCCCAGAGTCAAGGTCTGCAGGTGCAGACAGCTAATCAACGTCTGCTTCAGCACGAGCTCCAGCAGCTGGTGGAAACCATCTCGATCACTGTTGACCAACTCGAAGTTCTTCGACGTGCGCCAATTGGCAAGATCAACGGCTTGGTCGAGATTGAGGGCGCTCTCGTGTTGCTCTACAAGGCGCTCATCACCATTGATCCCGCCTTTGTTGCAGGCAGTCGCGCCGGTCTCGGTCAAGCCTCAGGCACTTCAGGGTTCGGCAATAGCGAGCTTGCCACTATGCAGGCCTTGCAAGAGAAGCGCGACAGATATCTCAGCGAGGGCGCTATGTTCTTAGACCGCCTGAAGAAGCACATGGAGATCACATACGGCGCTGCCTTCCTGACGACCAAGGACGCCCTCAAGCAGATTGACCAAGGCTCTATGCCATCACTGAGGAAGAACATCGAGGCGCACGATGCTGGCCGAAGCGAGCTTTGGATGCTGAGTCCAGTGCTCCTCTTTGCGAAGGAGATTGACCGAACCTCTTGGGATACCTTGATTCGCATGTATCAGTCCCAAGCAGCCCAGCTATACCAGCAGGAGGTTCGCGACAACATTCTGGCCTGGAGACGATTTGCCAGGAAGCCTGCAGGCGACGAGCAGGATCTCCTTTTCACCACCCAAGAGAAGGAGCCTGAGAGCATGGCAGGAACCGCCCGCAAGCTCACTGTCAAGCGCTCTCAGACCCTGGCCCGTGGTCTTCGCTCGGCATCTGGCGACAAGGAGACCAAGGTCGTCAGGACTCCTCAGGACGGCAAGCTGTACGCCTTTGATGTGTTTGGCAGAGTCTTAGATGACATCGGTCCTGTCCTACTTACTGAACAGAACTTCATCACAGAGTTCTTCCACGCCACCTCGACAGACTCCATCGATTTCCCTGATGCAGTAGCCGCTGCTCCGCCTCAGTCCCGTCGTGGGCCGAATCTGTGGATCAGGAAGCAATTCGAGGCCGATAGATCGATGGCCAAGCGTGTCGCCGATGTCATGGAGGACATCTTCTCGTTCTGGCCCACTGAGATCCAGAACCTTGTCGATTGGGCTGTTACATCCGATCCTCTGCAAGGAGTGGGTATTTTGTCAGCTGTCGATCGTAAATTGCTCGACATTGAAGACTCAAACCAAGACTTCCTCACACGCACATTGCAAAAGATCCACGAACGACTAAAGAGTCTCTTCAGCCGTTTCGTGGATGAGCAGATCCGCGCTATTGAAGACACCAAGGTCAAGATCAAGAAGCGCAAGGGTGTCATTGCCTTCATGAAGACGTTCCCTCACTTCTCCATAGCGATCGAGAACATGCTCAATACATCATCTGATGGAAGCGACCAACTCGAGATTCGCCGCATGGTCAATGATGCCTACCAGCGGATCAACAAGGCCATGTTCGAGAGCTTAAAGGTCATCGCCAAGGAATCTCCCACAGTCATGGGTACCCAGGGCCAGGGCGACCCAGAAGACAAAGAAGCCCTCAACTACCACATTCTGCTCATCGAGAACATGAACCACTACATGGAGGAAGTCGACGCCCGGCCCGACACCGTTCTCGACTACTGGAAGGGCAAGGCCGGTGAAGAGTACAACGAGCACATGAATCTCTACGTCGACGCCGTCATCCGCCGCCCGCTCGGCAAGCTCCTGGTAAGTCTAAACCTCTCTTGTACGTCTACCCATCCTCACTAACCCTCTCTAGGAGTTCCTAGAGTCCACCGAGACCCTCCTCGCCGCCCGCGGCGGCTCCCCGCAATCCATCGCCCAGCGGTCCTCGCACTCGCGCTCCGTCTTCAAGAAACTCGTGCACTCGCACGACGCAAAAGAAGTGCGCAAGGGCATTGAATCCCTCAAGAAGCGCGTCGACAAGCACTTTGGCGACGCAGACGATCCGAGCATCAGCCGCGATTTGGTGTTTAAAGTGCTCAAGGAGTGCGAGAGGAAATATGTCGGCGTTGGCGAGCGCGTGCAGAGGATTAATCAGGATGTGTATCAGGGCGAGATTGAGGTGGATTGGGGCACGAATGAGGTGCAGAGTGCGTTCAGACGGTAGTCGTGTTGTGTTGTACCATGTCGTGTGGAGACTTTGGAGAGAGCAAGGGGAGTGGAAATACCTCGTGTGTTGGGGTAGTGTATATTTGCGTTGAGTGTTGGTGTTGTACATGAGTATCTTTGCATGGGGAGTGAGAGGCTACGGCTATGGCTACGGCTTGCTTGCTTGCTTTGTTGTGGCGTTCTGAGCGCGCGATATGCATTCGGAGATGAGATGAGATGAGATGAGGTGGAAGACAATCTATAACGTGAGCGTTCTTGTTCATGCTACTTCTTCGCTGGTGCAGATCTTAACTATGAGGACTTGTTAGTGAACTGGTTTGGAGGCTGGTCAAAAGGATAAGATAGTCTACTTCTTAATGTAAGGATCTATCTATGTAACTCCTTTCCCCTAGTACAAGTATATCCACCATTTTCTACATAGCAATGCCTTAATAACACTGGTCGGATGCAGCTCCAGGTGACGACACGAGTGGGGCCAGTGCGCGTGAGCTTGAACACCACCCGTCGCGCATCTCCAACATCCAAACCCCCACGACGACGCGCAACATCAGCTGACGCTCCACGGCCCTATTTCCTGCTGCCTGAAGCTCCACTCGAACAATGCGGCACCGGTAGCATCCCACCCCCCAAAAAACAACCTCGATGCGCGGCATTCTCCCAGGACGGCCGCAGCCAAAGCTGCAAGCTGTTGCCCATGGCCTGTGGGAGGGGACCCAGATCATTGTACGATTGTCTGCGCCAACCTCGACGACGGGAAAACACTATAGTGACTGACGGGTAGGCGTCTAGGTGTATATCTCAGGCAATGCGCTTGTGATACTCGATCGCCCCAATCATGTCATTCAGACGGTTTATATCGATGAGGAGAAGGAGCTAGAGGCTGTTGCGGTAGATGAGGGTACGGGCAAGATTGCGGCGTGCTCGACGGCCAATGTCTACGTGTATCAGCCGTATAGCGTCGAGTATGGGGTTTACAAGGTTGGTGGCTGTTTAGGAGTAACTGCTCAGGGTGCTGATAGAAAGTAGTGGTCGCTGCAGGGCAGCATGTCCCGCCCGAACCCAGACGACGCGATCACAACACTCTCATGGGGTATGCCAGACGAGCTGCTCGCTGGGAGCGCGTCCTTGACCCTCTTCAACACACACGGCGCAATCGAGCGCATCTGGACAAAGCGACTGGCCAACCCCGTCAAGTTCGCTCACTTCTCCCCCGACGCTGAGCTCATTGCCTCCACCGGGAGGTACGACCGCTTACTCAAAATATGGCGCCGTCTTGCTTCTGGCTCCGCGGACGAGCGCTTCGACTACTACTACCTCCCGCACCCTCAGACCATTACGGGGATACACTGGCGACACCCGCACAAGGACCAGACGGCCGACAACGTACTGTACACGATATGCGCAGACTACAAGGTGCGCGTGTGGGTGCCCGGGGAACACCACGGCGTCGACGGCATGCACTTGTGGACTGAGGTGGATCTGCTGGGCTCGATTGAAGAGCGGCTCGTGTCGCAGGACAAGCGGTCGCAGAAGCGCTTTGCGTTCTTCATCGACGGGAGACATTTCACGCGCGCAACTGAGAGGGCGATGGCGCAGGCGTCGGCCGAGGAAAAGAGTCATGGCGTTGCGCTGCACCATCTGATTGAGGTTGCTAATCGCAGTCCCGAGATCTGCGTGGTGCTGGACGACCATGGGAATATGTCGGCGTGGGGCTTTGAGAACGTCGGCGCCAGAGTCAAGAAGGTGACTGACGTGTTCAATATCGCGCATGTGGATGGTTTGCACCTGCACTTTGCCGATGCGCCCGTGGCTCTCGAGGACAATGTCCAGTTCTACGCGTTCATTGGCGATAGGCCGGATTCTGAGTTTACGCTCTTGTCGCACCACTTTGACGGCCGGATAGAATGGCTCGAGTCGCGGATCGATTACCTCTTCGACCCGTCTCCGCAGACGCAGCGCATACAGAGGAAGGCCATCTGGGCCGGGCACTCACATGCCATCAAGAAGGTCAATCGAGCAGCAAGTGGGCGGGCGCTGGTCTCGCGTACGGTCACGGATGAGTGCATAGTGTGGACGCAACGACCGACTGAGTATGGGACGACACTGCACCGCCACAGTACCGTCAAGGTCAGCGAGCACATCCACAGGACGACATTGCTGCAAGATGGCAACTTTGTCGTCTTCTTGCACCACAATCACATCGCCCTGTGGGATACGAGAGGCCCTATGGCAGTAGAAGTTACAAGGCTGGAGTACAAGCTTCAGGGAAAGCCCTTGTGTCTTCTCGCCATTCCTGAGACAGAAGTCGGCGGCAGGTGTGTGCATATTGCAACCATCAGCTCAGAGATGAAGGGCATCTGCTGGGAAGTGACTCTTCCGTTTATGACCAGGGATCCTGTGACGGGTCGCAGACGCTCAGGCGTTGTGCCTCACACCAACGGTTTCGCAAACGGCTACAACGATATCTCGCTCGAACAACATAGCACCTTCGACTTGGGGTCGGAGAATGATCTGGCTTTCGTTCTACCCGTTGATCCCGCGGGCTCAGCACCCGTCATCTCAGGCTTTCTCGACACCTTTGCGCGTGACATTGCCATCTCGTACAGCAAGTCTGGCGTCATTAAGTCCTGGACGGCTCGGGTTGATCCTGAAGAGCACAAGATTGACTGGCTGCTTACTTCAACCGTTGACACCAATGTACAGAATCCTTCCCTTGCGAGTGGTACCTCGATTCGCAAAGCTGCCTTGGTCGATGCCGAGAAAACAACACTGACTATCTGGAACACTCGGAGTGCGCAGCTGGAGTACGAAGAGACGTTTGATGGGCAGGGCGTCATTCAGGATCTCGATTGGTCTTCTACTCCAGACAACCAGTCCATTTTAGCTGTGGGCTTTCCGCATCGCGTCGTCATCTACGCACAGCTACGATACGATTATCTCAATGCCGGCCCGTCGTGGGTCCAAATCCGAGACGTCCGTATTCGCGACATCACGCCCCATCCCATCGGCGACTCAGTGTGGCTGGGGAGTGGCAACCTCGTCATCGGAGCAGGCAACCAGCTGTTCATCCAAGACGAACATGTCCAGGTCGACGAGCATCTGTTCCCGAGCCTGCGCATGATTTCGCGCAAGACGGCTTCCATCGACATCTTCGCGGCTGTTAGTCGTCTCAATGGGCCGTTGCCCGTGTACCACCCGCAGCTCTTGTCGCAGTGTGTGCTGGCTGGGAAAGTCATGCTTGTGCAGCGGATCCTGCTGCGTCTGTACCAGAAACTGAAGTTCTGGACCGAGGGCGACGAGTTCGAAAGCTCGCTTGGCTTTGTGGCTGAGGACTTCTCAGAGGATCTGGTAAGAACGTTTCCAGTGGTTGATTGGGAAAGCAAGCTAATGCGTGCAGACCGCTATGACTGCTTCGAAAAAGGAGAGTCACTCCTCGTACATGGATTTCTCGGACAACGATGACCCGGAGACGGTGACGGAGGAAGTAGCGGCTAACCTCAAGGACTTGCTGACCACCAAGCAAATGCCCCTCTTGTCGAGTCGGGAGCAGTTCCGACTTGCGGATATCATAGAGTGCATAGGCATGGTCGAGAAGCACCGGCGGTCCATCGACGACAACGCAGGTCGCTTCATGCTCTTCTTCCGCCAGCACGTTCTGGGTGAAGCGCAGAAGGCGCCGCTCTCCTGGCGCGAGATTGTGTGGGCTTTTCACTCGGGAAGCCAGGATATTCTGCTCGATCTTGTGAGCAGGCACTTCAATGGCAAGATGATGTGGCAGCATGCAAAGCAGTGTGGTGTGTTTATGTGGATGTCCGACATCAACGCGCTGGTACGTTTTCATCTTGGTCTTTACAAATGGCAACGCAGCTAACCCGACCCACAGCGCGCGCAATTCGAGATCATCGCTCGCAACGAGTATACCAAGACCGACGAAAAGAATCCCGTCGATTGCTCCCTGTACTACCTCGCGCTGCACAAGAAAGCCGTGCTCGTCAGTCTCTGGCGGATCGCGACCTGGTCCCGCGAACAAGGCGCCACGCACCGGCTGCTGTCCAACAACTTCACCGAAGAGCGCTGGAAAACAGCCGCACTGAAAAACGCATACGCCCTCATGGGCCGCCGCCGCTTCGAATACGCAGCCGCCTTCTTCCTGCTGGCCGACCACCTCCACGACGCAGTCCAGGTCCTGCACAACCAGCTCGGCGACACCCAGCTCGCAATAGCAGTCGCCCGCGTCTACGGCGGCGACGAGCACCCCGTACTCCTCACCTTCCTGCGCGACAAGATCCTACCCCAGGCCGCGCGCGACGGAAACCGCTGGCTCGCAACCTGGGCCTACTGGCTCCTCGGGCGGCGCGACACAGCCGTCCGCTCCCTCGTGACCCCGCTCTCCACCCTCCTGAGTCCCCCAGAAACACCCAACACGCAGAAATCAAAATCCTACCTCTCCGACGACCCGGCCCTCGTCGTCCTGTACACGCAGCTCCGCGCCCGCTCCCTCCAGACCCTCCGCGGCGCAACCCAGATCCATCCGCGCGAGGAATGGGCCTTTGTGCTGCACACGGCCAGTCTGTACGAGCGCATGGGCTGCGACGTGCTCGCGCTGGACGTCGTGCGGTCGTGGGAATTTTTGCTGCCCCCGCCGCCGCGCGTGCTTATCCCTGGACGACCGCCGCTGAGCCCGCTCATGCCGCGCGATAGTTTCAGAGCCATGGGGCCGAATCAGGGCGCTGGGGACTTTGAGTTTGATCCGAGGAAATTGCTGAGGAGGAGGAGTAGTCTTGTTGTTGCGGATTTGCCGGCGAGGGAGAGCGGGAGTGGGAGGGGGGAGGTGGCGCATGGTGGAGAGGCGGTTGTGGAGGAGAGTGAGGAAGACGATGATGAGGAGGAGGACGACGGGGAAGGGGAGGAGTGGAAAAGCGAGGACGAGGACGAGGACGAAGAAGAAGAAGAGGAACAGGCAAAGCCTGCGCCCAAGAAGCCGCCGCCGACACAGTTCCACGAGCCGGACGCCAACAGTCTGCTGGATGCTTTTGGATTTTGATACAATGCATGGCTTGCGTATGGGCGGCTAGGCAACTCAATCGACTTGTCTCCCATTTTCATCGAGCTTCGCATTGTATTCACGGATTGATTGACTGCTAACGTGCACCAGGGCATCGATCTCTTTGTGGGACTATCATGGTCTTTAACGACTACAGAGCTTGTCTTGGCTTCTCTGTCCCTGGTATTTATATCGTCTGGAGGTCTTCGGCACCTGAATTTATCCCTCTCGTGCAGCGACAATATGCCATGATGCCTACACAACATCCCTTCCCTTGCACAGACCCACCACTAAACCAGGCGGGCTTTCTTCACAGGCCGAGACGCCCCCTTCGCCTTCGTCCACACGTGTTTCTCCCCGGACGGCATCTCCTCAATGGTGCCTGACGAGTCCTTCTCTCCACCCACCCCCAGCTGCAACTCCTCACTGGACGTCGTCCAGGTGTCATCGCCCTCGATAACTTCGACCTCAGACTCTGCGGGCGACGACAATCCGGAGCTGGAAGCCTCCGTGTTCTCGACGGGCGCAGTCCGCTTGCGCTTTCTGTCGCGTAGCGCCAACGGAGCGATGGCAGCCACCGGAGCATCCACCGGGAACTGAGAGAGTGGGATGGCGACCGTCGGCTTCCTCTCAGCCTTTGGGACCGCTTCGCCTCGAGACATGCGGTCACGGAGGTCGGCGCCCTTGGCCAAGAGCTCGAAGATGGCCTTGTTCTTGGGCCGGGCCTTGCTGTGCGCAGAAGTGATTTGCCCGCGAACGGCATCGACACCTCGTGACTCTGTCCTTGAAGAATTTGGTACAGCATTCACCGCATCCGCCATTAATTGCAGCTGCTTCGTGGTCACCTTGCAGTCGTCACTGAAGCCAAACCTGTGGACACCGAATCGAGAACAGAAAGTGTTGATGGAGCTGTAGAGGGCGCGACGTTCGGCAACGCTCCAGTGAACCCGCACGACTTTCTGAGTGTAGCTTGCATCACTACGGCGTGCAATCTGAAGCACCCACTTGTTGTAAGAGGTACGAAATCTTTTGTTGTTCGGGTCGACGTTGGGTAAGAGGTTAACGTTACCGTATATGTCCTGATATGCGTTGGTGTCTCGGTCAAGGCGTCGGAAAAACACGTTGATTCGCCATGTCTCCTTCTCCTCCCCCTCACCACGAGCCCACTCATATCCGGAGCTGCCAGGAACAGGTGTCCAAGGCCAGATCTTCTTCGCTCTGGGGACTTTAGAAGCTTCCAAGTCTGGCACGATAATACTTCCACTTCCGTGGGACACATTCGATGGCGCGAGCACCACATCCGGCACATAGGTTTCCTGGCTGTACAACTTGCCCATCAGATTGGTGACTTGGTACGTTACAATCATAATCGACGGGTCCGTTGGATGGGGCCGGACGCGCTCAGTACTCTGACGAACGAGCTTTGCCCGATTCTTGCTTGCCTGAATTGGACGAGAGCCGGTCGAAAGGCTCATCAGTGGGCTCGAAAGGGTATGTGTTGACTCAAGATCTGCAGATTCTGTCAGATATTTTATTCCCACATGTAATGGCTTCACTTACCGTCGTCGGTTTCACGTTCTTCACCTGCGAGCAACTCACTGTCGGCAAGATCATCATCTGCATCAGGCGCGATCGCTGTTTCGCCGTCTGAAATAATACTAGAGGTTTTGGCACTTCCTTCTGTGTCTCTGAGTACTGGTTTCCATTTAGCGATGTCATTCATACATGCTAAGCTACGAACACTCACCGACTTCGACATTATCGCTGGTTTCTTCGGCTCCATCTGAGACACCCTTCAGGCTACTTGTCGCCGTTTCGCTACTCGTGTCATCGCCCTGCTTGTCTGCGGACAGACATCAGTTATATCTTGAACTTACGGAACGTGCGGCCTTACCTTCGGTTTCTTCAAAACGCCGAGCAAAAGAAGTCATGGCTAATGCTAACGATGGCGTCTCCTCATCTAACACAGCCCTTTCGACGTTTCGTGTGCGGGATGCGTCTTCAACAGGAATATACTCGTGAACCTCCTCGGTTGGTGTCAATGGACGACCTTTCGGCAGCTGGAGCAAGTCATCCTCTTTCCAGTGTTAGCATCTGGATAGCTTGCAGCGGCGTAAGTAAACATACTGTTACGTGAAGGCTCTCGCCAACCGGTCTTGGGCATTTGCGATACAACAAACTTAGTACCCTGACCCATGGGGCGCCAATGTTGTTTAGACGGTCGAAGCGGTGGCAGTGTAAGTAGAGAAGCACAGCTTGCAGGTCGAACGATAATGCAAAAACCTTCGGAAGTGCGAAGCGGCGCGCAGCCCTGATGTTGTGTCTGAGCTCAAAGGATGTGTGTTGACTTGACGAAGTGACAAAGCACGCGAAGCTGAGGTGTGTGGATGTTAAGGTAGTCTGTTATGATGAAGTAACGGAAGTCGCGGTTGATGTCCAAAGGCAGGTGGAGCTGGAAAGAGTAAGGACGGAAGGTCCCAGCTGTACCTGGGCAGCGACGAAGGTGAAAGTGAAGAAGAAAACTTTGCAACGGCGTTTGCTAAGCACGTCACAGTCAAGTCTTGCGACGCGCCCGCTGATCATGGGAACGCTGTCAGGAGACGTGCGACCTCCATGATGGTGCTTTCTTGTGAACGCCATAAAAGCTGGTGGTGTCTTGCAAATCATCTTGTCTATCGAACGTCTACCATTCATTCTCTCTTCTAGATTTCTTAGTCCAGCAGTCTTGTACCTTTTGTTGTAATACTTTACTTCCCTAACGTGCCTCTAACGTTTCCTATGTGTACAAGTACAATATCTTACAACGCATCGAATCAGGATCGCATTCTGTATGTTATCGACTGGGATACATCGCTTCCGCCACTACCCTGAGCAGATGTTGCGCGACATATCCAGCAAATGTCAGTGATAAGAAGCTATGGCTTCAAGAGATATGTGGAAGGCATGCATTCTGCGAGGAGATGCGCCGCTTGGTAGTACGCTACGCATGGGACCGAATTGAAAGCTCCCAAATTAAATGCAAGAGATAAGTCTGAGCTTGCAAGTTGGGCCATAGCCGCTCATTTACGTTCCTTTGAGGCTTTCTTCCCCGGTGAATTTGGCCGAATACCTGACAGCGGCGTGGGAGAAGGAGGGCAGACGCCGCCTTGGACGATGCCCAGCGCAACAGAAGACCCAGATCTTAGTGCCTACCGATGAAGTCACCTACAGAAGGAAAGAAATCAAAAAAATTGTAGCAGCTCGACTCAGGCAGAGCTCAGGCTTCCATGTTAAGCAAACCACTCCTCGATCTGGCTAATGAGGCGGCAAGGTCAAAACGGTTGCCGTATGTACACTTCGCCATGCCAGTCTAGTATATTAGTCCTCAAGCGGCAATCATTTCGATGCATTTGTGCTGCAGCAAGAATTGATCGCAAGGACCAAGCCGTACGCGATCTCATTAGGGGAAGACCTTTCGAGTCAGAATTGAAGTCTTTCATACGAAGACAAAGAGGCTGAGCTCGCAGTACAAAGACAAACTTTTTCTGCCAGTCCAAAAAACCGTGATTGCCTCACGACATGTCCCGTGGTTCAACGATGAAGCCTTTCGTGTTGTACCAGGCCCCAAAGAATCGGCATTCAAGCTCTGAACACTGGCGTAGCAATGGAGCCTGAACGTCATGTTGGTTACTGAGTCACTCTTTAACCATTGCAGCTTCAGCAATATTTGACCCATGAGCGGTCTTCGACAGAATAGCAAGCTCGGTAGCCTATCAAAATTCCTTGTATCAATGCCTGCGATCTTTCGACAGGCTGCATCGTATGTCACCTTCTACTTTGGGCTTCGTCCCTATTTGAATGCAAGGGCACGGTCATGATCTGAGGACCTTTTGGAAAATTACGGCGTATCTCTTTGGCTCCAAAAGTCCCGCTCTGCTGCATGGCAAGTTTCTCAACTGAGTCAGCATTGCAGTCTGAACCACACCGTTGTAAACACCAGGCTTCTCATGGTCCTGGCTCTTGCGGAATACAAAGTCTAGCTGGTGTGGCCGGTCTGAATGCGCTGAGCAAATCAGCATCCTAGAGTTCAATTAGTGGCTTTTTTACAATTACTATCTGCAACCTTCACAGCTTACTGTAAGCATGATCCATAGTATACCTCGAAGAGTGCACGGATCGGACGGGCTGAAGATGACTTTCACCTCGAGTCCACCAATTGCAACATCTTCACGGCAGCGATCTATCTCCTCTTTATATCCGAGCAGCCGGCCGAAAGACCCCGGACTGGAGAATGCTCGGTTCTAAGTAGCATCAACGTCGCACACTGGACTCTTCTCTGTAAGATTACACACGTGATATGAACATGATGGTGCTGTGTGTATAACCACTCCATCAATGTCGCCTAGTCTTTCGAAGCTCTTCAGCTCAGCCGTAGCGCACAGAACCGTGGTAAGTTCTCGCTTTCTACCACATATACACTATCCTCATCAGATTCGAGTGGTGGTAAAGTCGTCCAGGTCATTTGGTGGATAATGCTGAACGACGGCATGGGACGGTGCGCTGCGGCGCGTTGCTTGTGCCCGTCGTTTCCGCTGTGGCGCACCAGCTGGTGGATCTGAACTCAATCAAGCCCTCCAGGTGGATCAAAATTAAGCTCACCAAGGCCGAATAAGCAGTGCGAAGAACAAGACAAGCTTTAAGGTGGGTCTTAATGGGAAGCACGGCAATAAGCGTCCGGTGGCCATGTCGACTGTCTTGCCGAACATCCTGGCACCCCAGCAAGCCACCCAGTGTTGAGCATAACGCGCGTCGTTTCGAAGGCTTTGGTCATTTACAAACGGGGTGCGATGATGCCTGGTTCAGGGCTGCATCCAATGAGAAGATCGTAAGCTCCGGCAGTTGACGGATATAGTGCTTGACGCAAGGACTCATCATCTCAAATCACTCCAGTTGCACTGCACGGCCTCTCCATGAAGCATGTCCGCAGTGCAAGCTCACAAATTGTGGGTATGGCTGACCATCGTTCTCGACGTCAAGTTTTGATGGTCCGTCTACGATCAGCACTTTACCAAAATTGACTATGGGCAGACGACAGGCTAGATCGGTAGATGGAAGCAGCTATTCCCAGATCATCTTTGGTACTACGACGAAGTATATAAGACAGCAACGGACGCCGCTTTCAAAGGGGACCATATCGAAACAGTCCTCCAGTAGTAACACTGTCTTGCACTGTAAACATGAAGTACGCCTTCGTTCATGTGCTTTCATCTTTGGCTGGTTCAGCCTTCGCCATCCCTGCCCCTCAAGCGTCTGCCGTTCACGGGCCTGTTGACCCATCAGCGGTGGTGAGCGATCAGGTCTTGCCGACTGGAGCGTCAGGCTCGCTGCGCGGTTCCGAGGCATTGATTGGATTTGCAGCATCAAATCCCATTTCAACCGAGTCTACTGTCATTTCGCCAGATGACTTCGAGCTTGGAACAGGACAATCGGCGGACCCCGATGAGGGCCTTTACATTGATCTTGTCAATGTGAAGAACCCTCAGCCTATCCGTGGTGGCACAACTGGACCGACCGACCCTGGGCCAAGGTATGTGATAGATCACAGGCTCACTATGTTTGTGATAGCTGACTTCAACTAGGACCAGCGCCTACGATGCGCTCAACAGTGACATTTTTGCTCCTCCCGTCACTGATGCAGGCGATGTAGGCAATGCCAAATGGCCATTTGGGTTGTCGCATAACCGTCATGGCCTGGCTGGTGCCGGCTGGGCACGTAACCAGAATCAAGATCAGTTGCCCATCGCGACAGCAATGGCGGGTGTGAACATGCGCTTAAGTCCAAATGCTTATCGTGAGCTGCACTGGCATAAGCAAGGGGAATGGGCCCTGATGTACGTCCTCCACTCACTTTTCCTTCTCTTATGTACTGAACGACTGTTTAGGCTTAACGGCAGCGTTCGCATCCAGTCAATGAACGAGGCTGGCGAGACCTTCATCGACGATGTTACTGAAGGCGATGTTTGGTTCTTTCCTCCTGGTATTCCGCACTCTATTCAAGCTTTCGACACAGGATGCGAGTTTCTGCTCGTCTTTGACAGTGGCGCATTCTCTGAGGACAATACTTTCCTACTCTCTGAGCTCATGGAGCGTAACCCAAAGGAAGTCCTGGCAAAAAACTTCCGCACTACAACCAAAACGTGGGATAACTTGCCAGATGGCCAGCTTTGGATCTTCCCTGGTACTCCTGCACCCAAGAACATTAGTGAGCAGAACGTTACTGGTCCCGCTGGTGTCATCCCCAGACAGACGCAGTACTCATACCATTTCTCGCAGCAGGAACCTCTGAAAGTACCTGGAGGTTCCATCAAAATTCTTGATCCCACCACATTCCCTGTAGCCGACACCTTCTCGGCTGCATTGATCACTGTTGAGCCTGGCGCTATGCGCGAGATGCACTGGCACACCACGTCGGACGAATGGACTTACTTCCTTTCAGGCTCTGCTCGCCTCACGGTATACCAAGCACCCGGCTCCTCACGCACATTCGACTTCACCGCTGGCGACGTTGGTTATGTGCCCGTTCCTAACGCCCACTACCTTGAGAATACCGGCAACGAGACCCTGGTCTTTCTTGAAGTGCTGCAGGCTAAAGAGTACTCTGACATCAGTGTCAATCAGTGGCTTGGTCTCACCCCCAAGCAGATTGTCAAGGACCATTTGAAGGTTAGCGATGGATTCTTGGCTACGCTTAGGAAGGACAAGCCGATCATTGTGCAGGGTAATCCGGATTTGACAACTACCGATTTCACACCGGCTGCTGGAGGATCGTAAACAGAAGACAAGTTAAAGCACACGATATTAAGAGGCTAGTCTATAGGCGATAGTCTGAATTTGATGTATTGGTGCCGAACGAACAGTTTCTTCTCCGTCTATGTCGCCGTCAGCTGCCACGTGTCTTGGGCTTCAATTTTCAAAATCAATACGAAGCAAGGATGTAAGATCTCATGAAAGGCGCCTTCAATCTTCGTGATCGATCCATGTGGTCCCTCTCTCGCATCCTACATTAATAGCTCCCCACAATCTATTAGATTGAGCCTCGCAGCCCACCCCTCCGCGATCCTGACCACGTGCCACCACCTATTTCGATGCCACCCTTCTTGCCGAAACTTCTGCAAGATCAATACAGAGCATATGTGCACCTGTCTGTTCGCCTTGGTCAAAACCTCCGACCTCGCTTTAGTCTGAACGATGTCTGTCTCCTTGATCGTCAGCAGCATTAGCAGTGCTTCATGAAGTCGATGCTTATGTTCGTCAAACGCATCGTACGACGCTTCAGATGTGGCGTATATGTAGCCCGTACACAACCCCCAGATGCCCCATCCGAAGGACTCGTGATCCAGATCGCCGGTTGTAAGAATATCTTCTAATAGTTCGATGGCGGTGTCCCGCAGGTGCTTGAAGATAAGTAGATCTTCTTCTGCTGGACCAGGGACCTGCGTACTGCCAATACAATCTTGGGCTGCTGCGAGTGAGATCGCCATGCATCTTGAGGAGGGTTTGTAAGGTTTACTGGGTGGATACGTGGCGCAGGTGAAAACTGTTGTGCGGGCCGTGGGAGTAAACAAGAGCTTTGGCGAGGTGTAGAAGGTAGTGGAATCGAGATATTGTAGACATGTGCGACGCCTCTTCGAGGACGTCATCGCGCACTTGGTCTGCAGTGGTCGATGACATGAAGGATGAAACCTTGGTAGGCTTAGATGTTGGATCCATATCGCTCTGGGAGACCTGCGAAAGTAGTCGTCACACGTTGCCGCTTTGTCCTTGGTGACACCGGCAAAGACAACTGCGCCTGTGATAAGACAAACGACAGTGGCGTGATCGCATTATCGCCCCAAAAAATTGAGTAAGCGCTAGGACCCCAGTGTCTTGAACTCTGTCGAAGTGAAGCTGAAGTGATTACTTGTAGGCGAAGCGGGGTGTTCAGGGCTCGGGTACGGTCTACGGTCAAAGATTTGAGAATGGATCTAGGCCAGGATGAAGTGCCTGAGAGGCCAAAGGAAAAGAGTGGCCTTGTGCGTTAGATTTCTCGGCTATTCCCAAGGCTCAAGATGCTTCCTCTGGTGAAGCTGTTCCTCAGACTATCTCTCAAGTGCACGCGTGGTGCTGGCTCATACTCGTGCTGCACGACAGTGGTTTGTAGAATGTGGCCGTCAGGTGTTTGTATGTGGTCCATGTCCTCCTCATCGACAAAGATCGACGGAAGCGTGATCATTCCCCCAGTAGTATTAGCAGACTGTGAAGCCGATTGCTTCGGCCCATGTATCTCTATCGAGGTGACTCCGCACCGTTGGGTGGGGACCAAATCAGAAGGACTCAGGGTTCGTCTGTAACCGCGACGATCCTTCTGTTTCTGATCGCTGACTGGAGGATAGTACGTGTTGCTGTGTCCAGGAGCAGATGCAAAACCCATGCGCCACAAGCAATGTCGAACAAGCGGTCGCAGAGTGGCAATGCTGCTGGCAGTGATTCCGATTCCCGGCTCGACCGTGCTCCACATAGCAACGTCCGTTGTCGCGTACAGAAAATCAGGTCCATCCATGAGTGTGTGTATGTAGAACATGCGCACAACGGTCGCTGTACTTCCAATTGCAGCAAAGGCCAGGATGCCGGCAACGAGCGCTTTCGTTTTCAGCTTCATCTGCAGGTCCCAGACGATGAAAAACGGCAGAGTGCCAAGGATCCAATCCGCGGCAGCGTTGACTGCTGCAAGCGCATACGTGATTCCTTTCGTGGGGCCTGCTGATAAGCATCTATCGGATGCAGGGTGATTGTTCCAGAACTCGGATACTTCCGCATTGTCAGTGATCAAACACGAAGTACTGAACTGCTCAACTCACCAGGCGTGCACTGAAATGTCACAAGAAAGAAGTAAATAACTGAGAAGAGGACGGTTCCACCCATTACTATCTTGATTGTCCAGACGTGCCAGCGCTGGATAGCGACTCGAAGATAGAAATAACCGATCGAGAATTTGAGAGTGCAGTTGGCGAGAATGTAGAGCAGCTCGCACAAATACCAGAACTGGTATGCTTTAGACGACTGAGGTCTCATAACAGAATAAAAAAGACCCACCAGCAAGGCAATCCTCGCGTTGCTTTCTTCAAGGTCCCATCGATGGCGTCCCGTTCCGTAGACCGCGGCAACCATTTGAAATGACAGATATACTGTGAAGATAGCCTTAAATCATCAGTGACCGCTCCGAAAACATGAATGTTGCGTTTAGACCTACGATGGTGGCAGCCATGAACCTAGATACTTGTCAATGACTTCTCGACGCATCCAGCGATAGTGGGAACGCTTACGTATCATCCAAGCCCCAAGTATGCATCAACTTCCCTCGCACGTAGAACCGTAGACTGACTGTAAGCCATGAGAGGAAGAAGAACAGAATCGCCACCGCCAGCACTTCGTTGCGACGACTGTCCCCGATGGTCGTCTGCTCCATGACCCTAATAATAGCCGAATGCAACAGCGTCTTTTGGATCAGATTCTCTCCTGGAGATCATTGGCAAAGACTTTATTGAGAAGAAGTAAACAGACAACTTCACAGAAGAGCTCGTTGAAGGGCAGTCGTGATGTAACTCGTCGACTTGGGCTATAAGGCGTTCTAGTCTCATAGGTCACGGAACCACGAACCCACAGACCCCAGTCAGGGAACGCTACCTTCGTCCATCGACTCTCGGAGTTTGGTCCCTGATACCTGCATGGAACGTCGCATAGACTCAATCGCTACTCAGACCAGCGCTTCGTGATATCTCGGTTTGAGGTACTTTGCTAACTTCGACTTACCTAGCCTCAAAGTTTGTTGGTATCTGAAACACGGACTCAAGGAAACTGCAGATGGTTCCACGGCGCGCCTTGTGAGCTTGACTGGCGGCGCGGCTCATCTCGAGCCTGAGCACATGTAGGTCGCCCTCGTGAGCGATATGGGTGGCGTACGCGCTGGTACATACTCATCGCCCCACGAACGTTTGAAGGATCAGGATCTGTCAACTCCAGTAAGGTACCGCGGTCGCCCCATCGGAGTAGCCCCCCGGATCGAGAGTCGATGATCGCACGGTCAGTCGTTGGCGTTGCGGGTGGCTGGGTTGGGGTGAAATTCGGCAATGCAGAGCCTCGGGATCGTCTCATGGATGCGGGGCTAGGCTCCGGAAGAGCAAGATTGGCTACCAGTATATGTGCAACGGGTGCCTCGGTATAGCTCATGTTTACGTCTACATTTTTCAGAACATTTTCTAGAGGCGAATTGGGGCTAGATTCTGCGAGTCTTGCAGATCACTACATCTCGCCGTTCGACTTTCACCAATTTCTCTTGCCGATTCTACAGCTCTTCAGTATACTGTGTACAGCTAAGCTGCAGCCCAGCGCGTCTAGAGATCATTACGCGTAGAGCATCAGGGGGCAATCTAGACATGTGGCTGCAACGAGCAGGAAGCCTCTTTCACGATATGTGAATCCTAAGATGGGCTGCGGCCCCCGGCCGCTTGATGTCAAAACCAATATGTGACTTGAGTGTAATAACCAGCTTTGCGCTTGCGGTAACAGTCAACACTTCGATCCGGTATTCTGCTTTCCCATGTTTTGCGTCGGACCCAAACACTGCGGAGGCCTGGTGACAAATTCAAAAGTACAGCGCAAACCGCCAAATGATAACCCGGCAGCAAACAACGTCTCATATATCGTTTAGAGACAATTTGCAAAGTGTTCGACTGCAGCATCGTGTCATTGTAACGCACGCCAACATTTCCGAGCGGTCTCAGATATTGGAGTCAGTTCAATATGTTATTGCCAGTACGCGAGACTTGTAAGTCAATTAGAGACTAGCCCACAAACTCAGCTCTCGCCAGAGCAAGCTTGTTTGACGGAAAAACAATCTACGATTGTTGCTGTCTTGATCACTGGGACTAACGTAGATCTTTAAAAGCTGCGATTTGTCCTGATATGCACCGCACTTCTCTGTTCTTGTCTTGTGCGTCTTTGGCACACCTGAAATCGTACCCTGAGCACCTTCCTCTGACACACCATAGACACAAATCGACCTTGTCCAAAACGTCATGATACTTCCACATGAGGTTCGATACTCCATTCTTCGCAACGATGTCGAAGTCCCACTCGTCCCTGTTGACCAACTGCCTTTCTACATCCAGGGCTTGCCACGCGAATTGACACCATTTCGAAGTCATCAAGAGGGTTGGAATTTGATTGGAGAGACTCAGCGACCCGCATTACCATTCTCGATCCGTGCACCGTCCGGTCTGCAGTCAAGTCAGCCTTCGTCCGATGTGGGCCGCAACTTCCTGCCGCCCGATCATGATGTATACAAAGACCTCGTCACCTCGTCGCAATTTTCAAACTCCCCTGCGGTCATCTCGTATACACCGATGGCTCCTGCGGGTAAAGTTGTCGACCCCCCCATCAACAAATCGCCATCCGGCCGTCCAGCCTCCGAAGCGGCGGACAGGTATGCTGCTCCTCGCTCGGGAAATGCCTCGTATCCAACTCATTGCCTTGTGTACCCTTCTGGTATAGAACCCAACCCATGCAAGAAAGAATTCTGTACACATTGGATCAGAACAAACTCGTGTGACTTTATGCAACAGGGTTGCAAGTACAAGCACGAGATGCCTGACCGGGAAAAGCTTAGGGAGCTGGGTTTTGCCGATATTCCCAAGTGGTATCGTGACAAGGCAGCCATCTCCACTGGAGCATCAAGCTGGTTACGACCACAGCCGACTCATGACGACAAAGGCCGAAGATTATCGGTCGAATCTCCAGCATCGTGTGCGTTCCGACCTTCGGTGTTTCCTAGGCGCAGCCAGTCACAAGCTACGGGTTTGTCTGACTCGCTGGCCCCGAAAGCCATTCCAGTCGAAGCTGAGATGCCCAACCTCATCGATTTAGAGGACACGTCCATTGTTGGGGTATCCCTTAATCCTTCACTATCCATTAGTCCAAGTCCAGACGCAGTTTCTTTCGATCAAATCGCTGTCGTTACTCAACTCTCAGAACAGGTCACCAGAACTCTAGCTTCCCTCAGACGACCAGATGCCGACGAAAATGAACACACAGACACTACTATTGGCTCTCTCATACTTCCAACAACTCGATCATTGAATCGACAAAAGTCGGACAAGATTGCACCTCGAGGCCTGAGGGGCCATGCTGTTGACATACCCTCTCCAAAGACCTTATCTCATTCGAGAATGTATGACCTGGGAAAAGGTCGAAAGGTTGGGGAAGAGAATGATAGTGTGTCCGAAGCGATCAAACAGGGACGCTCCACTGTCACCACTGTCAAGTACTTAGCGGGACTAGTTCCAGAGGGGTCCACACCACAGCAAAATCGGAACCCACGTCTACGTAAGACTGCCGAAGGTCCTGCTGCATCTGCAAGTCGAAAAGGTCTAGCCAGTTCTCAATACGCCGCAAGTAAAAAGCCCCAGAAAGGAATTACCCCGAGTAAGGATACCAAGCGCGGAAATTTGCAAGGTGAGTCAAAGCAATTACGTTCCGAGTCCTTGTACCGTCAACGTGCCGCCTATGAGAAGGAGTAGTTCAACAAGGGCGCTTCTTCCAATAGGATCAGCCTTGGTTCCCCACCGAGAAGATGTGAGGCGACCTGAATCATTCGAGTGCGGTTCGAAGGTAGCCGATAGTTTCACCGAGCGAGTTGCTGCTCAGCTTGATGTCTCACTCTCAAGTCTGCCCATTGCTGTATTCTTAAAAAAAAATCGCGCCCCCAAAAGTGCAATACCTTGAAGTGGGTTTCGCGTCTTTGGTCTAAAAAAATGTTACACTTATTTCTCACTGATTTTCATCCATGCATCCTCGAGATGATCTCCTTTCCGCCTCAGATGACCACCTGCAATATCACAGAATACAATGAAGATCAAATTACAGACCCCTGGAAAAACCATTTCCGTTCCATAAATGAACAAAGAAAGAATCAAGCCCAGTCCTCGTTCCTAGATTTGGACCTGGGCTCTACATTGTTCACCGTCAAACTAACATGCGTCGTCCTCTTGATCTCACTGAGCTTTCCCTGCACATCCTGCGTATCCGGCAATATGGTTTTCTGGCTGCTATCGTCCGACTCGTGGTCCCCGCCTCTGGACCGCCTTGGGTTGAGCACACTTCCGCTATAGTCCGGTAGAACGTAACTGTTTATATCCGATCTTCCTCGAGGGTCTGTGGCGCTGTCGGGTAGTATTCTGGTCAATACAGTTTCGAAAAGGCGTCGGAGAGGCGGTAGACTAGCCGTCAAACTTCCGACCAGCACTTCTGTTATTGATAGAATAGACAGATTGACACTTTCGTAGGAGACATCGCGCGATTCGTTCAGGGCTTTTACTTCGTATATCTTGAAGAGAGAGATGGTCGTCGTTCTGTGTAAGCGGTTAGATAATAGTACTGATGCCTGCAAATCCGACACCTACGTAAGACCAAGCAAGAAGACGATACGCACGCCCCACATTGTTTGGCGGGGCAGTTGTACAGATCTTATGTAGATAATAGGCGCGAATGTGTAGAAGAGATCAGTTACGATATTTGAACCAGCGCCAAGGTATCCTAGATCTACGTGTCAACTCGTGCACGTAACCATGGGCACAGATTCTTACCTGATATTACTCGGGGTTTAGGACTCCAGCAGCGACCTTCCAGTGTTGGATCCCAGTGCCTTGCAATCGGATCGCATTCGCCAAACAGGATAATGTAAGGGTAGATGACGTTCAACCCGACGTGAATCATAACGGTAATCCAGATCAACACTCGGTATGTCTTCGAGAAGCCGAGCTGTAACAGGAACGCGCAGATGCTGAACTTCAGAATCGCCATTGCTGTAAGATTGAAGTACTGGCCAAACCAAAGGTACGTCAAATATCTTCCCGTCATTTCTCGGGTAACATAGGGATCATAGATATGTCTGCCAGCACCGTTCCATCCTGTCAGGTAGCTACAGACTGTTGCAGAGAGTCCACAAAACTGTGGTGAGTAAGTAAACAATCTTTGTGGTAGACAACTCAGCCTTTATTCACCTGCGCAAGCGCGAGCAGCCAGTCGCTCACATTGAGATACCAGAACTTCTTGCTTCGGACATTGTTCCAGAGACGAAGGACCACAAAAGCAGTACTAAAGAAAGCAATGAAGGGGTAACTGAACTTGATGGCCGAGGATCGATCATCTAACGGGAGATCGGTTGATGGTGCGGACATGTTGGCTCTATTCTGGGAGAGGCTGGGTAGGAGGACGAGTCAAGGTAACGATGTGCTAGTGACATTGCCTTCGGACTGTTGGCACCGAACGACAAGAGTTATAAAGCAAGAGCCACCAGGGGTCGGCGGTGGACATGGAGTACAGCAATAAACGTGGATCAACTGTGCCACGCTCAGGTGGCGGGATTTGAGGGCTAAAAACGATAGCGATGTGACAAGTAGGAAGCGGGAGGTACTTTGATCAGGTTTCAGTGTAGCCATCCAGCCCACCGGGACTCGACGACTATACTTCCAGTATAGCGCTTCGTGGTTTTATTGCAAAACCCTCGTGCTGATCGTTCTGCGCGGAAGAAGCGTGCTCAGTGTCAGGATAAGCTCATCTTGCATCAACTCACATGTGCATGCGCTTCTACGCACGTGGTCCGGAGGATTCGAATCTCGAGCAGATTCCTTCAATACCAGGTATCCATTCGTTCATGGTTCCGCGGGGTACAATGCCATCTCAGGAGGTCGTATTGGCATAGGATCCGTCATCGATCCTTCTGTATAGGACCAAAGTTTTTGTATTTTAGTTTCTCAGACTATGTGCCAATCGAACAATTGTAAATATCCCAGATTGCTTGTTTCCTGGGTATGAGGAGGACTGAATTACTGCGGCGTTGAAGTACGGGGCCAGCAACTTGTAAGGAATATAACATCACACCTTAGGAGAGACATCTCGTCAAGAAGCACTTTGACTGAGAGCTTGCCCAAATCGCCATTCTCAACTCGTTCGCTTTTGGCCAAACTGTGCCACATTCTCGCATTTGTACGCTAGGCCCAAAATGGGTTTGAATAGGTATTCAGATCAACATCGAGCTGATTCCAGGCGTTCCCTAGAGAGGCTTTACTACAGCCGAGGACATGATGAGAGCGATGGATGCGCTTTCAAATGAGTCTCCACAGTAATGGTACCTGGACATGTAGAATCGTGATTCCACATTGGTAAACGTCCCGAGATCGGTTGCGGAAGCCTTTCGTACTGCCGAAGACACAATTATGTCTCAAGCGCTAATCCGTATGACGGTATCACAGCTCAGCAGCTACGCAAAGAGATGAACAGGCCTGACAGATCAGAGAGACGCGACGGATGGGAAAAAGGCGGGTCGCGCAGCTCCATCTATATCTACGTCGTGCATTCGGCCCTTTTGATGGTTGCGCTCGACCAATCACGCAAATCCAACACCTGGACACTGAACCCACCCGCGTCCCCGACCAAATTCCTTCATATACATACCGCCCTTGCGCGACGAAACCATGTCAAATGCTTGTACCGTGCGGCGCGAAGGAATTGCCGCATCGGTCTTTCGCTCAATGCAGCCAGCCCGTCTGTGGCGATTGCACCGGACCCAGGGTACCTACATCCGCATGCTGGCCTTTTAGAACTACTGCAGATGCTCAAATCGATCTGGCTCAGGCCAGTCTCATGCAGAGTTGGGGCGGAAATCAACTGTTCCACTTGCCACGATCTGCGCCCAATATGTTGTTGCATGGCAGAGGCGTTCCATCTTTCCCTCCACGATCTAGAGTCGTACCTCCGCAGTCCTCACTGACTCAAGATCAACCTGTATAAAGGACTCTCTGGTTACCTTACAGAATAACATCCATCATCAGTTCAGCTTTCTAGTCACCTGTCGCAGCTTTCATTGACAATGGCACCTAGTCTGAAGAGTATCGTCACCTTTGCGGCAGCCTTGCCCCTCGCTGTGGCTGTTCCGGCCAACAAGCGCGACGATGTATCATCAATCAAGAATAAAACCTTCGATTATGTGATCGTCGGTGGTGGTCTTACCGGTTTGGTCGTCGCTCATCGTCTCAGTGAGGACAAGTCCCGTAAGACCCAAATTATCCTGGATCTGGCGCTGATCAGCTAATCTGGATCCACAGGTTCTGTACTTGTCCTTGAAACTGGCTCAATCACAGAAGATATCAACACCATTGTCCCTACGCTTGGGAATAACATCAACAACGCTCTGCAGTACACTCTTGGTTCTGCAGCTGATGTCGAGCTTGAGAGTGGCTCATTCTCAGTCTACGTTGGCAAAGTTGTTGGTGGCGGCTCAGTCATAAACGGTATGACTTGCGACCGTGCCTCTGCTGCTGACTACGATGCTTGGGAGCAGCTCGGTAACCCAGGATGGGGTTGGAACGGCCTTCTTCCATACTTCAAGAAGTCCACCACCTTCACGCCCCCGACGCTCACTGCCAAAGAATTCAACATTACGTTCGATGCTTCCGTCTACGGAACCAACGGCCCACTTCAGGTGTCGTACCCGAACTACGAGTTTCCTGATGTCAAGACCATATGGGCGGCCCATCGGGCAGAAGGTTACCCTTCACCTAAGGAGCACGCCGCAGGTAATGCTGTTGGCTTGCTTTGGGTTCCGACCTCCCTAGACCCCAAGACTCAAACTCGCTCAGACGCCAGGAGAACTTACTACGACTCTGTGAAGAGCCGCAGCAACCTCAAATTGGTCACTGGTGTTGAGGCTACTGAGGTCCTTTTCGACAATCTGGCAGCAAACGGTGTCTCGTTCACTGACCTTGCTGATAAAACTGTATCTACAGTATTCGCAAGGCGCGAAGTCATTCTTGCTGCTGGCGCTGTCTTTACCCCCAAGATCCTTCAGCTGAGTGGTATCGGGCCTGCCGAGGTTCTCAAGGCAGCTGGTGTCAAGGTCAAGAAAGATCTCGCTGCCGTCGGAGCTAATCTGCAGGATCATCCCCACGCCGACCTGTTCTTTGCTACCTCGAATCTGAGCGAACCCAACCCCCTGTTCTCCTCCGACCCTGCCCAAAATGCGTCCGCCTGGGCTGAGTATTACGCCAATAGGACGGGTCCGGTCACCCAGTCGCACGGTAGCAGTCTTGCTTTCTTGCCTCTTCAGAGTGTCACCTCCAATTGGAAGTCTATCGTCTCTACTATCAAAGGCCAGAAGACTGTCGACTACCTTCCTACCGCGTACAAAAACAACGCCAACCTACTTCGCGGTTTTGAAGCTGCCAAGGCCATTACCGTCAAACTCCTCTCTGGAACCAATGCCGCGGCTGCCGAATTTCCCATGAATGCCTTCGGTCTTGCTATCGGTGCTATCCAGAGCCCTCTATCCCGTGGCTCGATCAACATCGACCCCACTAACCCCCGTGGCAACCCTATCGTCCAGTTCAACACTTTCCAGAACCCCGCCGACAGGACCATGTTACTTGAAGCTGTCAAGTGGATCCGTCGCCACTGGAAGAACCCCATCCTCCAGCGCTTCTCGCCAGTCGAGCTGATCCCTGGAGCTGCTGCCCAGACTGACGACGAGATCATTCACGCACTGCTCGAGCAGGACTCTATCTTTCCTACCTTCGCCCACACCTGCGGTACCTGCTCCATGTTACCCGAAAATTATGGTGGCTGTGTCGGTAGCGATCTCCGCGTCTATGGTACCAAAAGGCTTAGTGTTGTCGATAGTTCTATCATCCCTTTGATTCCTGCTACCCACTTGCAGGCAACGATGTACGCTGTTGCTGAGAAGGCTGCAGACCTTATTAAGCTGCGCAATAAGTGAGAAGTCATGATTAGACTCGAGATTAATGCATATCACGCACCATAGATTTACGGACGATAGAACACATTCGCTTATAGATAATACACTAATGTACCTACTGATACCCTTCGCTCTTCGCTGCGTGACTTGGTTTTGTACCCAAGGTCATGACCGGACTATTGATGAAATTGGGCCAGTCGTGGGTGTAGAAGCTTTGCGATTTCGAAATTTGAACTTCGTTTGCGCCACGTTTCAAAATACTTTCGTCATACGCGGTGATCGCGTCTCTCAGAGTTGCAGTGCCGTCTTGAACGGACTTTAGAGCTTCAACGAGGCTATGGGCGGAGAAAAAGGCGTTATTTGCACCTTGGCCTCGATCTGGAGCACTATATTAACACAAATCCTGCCATGCTCCAGGGTTACGCTTACGAAAAGTCATTGCATGTGCTGCATCGCCACAAAGCGTTACGCGTCCGTCGCGATTGTCCCATGGCTGTGTTTTCCAAATGTTGAGTCGATCCTTTAGCACAGGTGTATTGTCTGGTATCCATTCGATAGCGCTTTTGTAGGGCTCTGCCCAACCGTCTCTTGCAACGTGAGCTTTCAATCTCTTCAGGCGATCTACATCGTTGTCGTAGTCTTCAACGTTCTTCAGCGGCCAAGTCGACAAGATCTGGAACGTCCATGTAGTAGGGTCGTCAAGGTCCGGCATGTCGAGCACATTGGCTCGGATGTAGTGGCCTGCAGGATGTATCGCGATATCTACCAGAGGATGGAGACGTTGCTTGATAAAAAGCGCTTGCTCTTTTGTGTAAGATGCGTTGAAATTCATGAGTGCAAACGGAAGTGTTTCTTGAGTTGCTCCACGGTCGATAAGGTACTGACGTATTTTGGAGCCTGCGCCGTCAACGCCAATGACAACGTCGCCTTCCTCGCTTGATCCATCCTCAAAGAACACTTTGACTCCGCGATTCGAGAGAGTCTCGTAGTGGCTGAACTTCTTTCCGTATTGCACATCGAGGCTTTCTGCGAGTAGAATACGGAGCTTGCGGATGTTCATCTCTTTCGCCTTCGGTATTGGGAAAGCAAAGGCTTCTTCGCGAGTCTTCCCATTGAAAAGCACGATTCTGTCCTCGCCAATCGCAGCACAGTCAATGCTTGGGTCAACAGCACATGTGTCTAGCTGCGCGCCGACCTCATCGGGAAGGAGACTTAAAAGATACGGTCTTGCCCACCCCAAGGTGAATGCCCAGTGGCGGTGTCGATAAACGTCTTCACCTTTATCAAAGATGAGGTAAGATATTCCAGCCTTCTTAAGACCGTGTGCTAAGGCACATCCAGCGGGACCTATGTTGATAGATTAGTGATTTCCTATGTAAAGACCTAAGTCGCATACCTGCGCCGACAATAAGGACCTTCATGGTCGTGTCGATGCTGCCCATGAGAACGTTGAGATATAGAGCGTTGCTAAAGTGTGCAATGTGGGCTATGAGCTGAAGTGTTGTGCCAAGCTCAGGTGCAGGACAGTCGTCGCATCTAGTAGTCGTCTTCCGATGAAACTGAACTAGTGGATGGCTTCAGCGATCTGCACGAAGACCGGATCTCCGCCCTACAGCGATGTTTCATTTGCCTCGCGCCCTCGGCACCTACCGAATGACTGTTGAGAAACGCTTGGTCATGCAAGATGCGTTGTAGCATATATTATTTTACGCTGTGTCACCCCAGACACGAAAAGTCACCCGGGCTCCATCCTCAGCCTGATGCAACCCTCTGATCGAATCAAATATCCCAATTTGACATGATTCTTTGGATGAAATGAATCAGCCATGTCTTTATCTGCGCCCATTCTTCAGAGCGAAGTCTCGTAGTGACAAAGATTGTATGACCGTATGACGACTTTTACACTCAAGGCTTTACATCCGACACCTCCTCCCCGATCGCATGACAGATAGCCACTCTCACGATCTCTTTGACCACCTCAAGCTCCCTTTCATCCCTAGGCGCATACACCATGATCCAGCTTGGAGGTGCTAGCCAAGTCACCGGGAAGCGCTGACCCCAGCCACGGCTCACGACCGTCTTTGCGTCCTTGGGGCTCACATACACATGTAACGAGTTGTCTTTGGGGTGTACATGAGCGACCTCGTAGAAGATCTTGTGTGCCATTGGGTTGATGGTCTTCACATCTGGCTTGACGTAGATTGCAGGCCCAGTGCCGCCTTCGGTTTTGCTCGGTCTCGTCTCGATATAATCAGAGTAGGGCGCTGAGGCAGCAAATGTCTGCATGAGATTGCTCAGTTCTTCTAAAGCGCCTTCCGTGATAGTTTCTGGAATTTGTCGCTGCGGCAATGTCCAGCGGATGATATGTGGTGGTGAGCCCGATCGTTCTGGCACCTTACCAGGCTTGATGTACGCCAGACCTGTGTTTGGGATCGGTGATGGATCAAGCAGATTCTGCCGTTTATACAGCAGGTACAGACCCCATCTGCGGATCTTCAGGTAGCCTTGGATTGTCGGTGGTGTGCCGCCGGTTCCTTTTGTCACCGTCAGCATTGTCAAGGCCCGTTGCTTGAGCCTTGTTACAAACCGTAATTTTGCCAACTTTTGAAATCGTAAAGGAAAGCGAGTGCTGCTGCCGTAGTGACTGCGATACCCCAGTTTGTCCAGTTCGATTCCATGATGAAGATGGTGTTAGATGGATTGTTGTTGTGCCTTTCGCATCGAAGAACAGGAGCGTAAGCAGATAGAAGACAGTGACGTCACAACCGATGACCACGAACAATTTTCGTTATCAGCATCTTCATACAAGTGGTGCATATGCATGCAGAAACCTAACAGACCTACGACAGCCTTTGCGCGAGGGTATGTTGGTGAACTTCACCGGACATCCGTGATGGGGCAGATCGCGCGCGCGCAGCGGGTCCCCTCATGTCACCCGCTCCCGGCGATTTGCGCAACCTCTCAGATTGGACACAACCACAGCCTTGCGAATGCAGAGACACGTCGGGCCCTTCCACCCCGGCAGATGTTTCGACCAACTTGAGGATGTTGGGTGTCACGTTTCAGAGTTTGTGAGGCCAACACCAAGTTTAGCCGTAACGAAACGCCTTAGAACGGCGATTGTCACACCAGAAAAGAGCTAGGGAACAGAACTCAATGACTATAAGATCGCCATACCGACCAACGAGGATGAGCTAGGACTTCTGGTGGGACCTGTACCTTCTTATGACCCATACATATACTTTGGAGGCTCTTGATGATCGCGTAGGCATACGCGACAACAATCTGACGACTTACGGACTGCTCAACGCTCCGCTGGTGCAACGCACACTCAACCCTGTACTAGCTACCGACAGCAACGACGATTCTGAACCTACTACACCGGTCTATATACGCACGAGGCCATTGACACTACATCGTCCCGTACTCTCGACCACTCCGACCTCCATCCCCCAAATCTTGACTCCCAAAAACCCACCTAGATCCATTGCGCCTTCCATCATAACCCGGCCTTCGACAACGCGAATCATGACCGAGCTTCCTGCGCCGCTGCTGCAAGCGCTGCGTCTTCTGATTCGAGCAAATCACATACTGCATCACCACAATCTCGTCGATGCCTTTGGCCACATCTCTCTTCGCCATCCGTTATCGCCAGACCAGTATCTCATCGCAGCATATGACCCCGGTGCGCCCGCTCTGGTCAAATCGCAACAAGATTTCATTTCTTACCGGGTACGCGACAGCACGCCCGTGGACCCTAATGCACCACAAGGATACTCCGAGCGCTTCATCCACGGTGAAATCCTGCGGCGTTTTCCAGACATAAACTGTGTGGTCCACTCTCACAGCGAGGTAGTGATCCCATTCACATTAGCCAATATCCCTGTGCGCCCGGTCTTCCACATGGCTGGATTCCTCGGCAGTTCATCAGACGGCGTCCCCGTTTTTGACGCACAAGATGCATACCGCGACCTCGTTGGAAAAGTAGAGGTCACCCCAGATATGCTGATCAAGAACCAACCGCTTGGCAGAGCGCTGGCAAAGAAATTGCACCCTGCCGCTCCTGTGGTGCTGCAGCACAAGCACGGGTTTACAACGATGGGGAAGAGTGTCGAGGAGGCGGTATATCGGGCGCTGTACACTCAAACAAACTGCGAGTTGCTGTCAAAAGCTTTGAGCTTTGCTGGAGGCCATGTGGACAAGGTGAGTTATCTGAGCGAGGAAGAGGCGAAGAGTTGCAAGAAGATGAATGAGAAATGCGTAGACAAGAGCTGGCGGCTGTGGTTGAGGGAGGTCCAGACGAATGCGTTGTATGAGAATGAGGAGGGCGAGCCAGAGGCGCTGGCTGTTAATGGGATGCAGGTCTAAGAGCGGATTGGTAGGAGTGTCCTGAGCTGGATATGGACAGAAGGGATGCTCACATGGAGTCATTAATGAAGAACACATATACTCTCAACAATACAGTCGGCATAAAACGACTGAGTTTGTGGAAAGTCAATCGTACGGGAATGCAGGTATCATTTGAACGTTGATCCTAGTAAATGCAGATGACGTCAATTCTCTACAACACGCGTGTAGTACGTGTCATACGTTCGTGGGCGCAGAAACGACCTGGATGAACTTGAAACCCAGTCCATCCGGCGCGTTGGGAACAGTAGGTCTATACGGCTGAGTGGTGTTGCTCTAACGATCGGCCAAAAAGAAGGGGAACGCGGCCAGTAGAGAACAGCGCTGGTGGTTCCAAGCGCCTACCGGAACAACGCGCGCCAGGGTAACTTTTGGCCATGCACTTGCAGTCCTAAGTGCACTCTCACACTCCACCTCGCGTTTTCGTGACCCCAACGCGCCCACCACACTCATCACTGACACGCCCGCCACAACCTCTAAACTTTCCAGCCGACTTTGCGCACCACATCACGAGCATCTTCACGACCAAGACGCGGCGGACAGCCCACACGGGCAACCATGGCGCGCAAGAGCAATGGACGCGAGTCTGATCCGTCGACCGCAGACGCCTCGACCCACGAAGACGTCGAAATGCAGGACCAGGACAAGATCGAGGGCTTCAAGAAGTTCGGGGTGAGTGAAACGTGGACGCGCACTGGCAGCGTGGGGATGGTATAGTCTATCAAAGTGAGCAAGCTGACGAAGCCATTGCAGTACAACCTCGACACGCCAGACTACACAGTACGTGCTGACACGCAAACGCAACTTCCCCGGCCAGCGGCTACTGACACGCGCGCAGGACTCGGACACACAGCCCAACACCACAGCTAGCAGCGTGGCTGGCGATGCGCCCGTCGATGGCCGAAAGCGGCGCGCCGAGCAGATGAACATGCGCAAGAGCATCTACGGCAAGAAGCACGACCGCTTGGGCGCCTCCAAGGTACGTTGAAAAGTGCATGCATATTGTACATGGACAAAGTATCAGCACTGACGCGCCGTGCCACGATAGGAAGACGACACAGTACGACGCTTCCGCTACCTGCTCGGCCTCACAGATCTGTTCCGCCACTTTATCGACACAAACCCCAACCCGCACATCAAAGACACCATCGCCAAGATCGACGCTCAAGACGCCGAAGACGCCATCAAGTCAAAGGCAAGCAAGGTCCGCAAGGGCGGAGCTGCTGCCGAGCGCCGCCGCAAGACCGAGCAGGAGGAAGACGCAGAGCTCGTGCGCGAGGAGAAGCATGGCGGACACAACGAGACAGTCTTCAGAGAATCCCCGGGCTACATCCAGGGCGGCACCATGCGTGACTACCAAGTGGCTGGTCTCAACTGGCTGATTTCGCTACACGAGAACGGTATCTCTGGCATCCTGGCCGATGAGATGGGTCTTGGAAAAACACTCCAGACCATCTCCTTTATCGGCTACCTACGCTTCATTGCCGGCATCAACGGGCCCCATCTCGTCGCTGTGCCAAAATCAACCCTGGACAACTGGAGGCGTGAGTTTGCCAAGTGGATCCCCGAGATCAAGGTCCTCGTCCTGCAAGGAAACAAGGACGAACGTGCTACGCTCATCCGAGATGAGCTGGTTGACGAGAATTTTGATGTCTGCATCACAAGTTACGAGATGATTCTGCGCGAGAAGACTGCCCTCAAGAAGTTTGCCTGGGAGTACATCATCATCGACGAAGCGCACCGTATCAAGAACGAGGAGTCCTCTCTCGCCCAGATGGTTCGCATGTTCAACTCGCGTAATCGACTTCTGATTACTGGTACCCCGCTTCAAAACAACCTGCACGAGCTATGGGCCCTGCTGAACTTCCTGATGCCGGACGTCTTTGGCGATTCGTCGGCATTCGACGAGTGGTTCTCGCAGCAGAATGAGGACTCGGATACGGTTGTGCAGCAACTTCACAAAGTCTTGCGACCGTTCTTGCTTCGACGTGTCAAGGCCGACGTCGAGAAGTCTCTCCTGCCCAAGAAGGAAATGAACTTGTACGTTGGTCTGTCGGACATGCAGGTTCAATGGTACAAGAAGATCCTTGAAAAGGACATCGACGCTGTCAACGGCGGTGCTGGCAACAAGGAGTCCAAGACTCGCCTTCTCAACATCGTCATGCAGTTGCGTAAGTGCTGCAACCACCCATATCTTTTCGAAGGCGCCGAGCCTGGTCCGCCATACACAACCGACGAGCATCTAGTCAACAATGCTGCGAAGATGGTTATGCTCGACAAGCTCCTAAAGCGCATGAAAGCCCAGGGCAGCAGGGTGCTCATCTTCTCACAGATGAGTCGCGTGTTGGACATAATGGAGGATTACTCGGTTATGCGTGGATACCAGTACTGTCGTATTGACGGTTCTACTGCCCACGAAGACCGCATTGCAGCTATCGACGATTACAACAAGGAAGATTCGGAGAAGTTCCTCTTCCTCCTGACAACTCGTGCCGGCGGCTTGGGTATCAACTTGACGTCTGCCGACATCGTTGTGCTGTTCGACTCTGACTGGAACCCGCAAGCCGATCTTCAGGCCATGGACCGTGCTCATCGTATCGGACAGAAAAAGCAGGTTCACGTCTTTCGGTTTGTCACAGAAGGTGCTATCGAAGAGAAGGTCTTGGAACGCGCTGCGCAGAAATTGCGTCTGGACCAGCTGGTCATTCAGCAAGGACGCTCGCAACAGCCCGCTAAAAACGCGGCATCCAAGGACGAGCTTTTGACCATGATTCAGCACGGTGCTGAAAAAGTGTTCAACAGCAAGGGTCCTGTTGGAGCAGCTGCAAGTGGTGATATGGGTGACGATGACTTTGACGCGGTCATGAAGCGTGGTGAGGAGGCGACTGCGAAATTGAACCAGAAGTACGAAAAGCTCGGTCTTGATGACCTACAGAAGTTCACTTCTGACTCGACGTACGAGTGGAACGGTGAGACTTTTGAGCCCCGCAAGAAGGATATTGGTCTCAACTGGATCAACCCCTCCAAGCGTGAGCGCAAGGAGCAGAACTATGGTATCGACAAGTACTACCGCAACGCACTGGCAACAGGCGGCCGAACCGAGAGCAAGCAACCAAGGGTCCCTCGTGCACCCAAGCAGGTCGTCATACATGACTACCAGTTCTTCCCTGAGAAGCTGGCAGAGCTCCAGGACAAGGAGACCGCCTGGTACCGGAAGGAGAACAGCCTCAAGGCGCCACTTCCGGACGGCCCGGACGAGGATCTCGAGGCACGTGAGGCCGATCAAGAGCTCGCACAGAAGGAGATCGACAACGCCGAGCCATTGACAGAGGAAGAGAAGGCCGAGAAGGAGCGTCTGATCGAGCAAGGTTTCCCCGAGTGGAACAAGCGCGATCTGCAGCAGTTCCTGAACGGCTCCGCTAAGTACGGGCGACAGAACTTTGACGGCATCTCCGAAGAAGTCGACGGCAAGACTGCCGACGAAATCAAGGAGTACGCCAAGGTCTTTTGGAAGAAGTACAAGCAGTTGGAGAACTGGCAGAAGTACATTAACGTTGTTGAGGAGGGCGAGCAGCGCGTTCGCGACTCCGAGAATAAGAAGCGCCTGCTTGCTAAGAAAATTGGCATGTATAGGATGCCTCTGCAGCAGATGACCATCAAATACACCGTCTCGACAACGAACAAGAAGGTCTACACTGAGGAGGAGGACCGCTTCTTACTTGTCATGCTTCACAAGCACGGAGTCGAAGGCGAAACCATCTACGACAAGATCCGCGATGAGATCCGAGAGTCACCTTTGTTCCGCTTCGACTGGTTTTTCCTCAGCCGCACACCCCAAGAGATCGGACGTCGTTGCACGACTCTCATCCAGACAGTCGTTCGCGAACTCGGCGGCGAGACGGCCAAGAATGGCAAGGGCAAGCGTGCGTTTGAAGAAGAGGAGACCGAGGAAGAGGAGGAGGAACCTGTCAAGAAAAAGGCTAAGAATGGCGTCAAGGTCAGTACCAAGTCTTCTGCCGTCACATGAGGCATTGCTGACAGATCGTAGAACAAGGCTCTTGACACAGTAAAGGCAAAGGCCTCCCCGGCAACATCGCGCGCCAGCAGTGTTGCCTCAACCGGCTCCGCTGGGAAGGGCAAGGCGAAAAGCAAGAAGAAATAGATAGTTCGGGTTCGTACGATCGAGGGTTGAAACGGTGTTTTGGCGCACAGAAAGATGGGGCTGGAACCAACACAATGTTTTGGCTCAACTCTAGGAAGGGTGGAGCTTCTCCTACCAGAGCGACAGCGGTCGTGTTGATTTTTTTTTAGCATTAGGGCTCATAGTCTGATTGGCGGGCTGTGCGATGGCATGTTACAGATACAGTCAATCAATGTTTGCAAGCATGTGTTGTTTGAACTGTGGCGTTGTGGCGCCGTGGCGCAAGGTGGGATGACGCTCTTGGTGAAGCAGCGCTATGACGCGCCCCGCAATCAACTTTCGAAGGCAGTTTCCCCAGCTCGCGACAGTCCACAAAAGACTCGTAAAAACTCGCTGCTATTGCGATCTTCTCCGTAAGTAATGCTTTTTGTTCCTGCGCGCAGTCTCTTTTGTGTGTAGAAGTTGTGACCCAATGGTACCTGCAGTCTTTGGAACGTTCGAGAAGCTGTATTGTTGAAGCCAGATGGAGCGTGACTGACGGCGCATATAGTCGAGACAGCCTCTCCCATCACATTCTCCTACACACCCACTTAAAACGCTCGAATACGCAATGGCGACGACCGCGGCCCTACAGAAGCTCCACGCCCCTGCTGAGGACATGGAGCCAACCCTCCAGTCCATCCTCGATCAGAAGTCATTGCGATGGATCTTTGTCGGTGGAAAGGGTGGTGTAGGAAAGACCACCACGTCCTGCTCCCTTGCCATCCAGCTCGCGAAGCACCGCAAATCCGTCCTCCTTATTTCGACCGACCCTGCGCACAACCTCTCGGACGCATTCAACCAGAAGTTCGGCAAGGATGCGCGACTAGTCAACGGCTTTGACAACTTGAGCGCCATGGAAATTGATCCCAATGGCAGCATACAGGATCTACTTGCTGCTGGCGGCGAGGAGGGCCAGGACCCTATGGCTGGACTCGGTGGAATGGGCAGCATGATGCAGGACCTTGCCTTCAGCGTATGTTATGGGCATGAGCTGTTCCCCGATCATCACCCGCTTACGAGTATAATAGATTCCCGGTGTCGACGAGGCCATGTCCTTTGCCGAAGTCCTCAAGCAGGTCAAGTCTATGTCCTACGAGACCATCATCTTCGATACCGCACCCACCGGCCACACACTGCGCTTCTTGCAATTCCCTACAGTCATGGAGAAGGCTCTCAGCAAGGTATCCCAGCTGTCGCGTCAGTTCGGGCCCATGCTGAACGGCTTCCTCGGTGGAGGTGGACGCCTGCCCAACGGACAGAGCATGGATGAGCTTGTGGAGAAGATGGATGCGTTACAAAAGACCATTGCCGAGGTCAACGGGCAGTTCAAAGATGCAGACCTCACAACGTTTGTCTGTGTGTGCATTCCGGAGTTCCTGTCACTCTACGAGACAGAGCGCATGATCCAGGAGCTTAATAGCTACGAGATCGACACACACTCGATTGTTGTCAACCAGCTGCTGTTCCCCAAGCAGGACAACCCATGCGAGCAGTGTAATTCGCGCCGGAAGATGCAGAAGAAGTATCTCGACCAGATCGAGGAGCTTTACGATGAGTTCAACGTTGTCAAGATGCCTCTGCTTGTCGAAGAGGTACGAGGTAAGGAGAAGTTGGAAAAGTAAGTCCCGTATTCCCTCTTGCCCAACACGATGCTGACAACAACTGTAGCTTCTCCAAGATGCTTGTCGAGCCCTTTGTGCCCCCTCAGTAGAATCACTATCCCTGCACAAAGGGACATAGGTCACGCGCACAGCTGTCTTGATACGATGCGCGATTCAGTACATATAGCGATACCCGTTAGAGACAATTCACACCCTTGCAACACCCCATTTCCACAGGATTCCTTTATCTTCATTTCAGCGGTGTCGGCCTGGGTCGAGATCCCACGGTCAGTTGCACGACTCAGGACACAAGTCGAAACCCTGGTACTGGGAATTACCGAAAGATTTTATCCTCGACTCTACACGTGGTCCCTACAAAGAAGCCGCTGTCAATCATGTCCCACGAATGGCAAGCTTTGCGGCCCGTAGACCCCCGTTCTGGACACACAGTGTGCCAAAGTCGGACGAAAAGTGCAATGTACACGTAGCGATCTTTTCCTGTTCCTTGTGCATCCCCGTGTGCAGCTGACTCTTACCACTGCAAACGGTCAAACGGTCGACCGGAAGCCTGTATACGTAGCGTTGTTGACAGCTATCCGCATCGGTTGCAACCTCATAGTACGCATCGATCCGCCTGTCGTTCATCGTATTTGTCGCGTGCCCAGTGTGTCAAGGATACGCGCGCGTGGCCAAGATACAAAATATTGGAGATCGACCATCCCCGCAGAAAATACGCCGAGAACCTAACGCGAACAGGTGAGTACACCGAAGCATTTCCTGCTTCTCCACACATTCACATTACGGCAGTCGCGCGGTGTGTACCTTTTGGCGTTCTTGCAATCATGCGGCCTTCCTGTCTCGTACCTGCGCCCCGAGGTCAGCTGGAGGCTTTCTTACGTCACTGTGCTTCCCCGCGTTTTGTCAAGTAAACACCAACCATCAATCTTGACATTGTACCAGTTGTATAGCGATACACTATGTGGAGCGGCGTGTAGTCAGATCATGTCCAACAGTCGGCGGAGACATTACCGCCGCTCGTTTTCTGCGAATGCAGGTGACTTTCCAAGTCCGCTGCTGATGGTACTTCACTTATTTCCGCAGAGCGACCACCAGGCACTCGGCAGCAGTTCCTGGCCCCAAGATGTAGCTAAGCTTACACACTTGGCAGCAAGCACAGATGATTCCCAGTGATTGGCGAACGATACGGAGGCTAGCAAGCCGCCGCTGCACTCCAGAGTCGATGGTGTGCGTTCATGCAGTCGTTTCGGACAACGCACTCTGCTCCTTAAAACCTTACATGTGATGCTGGGCACCTAGTTAGATGGGAAGCGCAGTATTAACAACATGTGCATCCGCATTATCAAAAACTCTCCACCAACGTAATATGCCAATGTTGCAGAGTCACCACCGGAACACAATACAGCCAGCCCTACTGCGCCTCATGCCGGCTCCTACACCAAATCTCGGCAATACCCTGGCGCCGCTTCCAAACGCGGCCTCGATAGCCGGACAGCAATCTGCACCTTTGAGTCTCGTGCCAATCGCAAGCGGAGCAGGCCCCTTTCCGTTGGAGTATTTCATGACTTTCAGGTACGGAGACATGGCTAAACATAGTATGGTCTGAGAAGGTGAAGCACGGACTTCCGCTGTAGTGAGCATGGGTGGTATGAACCACCAGCTTAGAGTGTGTTCGGGGTGGATCGGCGGAGGCCAGGCGAGCAGAAAAGCGGTGTTACAGAGAAGTATTTCTAGTGGGCGTGTTCGCTGCCTGGTGATGGGTTGTGGCACCTGGAAACCTCTTGTCAACCCTTGAGTTGAGGAATTGGACTTGGACTTGTGTTTGGCCTTTTCAAGCATCATTGAAGACTACCAACACCATGTCGTCTATTTTGAGATTAGGAGCTGTGCTCCTTGGTGCTGTGAGTCTTGTCACTGCTGTTCCGGTCGAGCTTGAGAAAAGAGGTATGTCTGTCTTGCTTTGTGGTTTCCTATTCTTCCTGACACGACATAGCGGTCTCTGCCAATGTTCTCGACCAGCTCCAATTCTTCAGCCAATACTCTGCTGCAGCCTACTGTCTCGGAAACAACAACAGCCCCAATACAAAGGTGACCTGTCCGCAAGGAAACTGCGCTCGCGTAGAAGCAGCCAACACCAACACACTGACTGAGTTCGAAAAGTAGGCCTCGCCATATCCCAGAGCCTAAGCACATACTAACATGAACGAAAGCTCACTCAGGTCCGACATCACCGGTTTCGTTGCCACAGACACAACCAATAAACTCATTGTCCTCTCCTTCCGCGGCTCTAGAAGCGTTCGCAACTGGCTCACCAATATCAAATTTCCGGTCGTGCCGACTTCTATTTGCAGCACCTGCGCTTCTTCAATCGGATTTTGGTCCTCCTGGCTCGAGGCACAAACCAATGTACTAGCCGTCATCAAAGCAGCACAGGCGCAGTACCCCGGCTACAAGGTCGTTGCTACCGGGCACTCGCTCGGCGGCGCACTCGCCTCTCTCGCCGCTGGTGTTTTGCGCGCCCAAGGAACAACAGTCGATCTGTACACCTACGGCGCACCTAAAGTAGGACTCCAAGGTCTGGCAGACTACATCTCCGGCACATCAAAGGGGCAGAACTACCGCGTTACGCACAAGAACGACCCCGTGCCGAAGCTGCCGCCCGCGCTGCTCGGGTACAGGCACACAAGCCCCGAGTACTATATCACGAGCGGCAACGATGCGCAGCCGGGGACAGGAGATGTCAATGTTCTGACAGGCACGCTCAATCTCAAGGGCAACGAGGGCGATTTCGGCGTGGATATCAATGCCCATCTGTGGTACTTCGGTCACATCAGCGCGTGCGAAGGGCAAGAAGGGATTGAGATCAAGGCCTAAGAGCCAAGTAATGAAAAGTAAAATAATGCAATTAACGGCCTTTCCAACTATCTACTCGTTATGTTTAACGTCAAGGTTCTGAGACTTCACCGCCTTCTCGGCTTACGGCTCACAGCTCAATCTATTCTTCCATGGTAAGTCGCCATAACTTTAACTTTTGACATGGACTATGTCGAAACGATATGATCCTAGTGACCTTTGACACGCCGCGGTTAGACGTCGAGCCGCGCTTGGGATGGGATCGCGCAGCCGGAGTGAAGATCCACATATTGCTTCGCGGAGTCGATATGTAGATTTAGTCCGTCCAATGACTGCTCTCATTTTGACATCGATAGTACAGATTCGTTTCACTGGAACATTCGTTGGTTCACTGGTGATATTCGTACGAGCAGTATCTCGACTCCATCTTAGAAGCCTCGTCTATACAAAGTTTCACCTCCTGTAACGCCGCTCCTCCCAGCCAACGCCTCCTTCAAGATACCAGCTTCGTACAAATCACTGATTAGCCCAAACAGCATGCCATCACAGCCCTTGGCTGCCATGAAATTCGCCGTCACCGGCAAATACTCGACGTGGTTTGTGATCGTCGAGTTATACGGCGCTTCGCCGATGGGCACGACAAAGTCTGGGGCCTCGGAGAAGATGGAGATGCGGCTGTTTCCCCATCCAAGCGGCACACCTGGCTCATCCAGATACACATTCCGGTAGTTTGTACGTCCCGTGCTACCGACGTACATAACCAAGCTCTCCGAACATGTCTCCGGCGAGGGCGCCAAAAATGTGCTATTCGCCCATGCCATGAAAGTCGTCTTGTTCGCGATGCCCTCTGCTAGCGTCGCGGTCTGGTTATCCCCCCAGCCCCAGCGCGCCAGTGGGACGGGATTAATGAACGGTGTGCGGCCGTCGTGCTTAGCTGCATAGTCCTTGAGGAATGGTTCTCTAACGAGCGGAATCTGCTGCTTGGTGATCACGATCGCGTAGGTGAGATTCATCATTGTAGTCAGTGGCTCAAGAGTGGGGTTGTCGGTGCTCCAAGAAGACGTCACGTTGTAGGCAGTTGTGTTGGCGCCGAGGAAGTCGGTTACGTTTGCCAGAAAGTCGATGAGAAGCGTGTTGGCAACGCTACTAGCTGCCGTGGGCCAGGCGAGAGTCTTGATGCTGGATGGGTACGTGGAGGTGATTGTGACGTTGGAGCCGTACATGGCTTGGGCGGCAGCCTTCCAGATCAGTGGGTCGCGAGCGATCAGTCCGGCGGTGTCAAGCACGGGAGCCAAGGCCATTGTGTGCTCGAGGGTGACAAGGCCGTGAGAAGGACGATTGCCGAAAAGACCCTGGACCTGCGAGGGGCCGCGAACACTACCGCCGGTGTCTGATCCCAGCGAGACATCGAGCCAGGCATATGCAGCCGTACCTGCGCCTCCACCAGCTGAGCTGGAAGACGTATCCTGGTAGCCGTCGCCACGGGGGTTGAAGGACTCGTGGTAATCGACCCAATCGGCCGTGGCTGTCTCTCCATTGGCAAACTGCGAAGTGATCATTTTGCCGACAATGACAGCGCCAGCGTCAATCAAATTCTGGACGGGAGTCGCGGTGTTGTTGGCCGGAGGGTACAGCCAGTACCAAGCTCTGTTGCCGTTCGAAGTGCGAAGTCCTTTGATATCATAGATGTCTTTGATACCAACACGGACGCCGGCCAGTGGCTTCTCAGCTGTTTTCTCAAAGTAAAGACGAGACGGAACGGCTATGGCTAACTTCTGTCCAACTGTTCCTGCGGGAAGCACAGAGTAAGACCCGTCACCATTGGAGATTGCTGACTCCGTGAAAGCACCTGTTACGTCGCTGTAGAGTCTCCATGCCTCATAAACTTGACCGGCCGCGTTGATGAAGTACGGGCCGGGCTTGAGTTCGCCAGACACTGTGCCAGTGATGATCGAAGTCGAAATGTTGCCTGCGCTGCCATCTTGTACATATAGCGCTGGAAATTGTCAGTCATCGTTCGTACATGTCCTGCGCCTTGTCTACCTTCGAGGAACCCTTCCTGCCAGACGTCGTCCTCTTCTGCGTATCTAGCAGTGATGGATGCCACGTCCAACGTGCCGTACCCAGCGCCCTTGACGACAGTGAATGGTACGAAGAGCCCATTCTCAAACTCTCCCTTGATCTCATCGCAGCCAGCAATGCTTGCCACTGGCTTGGAAGGCAGAAAATAGTCAATGTCCGTCAGCGAGACTGTAAACCCTGTAGATGTCACGGCGGCATGAATGCTAGCGACAAGGCTCAGAACCGTTATGCTGGAGGTTCCAAAGGTGATCATATTGGCACTTGCTCAACGAGACTGATGATGGAGATCGTTCATCCGGGCTCTGAGCGTCTTTATACATTCATCGCTGAATACGACGATAATTCAACGACCCCACTCCGATGAGTCGCCGTCGCCGTGAACTCCATTCGATGCGCCCTATTGACTGTGGTATGCTTGTGGCTTCGAAGCAAGGATTCCGCAGCATACTTCTACCCATTCGGTAAGGAGCTGTCAGGAACTGTGCTTGAACAGCATTGGCAGAAGTGATAAGTGCTGGGCAGGCGAGAGCTGACTGGTCGGCCGGTGTCAACAGGCCCGTTTGAACAAGTCACTACGTAACAGGCGTAACATGCATCCGCAATGTGCAGCACGGAAGACGTCGATAACTCCGTGATAATGAGTTGGAGTGAGCGGGTCTTATCGTTGGAGTTGCGGGGCAGTTCGGCAAGCGCACTTGGCAAGGCCGGCCACTGATAGCGATCAATTCTTTTCGGAGCTTTAGCAGGCCTGTATCTTTTGTCAATTGCCGATTGTCACTGTGGAGAAGAAGCCTGTTATGTTCCGAAGATTGTGCAACTAGCTATCTGAGCCACGCATCAGCCGGGGGTGAAGTCGTATCCGTTTGCACCTATCTGTAGCTCGCTACCTCTTCGTCTTCATCGTGCTATCTACTGCGCCTTCTTCAAAGGACTACTCTTCGAGAACCCCATCCCATACTCGTACACGAGTGATCCTCCCAAGTACGCGCTGTACATGGTCAATGGCAGTGCCAGAGCTGAGCTCACAATGACATTGGTGGTGCTGGGTGTGAAGCCAATCTGCTGGCTGCGAGTCCACCAATTATAGATGGTAGCAAAAAGCGCGACATCATTGATCAATACGTGCACTGCGCCAACCTTTGCCTTCTTCGACGAGAATCCATCACGTTGGATGACCGGAGAAAGCTGGATGACACCGGTCACGACAGCCGGAAGGGTAGTGAGAATTGTCAGGATGGTGCTGTAGTAAGACAGTACGGGGAATGCATTTGGCTGAACGCTTCGATCGAGAGAATTGACTGCACAGTGTCAGGGAGGAGCTGGTCCTGAAGGTCGGAGATACTCACAGACATAGTTCACAATCCCTGCGGTGGCCGGGATCTTGGATGCCCAGTAGATTGCGTCCAGTCCTCCAGTGATAGCCGTGAATGTGATGGGGAAATGCACAAGAGCTGGATAGTGTCAGCACGTAGTCTCGATGCTAGCATTCACGTTTTCAAACCTGGGTGAGTGGGGTGGCTATTTCAGTCAGTCTCAATCGCACAAGTTGCTTCGACAGTACACACCCTTTCTGAGACATGGTTGCTGCGTTCAGAAGGCTGTTCTTCAAATTCACTGGAAGGATTCAGGGATAAGGAAGATTACTGAAGCTGAATAGCTATTCTTAAGGACGACGAAACTTCAGCCTGCGGAGAGCCGGCCGTCACCACAAAAGCTACACCTCCAATTTCGTTGTTGCATTACGGCTTACTGTCGTCATCGACGGGTATGCAAAGCAAAATAACAGTCGTGAGTTCCGAGGGGCTGAACGCGAGGTGAACCAATCGGCTGTCATCATGATTGTCATAGCTGTGATTCGCTTCTTCGCGCGTACGACGCGCCTTCCGAACGCATCAGTTCAGAAACAAGACATTGCACGATACACCTTTCAGAGCATGAACTGAGAACGATTGTCGATTTCATTCAGAGTATACCAAGTCGCAGAACAGATTGCTGGTTTGCATCGAGCCTACCTACTCCAAGTAGTCTCCTCCCGACTCCTTGTGGATAACATCGAACAGCGGCTTAGCGCTGAACCAGCCAGCACGCGGCGTTCCTACAGTCTTGTATGTGAACTGAGCCTCCTCCTCGCCGATCTTCACAGTCTCTCCACCGCGACCGCCGGCAGCCGCGTCCGCCAACATCTGCGCCTGACAGCACTTGTCCAGCGACACAAACCAGAATACCGCCTCTTCGATCGACTTGCCGACCGTCAACAAACCGTGGTTGATCAACAAAGCCGCCTTCTTGTCGCCAAGCGCCCGCGCAATGTTCTTACCCTCCTCTTGGGCTAGCACCACCCCGTTGAAACTCTCATACAGAACGTGATCGTTGTGGAAGGCGCAGGAGTCTTGCGTGATGGTATCCAGCTTGCGACCAAGTGAGCAAAAGGCACGACCGTATATTGAGTGGCTGTGTGCTGCTGCCAGAACATCTGGGCGCGCTGCATGGATTGCGGAGTGGATCATGTAGGCTGCGGAATTGAGAAGGCGACATGGTCCGCCATCAATGACCTCGCCGTCATGGTTCACAAGAATGAGATCAGAGGCCTTGATTAGGCTGAAGGCAACGCCGAAGGGGTTCACCCAGAATGTTGTGGGGTCGACAGGGTCCTTTGAAACGTCAGCAAATACGCCTGCTTGTATGAGCAACAAAAGGACGTACGCGCAGGGTGATATGTCCGGCAACACCTTCATCGTATCCGTACTTGCCAAAGATACGGAATGCAGCAGCAAGTCTACCCTTCAGGTATGCTCGCTCCTTGTACGGATCATCGAATTTTGGTGGGCTAGGGAACGTGATGGCCTTCATTTTGGATTCCTTCTCGTTCAACCCTGGCTCAAGAGGAGCAGCGTTGCTCGGCTTCGTCTCGCTGTCATTCTGCGGCTCGATTGCAGATGGAGGCGCCATTGTGTATATGTGATTTGATTGATAGAGGTGGGTGAATGAGGAGCGAAGGTAAAGTCGAACAATGGCAGATCTTATCCGACCGGCTTACTTTGTAGGCCATTTGCTCTTGCCTCGGGATTCAGCACGCCCTATGCTGCTAAGCTGACCGTAGCACGCATTGTGGTTGGTTGCTAGGCTATCATGCGGGGGCAGACGCGGGGTTAAGAACGTGGCTGTATCCGACGGTGGCGGCTTTTGTTGAACGATACTCTGATAACTATCATTTCTATCAGCACTCGAGCGACATCAAACAACTTCTTTCATGGACGTGGGGTTCTTTAGTCCAGGCACCGATACATAACAACCGCTACGGATCGGCTTCACACAGTGACTGGTATACATACGTCACGTTAGGTTTCACGGCATCTTGAGTATTGCGTAATCTATTTGACAAAAAAACGCAGCCATTCCTCTGGAAAAGGGCGACGATTTTGCTCTATTTCAATGGGACGGCGCATATCGCGAGCCGGCTGCAATTACATGTTGCTGCCCGACAATGACTTGTTCCTTTAATCACTGACACTCCCCGACATCCTCTATCGGACACCCCAGCACAACCTTCTAGTGAACTTAAGAGTTTCGGATCAACAATTCCTCACGATTCAGACGAATACCGCCACCGTACCACGCAAGCTCTTACGTTGATCGACTATTTCCCATGCTTATCCGTACAATAATCTATACATTCATACGCCTAATTTCAGCGGATGTGCTTCGGTGTTGAATACCCACTCGTCCAAACTCAATAACCCTGGCTCGCTGAAGATCAGGTAAAAGTACTTCAGCGTCTCCGCCATCCAGAAGCTTTCCATACTATCCTCAAGCTCCAATTCACTCTCCTCGCTCCCTGCTCCCACGCCTCTCCTCAGTTCACTCGCATCCTTCGGCTCTGTATTAAGCGTCACATCTCTAATTGCTGCATGCGCATTCATTGTCCTCGTTCGCCTTTCAATCGCCTCGAACATGCTCCACGCAACATCTTGGTACCGCCGATCGCCTGTGATGCGGTACATGTAGAATACGCTCTCGATGGCTTCGGGCCGAAGCATATAGCGAGCATCGAGGACCTTCTCGAAACCGGGGAATTGTTGCTCGTGGGCTGTATGCTCATCGAATTCACACGGCTCGTGTGTCGGGCAGGGCGTCATGTGGAACATTTCTGGCATGATTCCGTTCGGTGCGTGAGTATAGCTCCAGATACATGCCTCTGTTATCCTGCGGCCGTAGTCGAGATGCGAACTATTGCCAAGGAGCTTGGAACCCAGAGCAAACATGCCGCCAGCGAAACAGACGAGGTGTTGGGCGGTATGATCGAGGGTTATCGCACCGTGTTGGTCCACCCGGCCCGCTGCTGGCACCAGGATATCCGCGTTGTCAGGCGTCTTGGGCCGGAAGAGGAGATGGGTCATGACAGCGTCCATGGCAGATGCATACATGGTTGCGTACTGCGAAGCTGTTGCGCCTGTACTATGCAGAAGCTGGTATGTCTTCCCCAGGTATTCGTAGGCTGAGTCGGCCATAGTGCCTAGGCTAAATAGATTGTCGCGTGCCAAGTCGGGCTTTTGGACATTGATACCCACAGGCCAAAGGCCAGGGATCTTCGTATTATTTTGCTGTTCGGCGAGGACAGCAGTGACGCGTGTCACGGCATCGTAGTATCGCATATCTCCGGTGAGTTGCGACAGGCGAGTGAATTCGAGACTGAATGATGCGAGTTCGGCGATGATGCCCTCAGCTGCAGCAAATTGAGCCTCACCAGCTGCTGCCTTCTTTGCGCTCCAGCGTGTGATGGGCATGCGGTTGGGGGTATCGAAGCTCATGTAGATCATATCACCCAATTCCATGGCCTTCTCGAGCAGTCTGCTGTCTTTGCAGTCCGTGAGGTCATACGCTGCAAGCAGGCCTCCAAGATACCGGATGGTAGTTTCGAACATGTTTAGTTCGCCATCTCCGGGTGCAAAGTCAATTTCCGTCACTGCTTGGACAGCTTCATCGAACTCGTCCCTGAGGCCCGCGACCCAGAGAGTGTCGAGACCATCTACAAGAGTAGCTCCCCAGCCGCCAAAAGTCGTCTTCGACCCTCCTGAAATAGGTAACAGCTCATCTTTCTTCCATGCTTGCTCTCTATACGCTTTCCATGATCTTTCCAACGTTGTCTTGACTGCAGCTTGACGACGCTTGCGCATAAGCTCGTGGTAGAGAGGAGCCTCGTCCCTCTCGAAATCAAACTGCACTCTGGGAAGCTTTCGGTTCCCAGCAGCAGGCAAATGTGCGAATACTTCGACTGGATAGCGTTGCGTAACATTCCTCCAGCTGAACCTGCCATGTGGAGGTGGGATGATGGGAGGGTCTGGCGGTGAAGCTGGACATGATACCTGAAAACGCGGCGGGCGTGGCAGGATCCAGAAGGTGATTTCTGTGTGCAGAAGCAGGAACAACGAAACAAAAATGCTGACGACAAGGCTAATCCACCTCACTTGCACCTTCGACCTGTACGGTGAGTAGACATATGAGCCATTCCTACTATGCATGGAGACAGTCGTGGTTGCGAAGAGCGCGGATAGGAGAGAGGAATGGACGGAGCCTCATGTGGCTGATACATATATTGATCTTAACCATAATCCCCGATGCACGTTTCAATCCCAGACATCAGTAGCGCTGGGATCTCTCGCCATTGCTTTGCAGCGGTTCGAGTCGCACTAGCGGTGTGCGAAACACTTGGCTACCCACTCTCCTGCCAGCTGTCGAAAGTCACTTACGAGAGAGCCGCGCGGTAGTATATTGCCGGAACATTGCACGGCGCTTAGTTGTGGAGGTGATTGGTGGGTGTGGACCCATGTTTGTTGGAATGCTCTTTTTGGGCAGTACGGCGTCAGTTGTGCATGGCACGATCCTCCTGCTGTGACAGGACAACATTTCCATGATGGAGCAGCAAAATGCCGAAATACCTAAAGTGGTGTCCCATTAAGACACGTTGGAACATGTGATGTGGAGGAAGCGTGCAGGAAACTCGTGGGTCGTGCTGCTAATTTGGCGCGTGTACCCACGTCAACTGGTGTTGGTGCCTTGGCTCCTTCTACACATCGCAGCAACGACAACGCTCCTTCAACACCACGCTCACTCTTGTCATGTAATACCGACCGCCACATCTTTAATTTTTAGTAGACCACCTCGATGCCTGTATTCGCCTTGGACACCGTTATTTATCGACCGCCACGATGCGCATCCCCCTATTCAGGATATGGTACTCGACAACGTACACGACACTCCTCATCATAACGCTGCTACTGTTGTGTGTATCGCCGGGCGACATCATTTATCAGACTATCAAGACTGAAGAGATTCCAAAGCTCTTTGTTATTGGCGGAGTCTATGTACTCACAGCCCTCATCGTAATACTCATATACTCGACACGCATCTACACGAACCGCAGCATCCTGCAGACGATCCCCAAGCCATATGTGCCAGTAGAGGAGGGTGAAGTGGGGAAGATCGTGCGGAGGATGGTCGTGAAGCATCTCAGGCGGAGCGCAATCGTGGCATGGGACTCGCGGCCAAGGGATGTCAGAGGCGAGGCTGATGCAGGAGAAGACACAGACGAGGAGCTTGACGAAGGCAGACCAGGCACTGCAGATAGAGAGAAGGAGAAAGAGAAGGGCAAGAAGCGCAGAAGCGGCCACGGTGTGCCGAGCGCGACGATCCTGCCCATCAGCGCACAGTCACCGCCGTGGGGTCACATCTCTCACCCAGGCTGGTCCTCTCCATCATCGCCGGACCTGCCAAATCTCCAATACTGGAGCATTGTTTGCGAACTGCCCAACCTCATCGAAGCGAAAGCCGTTTCCCTTGCGCCGCCCGACCCAAATGTGGAGACAGGCTCGATCCAGTTTCCGCACGAAACACCCTTGCTCCCAGACGCGCAAATCGTAACCATGCTCCAGCGCCCGCGCGCAATGGGTCTGCGCTCATATCTTGTGCGCCTTTCCGAGCTGGGCTTGCTTAATCCACCTAGTCTTGGTCCTGCATTTCTAGCACAGTATGAGAGCGCCCGCTTCTCGACTGCTTGCCTGACCGAGACAAAATTCAAAGAGATAATGTCCAGATTCGCCGACATACTCAACGGGATGACAGAGCTAGATCCTGACGTTATTGAGGATCTGCGCTCGCAAAGCTTGTATAGTGATACACGCAGTCTTGCACCCACGCAGTCGTCTAGCTCAGGGAGATCGATATCCTCCAGCAGCAGCAGCTCCTCGCACTCCCTCCCCTTTCGCCATACGCGCATCCCGCAACTCGCACGCCAACCTTCCTCGTCTTCGCTCGCCAGCAGTCGGAGCGGCAGTAGCGGCGCCAGCCCACACTCGCCGCAGACGCTGCGTACTGCACCCTCACGGCAAGCGCAGAGAAGCTCAGGCATCTATGGCACTCCGCGCACACTGTCTTCCGCTTCCTTTCGGACAATGTCAGACAGAGGTTCGGTGCTTGTGAGAGAGGCGCGGCGCAGTCCGAGCACAATGCTGCAGAACTTGTCGACGAGCTCGCTGGGCTCGGGGAGGAGCGTGATAAGACTGCACCCGAATCCGAGCGAAGGCGAACTGCCCTACCAATATGAGTTTCAGGTCGGATGAGCAGTGAGGAGGCACTGGAAGCAGCACAATAATCTCACCAACAAAGCCATCGACAAAACCATTGCAAGCACGACACGCAATCGACGACACGAAGATTCGACAAAGGTCAAAGTGGCAACTTCTCAGTCTTTCAAGGACGCATTCGCCTGTATGCGGAAGCCTTTAGAACTGTGGGACAGACAGTCCCAGTCACGAGCATCAGTCGCCATGAGCACGAATTGGGACTGACCGAGAAGCAGTTTGCGGAAAAGGAACGCAGGCTCACGACACAGTGAAAGGTCACATACCCCATGGAGGAATACATATTCTGGTATCATGATTATCTCCACTACCAAAGCCTTTCCTATGGAAGAGCTCAGAAGAAAGACTCATAAACCGGTGTGTAGCACATGAACGAGAACTCTGGCTTCGCATAGGCGGCCATGATGAGCATCTATGTGCAAAGCTTTTACGCCTGCACTCGTGCATTGCCCCTCGCGAAGATCTCGCCGCTCGCTCGCCAAAATCTCAATGTCGTGGCCATTTTTGCCACCGTCGCCAACGTATCGTACTCATACTGAAGTAAAGACCAAAACGATCGCACTGCCCAAGCCCCCGTGAACATGATTACTGGAGGCTGAACTCCCCGAGTGCTGATGTCTATTGTCGTGAAAAGGGTGTTGTTTACTGAATTTTAGAACCGGATTCGGCATACGCAATTTGAGTGACTGCTAAAGGAAGACCACCGACCGAAACACCATGCAATGCCGCAAAAATATGACAAGGGTATAGTAGAGAGATTTAGGACTTGCGGAAATCCGACAAGACAGGGTAGATGAGCTCAAAGGCCTGGTAGATCTCTTCACGAACCTTCGCACCGGTCAAGACGATCTTGCCGGACACGAAGATGAGGAGGACGATCTTGGGCTTCATCATGCGGTAAATGAGACCAGGGAAGAGTTCAGGCTCGTAGGACGAGAAAGTGTGATGGCGAGATGCAAGACCCTCCAAGCGAATGGGGAACTTGATGTCGCAGGAGCCAACAATGTTCTGGATTTTGAAATCCTAATCACGGTTAGCATGAGCTCCAGACAAACAGTCTGGTGCAACGTACGGTGAACTTTGCGTTGAACCCCAGCTTCTGGATAATCCGCGCATATTTGCGGGAAGCGAGGCGGCTGTCATCCTCAGACTTGGCACCGGTGACGACCATCTTTCCACTCGCAAAGACCAGAGCCGTCGTCTTGGGCTCGCGGATACGCATGATGACCGCAGCGAAACGCTTGGGGTTGTACTCAGCGTTACGTGCGTGCAAAGCGATGGTCTTGAGGTCTAGACGAGCGGAGAGGTTGACTGTGGCGACGATGTTCTGTAGGGTGGGCACGATGCCAGAAGGAGTTTGGCCATTCTGTGTATCGGGTGTAGCCGCTGGGGTTGCAACGCCGTTTGCACTGTTGCCGTCAGGCTGGGCGCTCTTCTCGGACGTCGGTGGTGTCAGGTCTCCACTGTTGGGGTAGGAGAGAGAGCCAGGTCCGACGAACTAGAGATGATGTTAATGAGGTTTTGCAAGCCTAGACATCACACAAGCTTACCGTCTTGGCCTGAGCGGCGGTGGACGGGTGAGAGGTGAGAGAAGAGGGATCCATGATTTGGATTTGATGTTTGCGCTTGACGGAATGCCGTTCAAGCTAGAGAGTATCTGAAGAGGGTTCTTGACAGACTGCGCAGGTCAGAATGTGACTTCGAGAAGCGGCGGTCTAGTCAGGTTGACTACGGAATCGCGAATGTATTGCGACAATCGATCGGCACCAAAGTGCGAGATGGAAGAGGTAGGTAGAGGTGGAACCGTACCGGAGGCAGGAGAGCTACTATCGAAAGTGTCCCGGGCGAACGTTGACAAGAATGATGAGCCGTCGATCGCAAGTCGCTGCCGGTGGTGGCAGTGGTTAGTGATGTACGGTGGGGGTGGTAGAGACCAAAAGCAAAGCCAGCAAGCCTTTAGCAGGAGTAAATCGGAGGATGCGACTGGACAGAAGCTGCTCGGATAGGCTGTCGCAAGCGAATGAGGCTAGCGCCGGTCGCAGATTTGCTCCTCAACCTCGAAGAGAGTGAAAATGTGTGCAAATAAACACACAGTTAATCCCGGATCGCGTAATTAGAGGGCGCGCAGATGGAAAACGGTGTTTTCTGTTTGCGGCGTAGGGTGGTGCGGGGGAGTTGAGTGAGGCGGCGAGCTGAGTGCAAGGCGACCAAAAGGGCGATAAACCAAGGGGGGAAGCCCGAGTACTTATAGTAGCCGGTGAGAGGCACGTGCACTGCGCTAGCGGCCACAACACACGCCGCTTTTGCAGCTGGAAGTTTCTGCCGCGTGAAAAAGGGGCTGCTCGTCATGCACAGGCGCGTCTCTCCTTCACTGCAACCGCGCTGCCTCGCGTCTTGCGACTGTCAGGGTGGCGGAGGAGCCGCCTTCAGACTTCAGCTTCCCTTGACGTGTGCCAGCTGTCGTCTGCAGAGCGTGGCGACGAGTGCAGTGCGGTTGCTGTTGTGATGTCGCGGTGCAAACGCGCAGTCTGCTCTCGTTACCATACCATGACGCTGCAACCAGCGCGGTCGCCTGCTCCGGAGCCTAGCCAAGTACCAACCACTCACCTTCGCCGCACCACTTGCCTCCCGGCAGACCCAAGGTCGACGATGAAAAATCTGCTCTGGTGTTGTCGCTGCGCAGGTTCGCTGGCGGCGAAGAGCCGCGCAATCTGCTGCTGCCCTTGGAACGCACTGCAGATCCTCTGAGACAGGTGCGACAGTCTACGCGCCTGCAGCTTTGTCCTCGCATGCACCCTGGCCAAACCGCAAATAACGGAGTGACAGAGAGATGGAAAGGTAACAGCAGCGCCTTCACAAGAAGACAAGGCAGCAAAGCAGCGGGACGCCGGCGATCCATGAATTAGCGTTTGCGAAGGCGCAGTGAGCGCACGCCGTGGTTTGCTGGCCAGGGATCCACCTGTCCGCCGCCCCAAGCCGAGGAAGGTATGACTCACGACCATCGCTGACCGGAGACGTGTCGTCTTCTTCATCGCGAACACCGGTGAACACCACCCTGCATCTTGATGAGACAAGCACGCGGGGTATCTGAACCCTGACTCGCTTCCATTCGATGTCAGGTATCGCATGTGAAAGTTGACGCAGACTCGTCGCGCTGCAATGCAGCTTCAGGCAGCAGCTTGGCGCTGGTTTGATGAGCCTGCTGGCAGCCTCGCGACACTTTGTACTGCAATCTTACTATGATACCAACCACCGTACGGAGAGCATGCACACACCATTTGATGATGGAAGTGCAATGAAATCTGGCCATTCTGGCTTTCCCAAACATGGGTCCCTTTTGTCAACGTTCTGCAAGAGCGAACATCTTCAGCCTTGTGTCCTCCGCATACGTCGGTACAGACGCAGCAGGGCTTCACATGCTTCAGTGCTAATATTCACTGATGCTATTCACTGATAATAATGAATGAAGGATGTGCAAAACTGTGTGAGTGCATTTCGAGCACCAGAAGTGGACCCGCAGCTGCATGGCCTCTGAATGTATATTGACTTGTCTTGTCTCTTCAAGACACGCACTCTGTGTCATGACCATAGCACCGCCATGCTGATCGTGCCTTGCAAGGTTTCAAGGACCTTGTGTGCAAGATCTTGCCCTGGCTACGTCTACCGCATTGACAGCCAGCCGAGTCTGTTTGAGCTTAGGGGACGCTCACTCGAGGCTGACCATCTGGAACTTCACATCCTCTACACTCATCCCCTCTCCATCCATGAGCCCATGTGTGCAGGATCCGCCAACAAGTTTGTATTGCTCGCTCGCGTCGTCACGACGTAAAATGAAGGGTACGCGGCATCCAGACACGATCCAGATGGAGTCATTCTCATGCAAGCACTGTGTAGCGATCCCGAATCGACCTTGCTTGGTGCGGAAGGGTCGTTGAAGTAGAGCATACGAGTAGACGCGGTCGAAGAGAGATGCTTCTCGGGCGAGCGCTGACACGACGGTGGGATCGTTTGCGGCTCTCTTGCGCGTCTCGACAAGCTCGGTGTGGGTTGGTATGAAGTCATCAATGATGGAGGATTCAGGGAATGCCGTGGGCTCCTCCAAGGCTACTGCGTAGCGCCAGAGTATCCAGTTGCGGAACGACAGCCCATAATCATCTACCGCTGGGTATCGAGTTCGATTCCCGGGCAGGCTTCCTCGGTTTGTCATAAGTGAACGCCATACAATCTCTCCGCGACTCTGGGTACCGTGTGTCGTTATATGCACGGCATCGAGTCTGGAGAGCAGTTGCCACAACGACGTACGATGCAGACTGTTGCGTAGAAGCTTCTTGTTGTCACACGTCTCCACTATGTCATCCACTCGTAAAGCTTCCACGCGTAGTATCCTCCTATTCTGCGATATTGAGTATGTGGGTGGTCGCCTCCTCGCAGCATGGAAATGTCGGTACCCAGTGAGGCGGAGGCCTACTTGTCTGGTCTCGGTCCAGTCAGGCACCCAAGATGGCAGATCAAGGTGGCGGTCCTGAAATTCCTCGCCTTCGACACAGGTGAGCAAAAGCATGCTCCCAGACTGCTTGAGTATGTACTCCGCAGCGACAGTGTAAACTTCGAGTACAGAGCGACTGTAGTCGGGGAACATATCAGAGTGGCCAAGGCGAAGCTGGGAGTAGACTTTGTCTCGTGGATCCTGACAAGATGACGACCGAGCACGAACAACTGCGTATAAGAGGCCATCTTTGTATGAGCCCTTCCATGTATTGCGTTGGGCTTCAAGGCGAGCTGGGGTAAGGTGCCACTGGTTCGCACTGTCCCCAAAGCAGCTTGGATCTTTGAGAAAATCCGTCCAGTAGCTATTCGCAAGAAAAGTTGAAACCTTTACAAGGTCTTCCCATGTCGTAGTACGAGGTCCACAGAGCACGCTAGCAGTTCTTGCGAAGATAGCCTCTTGTATGATCCACCCACGGCTGAACCATGTTCGCGCGAAGAGCCGCGAAATAGCTTTCCACCGGTCAATGTCCAGTAAGGGGTTTGAGTGGTGCGGCCCAACATCGTGAGAGCTGAGTGCTGCTATTGCATCAGGTTCAAGTGAGCTTAGTCCATTGATGAGCTCAAAGGCGAACTGTGTTGAGTCATCTTCAGGACCCAGCCAGATGAGTACTCGATTTGCGGTTCCATAGATTCGACCCATGTTATTGACCTGATGACTCTGTTTGGAGGTGTTGTGCTGATCGATAGAGAGAGCGTCGATCCAGAGATATGTCGACTCTTCATGCTTTAAGACCCAGTGGCAGAGGAAAGCGTGAAGGTTCTCTGTCACTCTCACTGGTTTTTTATTGCAAGTTATTCTTTCGGAAGGGTATGTTGGGAATGACGGCTTTTGGAGCTTCCAATTGCCTCTATGGCAGATGCCCCACGTATAGGACAATGCCAAAAACTCTGGCAAGTCATCGCTTAGGCTGTGTTTAGTAACGATACACTGGATTGTGTCGCTCCCGAGGCTGACGCGGAGCAATCTGATCTGATCGTCTTGCAAGGGAGGAAGACCGTATAGCCACATTGTAGCCGTGTTCTTGATACGTCCAGGCACATTGGGTCGGTCGAATCATCCGGCAGGCAAAAGGTATGGAGAGTGGGCGTTGAATCCTTTGAATCGAATGTAGCCGGATTTTGTATGTATTATTGAGCCTGTCAGTTCGGATTCGGGCAAGCGGCGATGAGAAGACCGGCTTGATCATGATGTGCGCGCTTCAGGATGCAGCTGTGACTATGCAACTCGCTCTTGCCTGTATCGTCAGGTCTTCGTTGAGCTAGCTTATTGACGTTGTTTTGCAAAACCCAGCAAATCGAGATAGTCAAGATGCAAATGTGCTTACAACACGGCTGCTGCCAGATGGGTGCTATCGGTTATCTGAGCTGTGAAGGAGAGTGGGTCTTCGTAGCAGCGACGGGTCTAGCGCACAACAACCCCCCAACGCGGGGCACCACCTCAACTTGCCGGCATCTTGACAGATATGAGCATGCTGGATGTCCCGCATCCCGACGATGAATTACAAACGCGACATTGTATTCGTAGGGATAGCCGCAGTGGTGGTCCTGTGAACTCGGCTTTCTCCATCTGCACCAATGATGACATCATCATGCAAGCATGTCGCTCAAAGTGACTTCTTTTCATATGACGAGGACCTGGAAGGTGAGAGCATAATCTAGGCCTTTCGTATATTCTGTGTTCAAAGACGAATTATGGAGTCACCTACATTATCACCTACATCCGCTGACAAGACTGACACAGTGGCAATGCTTTCGTATTTCGCCCACATGTTCACTATCTGCATGCCAATGCCAACAACAACAAGCACAACGGGCTGCTATTTTGTATCCACCGCAGGAAAAGCCTCCAAGGTCTCACGGAGAAGGGAGCTGGGCGTACCGAATGGGATCTGTGTATCTTCGACTGCTACAAAACTCTGATGCTGTAGCCTCAGCCTCTGCACCTCCTCGCTGAGCCATTCCCACTGGCTGATGCAATGACATAGGGCCGAAGTGCTGACAGCAGTGTGGTACGTAGACTCGACAGCCCACAGCACTTCCAGGATCTCTCGGTGCTTCGAGAGGCGTACCACCACAGTCATCTTGTCCAGCTCTTTGCTTTGATATGTCCGCGATGTGCAGGCCGCCGATCCATAAGACGCAGATGAGAGAAGACCGATCAAACGAAGTTGCGCAAGCGGCTTGATGGTAACCCACGACCAAAGCAGCATCAGATCATGGATGGCCGAGCATTCCTCTTTGTTCGACCTTGATCGTAAGCGTCTTCTGCGGAATTCTGATCCACGGAAACCAGTGTAGCGTTTACATCCAAGAGCAGCTGCTCAACGTCGTCCTCAAAGGCGAGTTCGGCAACTACATCGCTCTGTTTGCACTCTCTGGTATACAATCGCTTCTTCGTTCGCGGCTACAGGGTGGAGGAAATTACCCTTGACCGCCAAAACATTCATCCTCCGCCGCTGTGGTATGTCGCTACAAAGATCACTCTGACGGTGGGAGTAGGAGGAAAAGTCTTCACAAGTGTACCGGCGGAAGCACTATGGACAACCCACGGCGGGTGGAAAGATCCCCGAAAGTCTCTGCTCGGTATATATTCGCATCTCCCGCTCTCCCTTTCATCAAATCAGTACAACAAGCCCGGCTGGCACAATCGGTAGCGCGTGAGACTCTTAATCTCAAGGTTGTGGGTTCGAGCCCCACGTCGGGCTGTGTAAGACATTCTTTTTGCACTTGGAATGAAGTCGATAACTGTTCTGGTTGTCGAGATATTCCAAGTTGAAAACTTTGCTGGTGGTGCAGAGTGCAGACCCGGATGCAGTCTAGCGCCACACTAGTGTCCCGATTCCGGTAGGCGGCGTTTCTTATCCGTATGGCACTCCTTCCTTGTTTAGTTCACACGAGCACTGCACTCCGAGCAGCCATTGCGCTCTACTTTGAGGGATTCAAGTTGTTGCAAGCAAGCCAATGAGCTATTGAGTCTGGTTGAGAAGGCTCCACACCTAGATGTGACATACAATGGGATATCCTTGACTTGTCCTCTCGGTCCTCCATCTTTGTTGATAACATGCGTTAGGGCCATACTGTGCGATGTTGATGCCATCTTTTTCCCTACGAAGACTACATCCGTAGCAACACCCGTAGGTCGAGTCTTGATTCACTGAAACCCTATCCAAATGCGATCGTCGTTAGCTTCGAGTTTATGACAGCCTTGTCGCGGACGGCTTCTGCTAGCCGGAAGAGAAACTCACCGTCGATTTTCCGGGCCGTATGTACTTGAGAGTATACAGACTTGAACTGTCAGATGTAGGAAGAGCGGGCGTGAGTATGGGCGCGAAAGGCTGAGGGTTAAATTGAATTGGCGCAGAGGCGAGCGAGGCAAGCTCAATGGCGAACTAAGCGCCCAATACAACGCATACATGACCGTTTGACGGGCGATCGTTGGATTCCAAGACATTGCGGCCTTACAGAGTTTCGGTGACGAATCTCCACGCATGGCTTTGGAATCACTAGTATCGAGGTAGCAGTCAAAGTAGAGGACTCAGTCAAAGTCGTAGCTGGGCCAACGTAGTCGTCATCCAGGTTGATACGTTTTAGTATAGGGATATGATGAGGCAGGCTCTACACGATAATAGCATCACAGGACCCATCAGTGACATAAACTGCATGTGCTTCTTCTGCAGTGGCCGAACAATTAACTCGCTCATCGTGTTTGTGTGAGTATCCATGATCAGATTTCACAACGAGCTGCAGCAAGTCTGTGGTTTGAAAGCCTTTTCATCGCACTCAAACGCTGGATATTCCGTTACTTTGTCATGCCATCTAGATGTCTTCCCCGCCGAGATTCGAGCAGTCCTTAATCCCACCCATTTCGGTGCCTCCTTCGACTACTACCGTCGCCGCAACTACTTTTGCCCTTTTAGTTTTGGCCTAAGCAGCCGCCGATTGTGGCTCGATGTCTTCGTCCAGCGTGTCTTCGCCATCATCTTCTTCCTCGTCCATGTCGGAGTCACTAACCCCGTCCTCACCATCGTCTTCGTACTCACTGAACGCATCCTCGTCCCCGCTATCCATCCACTCATCATCGCTCATGATCTCCTCTCGATATGCCTGAGCCTCTTCGGCCTTCGTCTTCTTCTGCTCCTCCTCATGAGTGCGACGCAACTGCACTTGCTCGAGCTCTTGCTTCCCCACGATGCGAGCGATTGCAGACATGATGCGCCGCTCGCCGTACATATGTCTCAGAGAGTCGACCACGCTGCGGATGTCCGATTTACTGACCCCACGGCCTGAGCTCTCGAAGAGCAAGCGCTTGCACGTTGGACAGGAGTTGCCTACGTCTAGCCATGCTGCGAGACACTCTTGGCCGTGCATGTGACCGCACGACCCGATGCGCACTGCTGAGTGGTGCTTCTCGGTGGCGGTCGTGTGGATGTTGACATCGAGGGGGTCTTTGCAGATGGAGCAATCTTGGTACATGTGCGCAGTGGAAGGCACGACTGCCTCCAGGCCGAGTACAACGAACGCCGATTTGCTTGCGAAAATGCTCATTGTGTTTTGGTGTGGTATTGTATTTTGGGCTCGGTGGAGTGGCGTGTACAATGGGGTGGTTTTGTGAAGTGTAGGCTGAAGGTGTGTGAGTGGCTAAGGCAGGCACGATAACGCACGCACCTCTCACGCGGAAGTGCAAGTGAAGGTATACTGAGTGTGATAAAGTGATAGAGGCGGGGTCAATGCATGTTTTTTGAAAAAGTGAAATACAACATTGACGCCCAGATCTCCTCGCGCAGAGTGCAGCTCATTACGAGGTTCCGAAATATCTCCAAGAGCTCATCGAGGACAGCAAAATGCAAGGTCTTCGACATATTAATATCAGTATGCTCCTCACAGGTCCTTGTACAAAATGTCGATCACAGCCATCATTTGCCATACCAAAGTAAAAGATGACGGCTGGCGACAATAGAAGGCGGGCAATTACCAGGCGCTGCCATGCTCGCGACGTCGAGATCCAACGCGAATCACAATGCAAGATCGACAAGATGGCCATTGATGCAAGCAAGACAAACAACGAAGCCTGAGGTTCAGCCAAGACAAACAACGAACCCTAATGTTCAGCCAAGACAAGCCAGCACCATGTTCAACCATCGTCATACAGGGCAACTCCAGCCGCGCCGACATCGCTCATTCCACCCATTCGTCATTAATCCCCCAAGCACAACACCACCAGGAGGAACCCCAACATGACCATCTACAACAAACTCCATAACCATTGACACCTGAAAGAACTCAATCCCTCGTTCCCTTGCCCTAAAAACACAATCCCTATCCGGTTTAGCGCCAACAAACTACCCACCTCGACGCACCAAATAACAACGCTCCCCACAAACACCCACCTGCAGCCCTACCCCCACCCGGCCGCTCTAATGCAGGACACGCATATGCACCCGGCCCCGCCCACAACGCCATCGCCATGCACGTGGACCATCGAATCCGCAACCCCAGCCACACTACCCTCCGTCTCTGATTTCGTAAACGCTTCACGGAGGGAATTGTTTCCTTCCCTCGGGTACGATGGTTTGCTGGATGATGCCCGGATTCTGGATCGGGGGTGTGTGGTTCTGGCGAGGGATCGGGGGAGTAGGGCTGTTGTGGCGGCGATAGCGTGTGTCCCGTTTGATTACCGGTTTGCACATTTACCTTGGCCTGTGGGGAGGAGGAGGAGGAGGGGGAGGAGGGGAGTGACGTGTTGCTCTTCTTCCTCTTCCTCTTCTTCCTCGTCGTCGTCGTCGTCGTGCTCCACGCCCACTAGCACGACTGCGAACTCGTCCTCGTCCTCGTTAGTCCCGTCGGAAGATCTACCCGCTCCAAATAAGGACGGGCCTCATTTGAAGATCGTAGAAGTCCTCCGCTTGTTTGTGCTGCCCCAATACCGGAGACTCGGCCTCGCAGCATCCCTGTTCAGCTGTCTCCGGGAGCAGGCCGTAGCTTTAGGAGTACAGTGCATGTATTTGCACACACATCCCTTCTTACCCGGCGCCATCCGTTTCTGGGAGAAGCAAGGTTTCGACGTGATACACGTAGACGAGGAGGACGACGTATGGCAAACGCATCACATGCAGATGATACTTGGGTCGCGAAAAGGGGACCAAGGGACTTGGAGAGGGTGACAAAATCGACTGTTGTATTTAAAGCATGCCATGCTGCTGCCTATCTTGCTATCATAGTGTTGTAGATTACAGGTCGGTTAACACATGCAGTGGCTAAATACTCGTAGACAACAAGCCTCGAGGCCGTCGTCACATGTGCCTCTCCACTCTGCCGATCCTGGGGGGCGTCTCGTCCATTACATCGCCCTGCTGACCTTCATCGTACCGCACCCTAACCGACTCTAGCTCTTGTCTCATCATCTCGGTCTCCGCTTCGCCTGAATTTTCTTGATCGTGCAGGCGAGGATCCATGCGAGCAGACCGCCGTCTAGTGTTGCCATGACCAGGGGACAATGCAGTAGGTCGACGCGAGCTGTAACGTGGGGGACCCCAGATCGAAGCTCCGAAAATGGGACTGCTTTGCTGCTCGTGGTCACCGTGGACTTGTGCAGTTTGATGAGCGTCGGTCCGTCGTCGTGCGTGTCTGCAGCAATCAGTCTGTGATCCAATACTTGACCTGTGATACAGGAGCTTGAATCACCTCGGTTGCGCATTGTTCTGCATTTGCTCAAACGCTGAGACATGGTCTTGCACTTGCGAGAGCCGACCAGTACGTCTCTCCTGACCGGAAGTGCCGACGGGTGCATTTTCACTTGAGCGCTGACTACTTCGTCCACCATGCATACTTGCATATGGTGGAGCAACGTAAGCAGTAGGAATATACTGGGCCGAAGGAGGGTGCACGGCAGAGCCGTACGACTGTACGATGTGAGCAGACACGCCTCGCGTATAAGGGTCATCAGCCATAGCCATCGGACGACCGAATGCACCATGAGGTAGACCAGACAAGTTCGGAGGCTCATCGAACGTGCTTGAGGACGCGTCATACGCGGATCGATGGTGATTGTATGTACTTGTGCCCGGACCTGGGTTGCCGTATGCGGTGCGTCCACTTTCAGGATGGCTGCGGCGGTACTGCCGTCCTTGTTGCCCGCCAAGATGACGCGACGCCCGCTCAATCTGAGTTTCAAGGACATCCAAAGGCGATGATCGCTCTTCCATACTAGCTGCCACGGCGTTCATAGAGACCTCGCGGCTGGAACTATCTGAGCTGACATAACGGCGGATTACCTGTTGAAAGCGCGTGCCAAGGTGACCGGTAGATGGGCGCCCGTACGGCTCTGCTGGTAGAGGTGAAGCACTCTGCTGGTCAGGCGGTGTACGTATCAGAACCGGAAACAATGTGGGGTCGTCAATACGAAGCAACGGTCGCCCATCTGACATCCTGAATGAGCGATATGTACCACGACTCGCGTGCCTAGAGTTTTCCGCCCCATCATGCTGTGATTGAGAGAGCGAATCTTGCGTTGAATGCTCTCCACTCGACTGACGATTCTCAGGGAGCTCGTAATACGAGAACGCCAAGCTCGTGTTCGACATCTCGCTGCTTTGTTGCCTTGCCCGTCCGTTGAGTCTGTCATGGGCGGAACGCTCGGGTGTAGGCACTGGAGCGGTCCAAAATATATCCTCGGCTGCAGTGGTACGCGGCGAGTCTGTTGTCGGCATGAAAAGACGCGAAGGCGGCACATCAGTAGAGGATTGGCTTCTGGAATGAAGCCGCGGTTGACTGGTTCTTCGAAATGGCTCGGTGTGTGGAGCACGTGGCGCGGTATCGTGGAAGGTGTATGTGGCCACACTTGCAGTCTCCGCGTCGCTTATGAAGTCGCCGGCATCGACTCGTCTGGGCTCTGGGTCTCCCTGATCTGCGAAGTAACCCTTCAAGTGTATGCGGGGGCATACATCGTCCGAACTGGCCGAATCGCCCTCCGGTGAACGAGCTGGGCTGAAAATCTGTGTTTGACGAAGCGGCGATGGGACAAGAAGCGCTTCTTGGCCAACCGATAGCACACGACTTCTCTGGGGACGACTTGCTCCACCTCGGAGGCTTGCTGGAGAAGCTGGAGGACTGTGCTGACGTATCGGCGAGGAGCCTGAGGTGAAGCCTTGGTATTGCCTTGTTCGACTGGGAGTGGCCGGACCAGATACTTCGGTCGTTTCAGTTATAAGACTTGATGGCTCGAACATGGATCCTTCAGAGTCTTCGGTACATTCATTTGGCGACACAGATGGCCCCTGATCGTCGTCCTGCTGTCTACGAGAACGTTCGAGTCGAAAAGGTAGTCGAGCACTGTGGGAAACGGGAGAGGTGATAGCTGTAGACGAAGTAGACGCGAGGGGTAGGAAACGTGTAGGATCTGGCAAGATCGTTGCGTATTGTTGTGGCTCCGCCGCAGTCTCGTCAGATTCGTCAGACTCATCGTCGACATGCGCAGTGATGGCTTGCTGAGGCTGAAGTGATGGTATGACTCCGAGATGGGTGATGGCATCCCTAACAGATCGCTGCGGACCGGGCATTAGCCTTGGCGGTGGAGGAGGAGGAGGGCCATAAACTCTGGTTCGTCGCTGTGCCTGCGCTGGAGGGGGATTCGACTGTCGTCGACGTGCCATGCGGCGAAAAGCCTCGTCAACATCCTCAGGCGTCAGGGTCAGCTCTGTCGGCTTCAAGCGCAGCATGGCACAGGCAGTGAACAACGAAAGGCTGAAATGAAGATGCTAACCAAGTCAAAAGATCCAAAATGAAGGAGAGGATGAAGTGAGTGGACGGATTGAAGAGATGGGTGTTTTGAAAGCACATAATGAACGCTTGCCATGGTGATGTATGGTCGTTGCTGTCATTGTGAAGATGTGGAAGGTAGGCGATGTCGACCGGTGACAGCACCTTCTATGATGCATCATGGGCGTGTCTACCAGTGGAGAGCTTTCAGGCACACGCAGTTGTGACTCGTGGCAACAAGTGTCCTGTTGAGGAAGGGACTGCGGTGTAAGGTTAGTCTTTAAGTCTTCATCGGTGCACACGCCCAATGCAAACGAGAGAGGTGCACGTTGGTCGTGCGCACGGGCATCTGACGGCGGACGATGAGGCTCCAGCTGCACCACAGGTAGTACAGTGCAGATGCTAGTGGGCGCCTCAAGGGAGCCTCGCACAGGGACACTCTTGGCAGACTGTGGTCGTCGAGATGGCGGTGCAGATGAATGGTGCAGCAGCAGCCGAGCAAAAGCTGGTGCTGGTGCTGTTGCTGTACATGTGACATGTGTGTAGTAGGCCTGACGACGCGGTGGGTTTTGCCGTGACCCCGACCGAGCTGGGAGCGGTTGTTCAAGCGCGCCGCGTCACGGGTCTCCATCCTCACCTCCAGGCTTAGCTGCTCTACCCGTATACTGGCCGCGGGGTGTTTTCCCATGTCCCTCGTCCCCGGCACCGCTCCTGCCCGCTGAACCCCCATTGTTCTCGACGTGCTGCGGGCGTTCAGCCTCTCTGACGCTTCGCCTGCTCACCGCCAGCGCTGCCCAGCCAGTGGCTGCCACGATGAATGGCGACCTGAGCCTGTCGCAGTCCCTCGGCGGGCTGCGCATCGCGAACCCAGACGAGGACGACGACCCCATATCGCCGCCTTTACAATCGCCCGAGACTGTCGACGAGGGCCGCCCGCTGCAGACACAGACACAGACACAGACACAGCCACAGCCGCAGACACACGCCGTGCCTGACGAGGGCGAGACTGCAGCGCGCCGTCGACCTTCGCAGGCATCGAGCACCAGCACCATCACAGAGCGCCAGAAGCCTGCCGCGAGCCAGAGCCGTCCCCTCGACCCCTCGACCCGTGACTATTCGAGTGCAGAGCCGCTGCCGTCGCCAGGTCTGTCATCGCGCGGCCTCGCTCCTCATCCCCAGCACGCCCATGGCTCTGGCACCACCCCGCCACAGTCGTCGTCGCCGCTCGCCCACGCCTCTCCCCTCGCTGCTGTTTCGTCAGTAACATCGTCATCGTCAGCGTCGTCCCACTCGCCGCGTCTCGCCCACCGCCAGAGCATGCCGCTTGCTCACCAGGCCCAGCAGCAGATGTCGTACTCGCCCTACGCCGCTGGACCCCTCATGCCGCAGTGGAATGCCCCACAGCCACAGGCCCTGTCCCAGGCAATGCGCGAACGGCCCGTTTCGACAAGCATGTACAACCACCCCAACCTCTCCACCAGCTCCACCACCGCCCCCGGCACGTATCGCTACAACGACGAGGGCATGACCTCGGACATGCGCCGCACGAGCAGCTCGCGAGTCGCACCCAATGCCATGCCTGTGCGCGAAGCCAGCAGACGAGACCCATACCGCCAGTCAGCACACATGTCTGGCCTCAACGGGCCCCTGCCGCCGCGGAGAAGTTCGAGAAGGATGCCAATGGACGGCACTGCCATGCCCCCGCAGCTTTCCAGCTCGCCATACAGCATCGAAGGAGGTCCCCTGTCGAGTAGCGAGGAATGGAAAGACAAGGGCGCAGCTGTCAGCACAAGGCAAGAGGTGGATCAGAATGGACGACCGATCACGCGAGTGGTGAAGAAAGGTGTGAAGGATTTCAACTTTGGCAGAACCCTCGGTGAAGGCTCCTACAGTACCGTCCTGGCCGCGACCGACCGACAGACCCTGTGTGAGTACGCTATCAAGGTGCTCGACAAGCGCCACATCATCAAGGAGAAAAAGGTCAAATACGTCAACATTGAGAAGGACACTCTCAACCGCCTCACCGAGCACCCAGGTGTCGTACGCTTGTACTACACTTTCCAGGACGAGCGCTCACTGTACTTTGTTCTCGATCTGGCTTCTGGCGGAGAGCTGCTTGGCTTTCTCAAGAAGATGGGCACGTTTGACATCGAATGCACACGCTTCTATGGTGCCCAAATACTCGATGCAATCGACTATATGCACTCGAGAGGCATCATACACCGCGACTTGAAGCCAGAAAACGTTCTGTTAGACGACCAGATGCACGTCAAGATCACAGATTTCGGAACAGCAAAGATCTTGGATCTGAAAAAGTCGAATGGCATTAGCTCAACGACTGGAGACCCAATGGAGGGTGCCCAGTCAGACCGTGCCCAGTCATTCGTCGGGACGGCAGAGTACGTCTCCCCAGAGCTCCTCACCGACAAGAACGCCTGCAAAGCCAGCGACCTGTGGGCTTTTGGGTGCATCATTTACCAGCTCATCGCCGGAAGACCACCCTTCAAGGCAGCCAACGAGTACATGACTTTCCAGAAAATTGTTGGTTTGGAGTACAGCTTCCCTGATGGTTTCCCTCCACTTGCGAGGGATCTCGTTGAACGATTGCTGGTGCTGGACCCACTGACACGTCTTCCCATGGAACACATCAAAGCACACCCTTTCTTTGAAGGCATCATATGGGGTAAAGGGCTGTGGAAGCAGAAAGCACCGCGTCTCAAGGCTTACAGTCCACCTCCGCAAGATCCCATCAAGCTCAATGGTCAGTAGGGTCCCATTTATCAGTACGGAATCTTCACTAACCCTTCACAGGCCCTTCAAACACTGGAGCTCCACCCCCTGCACAAGTGAGGCCCAAGCCAAGACTCATCACGGAGCTGCCACCTCCTAGTCAGCTTGACATTGACTGGTCTCCTGTTCTGACCAAAAGAGATGAGCGCATCTTGAAGCTCGGTAACTTCTTCATCACCCAGCACCCTGCAGGCCACGCAGTAGGCGGAGCAGCTGAGGCTGCAGAAGCCCCTAAGAAGTTTTCGAGGTTCTTCAGCAGCAACACCATCAAGAAGCGGCAGCGTCTCGTCATGATTACAAGCAACGCTCGTGTTCTGATGTGCGCTGCAGGGACAAGCGACAAGAAGCTGAAGGAAGAGGTCTCGCTTCTCAGTGCTGGTTGTTCGTGGCGCTCGTTCCAGGATGCGAAGGGCTTGACACTTTGGCTGGTGGAAACAGTGAGTCGATGCAGGTTGCCTTTGAAGTACTGACTAACGATTTCACAGCGCGACAAACAATTCATCTTTGAAGATCCCAAGAGTACCACCAGCGACCCTGATGGCAGCAAATACTCAAGCCAGGAGTGGATCGACAGCATCGAGCAAGCTCGGGACTACGCCTTATTGCAAGCTCCTACTAACGACCTGGCCATGTCTGAACTCGGCTCGATATCCACACCCAGTTCATTGGGCGGCGACTCTGCCCTCGATGGTGTCAACATTCCTGCTTCGCGCCACGGACATCTCCAAAAAGATCGCGGCGACACGGACTCCGTCAAGAGCAGGAAACGATTCAGCAAGCGACACTCGAAGAACGGGCTAGCGAATTTCTAGTACAGTCCCCAGACCAAAAAGGTGCCAGCAATTGTGATTACGATAGAATGCGCCGCACTCACTCCCACCCGGCGCAGCAAGTCGCATACCAATCTCGCGACGAACTTCTAGACATACACATGGAGTCTGTCATGCAGCCCACTTCACCGTATACATATTGGATCATCGTACACAGATACATCCGCTCTCCTACCAAGCATCATCGCACCACTCATCCAGCGATCGGCGTTTGGCGTCTTTAGTACTACTACACTTCTCTTTGCTTTTGGAGGCTTTCCACGGCTCAGGCATTTTGCATTAGCGGATTTGGCTTCGACATACCGTCTCGTTTCGTTTCTTCTTTCTTCATAGTACAGGTCCCTTGTTCACGGCCGCCGTTTCCTTTGTTCAAGCGCGTGGGAGAGGGGCGCTCTGACTTCGCTGCATCGTGCGTGGGTGTTGTTGGAGGCGCAGAGTGCATCGCTATTCTTGTACCTATTGGGCTGGAGATATAGATTGCCCCGTGGGTGGCGCAGTGGAGTTAGCAATCCAAGGGTAGCTCCAGCCATCTCGTTCATTCTAAGGAAGAGTGCGCTGATTCTTCTTGATCGAGCAGTCCCGTATGAGCTAGAGCCTTCGCTCGCTCTGTGTCGCTTCTGGACATGTTGTCTTGGGTGGCTTTGCGTACTGACATCCCCTCGATGAGGGCGTTCCTCCGAAAGACTTCCTCCCCTTCTTTGCACGCCCTTCGTTGCCTGCTCGGCCGTCAATTACCATACCGAGAGTAGTTAAGAATCCCGCCGTTGCAAGTCTTGTGAATTACTGAAGAGGCGCGATAATGGATCACGCTCGCCTCCACATGCACCGCCTGAAGTTCTAAGATAATAAGTTTAATAAGACGCCTGCCTTCCACATACGGCCATAGGACGTTGAAAACAAGGCTCCCGTTCGCCCAGCCCTATTCAGGCAACACACCGGCGGATTAGTAGTTGGCAACTGGTAACTCTCTCCTTTGATGAGTCCGCTGCTTTCTGTTACTGTACGGCGTGGTTTCTAATACCGCACAGGGATCAGGATGCCGAGCACTGCTACAACCATACCAACGTATTTGCCAGTGAATTCGTGCCTGCGGAGTGAATGCAGTGGCGCTAGCAGGAAGCGGTTCTATGCTTTAGCTAGTCTATCGGTCAGCTCTAATCTTGAAGATACAGGGGCTGCTTTTGCGTGTGCCTCTGTTGTCCGTGGGAGGGGTACTGCCATAACATACGATGTCACAACTTTCTGTCCTGAGCTCATACGAGCTGGGTACCATGCAAGAAACATACACGACAGTAGTAGTCAGCCCATTGAGGTAGAGAAACGAGATTAGCTCTAACTTTCTTGGTCCGAATTTTCCTATGCCGCGCGACCCGTTTTCTTCCTTGCTCCAGCCGCGCTTTCTGTAGGCACGCGGCATGTCCGTGCCGTAGTCCTTTGTGATAGCGATGTAGCGACACTTTCATAATACGCGTTATCCATCAAACTCCAAGAAAACAGGTGAACGCACGACTTCCGCACATGGGACGGACAATATGGTACTTTGGACTGTTGTCTTCGGCTTTGTTTGTTGCTGTTTTGTCTCGGGCAACGCTTCGATCTTCGGATCCCGAGACTAGCGACTACTTGAACACCACCTCACGCGCCACCCTGGCATCTGCATCGTTGATTCTTACAACATGGAAAACCTCCCGCAAGAAATTTTTGACCGTATAAGTAGCTTATTGACAATAAGCGATTTGCGGCAAACACTTACTGTATCGCAAAAGTTTCAACATGCTGCTGAGCGGTTTTCCGGAGCATTCGAGGCATTCGAGCTCCATGCAACAGACGCTTCTACTCAGAAGCTCCTCCGTGTCTTTGCTAATCGGCGCTTCCGCTATCTCCGGCGCATTGACTTGCGTACTGAGCTGCCACGGCTTCGATATGGGCGGAAAGAGGCCAAGTCAGGTTTTGACCCAGGTCATCGCGAGACAAAAGCGGACCTTGACAGGAAAGACGCGGAATTTACACAACAACTATCCTCAATGTTTGCATCGCTGAAGGATCTGGAAAACGGTGCCAATGAGTTGGGATTTGGGCCAGGTCGGATCCATTTATCAGTCTGGGCACCAACGCGTGCGCGGGACAGCGGATACTGCCTGCACTGGCATCTCATCAGTTGGCGAATACACCTACTTTCGCCTGAGGCGCTTCCTTGTCTGGAGTCGATTCGTTCATTGGCTGTTGAGGGCCAAGCTGACATGGACCTCCTGAACGAACCCTCCGTCGCAGTATCGAAGCTCGATTTGCGTATCACAGTCGACCTTGCGTCACGGCTACCTAACTTGCAACATCTGGAGTGCCGGGTTGGCGGCGAAGAATGGGTACCGAATTCTGAATCAGCTGCTGTATCGCACTTTTTTCACGACGCTGAAGGATGTCGCCGCGATTCACGTCACGACTTCGCGACAGCTCTTGCGAACGCGAAATTGCCGAACAGTGCGAGGAGCATGACCTTAGACTTCATGAGTCCAGTAAGGCACATGGAAGAATCCGACCAGCGTGGGAAGTTTCCTAACCTAGTTGCACCAGCAATGGAGGGTGACCCATTCAGTTCCAGCCTCAGAATGCTATCCCACCGCCTACGTCACCTTGAGCTGCACGGCATACTCGACGAAACCATATTTTGGCCTTCAAATAATACAATCACCGCACCTACATGGCCCAATCTGGAGCTACTCTCAGTCCACTTCTATCTTGCCTCACCTTCAGGGGCGTGGTATTTCTGCGGCCCGAACAACGAAGGCCGAAATACAGAAGGCTATGAGATAACATCATCAATGTGCCCTCCTCTTACCTCGACCAGCTCTGACCACGACTGGGACATGGAGAAAGGCGACAGCGGCTTGCACCAATGGGAAGGCGTTGCAGCCTCCTTCCGTGTCTGCCCCATTGAGCAAACACTCACGCCGTTTCTCACAGCCTTCACAAAAGCAGCACAAGCTATGCACAAGCTTCGACGTGCCATGCTCTGGACTTCCATGGCTTGGGCTGCTGACGACGTAAGTGATGCCTATGACTCTTCCGCTTTTGATGCCGCTGCCGAAATAAGCATACGTCATGATGCACCTTTAGCATGGGGGATAGTTTTCGCGCAGGCCGGGGAAAAAGCCTTCAGCACTAGTCCTGGTGTGTCTTTCGCCGATGAAAGGCAGATATGGTGGAAGACGGGCAGATGGCGACCGGCGCCCAGTTTGCACCAGGGCTTTCAGCAGATTGGAGCAGAGCGCTGTGATGGCTTGGTGGAGTATTGGAGAGACGATGAGTATGGAAATGGATTGGTGACTGAGGCTCTTTTCAGTCAATCGCCTTTTTTGAACGGAGTGTGACAATGTTGATTGACATCAAGGTGGGGAATTATGTTCTGTCTTCCGTGTGACTGAGAATCTGGGCTGCAGATGCAGGAGTCTTTGCTTCTATCAAGCCCTCCATAGTACATAAGCACGATTACCTGAGACAATAGCCATTTACAGCACTACTCCGTTCTCCGTTGCCGCCGTGCATATCCTGGGTGCCTTCTAGACTGTCCATCTCCGATGATATATTAACTTCTGAGACCTCCGGGACAATGAGAGCTCACTAAGAAGGTAGTTGAAATTTCATCTCCTCATTGGCATGCTGTAATGCTGACGCTGGCACCCGCTTGGCATCCAAGTCCGCCGCGGACTCCGCTGTCTTGGACAACAGGGCCGACGACTGTGAAACTAGACGCGGAGATGAATGTAGACGTAAGATTAAGCTGGAAATTCCGATGAAATGGACAATACAAATGGTCGCGTTGAAGCGATCTTCTATGTATTCAGCATGTTTTATTTTCTCTCTTGATTGAAAGACAAAGACATCAACATGCGGATTATACTCGGACTCACCTTTGCTCTCTTATGGAAGCTAGACACTATCAGCGCCGCTCGGCTGGATTCCCAAGCGGTCGGGGTGGGGCGTAGTGTTGAGTCTATGAATGAAAATGGTAGACCCCGAGGACTTGATGCCAACTCTGGCACAAATGGGCCCTTGGAAGGAACGCGAGAAGATATTCTGCTCAATGGAGTGGTTCATAAACATGAGTATGAGTACGGACATGAAGATGAGGAACTAGGAGAAGGAGGACTAGAGAAGAGGGCAAAACCAAAGAAACCAACACCTCCTTCGAAACCCCCTGCTCCCAAGCCTCCCGCTCCCAAGCCACCTGCACCCACACCACCGGTCGAAAACCCGCCTCCAGCAGACCCGCATCCTGTAAAACCAGGTCCTGCAAAGCCCAGTCCAACGCCTATGAAACCAAAGCCTATCAAGACATGCAAACAACTAGCCATGGCCGACACCCGAGATATGATCTCAGAGCGAAGTATCAGTATCGGGGAATACAATTTGAACGACCTGCATGAGCTATCCAAAAGAGGGAGTAAGCCAGGCACAGTATGCGGCGGAAAGCAGTTCAACGCTTATAATTACCCTTCGAGAGGTGTTTACCTCACGCGGCACCCTGCCAAGAGATATTACGGCTTCGCAAACCCGTACGACTGCGACAACTACGTATGGCGCGCCGATAGCTCCGTTGAGCCGCCAGGTCTAACAACAGCGGGTGCAGGACAGACGGAACACGTGTTGGAATGGCAGAGTGTGACCGGCTTCATCAATTGGATGAGTGCGACACATCACAACGGCCGCACGTTTCAGAACCCTGATCCTACGCAGAATGGGCAGCTTTCGTTCTGTGACTATATTACGCAGTACTGGGATCTCAACAGTCGGACTCACCGCTTTGCGTTGCCTGGAAGTCAGGCACTCTTGACCCCGACACAACACATTGCCAGTGCGTATCCGCACAATAGTGTTGATGAGGGAGATTTTGTCTTGCTGCAGGATAAGATCAACTCACCTGCGAAAGCACACGTAAGTAGCGATGCTCACAAGGGTATCAGTTCCGACTAATCAGTAAAAGATGTGGGATGATTCGATTCCGGAAATTCACGGTGCCGACACAGGTAACGCAGGGACGACAGCGCTTTTTCGAACTTCGCCACGTACCGTCGTCCAGCGCCTTCGCTACATCGTTGGCGCGCGCAAGTACCAGTCCGACCGCGAGATAGCCGCCATTTTCGTGCGTATGAAGAATCGTATTCGCGCCAAGCTTGTCCAGCTCGACCAGTCATTGCCCGCTAATCCTAGGCCGGGGTTTACTGCATGGGATCCAACTATCGGCAGTCTAGCCACTGCATGGGACACGTACATGGATGCTGCGTTCTTGAAGGCCAAAGCGAAGCAACAGAGATTCATGGACAAGTGGATCGTTAAGGTCAGAAACCAATATTGTACTACAGCGTTGCAGAATAGGTGGAAGCAGGTCGTGGCGTCGGACTCGGCGGCTGTGGTGCAGGATAAGGCGGAGAAGAGGGCGTTGTGCGACAGCTACAACGTTCTGGTGAAGCAGTGGAAGGCACTAGGACCCTGGAATCGACCATGGTAAAAGCAAAATGAATCGGAAGATTGCTAGGAAAAAACCCCTGTTCTATGTGGACTAAGATAAATAGTCTAGTTGCATTCAGTTTAGGCAGAAAAGCATAGTCTACTCTTTAGGTTATAATAGCCCTTATTACAAAGTTGTATACTCTATTACTACTACTCTTTACAAATGATAAGCTCTAGTAGTTATTAATGCTTCCGCGCTTCCACGACAACTTTGGCCATGGCAGACGATTTTTCGTGTGAGTTGTTCACCGCAGCACCAAGGTCCACACCATGTCGAACAAGCTAAGGAAGACGCCATGTCTCCGCCACGTGCGTCTGGCATCGTGCCGAAAGGCTTTCGTTAAAAGATGCCTTGACTTTTCTCCAACGGCTCTGAGTGTACCAGCTTAGCGGGAAGCCTAGGAAGTTGATAATCCTACATGCACTCATAACTCTCATTACGTGAAAGTAGGCTTTAAAAGGTCAGGTAGGAGATTCTCAGCTCATACTGCTACGCACTCTCATCGTGTTGCTACGGCCTAGACGACTCATAGGGCCCCTTGAACTTGAACGGATGTTTTTCTTGAGCATCCCCAAGATTCAGCTCAAACTGAAGTCCCACCCCATCTTTTGTGCTGTCGAATCCAATACAGGGATACATTTTTCTTCTTTTGAACTCGTTACTTTCGAAAGCATTGCCTGTAAAAGCCTATACTTAGTATTCATGTGCGACTTTGTCTGAAGCTGCTAGGCTCGGATGTCCACTTACGAACATGTACCTCGCGGCCATCTTTGGTTAAAAATCCAAGGCCAGTCTCCAAATCAAGCCCTACACCAACGGTATCTCCTGCACCATACTTTACTCCAGTATCGTTTTCGCCTATCGGGATTCCGGCTGTTCCGTCGTTGATGAACAGACACCCGTCGTCGCCGTGATAGCCGAATGAGAAGTCACCCCAGCCTGGCATCGAGTTCTTGTCATAATGCTTGTCACAGAAGCCAATTCCGAACATCGTGTCTAAATGTCAGCCGATCAAATTTCTCACCGTACGCCGATTGTATAAATACCTCTCCTTTGACTCATTCATTATGGTGACCTCATAGTAAAAGTACTTCTTCGCAATCAGCGGAGGGATGCAGTGCTTTGTGCGAATGTTTGAGCGCCAAGTCGTTGAATCTGAATTTGTCTGTGCCTTGGTTTCAATGACTTTCGACTCTCGAATTAGCAATACTTCAGAGCTGCACATTGTCAAGTATCAATCGCTGCTACTATTGACTTAATCAAGGACTTACGCGATACTTTTCGTATGTCTATTTAGGTATTAGAGAAGTATCTTGAAGATCCAGACAGCTACTATAGCTGTGGAAGCCGTCTTACGCTGGCAACATGCGAACAGCTGGTCTGCTCTCCCTCGTGGCCATCTTCAACCTTGCGCATGCGGACATAGTTTGCAAGGACTTGAAATTCCCAGTTGTGGGTATCCAAACTGATTCTGCAGTAGCTAGAGCTGACCACAGCCATAAATTGGAGTAGAAGTGACTAGCTTGCCACCAAATACGACATCATCACCACCTGTCTGGGCACTTCTAGAGTAATTCAAAATCAAAGACAGCTCGGCGATGTCCGAACAACACTCACAGGAACCACCCAGTCTGAACATCTCCTTTTTCACTAGAACTAGTGACACTCCCCTAATCTTTACAGATCTAGGTTCTACCGTGCTTCGGTTTATAATATACCATCTAGAGCATTAAGCACTGCGTTCATGATGAAGCTGTCCTGAGCCGGTCTCCTTTGGGCATACAATGGGTCGTTCTCTATCTAATAGAGAGCAGCCTGCTCTGCGGTACGCCGTTCTGCAGTACCCTCCCAACCCCATTGGTCTCAAAACGCCACCCATGCCTTATCCTGATTCTGTCTCAGGAACTTCAAGTGCACATTATTCTCATTAAAGAAGGCCTTCAACAGTGTTTGAGGTTGGATGAATCTTTAACGTCCAGGTTCTTCAATGACACGAGTAGTGAATTCCCCAGGCTGATCAAACCGGGCCTCGCACTCTGGCGCTAGACATTTAAACGAGTTGAGGTGACCGTTGAAGTAATGTGCCTCTATGGCTGCTGTGAGCATAACAAATGTCGTATGCTCAGGTTGAGATAGCAGATATTGCTTATAGCGTTGGTTCTCGTAAGCACCAAGGAAGCCGCTGTAGAGCTTGTTAGGCAAGATCACTCGAATCTTATTCTGAGTCGGAATCTCTGTCCATTCTCTGACAGCGCTAATGTCTTTGATCTGTTGCCACGTACTCCTTTCTGCCCTCAAATCCCGGCGCTTTTAAGCCTTGACGAAGGAAAAGAGAACCTCTACATCTGCGGTGCACCAATCATTAAGCTTCCTGAAGATGTCTGGTGGTAGTTCGCTTTGTGTTCGTAGATAGCTTTCGCACAAGGTCACACGCTTTACGCGCGGAAAGTGAGCTCGTACATTCTGCCAAAACTCTCGGATACGTCCTTCTAATCGGTCTGTCTGTATGGCTTGCCCTTTTGGCTGGTCACTATAGCAATCATGGTTGCTTATCCAGTAATCTTCGTTCATCCATCGAACCTGGATTTCAAGCTGCTCGATGAAGGGTAAAAACCTCGTGTCGTAGAAACGCAAAACCAAGCATCTGGGCTAGAGAAGAACAATTTCTCTGCCTCATCGCGGATGCGAGATGACGTGTGCATAAGCTGAAAGAGCGTTGGAATATCGCATAGTCCAATAATATAAAGCTGTATTTCCTCAGGTAGGTCAGGAAATCGAAGAAAAGCAAGGCTTGACCGGTGCGTCTGTTCTGATTGGACGTAGCGCGCGAAGGGAACGAGAAACTCCCCCTCATCAGTGGTGTGGAGTTTTAAATCGAGCGGTTGCTTCCATATGTTCTTGGAAATCGCTCGAAACATGGTTGTGGTGTTGAAGGCCTGCAAGTCGGTTTGGACTGACTGTATGGGTGACAAAACTGCACCAAGTTGAAAGCTGAGAACTTACTGTTATGCGGAATTAGAACTATGCTCTCACTTAAGGAAGCTTTCGAGACTCGGGCTTTGCGATGGGAAGTACGCGCCTTGCTGTACTGGTGCGCGACTAGATGCTCCGTGAATTCGACATCGTTGCTCCGCTGGCCTGATGGAAGCACGGCACTATGGGTGGTTTCCGAAATACCGTGCTACCCCCCGTGACTTGACGTTGATGTGCTATAATCTGCTAGTATAGCTAGGACCTTATCTCTGCTCTTATAAGTATGTGTATATATTTAACAGGCTATATAAAGTTCTTATATCTAAGAGTTACAAGATTCTATTATATATAGATAGGTGTATACCTTACTATTCTCACAGAACGTTAGTAAGGGCGCTAAATACTAGGTAGTATTAGATACACGCGTATTTTGAAAAAGAGAACCTTCTAGTTTGATTTACACGCACACGAGACGTCTCAGACAAGGTGCCGTAGAAGCTACGCAGAGCAATAGCCAAAATCTAGGTCACGGGGGGTAGCACGGTATTTCGGAAACGATTATAGCGGCACTACACAAGCGTTGATTGGCTCACGCAAAAGAAGCTCGGAACAATCTAGGCGCAACGCACTTCGGTGTCCCAGCCACAGAATGCGGGCGTTTCCAGAGCCCAGGGCCAGCAAATTGGTCACTTCCGCCCCACAGCCGCGGTAGACGCTCTTCCACTATCTCTAACATTACACCGCAGAGGAGATCCCTACCTTCGGACATCGGACATCGAACATTTGTGCGTTCCCCCTCAATGATTCAAGGATGTGTCTCATACATCCACGGACAACTATTGTGAAGCTAGGCTAGAGGACCCTCGCGATCGAACACCGAGCTTGCTGGGGTGTAGCTCCAGGACGGTCCCAATGCAATGGCCGTGTTACATCTCCATTCTCTACGCTACGTATAATAACGTAAGTACATATCGTGAGCCTGACGGAGACTCTTCCAATTCATCATATTCACTGCTATCATTCCATCATCTCACTCTTCTCTTGCTGTCTGGAACAGTATTTTATTCTTCAAGGCCTTCCCAGACGTGTCTTACGCTGGCAATATGCGAACAGCCAGTCTGCTTTCCCTGGTGGCCATCTTTAACCTTTCGCACGCGGACATAGTCTGTAGAGACCCGAAACTCCCAGCCACGGGTGCCCAATCTGGATCTGCAGTAGCTAAAAGCCTCTAAGATGATTCAATTACCGCGATGGTCGAGTATCTTTGTGGTGCTACAGGGAGCGAAACTTTTGTCGCGCATCAATCGGGTTCCACTGTGTTCACTATTACTCGTATGGAGGCTATGCCTAGCGTCGACAATTGCAAGCAGAACTTCAATACCGTCGTAAACCAATGCTTTGTGGACAAAATTACCGCGGGGGGTCCGGCTATCGCTAACGAGAATCATTCCGATTCTTGCATTTCTAGATCTTACGAAGTATCGGAGAGGAGACCTAGATGGTCGTCCGTGTTAGCAATTCATGGTTTTAGAATAACAAATCAACAACACTCGTTCATACCACATACGACCATAGGACGTTGAAAACAAGGCTTCCCGTTCGCTCAGCCCTATTTACGCAACGTACCGGCGGATTAGTAGTTAGGTGGGTGACCACTAGCGAATACCCGCTGTTGTATGTTTTTTTGGCGGAGTTTTTATGCTCGTCTGATCAGCTGTACGGATGCTCACGGCATCGTGGCTTTTTTGGCATGAGCTGACGGAGTCGTGCTTACGTTTAGTCGAGCAGGGTGCAGGGGAATTGTGTTGTTATATTGCTTGATCTTGGCTTTTTGCATGTACACTGACGAACTGCGTCTGAATAGTGACATGACTAGATGATTGAAGTAGAGACCCTGCCCTATCTCCCATCTCCGGTGCCCTTGCGCAAAATTATCATCGCGGAGTCTAGGAAGTGGACTGTTGCTTGATATTCGACGGCCACCCAATGTCCTATACCGACTCTCGTTCTTCCCGAATTACCCATCGCCGCAAGCAGGTCACATGCCTCTCTGGCAGACTTCGACTGTATTTCTGAAACCTCACAAGCGGTTTTGTACACGCCTTTGTCGCAAGCCGATGTCAGGCGTAGTGCAGCTGCCACATTGAAGATCTGTAGTGTAATGATCGGCCTTCTCAGGAAACGCGCTGAGCGCATCGTCTGCTCTGTTCTGCAGAGCGCGGTGAATGGGATCGTGGGTGGGACGTTATTCGGAAACTAGTGCAGGACCTTCACCCGGATCACGCCGCGGCGCATCTGCATCGCGAGCCTTGAGTACAACAGTCATTTCGGCTTGGATAGAAAGGCGCAGGGAGTTGCAATGTATCGGATATAGCATTGCTTATTTGGGTGCAGAGCGTTTGCCATGTTTGCCTACGGGATTCCATTGGTTGCACGAGCATTATTTCTCAGATCAAGTACCCTGGTAGAAGCTGTAGCTGGCAACAATGAAGCACCCAGAGATTGGCTTGTTGTAATGCTGCCTCATTGAGTAGTGTAATGTCGCCGATTGCTAATATTGACACTAGCGAAGCTGGAAGTGTGTACTGAACAGCGAGACCTGGCGATGCAATGATGATATATACCAGGTGGTCTCCCTCCTCTTCATTCAGCGACACAAGCGTCTGAATTCCTCACCTTGTGCATCAAACTTTTCAGCGGGCGGTCCGTTCAATACAGACTCATGTTCATCTTGTGAGACTATGACACACGCATGAAAGCGCGCAGCGCCTAGCTAGTCGTCTCCCTTTGTAAAGTTTTGCACCCATGTAGTGAATCTCCTGTCATTGTTAGAGTGAGCGTACTTTGGATTGAATGCCATACTACGTGCTCTCTTACTACCTCAGGCCCTGCACCGTCGAGAGATTCTCGGTCTTCTTGCACACTCCAATCGATCCGACTGAACAAGTATTCTCCCCCTGGTCTTCGAGATTGAGCCGCACACGTGTGTCTAAAAACTCCATGAAGCAAGCCCACTGTTCATTGTCGCAGTGAGTGTAGTGATAGACAACGAAGCCCCATTCCTGGTCTGCATTCTGCTTTAAACCTTCTCGAATACGCTTGAGATCTCCCATCGTAGCCTTGAACGTAGCAGTGTTTGGCTTACAATGGGATCTCGAGGATGCAAGGGGTATACGTGTCTTCTTGCGGTGCAGCGCGCTGACTTGAACAGACGAAGTGGTGCCTAGAGTGTAGTGGTACTTGGACTTGATTGCGTACGTAGAGTCGAGTGAACATGGAAGCTTGCCGTTGTAAGTTCCGGAAGTAATATTGAGATTGCAAGATGATAATCCATTTTCCACAAAGCGTGCGGCACCGTGCATTAAGCACTTACAATGAGACCTGTATGGAGCAGCTCACGCTATCCTTACTTACGGGCCCCCAAACAACACCATCTCGTTACCACGAATCTTGTTATCTCCAACTATTCCTCGACCGCAAATACCTTGAAAGACTCCGGGACGTCATCGCTCTTGGCACCATTCTGAAGAATTCCATACACCTCCGTCAAAAAGTCATCCTCCATCTCGGTGAGATCAAACTTAACTCCGTCATCCAGGACCAGTGCATCTGCCATCACCGTGTTCGTACATTCAAGTGCCTGGGGAGCAACACGCCTGATCTTGTTGGCGCCCGGGTTCCAAGCTCCTCCACTAAACTGACCGCCACCTCCACGAAAGTTGAGGCAGGCGTTATCCCCACCACCTGTGCCTTACCACGCCCTCTTAGCACGGCATGCACACAACAATTATGTAGCCATCCACCAAGCGCCGACAATCGTATGCGTCCAGGAAGAACTGCCGTGTCCGTACCACATTCCACATGGCAGCAGCACCAGACATATGCACACCGGCATTGTAGGTCCACTGAATGCGGTTGATATTGGTACAGTTCTGAAGGTCATCGGTCCCGTCAAAAAAATGTAAATCTGAGCTCATAAGTCCCACAGAAAGCTCCCATTCCCAAGTCTTCTCCGCCCACCCAGAATACGTGTCATTGCCGAGGTACTGTAGAGACGGGCAGCAATGTTGAAGAAGCATCCATTCGAGATCGTGTTCTTGTAGTTATACTCAGGATCAAACTGGAACATTTGCCATATGAACCCGCTGCCACATGTCGAGTCGTCCCATCGCTTGTGTTGGGTCTGGAAAACGGCCTGAGCAAGAGAGAGCCATGAAGGCCCATCTTTAAGATCGGGAAGCTTATTCTCGGCAGTCGACATGGCAGCCATGCCCCAAAAACCCTGATCGTCATTTCCTAGTGACTTGGTCTGATTTGGTGGCATGAATGCATTGTTAGCCCCAATTTGATGCTCGAGCGCCTGCATGGTGATGTTGTTGTACCGGTCATTGCCAGTATAGTACCAATAGTCGATGAAGGCGTTGAACATGGCCCCGCACTGCCACCAGGAGTGAGGATCTGGAAGATTACCGGGGATATCGCCTGGTCTGTCACCAGTGTATTGATTCCGTAGGTTAGTCGAAAGTACTTTCGTAGCTTCCTTAATGGAACCTTTGTTTGTTAGCGCTATCCCTAGACGTGTTGAGACAGTCCCGCCTGTTGAGCTGACGTCCAGTTCGATAGCGCTTGCACATGATAGTAACAGGCTTGAGACGCCAATGGCCCTGAGGACGGAAGCAGGCTTCATGTTTCATACATGAGAGCCAGGGTGACGTTCATTGTGACCCTTGATAAGATGCAGTTGGGACCAAGCGCCAGGCTTACAGCGAGAAGGTGCTACAAGGCCCTGAGCAGGATGCAAAATGGACAGTCGATTGGGCATTTACGGCGTCCGTCCTGTCTGGTCGAATCCTACACTCCATTGGGAGTCGTCCCGAGATTGATTCGTGAAGATCGGGATCAGGGGTGGACAATGGCGCATGACACAAAAAGCAGAAATACGAGGATTGTGGCCGTTAATCAAAGAAGGTCATTTCTTGTCGTGATGGGCTAGGCTCGTGCATAAAAGCGGCGCAGTCGGGCATCTTGCATGAAAACCAACAACGCAATGTGGCATGTTGACACGCTGCCTGTTCAACTTATGCAAAGATTTTTTGGCATACGCAGTAATACATGTAGTCGTGCCTAATGCGGTATCAGGCAAAAAATCTGTAGGTGGGAGTTGTCTACTAAAGTTGTTACACCAATCATGTAACCGAGTACCGCGCCCGTGCACATCGTAGGCGTACGGATTCCCGCTGGACTTCGTATCCATTCAGAAGGGTAAGTTTGCACGTTCAAATTGTTTAGTCTCGTTTCTAAGGGTTTTTAACCATGTACGTATTGAGATTGCAGCTCGAGTGGCTGAAATCTCGCAAGCCTAGACCTCAATCTTCACTCCGTGAAGGATGATGTGTGTTTGCAGTCGATTACGAGGCTACCCATTGAACGAGTGAATGACAAAATCATATGTGCATCATCTCACAACTCCAATAAGAATAGTCTGCTGGTAGGATACACTGGACTAGGCTGAAAAGCTTACGCTAGAAGGCGCAGTGCGCACCAGAAGAGAGTTTCATGGGTGGCCAACCCGCCAGGGTAGAAGTACTGGTGCTTATCACGGGAGTTTTCACTGGACCATTCCTTGGTTGCTCCGTGAAAGTGGCGGAGGCTGATTACTAGCTAGGAACAGAAGCATCGCTGTGTTCAAGCGCTCACTGCCGACAAGATCATTAGTAGAGGAGGACGTAGTCACGTACAAGAAGAGGGTAACGGTGGGTAAGGGGGCCTTTAGTGTCGAACTGAGAATATGTAGTAGAGTAGGTATCTCCTAGCGGACACCTTCTACTGTATCTTTTTGCTTTTGGGGCAAGGTCTGTTTTAGCTTGCTTTTAGGCCTATGTATGATCAAAAATGGATTATCCTGATATCTAGACCTGAGATTTCTGTCTGAATCTTCCCGTATCACTGCATCAGGATGTCAACACGGCCCCGCCGTCGTAGATCGCACCCCACCCAGGTCTATTCAACATCAACCATGTGCGAGGCATCACAAAACTGATCCCAACACGTGTCGTTCTCTCGCTCTTACCGCTCGATATCATCCAGAACCAGCTCCAGCCATGTATGTCGAACTCGCCTTCCGGCGGCGTGTATTCATGTTGCAACGTATCCAGGCTTTGTTTGTCGATTATGATGCAGCCGTATGATCGCGGACCACCGCGTCCATCAGGAAAGTTTGCGTTCTTCCATTCTACAAACCACCTGTTCGTCTTAATCAGCTAAAGGTCCCCAGCCGACCAGATGCACATCTTATCGATTGATAAATTTCGGCTCGACACCCTTCGAAAGACAATCGCGGCCTTGGACCCGATTCGCGTATTGCGAAAAGAATACTGCGAACAGACACATTTGAAGAGGTCCGGATGCAAGCACCGCCAAAGACTCCAGCGAAGGTTCCAACAACGCCTCCGGCAACACCTCCAGCAAACCCTTCAGCAAAGCCACCTCTCCAAGCTGTCCCAAACGAATCGCTTTTCGAGAGCTTGTTCGTCAACGACAAATATGAGGTGCCGTACTCGGCAACCGCAGAAGACCTCTGTGTTGGCCTGATCTCCTGTGAAGAGCAACTTGAGGCAACATTTGAAGAGTCTGGACGTGGTGGTATCCGCTGGGATGATAGCCATCTTTCAAAACGTTCGAGGAATGTCAAGGCCTTTGACGGTGGAACGATTCTTCTAAAAGCCGCTTCCTACTATTACGCTTTTGAGATATACGCAGATCCCAGACATGATAACTCCAAGGCAGTCCTCGATTTTCAGATTGCTCTTGTGTCAGACCACAAAATGGCAGCAAAAGCTGTAGAGCCCGCATCAACTCTCACCCTCATCATAGAGCATATAGTAGAAGTAAGCCTCAAGGCCCTCGAAAGTAGCCTCTTGGATGACAGAGCTGACTCATATAGCTACAAACCATAGCTATGTTCCTAGACGGGTTAGCAAAGGGCGACAACGACTTCCAGGCAAACCTTAAGAAGCTCTGGGGTACCACGATCGATCTAACTAAGGCCAAGACTCTTGCAAGCATCCCGTGGAGAAATGACATGACAGGATCTCTAACTTTCAACGACCTGATCTTCCATGCAATGGGCTCGAAAGTCAACCCAAGCGCGAACGTACTGTTTAATAAAGAAGTCAATGGAATCAGGGAAAAACTCTGGTCAAAAGAAAATCCTGTGGCGCCAGACAAGTACAAAACTTTACTTCAAGATGTAGCTAAGGGAGAGCCCGACTCTGCAAAACTGCACAGCGTCCATCGAAACGTAGGCAGTGCCACCTGCTCTTGACCTTGTCCAAAACGACTTACTGTTCTCAGGTACTCGCAGTGTTCGACTATCTACAGAGCCCGCCTGTGGCGTCCAGAATCCTCACAATCAAAGAAAATACTGAGATTATGAAGAATGCTAAGGGCTTTACTGACCAAGATCTAAAGATGGCAAGGGCCAACCCATTAATCTCGACACGAAGTTTACAGAATCTATGAAGCTACAGTTCAAGAAAGTGTCGACTGGGATCAAAAGTGGATGAAAGATGCCGTCACACTCGCAGAAAAGGAGATCGAACAAGAAGTTGATACATTGAAGACACTCGAACAAACGAACCGAAAGAAGGAAAGAAGCCCAGAAAAAGCCAAGCGTCGTGCCAATTTCGACTATTCTAAAGAGAAGCTCGATGCTCTTCAAACAGCAAGGGAACCGACTGAAAACAAGCTGGAGAGGTCAAAGAAAGAGATTCTGACAGAACGGGCGAAGATTGATAAAATCGAGGCGGAAGTTTTCAAAACAAAGACGGTAGCGCAGAAAGGAGCGACTCGTAGAAATGGAAATTAGAAAACTGCTGTAGAAAGTTTTCAGGCCAAGGAGAAAGCTCTTTTGGTGCCACGGGAAGAGTGGAATCTCAAAATAAGGGAGATAAACAAACTTTACGGAGTTGGAGTTAAGCACGTCTGGCAGAATTTGGAGATTGACCTCAAAACCATGAAAGACAGGAAGGGAAAACCGAGTAGTGTCATTAAGATGCCGGAAGTCCCTTGAGACTTCCACTGGGAACTTAAGGAAAGCGCGACCAGCATGCCAGGCCTTGTTTTATCTGCCAGAAGCAGCCAAAATATGAAACCATAAGACACGTCTTCAAATGCACGTTGCGAGGCTGTAGCCTAAGAACTCAGCACGATGGCAAGTGTCCTGGAGGCTATCGAAAAGCGAGTGGGTTATTTTACTCTAGTATAGCACATATTTATATTGAAAAGCTGAGTCATAAGGAATGCATGGTCTAAACACAACTAGCTTCCTTGTCCTGTACTTAAGAGTGACGAGAGCTGGCTAAGCAGGCTCTCCCTGGCTTCTAGACAATTGTGGGCACTAATGAATAGGACAATTTACCCTTATAGCGAGACCTTGCTATTGGGTATTCTTAGCACGTTCTCGCTCCTAAGCTTGGTCTGCTGCGCATCAATGGTCTTCCATGGTCCGGGAGACTCGTTGTAATTGACCTGGTTCATCAAGCCATGAGGCTTGATCAGACTTGGTGGATTGTAAACATTACTTTTTTAATCCTTTGCGCGGAGTGATTCAAACCTCATCAGCATCTCAGTTAGAAATCTTACTGCAAGCTCGAACCATTTTGTTGAACATTGCGACCAGAAAGCGCCGAATGGGTTTTCCGGGTCTTTATGATGGCATTTTAACAGGCAGTCATGATTTTTGACCACATTGTTGCTATACATAGCATAGTCGTCGAAGAGAAAGAACACTTCACAAGTAAGAAAGGCTTCTTGTACGCACCAATGGTGTTCAGACCATTGGCTTAGAAAGGTCGAAGTCAGAACAGAGCTGACGTCAGGCACACCCAGTTCCTTCATTCTCCGTTGAAGTAACAAGGTAGGCATCCGTCACGCATCTCTCAATAGAGAGTATTCGTGAATGAGCTGTAGTGCCGCGCAAGCCGTGGATACATCTTATTCGTTAGAATCTGCGTCACTCAACCACGCAACGACTACTTTGGTGAGAAAGTACAGGTTCCGCACCATTTGAACTTGATGATCCTGCTCCGCAACATCGATTTGGTCAATGCAAGTAGCATCAACCCAGAACAAATAATGTGGAATTAACTACACATGTGACTTCTTGAGCCTGGGTCGGACACTGAGTGGAACACAGCCTCGCCTGGTTTGGCTATGTTGACATTGACGTCCAAGAGATGGCGGTTGCATATGATAGTCGCAGTCATAGTCCACGTGACATGAAACATTTTATGTATTGGTAGACATAATCCGGCGAAAGGTCCACGGATGATTGTCTAATTGCCTTACAGGAAGATAGCCAGATCGGGTAGATTGTGTGCTCCTAGTGAGGCTAGTACCCAAACAACAACTTCTGGAACATGTTCTAACACACGAACGTGTCCCTAGCTGATGTTTCAACGACCGTTTTTCCTTACTACCGAGGTACTAAGTTACCAAGTGCAAGGAACCTCATCCCACCATTGTCGCGTACAACGCAGGGTGGTATCAGCGCAGTCCCCATTGTAGATGTCCGTTTCAGCCCTCTTTAGGCACCTCTTGTTCTGACCTTCAGCATTAAAATGCGCCCTGCGGTTGTTCCAATCCATGCAGACGTTGTAGATATAGGGGACACCAGGATTCCGGCATCCGTCTCTTGCATCATACCAATAGTGTCCATTGGAGGCGTTGATCCATTCTCCAGTGCGAGAGCAACCGCCAAGCCCAATGTAGGGGCAAGCGCTGGTCACCAGCACACGATCAGCAGCGGTGCCGGTAGCTAGGGCTAGGCCAGCGAGGAGCAGCGTCTGGAAATGCATTTCGGTCTATCGCTGAGTTTCGAGCTTTTGAGCGGATCGTGGATTGGGTCTTCGGAATAAGTGTCAGTATCAGATTGTCCAAGAGCCAGGGTAATATAGGAGGTCTTTCAACTTACCGATGTTAGACCTCCAGATTCTCGTAGATCAATGTTGGGAAATGATTGAGGAGGTTTGATTATGTTGAGGAGATGAGGGATGGATAGGCCAGTTCTTATGTGCATTTCATCGTTGGAGGCTCTGCTTGACTCTGTTTACCATGATAACACCTTTGATTCATTCATATTAAAAACTGTATCTTTCAATCTATTATCCTTGCATTCTCAGATGCTGTTCCTTTTACCGGCCGAGTGTATATTCCTATCCTGTTGTACGGAGCAGCTCCGCGACAAGGCCTTCCAAGCCTTCTCATGAGTTCTTGCATTGTTCAATGCACTGGGAACGTGACTCTGCGAGCAGCATACTGGAGTAGGAAGGAGCCCAGATATTCCGAGAGGCGCTCGTGTCTGTTCAGTTGGTAAAATCAGCCTTGGTGGCGCTGCAACTTGACGAGAACGAAGTTCAATCATGGGTATGCTTCGGGTCCAGACCGCTAGGCCCCCCGGCTTTATGCCACCCCGCTCTAGGGCCACCTATCAACTTCCGTGCCATGATACCAAGTGGTGATATCTTAACAACAGTAGTTGTGTTTACCCGGTGTTGCACTTGAACAGCAAGAGATTGAGTTTGACCATGCGGAACAAGTAACAAACAGATTTCCACATCTGGATCGTTTGGCTCCACCGGCAGAAGATACATTCGGGCCTTTGACTGGTGTTGGGAACTACCATGCGACTGATACTATTGCCAGAGAAGAATTGGCGCGTCGAGGAGGCTGTTCTAAACTCTGGCGCCAGCGAGTCTGATTTTAGGAAAATGCTCGAGGCTGTGTACAAACTATGTCGCGACGCTGCTTTCAATGTATGCATCGATTGCGTTGTCTGTATGCACCTATGTGCCATGGATCGGAAAAGATCACCATCTGTGCGTCCTTCTTTACGGTACTTCCTTACAGGTCGAAGGCTCCCAAATCGCTTCGGTGAGACTCCGGAAGGGTCCAGCGCCTACAAAGAAAATCAATCATTGGGATCCTGATCATAAGTTGAAATGTATGCTTGCAGCATACTCGCCTCGACTGATTGGTACTGCATGACACTTGGATCAGGCAGAGACAGTCGCTGCCATGAGTGCAATAAGTGGATTCTAGCATCTGATGCACCAGAAGTGGGCATACATATACGCTGGTGGACATGGGTATTTATGAGCTCCAGCGGGACGAAAAAGTACTCTTGTGCTCGATATCCCGTGGTAGTATGCGGCACAGCGTTCAAAATATACATGGATGTAGTGCCAATTGTACGCTGTAAGCGTGCCCACTGCACCTCGGGAGATGATGTTTCTGATGCTCTTCTGTCATGATGGCCTGTGCTGCGATACGTCGAGCGAATCATTGAGCAAGCGGGATTACGCAGTGAGAGGTCTCAAACTGACGCCAGCCGCGCCCCCGGCATTGTATCCAGGTCCGTTGTTCTGTGTCGGAAGTGAGGGTTACAGGTTGACTGATAGGCCTACTTTGGGCTTACCAGTCTTGCATGATCTGTTTGTTCAGAAGCAACGTCCAGGCTATGACAAATCCGATTCAGAAACTACAAACGTCATTGCTGTCATACTTTAGGCAACGAGTCCATATGATTTGTTAGGTTGTTTTGCACCGCCCCAATCAGCTTCATTGTCCCGAAGTCGCGGATTGGGAGTGACGCACTGGACCCTTGGTACAGTGTACTGTAAACGTTGATCAAAGTCCACGTTGCGGGTGTTGTTGCTGATCGTGATGCTTCTGCCTAGCAGCTTTCTCTAGATATTCGTCATGGTTTCATGTCATCTCCGCGTCTCGACTCTACCGCCAGCGCTGACGTCTATAGGAGGACTTGAGACCAGGCACTGATCGGCGATGGTCAACGCTACCTCTCACAGTTGGAGACATACTGCCTATCTTCTCGATACATCTTAGTCTTGTTACAACCAGGGTGTTGTGAATATCAAGGCTGAGGTATTATTGAATGAATGAAGAGGATAGCTTGTAGCGAGACCAATTGATCGGTGTCGCAAAGATGCGACATAAAGGCTACCCTGGTATATCGTGACAATTATGAGAACTCTGAAAACGGATCCTCCCAGAGTCTCCTTAGTGTAAACAATTCGACGATGATGATGCAATCGCCCACGAAGAAGGAAACCCATGACTCCAGTCCACCTTCGTGAATCATGTTCTGAACCTGCAGAACTGGATCTGTCGTCCGGGTAGCTCGCTTGTATTTTCGATTGGACGAGTGGTCGCTGTACGTAAAGGTTCCTTCGATGCAGCTGGCCGACGGCTTCCTAACATGGTGATGAGTTCATGGATCTTCAATCCATCGTCGAATGTCGTATTTCCTCAAATTGGGAGCTCTTGGCGGCAAAAAGGTCAACCAAGTTACATTATCCCCGAGGGTCTCAATCCGTACATCTGGGCCCTGCGGGACTAGGCCCAGGTATTGTACCTATTAATAGCATCTTAGGTAGTCTCAATGTTTAGGAGATTCTTGGCAGGTACCACCTTTGAAGCGGCGGCAGTGTGCGCTAGTTGACTAGGCGATCTCTCGATCACGTTAGCCAGCAACGGTGTGCAGATCGGAAAGTTGCTGACAGGTGTCTGGTGGCTTTCATGCGGTCTTTATCGATTGACGCCCATATTTGCAGCGCCAGGATGCAACTCAAATTACCAATACACCGAGGCGAATTCAAGTTCAAGGACGTTCAGCTAGGGGTGACGATCTCTGAGCACGTGGCGCGTTTTCGCACTCAGCCGGTTACAAGGCGCTGCTAAGCGAAAATCGATAAACATACGAGCAGCAGTTGGTTGGTTACGAGAAAACTTGCCCAAAGACCCTGAAGACGGGCGCCACAAAGCGGATCCATCTCCTTTTCCTCGTACGTGCTAGGTGCAGACCAGTCAACTACTTCAAGCATGCAATGCTCGATGCACACGCCGACTCTTCTAGAGGACCTATTTGGTGGAAGATTTTGGTACCGAGATCGTACAGACATCGCTACCTCAGCACCGGGGTTTGTAGCCATCTTTAGGGGCGAATCTAGGCACAACCGGTCATCATATGTGATGCACAAAACCAGAGCAGCGTGCCGCACCAGAAGAGTCGAAATAGTGGTTTGGCGCCTTTGAGAGATCCAAGTCGCTCTTAGCGCAGCGCCATTGAGCTGCAGGAATAAGGGACAGCTCCACTTGAGTGCGGATACACCATTAGGAGAGATCTCTTGCAAGACTGAGAAACGAATATAGCTTGGATGATGATTTTCCTGGACGTGCAAATGCGGTACTGTTTGAACATATTAGTACGGTCCTCCCAGTTCGTTCAACACACCACTTGTCCCTAAGTCCCACATCTGCGAACATGCTGCGCGGTCCAATTATTACTATTTCATTTCTTCTTTTATCTTCTTCCTTTGCTCAAATATTCAATTGCCCTACCGCAGAGTCTCAAGTCTTGCTTTCTGATGGATCTATTTACGCTGTGTGCGTCCAGACTGATTATGAAGGCGACACCACCAAATTCGTTGGGGACATTACATCCGTCGCTGAGTGCGCCAAAGCATGCAATGAGGAACCACAATGCAAGCAGGCTGTCTATCAACAAGGAGGGTGCCATCTGAAGAAACCTGATGCGGTCCGATGGACGGCAAACATAGCGTACACTACAGTCAGATTCGTGTCCAAGCTCGAATCCGGTGCTCTCATCACAAGCTGCATTCCTGGCTTCAAAAACATCACGACGGGCACTGGCACAATTTATGCAACATGCCCGTACTCAGACTACAATGGACCCAGTAACGACATACAATCCAATGTACCAACGGTCGAGGAATGCGTTCAACGCTGCAACCAGAAATCTGACTGTGCCTTTGCAAGCTATGATACACAGTACAAGGTTTGCCACTTGAAGGGAACAATAACGGCACCGAGATGGGTTTTCAATAACCAGTTCACATCCTTGCAGCGGGCCAATGTTATTGTAGCACCTGCACCAACATCGTCTCAATCGTCTACGCGAACAGCAACGCAGCCTCTAACTCAAACGTCCTCGTCAACACCTACTTCAATTGCTACAGTCGCAAGGCTAGGCAGGTGGGGAAACGTCATTCAATTCCCTATCATTCCGGTTGCCGCGTATGTTGTTCCTGGCGAGCCTTCATCTAGCAGGGTTTTGGTGTTCTCGTCATGGGGCGAGCGAGCTTTCTCTGGACCGACAGTGAGTAGCTTTGTGCGTGCTAACCAACCTTTGTCGCTGAGGATCATTGCAGGGCATCACCCAGTTTGCTGACTACAACTTCAACACTGGCACTGTCTCTAAGCGCACTGTCACAAACACTCGCCACGATATGTTCTGCCCTGGGATTAGCTCGCTCGCAGATGGTCGCATCGTCATCAACGGTGGCTCAGATGCCGAAGCTGTGAGCATCTACAACCCAACCACCAACCAGTTTACCCGTGCCGCTAATATGCAAATTGCACGCGGTTACCAGACGTCTACCACATTGTCCAACGGCGATGTCTTCACCATTGGCGGATCATTTACCGGCGGTATCTTCGCTAAGCCTGGTGAAACCTACAACGCTGCCAACAACAAATGGACTCTGCTACCAGATGCTGATCCTGGACCACTCCTTACTACAGACCGCGAAGGTGCGTGGCGTACTGATAACCATGCGTGGCTTTTTGGCTGGCGCAACGGGTCTGTCTTTCAGGCTGGCCCAAGCAAGGCCATGCACTGGTATTCTACTTCAGGTCGTGGCTCTGTCACTTCTGCTGGAACAAGGACTACAGAAATGGATCAGATGTGCGGGGTCAATGTCATGTACGATGTGGGCAAGATTCTCAGTGCAGGCGGAAGCCAGGACTACACCGACAGTCAGGCAACCAAGCTGACGCACTTGATCTCCATCACTGATCCCGGCAGACCCGCAACTGTTGAGCGCGGACCAGATATGGCATTTGCGCGTGGCTTTGCAAATGGCGTTGTTCTTCCTGATGGCAAAGTGATTGTCACGGGAGGACAAGCCCGTTCCTTGGTCTTCACCGACATCAACTCGGTTCTTGTGGCGGAGATGTTTGACCCAGCGAGCAAGACATGGACTCCGCTGGCTCCTGCTGCAGTTCCACGCAACTACCACTCTGTTAGTATCCTGCTTCCAGACGGCACAGTTTTTGTTGGAGGAGGCGGCATGTGCCCTGCCGCCCAGGGTGACAACTTGGATTGGTGGTACGTATGAGGATCATCTCTCTCGAAAATGCATTACTAAATCGTCTCAGTGACCGCGCAAAGGACCATTTTGACGGAGAGATCTTCTCGCCTCCTTATCTTTTCACCCCCAGTGGATCCCTTGCTACGCGTCCTGCCATCTCACAGCTCTCCGCCTCACGCGCCATTGTCGGCGCAACAATCACAGTCACACTCAGCAACAACCTGGCTGGCGCGTCGTTTTCCATGGTTCGAATGGGTAGCGCCACGCATAGCATCAACTCAGACCAGCGCCGCGTTCCGCTGTCCAATGTCCAGGCCGGCACCGCTGGTAGCTACACGATTCGACTGCCCAATGATTCAGGCGTGCTGCTACCTGGCCCGTGGTATCTATTTGCAATGAGTAAGGAGGGCGTACCTAGTGTTGCTCGTACTGTCTATATCCAGGCGTAGTTGCTGCAACCTAACGTGGTTGAAGGTGACAGCGCCCAAGGCTTGCTTTGCCGTTTGCAGCTATTACAGCCCGTAGGTAGATGACGTCTTCCCCTCACGGCGACTCGGATCTATTAGACAGATTATGTTCGACAGATTTTGTACTAACGCAATTTGTCCGTGTCTCCTATACTTGTGCATCATAAGTCTTTCGTTGAAGACGTTATACCTGATTAGTGCTCTTAGTTCTGGAAGGTGGGGATATATCTGTCAGCATTGCCGAGACGCGCTACCCCGTCGACTCACTAAGTGGCCCTGGCTGGGGAGGCTGATATGGAGCGAAGTCTAGTGGACCGCACTAATTGCTGGCATCACAACTCTGTATATTCCGCCTTCTTTGTCTCCGGACTGTTCCAAGATTTCACTCATCTAGCCGTCTTTACCAGACCAAGCACGTCCGCATTATCACAGTCTTCTCTTCGTCTCTTTGGATACTTTCTGCACAACCCATGCCCACAAAAAACAATGCCGAACTACATCCCCTTCGAAACTGCCCCGGCGACAGCACAGTAGGACCGCACCATCACGCACGCAAACTACGCCAAGATGCTGCAAGGCCACCAAGTTTCGTTGTTCCCTTATCAGTAGCAGTATCCTTTTGCCATGTTCCTGTGTGTAGTGGGATATTTTATCTGTTTAATGCTGCTGTCTCCCTCTTTTCTCATTACTCCTACTTCTGAATTGTAGGTCCCATTTTTGTAAAATTTTCTGTTCTCCCTGCAAGTATGATGTCGTAGCTTAACTCTCTGGCGGCAAAGTATGAGTCCGCATCTGCATTTAAGGCAAGACCTGTTGCTTTCCTGCCATCGGCATGATCATTTGGCCCGCAGAAGATGTGGAAAGCGGTGGTAACCTTGCTGTTATTCTAAAACAAAGCTGCGGTACAACTAATCAGATTCTACATAGTGGATGAGGCCTTCAATATGACGTACCGGTCCTTGTTGTTAAAACTGCAGAAATGACTAACCATCCTTGCAGCGTATTGATTGGAATATATCCATATTCAACACTTTTTGACCTCATGGGGGTCTTTCACCGCTACTTTGTACCTGCGCTTGAGACTACGTGGGCGTTTCAGTAAACAGCTCTTGCTTTTTCTGGGCTTATTTACAGATCCCTTTACGGGCTGCTTCAAGGACACGGTAGATTTGCCCGTGAGTTTCATCGCCTTAATGGTGACCCTGGTGAGACTGCGAGAATTGATGGAAATATCGTTGATGCCGCGTGCTTCTGAAGCAATGACGCTCTATTCGCTCTCTGTGAGATAAATCCTTCTAGTGTGGGAACTGCAATGGCTCTGCTAATGACGCTTGCGACAAGAAGTCCTCCAAGAGCTACCATCCTGGGAAAAGTAGTTTGGTAATGCTAGAATGCCGGAAGAATTCAGCACAGCGTGAAGTAGGTTTTGGCGATGGTAATGGCTATCGACAAAGACGAAGATCGCAGAACTGTGTAGAAGAAGCGGGTTCAGATGGAAACTGTGTTAGAAGCCAAATTTGTTACTGATTGTGATAACAAGGGATAGCGAAAGCAAGTGTGTCAGAAAGATAAGCATGTGGAGACCAGCTCCAGAGAAGAACGTACTTGTTGGTGAGCCCAGGATCGAAAAACCTTCAATTTATAGCAACATCACCATACACCCTGCTTTTGCATTACTACATCAATGCTACAACTCTTAAACATTGTTGGACTCAAAGTAGGATTGAGTTTCTTCCAGACATCGAAATTGCCGTACAATTTCGGTAGTATAAATAGACAAAAGCAAACTTGTGATTTCTTTCGTAAGTTACCAAGCCAAACACGTACTGCCACTTGTTTCTTACCAGGTTCCGTTTAGAACTAGACACTGCTTAGCTGCGTTACTGGCTCAGGTCCTCTGGATCTATGTAGCTAGTAAATCCATTTCTTTCGAGCAATACCTAACAGAATAGAATCTACTAACACAGACTTTAGTTCCAGATGCTAGAACCTGTGCACTGCATCTGTTTCTCATTAGATATACCTTTGCAGCAAGTAAGAGAGACGATTTTCTACTAAAAGACTTTGATTGTAGAGAGTGCTAGGTTTTAACCCTGAGCGTCTTCGTTAATTAAACCTCACTGTATACTTTGACACTGTACATCAAAGATGACGTCTCTTCTTTCTTCTCTAAATACCTGTAAGTTTATCTCCCTTTATCGTTTGGAGAATAACAGATCTATTGCCCAAAAGGCGAGGTTAGCTCTCAGGGTCGATTCTTACTGAGTAATGGATTAGCGGTGATTGTCTTTGCGCCTGAATCTAGGTTGGAGACCATTGACCGCTTTCAGCTGATAACTGTACCTGTTTTAGTGGTCTTGCAAGGAAACTGGGAATTGGAGCGTGATAACAAAAAAGCACTTGATTATTTCATCGTCCAATACAACTTTCTCAATGTAAGCTAGCCTCATAACGTCATGAGTGGGTCTGTAACGCAGCTAGATTAGCGGAAGAGTACAATATCTACTCAATGATGGGTTTGGAAAAGGTAAACGCCTAATTAGAAACATATAGCTGACCATACCCCGTCCCATCTCCGGCCGTAACATCTACCTCATCGGGAAGAGTGATCACAGCGCCCGATTGAGTGCGTTGACCAAGCTCAGGACGTGGAATGTTCTGCCAATCCTGATGAACACGTTTCGCGGCCTCCAGGAACCTCGACTTGACATTATCGTAGTTTCCGACTACCAGCTTATGATCCTTTTTCACGAATTTGCCATCGACAATGACGTGCTCCACATCACCGACATTGGAGTGTTGGATGATTGCCGCCACAGGGTCAAGCCAGCCCAACATGCTGGGACCGGTACCATCCCACACCACAATGTCCGCTTTAGCACCTACACGGAGGACCCCAAGATCTGGCCGGCGGAGCGCGAGACCTCCATTGCGTGTGGCGAGGAGGAAGGCCTGAACAACACTCATGGGATTCGATCCAGGAGCCTGCCACTTTTGGAACAGCTCGTCAGTAACTGCCGATCGCGTTGACTGAAGAAATAGGCGTGCTTGAGAGACCAGATCGCTAGACTGAAAAGCGTGCGTATCGACACCTAAGCTGGCCTGGTCGATAATCATGTTGCTAGTAGGACGTTCAAGACCGAATCCCATCTCTGACTCGGGCGTGATAGAGATATGCTGATTCGTGCTTCGCAGTAGGGTTGTGCCTCGCAAAGTGACGTAACTCGCATGGGAAAACACCACAGGGATGCTTGTGTTGAGTATACCAAGGGACTGCAGGGTTTCAGGGGAGTTGTCATCTGCACATCGTGATCAGATACGTTTTCCAACGATACCAAATTTAGCAGCTACGCAGGAGAGGGAGCAACTTACTTCCATACACACCTCCTCCACTGTGTGTTGTGATGACCGATACATTGGCTGCTCTGTGATAGAACTCCCATCAGAACAGCGAACTTGAATCTACAAAAGGGAGGCCGAAGGAACTACTGAGAGAACTCACCTAGCTAAGTCTATTATCGAGCCAATAGTCTCTAGATCTGCAGAGCCGTTGTCAAAGCTATCAAACGCAATGCCGAGCTCGACCGTGGTGTTCGTCTGAGGAGCAAGGTCCACCATGTCGCGATAGTCCTCAATCTGCTGCTGGATAGTATAGTTTGCAACATCGTGGAAAGCGTAAGACCAGAATACGCGGGCGCCGCTGTCTATACTAGCATTCAGGCCGGCCCAAGACGTCTCTCCCGACCAAGTGTGGTGAGCATGATCAAGTGACGTGGTTGTTCCCGCATTCAGCGCCTCGTATAGGCCAGCGAGCTGACTGATATATACTTGATCCGCATCGATGCGTCCAGCGGAAGCTGCCTCTCCAAAGCGGCCGAAGTATTCGATAAGAGTGATGTTCGAGAACATGGTCTTGAATAACGTCTGCCACCCGTGACGGTGTGTGTCAATGAATCCAGGGGCTAGGATCTTGCCTGCTGCCTCTACGACTGTTGTGTTGGGAGACATCGACACCCTGGGGCTTTCCTCACTCGACCATATGTCGGTTATTCGGTCTTTTTCGATGAGTATGCTTCCATTGCGGATAATGTTGAGTCCGTTTGCTTCTTCATCGAACGCAATGATCGTACCACCGGCGATCAATATCGATGATTGTTCAATGGCGCATGCCAGCTTTGAGGCCGCCAGAAGGGAAAGTAACAAGGTAGGCGAAACCATCTTGTGACTCTGATAGTGATGGTGTGCTAAATGAAATAGAAGCCAGGAAGTTATTGATGACTGTAACTGCAAAGTATGATCCAGCATCCCTATTTAAGTTTCGACCGTGTCTTCCAACAACCCAAGCTCGGCACTGCCGGAATGTCTTAACTCCACTCACTCCAGTGAAAGTAATGTACTTCGAATGGCCAAGACGGAGCAACGATCTTAATGCGCCGAATATCTTGACCTTCTTTTTTATTGCACAATAGAAAGAACCAAGAGCAAGACACAGCCAGTGAAGGCTCAGAATAGCGCCGACTTTTCATTTTGCTAGCTCTACGAGATGTCACGCTAGGCCGAAAACGGTAATATTGTCATCGACGAGTCAGTCGCTGGTCAGATGTTTGAAATGCGATCTACGAGAAGTAATTGACTAAGGTGTAGCTGCACATCGCGACATTACAACAGGATCTGTTCTCTCCCTACTCCTATCGCCGACATTGCGAGCAGTGATTGGTAAGTTGTTCTCTCATAATCAAACGCTTCCATCAAGCATGGGCGGACTTTACAGGAAATTGTCCTTTCTATCGCTCGTGAACGCAATTCATCTGCGCTTCTCGGCTCCTGTATTAGCTCTCGACTGCAGTGTGACTACTGCTACCATTGGAGATTGATTATGTGTTTCGCTCGAACAGCGTTCGAGCTGCCAACATCCATACTCCAGTTTTGAATCCCAGTCGCCTGATATATCTTCAAGCTGACCTACTGCTGGACGATGGAACAATTCGAACACGCTACATCTTGCCACCGTCCTATGATAAGTATGCAGTCTGTCAATGTGTTTAAGGGGACCGATAAAGCAGGATATGACTGAAAAGTCCCCAGCGCTGCTCAATCAACTGCCCTATCTGACTCGCCCAGCGTGTTGCGATCATCTTCTCCATACATTGCTTCTCATCGCTGTGCAGCTCTTGTTCCTCGCCAGTTTCAATATCTTTGGCATCGTAACAGCATTGTTTGTCCGCTTGACGGCATGCACCGCAGGTCCCATGCGCAGGCCCGCTGCAGTTATACTCGTACGTTTCGCAGCGGACACTCTTCGAGATGTCAAATTCTTGCTTTCATTAACGCACCTTACGGACAATTTTTGGATAACACATACCTTCCTGATGGCTTTGATCCTGGTGATCAAACGCCCAGTGTCAGCAAACGCAATGTGGCGACCCTGGAGAGCACTAATTTCTCGAAGATGTTCCTTTTGCCCTTTGTAGTAATGATCTTCCAGCGCAACAGGCGTCGGGTATTCTCGCTCTGTGCATGGCCGGAGCCAACCAGACCATCGGTCCAGAATCTGCCAGACCTTTCACTGTAAAAATAGCCAACCCACCCGCCTTTACTTTGATCGAACCTCGAGACCAGATTTTTATACCTGCAGCTTGATGTCTTGATATGATGATGATGGTGAGGGTTAATTTGACTACTATCACTGGCTTAAAATACTTAGATCATAGCAAAGATGCCTATTGGTCTAGCAGATACAGCTCGTCCAAGCTCAGTACTCTTTGTTAACCAACCAGCGATGATGCTTCAGTTGATAGAGAAGAGTGTTGATGCTATGATAGTCTTTGCTACTGTTGCTTTACACGATATTGTTTTGAGGAAAATAGCGTGAAAAGGTCGACTGCGGATTGCGCAATTTGGAGCACACGTTGCGCTAGTCCTCAAAGGGCAGCTCGGGAGAGAAAGTCGAATCGCTCGTTTCATTACGCACTAAACTGCTTGTAGCAGGACGGGAGAGAAACACTCGAAGTTGTGTTCTGTGCTAATACATACAGAGCAGTCCGGCAGAGAGAATTCTTTCTTTTTTTCTACTAGTTTGAATTCACATTAGCAAACTTCGCAATCTCGACTTTTGGGGGCGTCGATAATTACGTTTATGGACTTGGATATGGTTACGTAGTATGCAGAAGAATGATATAGTGGGTTCTTGGATTGTTTACAAAAAGTGCGCAGTTACTACTGACTTGATGTGAAAAACTTTTTCTCAGTACATTGAAAGATGACGATTGGAAGCCCTCAAACACCTACCTTCGCTCGTATCGATGCTTCAAATGCTTCAATCACTCCACAGCACTTGGTCGATATAATCAAGCGAGATGGCGGAGTAATTGTCGAGAAGCTGATCAGTTCTTCTCATGCCGACAGGATCCGAGACGACCTCAAGCCTCATTTCGATCGGAACAAGCCCGATCAGTACGGCTTCTTTCCAAGCACAACTCAACGTGCATCTGGGTTATTCGCTCATTCGGACGCCTGCGTTGACCTTGCATGCACACCACTCTTCATCGATGTAGCCAATGCGTTGGTATCTTCGACGTATTCCTTCTGGCGTGGCGACAAGAAGAAAATCGTCACAGGAAAGCCGATCGTGTCCTCTACAGTAGGCTTTCGCATCAACCCTGGTGGCAAACAGCAGGTTTTGCATCGGGACGATAAGTATGTAATGGATGAGTGACAACGAAGTAACTCACTGACGACCGCAACAAGTGATTATCATCCTAATGAGTACAAAGGCCTATGAAAGACATCGAAGAGAGGCTTGGCAAGATCTGCAGCTGGCTTTCGGCGCCTGTGCTGGAACGGTCTCTAAATACTGAGGAAGTGACTTTCTATAAACGCGCTTCGTCCCCAATCCTCTGATGTCTGAGGAAGCTCCTTAGGTGGCAAGTAGACAGGGGGGTATTGCAAGAGAGTTGTTTGACAGCGTTGACGGGATGATTGACAGTATAATCAACACTGCAGAGATTCTAGTTGGAGCCTGCTGACGTGGGGGAGAATAGTTTTATGAACATTATCAATGAATGACGACTCTACAAATTCGCTCGTCAGAGGCGCCGAAGGTCCGAACAGCCAACCTGTCTCGGAACATGATGTGTCTCTCCATAGGGACGCACCTTAGTAATCAGGCTTCTCCTCTAAATGAATGTGAATTTGTAAAAGGCTATGTTGAATAGTTTACTAGGATCCTAGGATATTGATATATCCTACCGTTGTGACCTCCTGATTCCATACCCACTGTCTCCTCCCACCCCATCAGCTCATCAGACCCCCATACAAGACTAGCCCAATCACAGTAGTATTAAGAGCCTTCGAACCGGACTCGCGTGAGGATTGCGCAGTAGCAGACATGGCTTTAAGCCTTTTCTGCTGGAGCAAGGTACTGGTCAAACATGCTAGGCATATCTGCAGTAACTGTGCCATTAAGAGCAAATTCGATGCTAGAAGTGAGAGCACAGTTAGTTATGTATCACTGCAACTGATAGCGTGTCTTGTCAAGGTTGTATCTTACTGCCAAAGAGTTAGTTTATGATAGATAATCTGCTTGTAAACTTACCATCTGTGCTACGATCGTATCTTCAACATTCGTAACAGCGTACTCCTGTCCGTCTGCCATGTGTACAAAATCCGGTCCAACGCACCCTTGATCAAGTTTGTTGGCATTCTCGAGGTTGTTGCTTCCGTCATTTACTGATCTCTTCTTGGACTCGAAGCTGTAGCCTGCGCCTTTATATCTGACTTCTCCACCTTCTGAGCCATGGCAGACATGGTCGTAGCCATTCGAGTGGAAATCGTGTTTCTTACTGTTCGCAGGACAGCGTTCCTCGCTGTATGTTCTGGTGATGATATGCCAATTCGTAGGGATAGCGGCGAAGAAGAAGCTCCCCAAACTAGCGGCCGTGCTATAGCACGTGTCTGGTTGGATATTCGTCCATCTTACCGAAATGTTGTCATCGTTCTTGCAATGGAAGGACCCGTAATTAGAACCACTATATCCGCGGAGGTCGATGGCGGAAGTTGCTGCTGCCAGGCCAAGAAAGATGCTAAGATATTGCATTCTGAAGACAGGTGACAATAGATTTGGCGTTGGAGTAGGAGAGGCGCAAGAGAGTTGCTCGGGTACAGAAACATCCCTAGAGAATGCTTGAGCTTTTATACGTATGTGGTGACTACCACTCGACGTGCTCAACGCGATGTTTAACTAAAGGGTTCACTAACAGGGATGCATCTTACTCAGCCTAAAATCAGGGGTCGCAACATCGAGTGAGCAATACGAAGGATTGCATGCTAGTTATTGATGATGTGATGCCCAACGTCCATCCTTGTGTAGCGCATCATGTATATGAAGTTGGTTGTTATAGACTATACTCTAGAATGAAAAGTAATCAGCTAGGGCGTCTGCTTACGTGTATTAAGACCGTGCCCGGGTGTAGTAAGCAGGATTCTGTCAGGCATTTAGATATGACCACTGGGTGCAAGCATGTCTAGACTTAAGCAATACATTTCTCGACCGCATTGGGGAACTTCGTTTGCCGGTACCCGTTCCTGTAGGCGCGAGCTATTCGGAGGGGCTAAAAAGTTATTCAGAGTAGTTGTTTTTTGGGTAGAGCCAATCAGGGACCACTGATAATTCACTCATAAAGACAACAAGATCCTTAAGATCGCGGTCGATATTATTTGCACGCAGGCAGCTTGTGCCCCGGGCGGGAGCCCCGAGTGCGTGAGGCAACCAATTTAAGGCCCAGACAGAGGATGTGGCGGAGCGAAGACAATCAGCCCGACTGACATATGAGTAGCGATTCAAGGGGGAGCTTAGGAACGCCCCAGAAGCAAGATCGCTTCGTTGTTGGAGAGGGGATATTAAGGATGACGATCAGGTGCAGCCTGCCGCTCTTGAGGTGCTGCAACCAGGAAATGCATACTCGCAGGACTTGGTTGATACCTTCCTGAAGAAGCTGCGGGACCAGACGAATAAGACTCGGGTCATATGCTTCTTTGAGCTAAAGTCGAGCAACGTAGGGAGGATTGTAGGCAAGCAGGATCGGATTGTAGGTTCGGCGGACAGTGCATATAACGCTCATGCTAAAAATAACTACAGAGATTCGTTGTCAGCCAGCATGCTGGCTGTCTCGATCTTTCCGAGTCGACGAACAAGCGCTCGCTCTCGCGGACCCATTTTGACATGAACAAATTCGAAGATGCTGAAGAGGAAGACTTTGAGACGGTGGCGGAAGCTATTCAAAGCATGGTCAAGGCATCTCCAGGCTTGATGCTAGCTCGGTCGCAATGTAATTACACATCGCGATAGCTGTTGACGAATGCGAAAGGTTGACTAGACTAGGCGCGACAGGTGCTAACAAATACAAGGTCCTCTTAGCCTGCGAGGCGTGCCGGTCGTGGGCCACTTTGTAGCACGAGACGCAGTGATGCAGCAGCTTGAGAAGGTTCTTCTCGGCACACAGCAGCGCGCAACGCACCGTCGCAACGTTGCTGTCGTGCACGGCCTTGGCGGTATTGGCAAGACGAAGCTGGCGGTGGAGTTTGCGCGCAAGCACAAAGGCAGCTTCAGTGGAGTCTTCTGGCTGGACGGGTCGTTAGAGGCCAGCGTGAAGCAGTTGCTTGCAGACACGGCGCTGCGGCTGCTGCGTGGCGAGCTGACAGCGGACGGTGCGGCGATGCTCAAGTCGTCTGTAATCCACGTTGATGTGGCAGCGCATGAGTGTCTGCACTGGCTGTCGCTGCCGTTGAACAGCCGCTGGCTGCTACTTATCGACAACGTCGACCGCGACCACCGCGACTGAGGCGACTTGCAGGCGTACGACGTGAAAAAGTACTTTCCACAGGCGGACTATGGGTTAACCCTCATCACTAGCTGACTGAGTGGACTCCGGATGCACGGCGGTAGTGTTAAGGTGGGAGCATTTAAGCTGGAGCAGGCGCGTGCAATTCTAGAAAGCAACGCAGGAAATACGATCACGGGTAAGAGGATGAGGCCATTTGCAGAGCGAAGATGCTGCTGCTGACGTGTAGTAAGCAGATGCTGCTACTGTGCTAGACCTTCTAGGCAGACTTCCCTTTGCCCTTACTCAAGCTAGCGCGTACATGCGCGAGAGGCCCGGGGTACCATTGTGATTATGGAATACATCCTTCAGGAACTTAAATGAATCCGACGTGATGATGGCTCCCAGCCAGCCGCAGAGCCTCACTTTCTCGCAGATGTAGCCGTTGTAGTAGGGGTTATGTAGGCTAGTAAGGTTGCAACTGTCAGGCTTCGTGAAGCCCTCTTTCTATAGTCTTAGCTTAGCGTGACTTGATCTTGCTGTCAAATTTTGTATGTAGCAGCTCCTTGAGGCACTGTATGTGAACATTTCCAAAAACATAACTAAGCAAGTATGTAGAGCCGATAAGCCGAATAGAATATTATTCGTAGCTTCGATAGCCTACATAGAGCCACACTATGCGCCCCAGCACTCACCTTCATGGCGCGATGGTCTGTTTGAGCGCACTCGTAGTCATGCGGCGAACCTCTTGAAGATCATCATCCATAACACGCTGGGAGTAAACTGATATTGCAACACACCTTGGACGCCAGCACATTACGACGCATTTAACACCCTGCAAAATCGTATCGAAGCAGTTCCTCACCACACCGTTCTGGCACTTGAAACCACAGAGAATGATCTCAAGAACACCACTGCAGCCATCCCCGCAATCTCTACAGGCTTACAAAGAAAATTTTGCGCTGGAGAAGAAGCCAGGGCGGCGGGCTCAAGAAAGCGGTGGAGGTAGGCAATGGCCAACCTAGGTATGACGAGACCAATTGAAGGCGCAGGAACACAAACGAAACGTACGATCAGCTCCACTGCTATGACAGCTAGGGTACCGCACTAGTAGAATCGCCGATTGCACAAGTTTCTAGAGTACTGTAGATGCAGATGCAATGCAGCGCGAAAGTATGCAGTGTAAAGGTAAAACAGACATTGCGATCTGTCATGACCTGTCCTTACTGCTCTTTCCTCTACGTTTGATCCATCGATGATGATGGCGTTTTGAAATGGAAGTAGAGCACCGACAGGGGGTATCCTGCATCTACGTATCGACACAGTATTTTGAGCTTGATGTTTCTGTTCATGTGCGCCATGTAGGTTCCGAATACCTGCACGTTGGATTCGGCAAAGTACACTATTAGATTCCAGAGTTCGCGCCAGATAGGATGACAAATCTGCCCTGATTGAGACAGGAATAATTGAGACTAGTGCCAGGAAAAAGTAAAGGCTGCATATGCAAACAGCTCGGAAGTCGTGAGCTGAGCATGTCAGAGCTGGTCTGCCTAATGACTTGCTGGTGGCACTTCAAACCACTGCCTCCATGAGTAATCGGGTGGCAGCTGAAAGTGCCTTTTTCCTCTTGCAGCTTAAGAATGCAAGGAAAAGACTGCTCAATTGGGCAACTCAGACCACAATAATCCCAATGGTCGGATGCTTGGCCACTTGCGGGAGTCTCTTTTTGGGTACTTGACCAAAAACAACCTGATTACTGTTTTCGGATGCGATTTCGTTTCCGAACCACAGAAACAATCTGTTTGCTGGCATCAAGATCGGAACATAGTAATCACAGCTGATGATTTCAGTCTGCAAACAATTCAAGGTTAATTAGATTCAAGGTCTCGATCCTTCGCTATTGTCTATAAGTATAGAGTTCTGTATTTCGCAATGTTGCTGTACCTCGCGCATTCTAAATTACTTCACAACCTATTTCATTCAACTTCCTGAGAATATCATACCTCTACTGTCTGGAATCTATCATTTCTTCAAGCATGTCGCCATCTCGCTCAACGAAAATCACCGTGAACAATCAGACCTCGGTCAAATTCAATCTTGACAGTCAGAACTTGGATCACGGCATTTGGTCGCTTAACCTGGAGCCACCCCAATATATCGATGCCAACAGCAGTGTTTGGTTCCAAGCCGAATCTGCCGGTGTCATGACCGGCGATCAAGGCAACGTGACCTACCGAGCCGGGGACCTTGGGCAATTCAACCTTAGGTTCGATAACCCCTTCACCGGCGGTAACGACTATGGTGAGACTCTACCTTCGGGACTGAAGGTCGGTCGAGAGGGCGGAGGAGGAAATGATGCTAGTGTGGTCTGGACGATTTCGCCAGCCTGAACGGGAACGATATCAGAAGTAGGATACAGTGCTGGATATGCAATCGATTGGATCCTTCGCCGCCGAGAATTGAGTGCAAACACACATATAACCAAAGTTCAACGTAAATGCTTCACAAAACTTTTCCGATCGCTGTGGCAGCGCCCGTGATGTCAGTGGGCGAAGTAAGTATTGGTAAGTTTGGTCACTGATGGTAGCAGCCGCAGTAGTTCCCAACTGTCTTTGATGTTTTTACTATCTAACATATATAGTAAAAATAGTAATGATAAGATCTTAGCAGAGCTAGCTGGTCTAATAAGATTGCTTGAAAATAGCGAATATTCATTCTTGTACAAAGTTATCAAGTGTATAGGAAAAGAGTACTATCCATGGGCGGTCAATTTCGAGTGCCACAGGTCTTTTGCAAGCAACCTGTAAGGAGACCAAGCCGCCCTGGAGCTGAGTCATGACACTATAAATAGCGCTTACCTACATCCGCCCGAATCACAGACCTGCATACTTTGCCCCTGCGCTTACACGGCGCGTAAGGCTTGTTTCGTGCTCGAGCCCGGATAAAGGATCGGGCTTCTGTTAACTATGCTCCGCATTCGAAGTCGCCGTCCAATCAAACTGATCCATGGCAAGGGTCACTTGCGTGGAGGCATGATGGGGGCCAAAACCAAAAGCTAGGTACATTTTTGTGCGCAGACGACTGGGTAGCGCCGCTGTAACGATATAACTGTGCGTCAGGCGCTGGTCTCACATTTCCATTCTTACTATCTCGCTTTATACCTTTAGTTTACCAAGATGGTATTCGGTAGAAATCGCGCACACAGCAACGAGCAAAATGTGGAGCTTCAAGGGCTGAACAAAAGAGCAGGCGCGACAGTCTTCGAGGCAGATGGGGACGGAATGTCTATCGGTCATGCACACAACAGCGGGAAAGTTCGTAGTCGTAGACGGTTCTGGCAGTGGTTGCTTGAGCTTCTCAGCCTTATAGGAGCCCTGCTGTTGCTTTGCGCAATCGTAGGGCTTTTGGTAGGGTACCACGACAGCAAACAGCCGGTGTGGAAGTACAGTATTAGTCTCAACTCACTGGTTGCTCTTCTGTCTACGCTTTTTAAGGCACTTTTGATGATCGCTGTCGCAGAAGGTACGTCGTTCAGTTTTCCCGAAGTCCAAATTCTGCATTCGATCCTGGGCCCCATTTCGAGTGCGTGCGCTAACGATAGGTAGCGATAAGTCAAAGCAAGTGGATGTGGTTTCGAAAGCCACGCACTTTGGATCAACTGGCAATCTTTGATACCGCGAGCAGAGGTGTATGGGGCTCCTTAGTGCTCATAGCTAAGATACCAAGGAGGTAAGCCGAACAGTAGAATGTGAGACTCTCTGCTCACAAATCCCAGCCAGACTGCACTTTTAGGTGCCATTATCACTATACTGTCGATTGGAATCAACACCTTCACGCAACAATCCATCAAGTCATATGCTTGTAGCAAATCTGTCCCTGGCGTTGAAGGAATTCTCCCTGTGGCTCAATATGTCAGCATGACGTCAAATTCTGACGTTTCGATCTTGGACAGCTACGTTGGGTCCGGACTCAACGTGAAGATGAAGATGCGAATTCTCAACGCCTTTGCGAATACCGACGCAAACTTGGATCCTCCAACAACATGCTCGACTGGTAACTGCACCTTTGAAGACAGGACAGGACCGCGTATTTATCACTCTGTTGGATTCTGTCATCGATGCTGGAACTCGGCAGACGATCTCAAGGATGTTTCTGTGGCAAATCAGACCAGCTGGCCCGAGTTACCGAACGACGTGATGCTGGACCCCATAATGTCCACAGTAATGAATGTCTCCACGACGGCATCATTAGACTGGCTCCCGGCGGCAAGCGATTCAGCCTCAGCATCCATCATGCTATCCGCTGGGACAGGAACGAACATGACGATCCTGACCAAATCTTATCTGCCCTGTCAGGACGCTCAAGGACATCAGTCGCGGTCAAAGGTTCCGAGATGCTACGTCGCAGCGTCGTGTGCCATATACCCATGTCTCAAGAGCTACACCGGAGCCATTGAAAATGGAAAGCTGCATGAGAACATTGAGTCTACTACACCGATGTTGAGAGCAGAGCTAGACTCTTCTATATTCGAGAGCAGTGCAGTTGGCTGGCCTTGCGAGGCAGACGGCGAGACATACGACGACAAAAACATCTCTGCAGCAGCCAGCGGGAAGCACGAATTTCTGCAGCGCGTTCGGCTCGAAGACAGTACTGTTGTCTTAGTACCCTCGCAATGCGTCTACTCCATGCATTACTCTTACAGAAACGCAGTTGCGGGATATTTGAAATCGTTCTTTGGCGGCTGCAGTGAGCGACGGGCAAACCCCAACTCCCTTTTCTGTTCAGAAGAGGACAACATCGAGCTCTTCTACAACGGAGGCAATGCAACATTCCAGACTATTGACAGTGGTTTGGAGAGAATCACCAGAGCAGTCACCAACCGGATGAGGGAAATTGGCGTTCAATCGAGCAACTCGAGCATACCGAGTACTGTGACCGGCACAGCGCAGCAGACGTTTGTGTGTACCCGTTTTGAATGGTACTGGCTTCTGATGCCAGCTGTTTTGCTCCTCGCTACTTCGCTGCTTCTAGCGACAGTTATCCTGGGCGGTCTTTTCGACAGGCAAGCTCATCCAATCTGGAAATCGTCGGTGTTGCCTCTCCTGCTGCACGGGCCGTCTTCTATCAGTAAAGAGGACAGTCAAGTGGGCGACGGAGTAGCAGTGATGACTAAAGTAGCAAAGAACACGAGAGCGACTCTACGGAAAGACGCCAACGGCACTTGGAAATTACTGCAAGACGATGAAAGCAGATGAGGTAACAGGACAATTGAGATAAGACTAAAATAGATAGAGAGGAAGACGACGACTTCCACACACACATGAAGTACTCGGCCGGGATGGTATTCATCGTCATCCGGACCAGCTTGTGCATAACTCCAGTCCCCTGCACTCCAAATACATAGCCCTGCCTGATAAAAGATAACAGTACCCAACTCCTATAAGTGCTTACGCATTGAATCCCCAAAAACATACCCGACATGTCTCCTTGATGCCTTCCCGCCCGTGCACAGCCCTACACTCTCCATCACACCTTCCCCAAGCCATCAAAGCAACTAACCCACCCAGTAGCCCCATCACCGTATCCATACAGCCGCATTGTGTCCACGAGCCATACCGCAGCTACAACCCGCCCTCTACACCCAGCACGCCCCGAACAAAGCCGCAGCCAAAAACCCATCTGCCAGGCTCGAAGAAGTGTGTAAAGAAAGTGGAGAAGAGGAAATGATGCCACACTTCTCACATCGTTCCATTGTACTTCCCTCCCTTTGCTACTCCGCCACTCTCCCGCTAAAAACAACCCCTTCTCCAACTACAGTATCCCTCCCTCCGTCGTTAAACACGTTCTCCCGCTTCCCAGCACAGCACAGCACAGGACCCCGTAACACGGCCAGGATCCGTTCTAGTGTACCACCCCCACAAACAGCCCCAGCGTCACAGGCGCGCTGCTCAGCCACATAATCCGCAACCCTCGTAGAGCCATCTACGCACCGAATCGACGCAATGCGCCTACTGCTACTAACCGAAAAAGTGGCGGTCTCGTGCAGAGGAGAGCAGGTCTGCGGATTTACTTTACTGGACTGGACTGGACTGGACTGGACTCCACGACTCGCCTTGCCTCGACTCGACTCGAGGAGGGAGTGCACCGCTATACGCTCCACGCGGGTGCATACACACCGTAGTCTCCAGCGAGCAAATCTGGGAACCACTAGAGGCGGCGAGGACATGTCGTACCAGGCAGCATTGAACGACACGGAGAAGCGTATGCAGTGAAAGGGAAGAGGGAACGGTGTAGATAGGCAAGTCAAGTCAAGTATATATAAGAACCTAACGCCGCGCGGCGCCATGCGATGCGATGCGATGCGATGCAACAACCAACGGGAAAGAAACCGTGTATACCAAACATCTAATCCAAAGAGTATAACAATCCGATCCGAGTCGATTCCATCCCATCCCATCCCATTCGATCCAACAATGCAACGCCACCAAACCAAACCAAGCAAAATATGAAAGACAACAAAGAGGCTACCCAATATTCCTCATCCACCCCTCGATATTACTCCGCTGCTGAGTATTCATCGGCGGCAGCATCATATTAGGATCGCCCTGCATTCCCGCCATTTGCATCTGCATTTGCATTTGCATCTGCATCTGCATGTTGACTGGGATATTCATATTCATGTTCATGTTCATGTAATTGGGTTGCGGGGCGGACATGACAGGCATGCCGCCTAGGACGTTCATGTGTGGACCGGGCTGCATCATGCTCATCTGCATGGGCATGGAGGACTGGCGGGGGCCCATGCCGGGGTGTTGCTGCTGCAGGGGCATCTGCGGCATCATGTTCTGCATGGGCATCTGCATGTTCTGCATGGGCATGGGCATCATGGGTTGGCTCATGTTGAGGGCCGGGTTCATGAACATTGGGTTCATGACGCTCTGGCGCTGGTCCTGCGGGGCGAGGCCGGCCATTTTATCTTTGTAGGCCTGGATCTTGAGCGCGAGGGGCTGGTCCTCGTCGTCTTTGGAGGTTGTGTCGAGACCGCCGCGGACGAGGGGCGGGCCGGACATGCCGTAGCTGGAGGCGCGCATGTTCTGCGTCAGACGCTGGGCTTTGCGCTTCTCCTCGGCGAGGGCGTTTTGGCGCAGCAGCGAGCCGGCGGGGAGGTGGGACATGAGCTGTTCGTTGGAGACTTTGCGGGCTTGGTGTTGCTCGTCGTAGGGGTTGGCGCTGAGGACGTCTGCGAGGCTCATCTTGGATTTCAGGGTTGGGCGGTCGCCGGGGTTGAGCACGTCGCCGCGGGCTTCAGCTTCGGCTTTGAGGCGGGCGCGCCGCTGGCCGAGGGTTTCCTCGCCGTCGTCCGGGGCGGAGGAGTCGTTGGCTTTCGAGGGGTCGTTGATGGAGGGGTCGTTGGCTGGGTCGATGGCTGGGTCGATGGCTTTGGGGGAGTCGTCGACGCCGAGCTTAGACAGCATCTCGGAGGCAAAATCGCCGCTGACGGTGCTCTTGCGCACGTCATCGCCCAGGGCAGCATCCAGCATCTGCTTTTCTGCGAGTCGCCGCCTGCGTTCGCCGAGGGTCTCGCCTGCGTGCTCGTCCTCTTCCGAGTCCGGCTGGGGGGTGACGACTCGGGGTATGTCGAGGTGTGTTTGGCTGTCGTAGGGTCCGAGCGTGGCTGTCCTTCTGGTGGGCACTCCTGTCAGTCGTTCACGGCGACGGCTGAGAGGCTCATTCTCTTCGAGCTCTCGCTGTGCAATCAGACCGAGCGGGCGATTCCAGTCGTTGTTGCGCTGGGGCTGCTTGTAGAGGACGCCAAGGGGGATGTCGTCGTCTGAGTCGTCGTCGTCGTGGGCTTCCCACGCGAGCTGGACCTTTTTCTTGAGTCGCTTCTGGTGCTCCCTCTCGGCGTCGTCGTTGAGGTCGAGCAGGGTTCGGTGGGAGGTGATCTTGCCCTCCTCGACCATGGTGACGTAGTTCATGTTGCGCTCCTTTTGCTTTGCTTTGCGCAGTTGGAGCTCGGCAAGCAGGGTGGTTGGTGCACCGAAGAACTGCTGCTCGTCCTCTTCTTCCGGGTCGTCGTCCAAGGGCTGGTCTTCAAAGTCTGCATCGCGGTGTCCATCGTCTGAGGAGTGCCGAGAGTGGGTGTCGTCATGGTCGTCGTCGTCGTCGTGGGGTCCGCGGGCGTGTGCATCTGGGTCATCCAAATCAGCACCCAAACTCATGCGGCTCTCGGCGGCCCTGGCGATGAGAATGTTCATGTCGGCGGAGCTGTTGCGCTTCTTGAGCTTGTTCAGCTTGCCTCCGGTGGAGTTTGTGTTTGTGTCGAGGATGTTGAAGGAACTTCGCCTCTTGGTGGGCGGGGGTTCGACGTAGACGGGCTCGGCGAGGGTCAGGGCGGTGCTCTTGCGGTTGTGTTGGGGGGAGAAAGGGTGGTCGGTGAAGGCAGAGACGGGAGCGCGGGCAGAGGCCTCGAGGATGCTGTCGAGCGTGTCCTCGGCCGACTCGCCCTTGACCTCGAATTCTTGGGAAGGGCCCTGCTGGTCGAAGAAGGCGCTGGCTCGCAGCTGGGCAGGGAGACCGGCGAAGCTCTGGCGCGCCTTTTTGTTCTTGGGGGCGTCTGGGCTGGTGAGCCAGGGAGCGGACTTTCTGTTCTCGGCCTGCATCTGATCGAGGACCTGGGTGCGACGTCGTGCAGCGACATCACTGGCGGGCAGCTGAGACAGGCGCTTGGGCAGGTTGAGCATGCGGGGGACGGGGGCTGGGTAGAAGACCATGCCGTCGTCTGGTGGAGGGACTCCTTGGGGTGGTAGGTGGGTGGAAGACCTTCTCATCAGGGGGGGTTCTGCTTCATGGTGGTCCTGGGGCTGAACATGGGACTGGTCACGGCGATGAGGCTCAGGCTCGGGCTCGTCTTCCTCTAGAACGGTGTGGGGCGCGTGTGTGCCGTCAAAGTCGTGCCACAGGGTGCGGGCCTGGTGGGTGGTGTCGGTGGAGGCGGCGGTGGCGGGGCGGTCGGGCAGGTCGTAGTGGGGGTAAGGGTCGTGGTGGCCGTCGTCGTAGGGGCGGTCGATGCTGTCACGTTCGAGGGGGATACTGTCGCGGTCGAGGTGGACGCTGTTGCGGATCTCATGGCGAATCTCGTCGGCAATCTGCTCGTACTTGCGGGTAAAGGACGAGACGTGGCGCTGTTGTTGTTGTTGTTGTTGTTGTTGGGCGTCTTGTTGTTGCTGTTGTTGCTGTTGTTGCTGGTCGTCTTCACTCTCCTCATCAACCTGCTCGGGATGGACCACCTGCCCGAGACGCGAGGCCTTGCTGCCAGAGCGGTGGCGCTGCAGCGAGGCCGGCGGATTGGACCACGAGCCTGAGCGGAGGGAGCCCACGGGCGACGTCACGTAGGCTGCGACGGGCGAGGGCGAGAAACCCCCGCCCTTGGAGGAGCTCGTCGAGACATTGCGGCTGCGGCCTGTGTGTACACGCGCAAGCTCGTCGCCTGGAAAGCCCAACGAGCGCAGCGACGACCGCCGCGAGTCGGACGCCTTGAGCTCCGTGTGCAGCTTGCGGATCTCCTCGTTGAGGTCAGACCCGGCCTCGCTCATACGCTCCGCATGCTCCTCCAGCCGGCTGATGTTGCCCACGTACGCGCCCTGCAGCGACTGCAGGTCTGGTGTGGGCGAGTGCACGTCGACGCCGCTGCCCTCTTTCTTGGGTGCTGCTCCCTCTGGCGTCCGTGGAGTGGCCATGATGATACCAGTCACCTGGTGGATGTGGACGTCAGGTGACAATCGAAAAGAGAATAGAAAAAAAGAGAAGAACTACTCGCGGGCAGGGTAAACAAACAATGGGCAGAAAAGGAGACTATCAGCCATTGCCAGCCATGGTGTTGCAGTCGCATGGACATTCCCCAGGTCCAATAATAGCACCGAGGCCGCACGGATGTACGAATAGTATGAGAGATGCCCCACCCACTCCCGCTGTTCTGCCGCACTCTTCTTAAACACCACCACACAGCAATACCTCGACGACACACCACATCAACAACAACGACAACATGGACGACCCCCCGCCCAAGCGCAAGTTCAACTTCCGCCAGGAGGCCAAGAAGAAACCGCGCACAGACGATGGCAGCGCCGCCCTCAAGACAGGCTTCGGCGCAAAGATGATGGCCAAGATGGGCTACAAGGGCGAAGGCGGCCTGGGGCGTGACGGCGACGGCATTGCAGAGCCCATCCAGGTCGTTCTGCGCGGCAGCAAAGGCGGTGTAGGCATCGTCTCGGAGAAGAGCGAGCAGCAGAAGCGCGAGGAACGCAGAAAGGCAGAGGCCAACGGCGAGCAGTACCTCGACTCGTCCGAGGAAGAGCGTCGCGAGCGCAAGAAGAAAGCCAAAGCCACTCGAGACGCCCGTGGAACGACTACCTCTGGCCTGCCCCGCCCAAAGAAGACGCTGTTCGAACTCGAGGCCGCCGGCATGCACGTGCCCCTCGCCCTGCAGTCCATCATCGACGCAACCACCGGCGCCTCCACCCCAACCTCGGGCGTCTCGCTTTCTCTGCGCCCCACCGACGCCGTGCCCTTTGAGAACTCGCTGCAGGCCCGTGTGCGCCGCGACCTCAACAGCTTCTCCGACGCCTTTGAGGAGCTGCAGATCGAGTCCAAGGCCATTGCGCCCCAGGAGTATGCTCTGGAGAAAGAGCTGGAGGCCCTCGAGCGCCAGATGGACGACCTCAACCACATCGCCGCAAAGCTGCAGGCCATGCGCACTGGCTCCTTCAAGGATGTCTGTGACGGACTGCAAGACCTGCGCGCCGCCTACCCATCCAAGCCCCTGCACCGCGAGTCCATCGCCCTCCTACACCCCCACTTCTCCCAGATGATCGCCTCGTGGTCGCCGCTCGAAGACGCCCTCGAAGAAGCAGCCGCCGCCTTCTCCGCCCTCTCCAACGTCATACAGCCCCGCAGCAGGAGAATCGTCTCAGACGCCTACACCCACCCCTCGGACGCACTGCTCGCCCACACACGGCTCGACGACGAGCCTCCCATCAAGCGCGGCACCACTTCCTCCTACGAGACCATGATGCTCAAGCTCTGGCTGCCCTCGGTCAGCTCCGCCATCACACAGTGGGACGTAAAGGAGCCGCGTCCCATGGTCCATCTCGTCGACGTCTGGACGCCCGTGCTGCCGCCATTCGTTGCCAGACGCGTGCTCGAGCAAATCACACGCAAGCTGTCCACCTCTGTCCACGAGTGGAACCCACGAAAGTTCAAGCGCAGTCCCCACACCTGGGTCGTCGAGTGGCTGCCCTACCTCAAGCCTGCTGATCTCGACCCCAAGGGCTCCGGTCTTGTAGCTGACATCAAGCGCAAGCTGCGTCACGCCCTGCAGTCCATCGACATCACTCGCGGCCCGCTATCTGGCATGGAGCAGTGGAGAAAGGTCTTTGGCAAGGCAGAAACAGACCGCATGCTCACCAACCACCTCGTCCCCCGCTTCGCAAGCCACCTACGGGACAACTTCGAAATCAATCCCGCCGAGCAGGACATGGCGCCGCTAGAAGCCGTCTTCGCCTGGAAGGGCCTCATCTCGGACCAAACCCTCGGCGAGCTCCTCAAAGCACACTTCTTCCCCAAATTCCTCGACATCATCCACCAGTGGCTCTCCAGCGAGGGCGTCGTCTTCAACGAAGTCCAAGAGTGGATCACCTGGTGGCGAGAAACCCTCGGCGACGACATCAACGCCCTCCCCTCGGTCTCCGCTGCATGGGACAAAGCATACACCCTGATCAACACCGCCCTCGACCTCGGCGACGCCCGCCTCACAGACCTCCCGGCCCCGAGTGTGGAAACCACACCACTCTCCCCCGCCTCGAAACCCCCCACTACCGCCAAAGAACCCCCCCGCCCCACCGCCGCCACAGAAGAAGCAACCTTCAAAGACGTCGTCGAGGAATTCTGCTCAGAAGAAAATCTCCTCCTCATGCCCCTCCGCGAAGCACACGACCTCACGGGCCTACCGCTGTTCCGCATCACAGCCAGTGCTACGGGGCGCGGGGGGGTGCTGGCGTATTTTAAAGGCGATGTGCTGTGGGTGCAGAGTAAGAGGGATAAGGCGGTTTGGGAACCTACGGGGTTGGATGGGGGGCTTGTTGCGAAGGCGGAGGGGAAATAATCAGCGAATGAGCGAGCGAGTGAGCGAAGCGAGGGAGTGGAGTGAAGCGAGTGATTGGAGCGAATGAAGAGTTGAAGTGAGGCAACGAACAAGTAGTCTTTAAAAGGACTGCATTGATAGGACTTCACTGGACTGCATTGATAGGACTTCACTGGACTACACTGGACTAGAAAGGCAGGGTAAGCTCCCACCGCCCTTTCCGAGCAGATACGTCGCTGCATTGGCTAATCCCTCATCGCATGCGATGTTCTCTTAGTTCTCGCCTTCGCGCGTGGTGTGGTGCAAGTCAGTCTACTGGGTCTACACTGGGTCTACACACGGCGCTGTGATGGAGACTAAGAGTTGAGATCTACGGGTGTTGTGTCTGGATTGTGTGGATAGCGTGGCTGCTTGTAGTTTACTTGTTGGATAGGGATTTGTCATTCATAGTGTGCTGGTATTATACGCCCTGTTGCCTTGGTCTATACCACTTCACTCGATACTCACTTGCTTCTTGTTATCTATATGCTGGTGGAGGCTAGTGCATGTTGGCTGTGAAGATTGGCTGCTGCGAGTCTTACCGACGTGTTCATGTCTACAACTTAACATACTGAACCGAGTGCGAAGATACCCTGCGAGTCATGGCGACTTATTCATGTCTTCAAATTCGTGTCTACAACTCAAAATGTCATGTGAATGGAGTTTGAACATCACCCACAAGTCACACCGATACTCCATCCGACATTATAATCCGACATTATACATACGACAGTCACTCAATGCGATACACCCTGCGCTCTGATTCGCCCAACCGGGCGCTTAGAAGCTTTATTGTAGTGCCACCCACCCAATAGGAGAGCGCTGCGGAGGTGCTTTCCGCCACACTTCCTGCTGCCCCACTAACCTCCTCGCTTCCCTCCTCGCAGCGCCCCACCCAGCGCCTCCAGACGAACACCCACTGGACGCCATCTGTCGCTCAAGAACCAACCTCGCCAATCAGCAGCCCCAACACCCATGTCGCTCGATATCACACCTCTCTCCATCCAGGCACCTTGGCCAGCCGCTGTCCAAATAGATATCACCATGTGTGCCTGCTGCTACGTCCCACCCTCACTGCCGGATCCCCCCCAGCATCAGATCGGCCGTCTATGGATCGTCAGACGAGCTCGAAACATATTAACCCTCTCCCTCGTCCCTCTGCTGCGTGAACCATGATGCTGGGCAGAGCGCTGCCTTCGGCTCTCTTCTCGCTCCTCGTTGCTGCTGCCCGTGCTGCCGCCTCGCCCTCGCCCTACGACTTCAAGGACAACTACCGCGACCCTGCCCCGAGCCCTGAGGACGGTCCGCCAGCTTCCTTCCACGCTGAGCGCAACAAACAGCGCCTGCCGTACGAGATTTGTGGCCTGGTCGGCGGCTACGTCTTCACCGTCCTGATCTGGGGCATTCTGCTCCTCACCGTGGGGAGAAAGATGCGACGCAAGGCACTGGAACCACCGCCGGCGCTGGAATTCGAGCAGGAACTGAAGCCCATACGGACCGCCGTGGAGACGCCGATTAGTCCGAGTTCGATGCGGTCAGCCACGAGCTGGGTGCGCAAGTTCAAGCGTGGGCCGGAGTCGCTCTCGGGAAGCACGCCCGTCAGCCCCATTGTGCAGAGCCCCATGTCGTTTGATCAGAAGGTGCTGGATGCCGATCGAGCGCGTGCCCAGGACGACATGGAGAGACTGTATGCGGCTGTCATGGACCACGACGCGAGGAAGCACTCAAGGCAGACGAGCCGGGCCACGGTTGATGAGCCACTCCCACCGCCATCACTCAGGCACGAGAGGAGGAGACCGTCGGCTATCAGTACCACACACCGAGCACCAACCGACAGCAGTCCTGCCTCGCCCATCAAAGCCATCTATCCCCCTGACTACAACAACAACATCAACAGCAACATCAACAACAACAGCAACAACAGCAACAGCAACAACAACATCAACATGGCTGCCCCCCTCCCACACTCCCGCAACAGCAGTCTCCGCGCCGACCTCCCACCCCCATCGCCGCGCTCCATGCTCTCCAAACCCGCCAGCCGCCTCTCCAGCGCCAGCCGCCGCGAGGACAAATCCGCCCGCTTCAACCTGAAGAACCTGCGCATCAGCGGCCCCATCCAGAGCTACGGCGGCGCCCCCATAGACGACGACGCCCGCACCCCACTCTCACCACGCTTCTACCCAGACCAAGGCGCGCCGCCCTCTCCCCCAACCCAGCCCACTTCCCCCACGACGCCCTACTCGCCCACAGAGCCCGCAGAACTCGCCCGCGCCCACAGCCTGCGCATTCCCCTGCCCAATCCCGCCCCCCAGCGCGGCCCCAGCCTCGCGCTTTCCATCGCCCCTCCTCCAAAAATAAACATCTCCCGCTCGCCCACAATGACACCCACAAACACCCTCCCCTTCCGCACCTACACCGCCACCGACTCCCCCCTGAAATCCCCCGGAATCCAAACCACCGTCCTCGACCGCCGGCCCGATAAACTCGCCCTCCAGACCCCGCGGACCGGCGTCCCTTTCACCCCGTATAGTCCGTACATGCCCTTCACGCCCATTACGCCCGTGACGCCGCACCTTGTTACGCGGCGCGAGAGGAAGGTTAAGCGCAAGGAGGGCGCTGAGCGGTTGGGGAGGCTGGAGGAGATGGTCAAGGGGCCGGATGAGATGTTTGGGGATGCTTATTAGGGGTTTGTATATTTGTGGAATTTTTGTTTATAGGGGGTTTATGAATTATGACTGTGTATATACCGAGTACCTTACCTTACCTTCCTTACCTTACTTTTACGACCCTTTGTTTTCATGTTCCCCCACAGTATCTGTCGAAATAACAGAATCCATTCTAACAACGTAGACGCAAGATCAAGGTCAGTAACTACAACTGCAAATACAGTAAAACAGACACAGACGCAGAGCAGAGAGTAGACAGTCAAGTACAGGCCGGGGGAATTATCTACCAGTAGTTATCCAGCCGAGTACTCATCGCCTCCTCGTTTAAGAATAGTTAGCATTAGAGTAGATAGTAAATCGAATACAATACACAGTACTAGATTTCTCGTGGGTAGCGTGGGAGAAGTATGAGTAAATCTATCTACCAACTAAACACGCGTCTGGAGTACTAAACACGCGTCCTGAGTGCTATCTAGAGCAGATCGAAACCCGCGAGTTATGAGTCCTGGGTACTGGTTTTCCATTGCGTATCCTATTCCTTCCCTCGATCCTCTTTCTCTCTGCACAGTTTGAGTGGGTTTGGGTACGTATACGCAGCAAAGAGAATGTGAAAAGAAGCTCGTGGAGAAGAGAGAAGTCTATCTCGCGTCTCTTAGATACTCTTCCACGTATCCATGTTTAGTGTTTGTATAGGAGATGGTAGATTCGCAGAATGTAAAAGACGACTCATCGACTGGGAACATAGACTTCTCAGCTCTTGTAAGCGGGAGAGAGAGAAGGATGATGGCCATCGTCTCAAGCCACAGACACTCCTGAACTGAACGGAACGGACTAGCTAGTAGGCGATTTGAACAGGGGATTTTCATCGAGGAGCGAAGTGCGTCGGTATACCTCCCTCATCTGGGTTTAGATCGATCTTGAGCCGTTTCGCCCTCTCCTTTGACGCCTGGTCAGGTCAAGAAGCGCAATGCGTCTCACGCTTTGCAAAACGCATCCGGCGCATGCGAGATGTGTGAGAGCCACCACAGTGGTGGAAGCCTCGTGCTCTGCGTGTCTTATCTATACGTCAGCCTGGACTAACCGCCTCACAACAGCTCACACCAGCTCAGTGAAGAGTACTTGTAAAAGGAATGTATTGTATTAAAGATTTCTACTTTCATAACAGCGTAAAGATCGTGAGTTTGGCTCTGCAACGTGGGCCCATCGCTCTGCATCTACCTACTCCTGCGCCTCCGTCTCAGGGTCGGCCTCACGCTTGTATGAGCCTGGGCCGTGTCAGCATCGTTATAGAGACGGTCTTCGAAAGAGCATACCGTAGTTCGCGTACTTTCCGTACTTTCCGTACTTTCCATAGTTTCCGTAGCCGGGTGCGGCCTCGGCTTCGGGATCGGCCTCAGGCTCGGCCTCACGCTTCTCCTTTACCTTGTATGTTCCGTAGGAGGCATAAGTACCCTTTGGGTAGGAGCCTGGATCGTGTTAGCGTCTTCAAGAAGAAGGTCTTCTAGAAGGCATACCGTAATCTGCATACTTTCCGTACTTTCCGTACTTTCCGTAATTTCCATAGCCATCAGGGCTGGCCTCGGCCTCGGGCCTGGCTTCTGGCTCTGCCTCACGCTTCTCCTTCAGCTTATATGTGCCGTAGGATGCATAGGTGCCCTTTGGGTATGAACCTGGGTCATGTCAGCCTCGTTAGACAGAACCTCTTCGAAATAGCATACCGTAATCCGCATACTTTCCATACTTTCCATACTTTCCGTAGTTTCCATAACCATCAGGGCTGGCCTCGGCCTCAGGCCTAGCTTCTGGCTCGGCTTCTGGCTCTGCCTCACGCTTCTCCTTCACCTTGTATGTGCCGTAGGAGGCATAAGTACCCTTTGGATAGGAGCCTGATCGTATTAGCGTCTTCTTGGAGAAGGTCATTGAGAGCATACCGTAATCGGCGTACTTTCCGTACTTTCCATACTTTCCGTAATTTCCATAGCCATCAGGACTGGCCTCAGCCTCAGGCTGGGCATCCGGATTGGCAACTGGTGCGGCAGTAACCGCGGCCGCGAGGGCGAGAAGAGCGTATGCGTACTTCATTTCGAAGACGTGCGTGTATCGTTCCGAGCGAGAGTTTGAAGCTGTTGCTGGAGTCGCACCACTGAGTTGCCGTGCCCTGTGGCTTTCTGTGAGGCGGGACGAGTTTTATATACTGACTGTAGAGCCATACGTCAAGGCCGCCGCCTTCCCCGCATAGTCTCTCCAATGCCGTCTCGAACAGTCAGACCGATCACCTAAGCGATGTCTTACGAACTCTATCGTGCTCACCGACGAAGTCGTTGTCTGTACAGCGCTAATGCTGGGGTTAGTGTATCGATTGCGCGACATGGAGTGCTCGTATGGCTCCCGCGTACCATCATGGGGTCGGCCTTTTGCCTGATGAGGATAGCAAAGCCGTCGATCTCCAATGCGTATAGACAGACTTACCCATGTGTTGCACTCTGAGGTGGTGAAAGGCGTGCTGGTACTGAAAATAGGCCGAGCTAGCCAGCCCGTATCAAGGGTGCAGGGCAGATCTGGATCCTACAGTCCCTAAGGACTCCCTGCACGGCACTGTCGGATCGAGTTATTGTGAAGATATCCGGTGAGGTCTCAATCGTTGGACAGGCGTTGAGTGGTTGTTGCCATATCACGTGTACATGTCAGCTCTCGTATATGCTGCCACGCGGTAGCTCTATGCAGGTTGCATGCAGGGTATTGCCAAAACGCAATTCCGGATCATTGTGGCGAATGTCGTGATGGTCCCACGAACCTCATGTTGCGCAAGAAAGAAGAAGGATCTGCGTCGGAAGCCATTCTACTGCACGTGAAGATCCTGAGACTGAGCAGTCTTGACCCAGACTTACAGTGAAGCTGCGAACCAGATGAGTACCGTCAAGGTCGTGAACCAAGCATGGTGAATCTGACTGAGCGTTCGGCTAACATCAGCTGTTCCGCCACAGGTGCGCGCCATTCGCGAGGCCGGGTCCTCATTCAGCTCGTTTTTGTAGACTAGCGAATGCTCTTGTCGTCAGCTTTGGCGGGGTAGCTCTGGAATACGGTCTTGGTGTGTAGCCCCAGGCTTACCTGTCTGAGCGGCATCTTCGATCATCATTCGTATATGCCCAAAAATAAATCGATCTTTCAAGTTGCCGTTGCAAATATCGTATCGCTGCCATCCAGCACCTCCATGGGCATTGTCATCGTTTTCCTCCCAAGTCTTCTTCTCCTTGCGACCTCTCTTCGTTTGAACTACCAGAATGTTCGGCATCAAGGCACAGAAGCGGACAGAATCGTATAGGCCAGTGAAGACTGAAGAGAGTGAAAGCTTCCTGGCACACAGTGAATCCTCGTCGCTCGATGGACACTCCACGAATGATCCTTCGCGCCGCCAGTCATGGATAGCTGCAGGCATTTTTATTCTGTGCACAGCAGTCCTTTCCGCATTATTCGGTGCTTGGGCTGCACGGCAAGGATTGGATGCTGATGCTTTCAGCATGCGACATATCTCCGAGTACTGTATGTTATAGCCCCCGATATGCACTGCAGTTGGGACTGACAGATTCCAGCTCCTATTGTCAGTGAAGCTGATATGACATTCGGGAGGGTTCGCTTCAACGGCTCCTTCCTCAAACTCAATGCCTTCAGGCAAGACGCCGGCCCGGAAGTCGATGCAGCCTGGAAAAGCCTTGGGGCAGATTTCAGCGCCGTCCGTATCCCAGCTTCTGAAGCCGCGAAATCGAACATTCGAGCCGATCAGGTAAAGATTAGAGAGAAGTACGGTGGCGGTTTTCCTGCGAACGTAGAAGGCCTGCATCACCTGCACTGCCTGAACTTACTTCGCAAGTCGCTGCCTTGGAATATCGAGTACTACAAGGCAATGAAAATGGGACCCTTTAAGAACCCTGAACATGTTCTGAAAGCTCACGTCAGTAAGTTTCAACCTTTTCCATCCTTTCTCGGCAACAAATGCTCACTAGATTGTCAACAGCACACTGCCTCGATATCATCCGACAGCAGCTCATGTGCAACATCGACGTCGGCGTTTTAGGCCAGGTTTGGTATCAACCGGCTGACTCAGATATCGAACCCTTTGTCGACTTCAATACCGTCCACACGTGCAGGAACTTCGAGGCCGTTCGTGACTGGGCTGAGAAGCACCAGCTACCGACTGACACCCCAGATGACTACCTCGAGGGGCCGAAGGAAGGCGACAGGATATACCTTGAGATCCCATAGTTTGCTTCGAGCATGTTCAAGGCTGTGGTAGACCGTAATGTAATACAAAGACCTGGATGGTTAGAAGTAAAAGTCAATGTACCTCTGCGGCACGTCCTCTGTCCACCACCCTCGTTCGAGCTCACCCCAATCCTCCCAAATGCTCTTGTCCAGAACTTCAAGATCTCTCCCAATTCGCAGGGCGAAATCAAGATCAAACTTCCGTTCGTCATGCACGTACACCTCACCCCTTGTCTTAGCTCTGATGCGCATATCCAGCCTGTACTGCGTTACAATGCGTCTCGCCGCCAAAACAAATCTTTCTTTCTCTTGGCTAGAACGCATGTCCTTGGGATCAACAACCATCACGAGGTACTCAATGCCTGGAAAATCTCTCAAGCAATTCGACAATGCGCCATCAATAAACGCAACACGAACGATTTGCGTAATCGCGATTTTCCTTAGTAGCTTTGCGTCACAACCCTCGGCTTCGAGGAAATGAGCTAATAGCCCGGCGTCGGGCGAGTCGTCAAAGTGCTTGTTGATCCCGTGCTCGAGGTCGATGAACAGGATATCCGTATCGAGCCGAAAATAGAATGTTTGAGGCTGCAAGGCGAGCGGGGTCGGTAAGCTAATCAAGTGCTTGTGACGTCGCGCCTCGTACTCAGCCTCAGCGCGGGACTCTCGGCAGACGTTGACCACCGTGGGCGCTGGCGTGGGCGAGTAACGCGGACAGAAGACGTCTTCGGCGTGGTGCTCGTCGTGTGGCGCGGTGCGCAGGGTCACGAGCCGAGGTTGCTCATTGAAGTACGAGAGAGACCATATCTGTAGACGCAACTCTTTTGGAAGGTGGGACATCGACATGAAGGTGTGGTGTAGATCAGAGGTCTGCTTGGCCTGGATTAGATTGATCACCAAACTATCGACGCTCACGTGATGGCGCGTTTTTGGCGGTATGGGAAGGTTGCTTCTTCTACCACACAATTATGCTTTCGTGTATCTACGTTTTCACGGGTGTAATATCGTTGATCCTGCCCTCCAACCTCGGCGCGATAGCCTTCGTCCAATTCACCTGGATTTCTTCCTGGCCAAGCTCGTCGCAAAGCTTCGCCGAGCCTTGCAGCTTCGCCAGCCTTATCCACTTGCGCAGCGATTTCCTCAGTACATCAATCTCCCGTTGATTGAATGTGATCGGTCTGCTACCATCATACTCTGCACCGTCGTCCTCATCTTCATCAGCATCAGGATCTTCAGATTCGCTTCCAGAAGCAGCCTCTTGAGCTTGCTGGACGACGCGGTCAAGGCCAGGAAACTGCGGCCTCTTCTTGTCAATTGGCGATGTCGGCGATGGCTCGTGAAATGCATGTTTGTGGTTTTTCTGGAGATTTGTCTGGATGTGCGAGAACCTCGTGTCCATTGACTTGCCCCAACGCTTCCATTTGCCGAGCACCTTCAGCGACATGAAATACTGTCGCAGGATAGTGGAGATTAGCACGCCGTTCTCTTCGCTAATTATTTCCACAGCGGTGCCTCCCTCCTCTTCGATGAGGAGCGATGTGTAGCCATCCTTGCCACGGCCCATGTACCCACGCGTTGCAAGTCTATAGACGCGCTCGTCTCCTACCGGCTCTTCGTTGATGGTCACATTCGAGACTCTAGACATCGGCGGCTTGGAGTAGTCGGCGTCGAACGTGATGTTCGAGACCTGCGGAAACCGGCCCTCCAAGGCAGGGAAGCTGCTGACACCGTTTTCTAGTGCCTCAACGATCTGCTTTCCAGTAACATTGAGAACAACCACCGGGTCTTCAAAAGGAAAGCAGTTGACTAGATCCCGGAGCTTGAGAATGCCAGGCGGGTAGACTTGATCGCCTCGAATTGTACCCGCAGCCATGATGCAACATTCCGCCGAGTAGTAGTAACGCATCAGGTCGCAAACAAAGTTGCCAATGTTGGACTCTTTCGTTCGTACCGTTGTGAAGCGAGCGTCCAGTGGTGCAGCCGTGTATCCAACAGGCTTGTCCAGTCGCTTCTTGATGTCGCGTGTTTGCTCGTCGACCAGCTTGAGCGCTTCAGCGTCTTCCTTGATACTACTCACAACATCGCGTCGTATGATCTTCAGGTCCCAGCCTTTTCCATCGGGTTTACGCCACAGATCGATGTGCGAGAGTTGCTTGAAGTCCGTGCCCGATCGCAATACGTGAGTTCCATTGATGAGGCTGTACGAGTAGTAGTGGTCATGACCTCCAAGGATAAGATCAATGTATTCGCTTCCGCAGTTCTCTGCGAGCTTGTTGTCGTTTGGCTCTCGCTGATGGGCAACGCAAACAATGATCTCGGCTCCCTGCTTCTTCAGCTCTGGAATGAGCTCCTTCGCTGTCGCAGATGCGCTCTTGTAGATGATATCAGGAGGCAACGAGTTTATCGTATCGAGCCACTCACGCTCTGCCAGTCCAATGACGCCAATCTTGATGCCGTTCGAGGACGTCAGCATGACTGTCTTCTTTGCGTTGCCGAGCGAGACATTGTCGCCAAGAGCAGGGTCTAAAACGTTGGCAAGTAGCCATGGGAAGTTACACTTGGAGGTCAGGTGCCGGTACTGCTTCACTCCAAAATCCAGATCGTGGTTCTGTGAGCGGGTTTAGTCATCGAAGCATTCGCAGATGTCACGAGACTTACTCCTACGCACGATACATCGGTACCTAGGGTATTCAGCACGGGCACCATGTGGCTTCCTGTCTGCAAAGTCAGTCAAAACGAAACGATACAGCGATCAAGATCTCTGGTGGACTTGCCCTTTGTGATACTGCTCTCAATACTTGGATTGAACGCGTCTCCCGAGAAAAAAGTGAGAGCCTTCGGTTGCCCTTCAAAACGTGCATCATCTTTGTAGTAGTTGACCAATGTCTGAAATCTCGGATAGCCACCAACCGGCTCTTGGCTCCCAGCTTCGATATGGTAGACGTCGTTGTAATGTAGGAACCGGAGATCAGGTGGGGAACTGGGTGCCCCGCCTTGTGGCTCCGCAATGAGCTGCTCTTCAGCAGAAGGACTGTTCTTTGGTGCCATTGATGATTTTGGAGTGTGCGGAAGTTTAGAAGTCAAGAGGTTAAAGGCAAGACATCATTCAGGACATTTGTACCAAGCGCTCACGGTGGCGGTGAGTCGTTACATTCAGGGTCCAAGCTGAGGCTGAGCGTTTGTCGTGTGACCAATTATCATTGACGATTATCAGAGTCTTGCAAGGATGTCGATTCGAGCGCGGTCTTAACACATAATCATTGAATATGCTATTTCCCATTCAGAAGGATGCAACTCATCGAAGTGAGGCCAATGAGTTGCTACTTAATATCATATGCACATCACCGTGACACTTCGCTGTTACCAAGCATGCAGTAGTTATTGATGATTGGAAAGAAATGGCACTGAATGCGAATCGCTCTCGAAGAGATGAGGCGGCGCATAAAACCATATACACAAGAAAGGCGCGGAATGGTCAAGCCGAACGAACGCCCCAAACCGAATACCTCCCGTGCCTGTTCCAAAGGAGTCGGTTCCAGGCGTTACAATCATGAGGTGAAATCGAAGGACCCCAGACCTAAACGCCGCAAAACCCACAAATCCCAGAAAAAGCAGATTGGGAGCTTCAAAGAGCATTCCATCCAACCCAAATATCCTTAAGCTTAGCCTTGCCCTTTCCCTTTGGGCCTGGCCTAGACACACCTGCCGGTGAACCCGTTCCAGAACGCCTTGAACTCCTTCCTAATTCCTATTGTCTACTACTGCCCGGACGTTTCCCCTTCGCCTTGACCTTCGCGTGCTGCTCTTGGCACTCGTCACTACAGAACCACTTGGTTCTGCCGACGGGAGCCTTTTCCAGCTGCACACAGGGAAGATGGAACCACTCACGGGGGCAAGCATCGTTGTCACAGGCAACCATCTGCCCATACGACACCTCGTTGCAGTAGCAGTACCGTGGCTCGTCATCGCCCTCATCCGTCTCTGCATCTTGATACTCTAGCTCGGGGGGGACGGAGCTCGCCGCGGAAGAGGGAGGATTCGATTTTGCGGCCGATGTAGGCTTAAGCGCAGGTGAGTCGGCCGCTGATGCTGTAGAAGGACCGCTCTTCTTAGTACTTCGTTTTGAAATTGCCCCAGTAGTTGTGCTATTGTTCTCTGAGGAGCCATTCGAATTGGAGTTGGAGTTGCTGTTCTGGGCGTTACGGGTGCTGCGACTGCGGGCCATGGGGATCTCAGGAAAAGATCCGACGACTGGAGTCTCAGGCTTCGATGTGCGAGCATTCCTAGCCGCAGGCGTGTCGATCTCCATACTCTCAGGTACCTCTTGTATGTGCTCGTGGTCCTCCAGTTTCAGGACCGTTGGCACTAGCGCAACGGGTACCTCCGTGGTCTCTTGAGGAGTTGAAGCACCCTTGGTGGAATCATGGTCGCGCACGATACCCGCGGCTTGCTCAAGCTCTGTGATGACATTGCTGCTAGGGGCCTGCTGCATGGAATGAGAGGTAGACGGTCGCCTGACGGGCGCAGGCTCGGGTACGCTGCCGGATGCAGTAGAGTTCGCGGTGGAGTTCTTCCTTGCCCTCGATGACAAGGTGCGATCTGTGGCGCCTGCTGCAGCCTTGTTGATGGCAAAGTTGGCAGCAAGTGGGGAGGAGGCGGGCGGAGGCGAGTAAGTGGGGAGCTGGTTCTTGCGCGGAGCGGGCGCAGGAGCTGTACGCGGCTTTCGTTTGGCATTAGCTCCGTTCTCTATGCTAGGCGTCGCTCGAGGGCTGGAGCCAGCTCGTGCACTGTTGTTTGCAGCCTTCAGTGCCCCGCTCATTGAGCGTTCCATGGGTGCTGATGCCGGTGCGGCTGCTGCCAGAGCCTTCTCCGTCTTCTTCCTTTTGCCTTGCCCGGCGGCATTGCCTGAGATGCCCAGGCCGACACCTCGGTGGTCTGTCGCTGCTGCATCGGGCGCCTGGGCCTTTCTCTTCTGTGGCTTCTTCGCCGCCGGTCGGTCGTCGAAGTCGGAGTCGGCCTGCTGTTGGCGACTACGCTTGGCCAACATCGCCTCACGACGAGCCTCGCTCTTCGCAGCGATAGAGTCCACGTCATGAACATGCTGGGCCGCGGCTGCCAGGTTATTTGCGGCAGCAACTTCTCGCCTTTGTCGCTCGTGATTTGGCGCGCCTTTCTTCTTTTCTTCCTTATCTGCGTATGCCCAATGTGTAAGACTACCGTAGCGCGCCTCTTCGCTGATTTCAGTGTCGAGCTGCGAGTACGAGTGCGTCATGCGTGTGAGACCCTTGTCTTTCGTGGCTTTCGCGCCCTGAAGCACAACAAGCTTCTCGTCGAGCGTGGGGAGGATGTTATGGATAAGCATGCGCAAGCGCAGGAAGAGTTGGCGCTTCCTGATCACAGCCTGCTCCTCTGGGGAGAGGCTGTCGAAGTTGGAAGGAGGCTGCTAGGAGGCGTCAGCATGCGACTTGGTCGGTCTAAGCTCGACTTCTTACACTTGTGTTCTGCACTGCGTCATCGGCGTTCTGTTCGAAGGCGCGGCGCTGAGCATTGGTGGTAGTGGGCTGTCGAGCGATCTCGTTGAGCAGCTCCTCCATGAGGAACTCAGGGTCATGGAGCTTTGCCTCTACCTCCTTGAACATGGAGAAGTGCTTGATGACCTCCTTGGGAAAGGCATCAGCGGCGCCGGTGAAGTGTGTGAGGACGGGGAAGAAGCCGGGCGCGCTGTTAGACGCTTCTGGAGTCTGCTCCAGCCCGTGGGCAGCGAGACGACCAGCGAAACTGCGCGCATAATAGTTTGTAGGACGGACAGTCGCGCGGCCCTGCCGTGTAGAGGTTCGTGTGCCTGTGGTGGGAGGCATTGTAGCGGTGGGAGCTCAGGCCGATTGCGCAGCGGAGGGCGAGTTGCCGCAGACGCGCTCAGCACCGAGTCAAGTAGGTAGACTGGACTAGCGTAGACGATGTGACGTGTGGTTGCATTTCAAACGATGTGACGAAGTTTGTGTGCGTGTCCAGCAGATTGCCCAAGTTCAGGAAACTGAGGAGCCAGGAAGGAGGAGCACCACACTTCGCAGCGCAGCCAAGAGCCCTGACGAATGTCAGTCACGGGTTCTCGGCTCGGCCATCGGCGTTTGGTAATCCCGTACGATCATCCACAAAACGACCATCACCGCCACTCCATGTCATACAAAGATATATCAAGACTCATCTCTGATCTCGTCATGCGAAGAAGGAATTTGCTCTGCCAACACGCTCTGGCCAACTTCCTAGCCACAAAGACACGGCCACCCTCTGATTGTTTGAATATTTTCTTCTTATTCGATCGAGTCAATCATGAGGTCAATTGAAGTTGTAGAGGAGAAGTTGGCCTGGTGTAAGAGCACTTTTTCTTTCGCTCCATCATGGTCGAGGGCTGTGAAAGTGACATTCGCTTAGCTATCTTGGTGGTGTCCGTTGAGTACTTTCACCCAGGGTCGAAGTCGTTCTAGGGTGTTTGCAACAACATCGTCCTGGTCTCGATTTCATCACCTCTTACTCACGGTTTGCGTCAGACATCAGTGGCGTGGCATCGAGGCTGGTTCTGGTCCCTTGTTGCTGTTTGTTGGTTTTGCTTGCCCTTTCGCTGTCGGGCCATCAGTTACAGACACATTGTCACCTGCACGCAAACAGCTTGACAATGGACGCAGAACATGCCAACAGTGACCAAGTCGAGCCAGGTGCCGATCTCGCTCTTGTGGCCCTCGTAGTATTGGCTACCGACCGGAATCTTGGAGTGGTGACTTGCAAGCTGCCAGTGGGGCGAGTCCTTGTGACAGTTCCCGGTCAAACGCTCAATTGTGACTTTGGTAAAGCGACTTCACCTCGACCGCCCCACGCTGCTCAAGCTGTAGCCTGCTTTAGTTGATATATAGCCCCTCGCTCACCTCCCTCGAGACATTCTCTTCAGCCGCACTACACCGCCAGATTTCAACTCGCTCGCCGGAAGTCAAGTTTGTACGCACTTTCACTTACTTGAGACCTCCGCAAAGACTGTCTTAGCCCGTTTCGCCTAGCACCAGCCGATCGTTATGGCCTCGCAGACTGTAATGGCACGCTCTCCCAACACCGCAACTACCCAGTCCTCCATTCGTGACGCCATGAGCTTCTCCAACCTCCTCTCCGAGGCTACTCCGCCGGAAATTCCTACTCCTCGGCTCACCACGAAGGCCACAGTCCTGGAGCCACTGTCAACTTCCAGGCGCAATCTCTCACAAGCTGAAGATGAGCCGAATAGCTCCACCGACACAGTCATGTCCGAGACCACCGAGCTCACCGAAGAGGCTGACTTACCAAACGCTGATGACCAAGTAACTGTGGCCGCAACCGACGATGACCTGATCGAACGCGAGTTTGTCTGCATGAACGACGAATACAGCAAGTGTCGTACCGGCCAGTACACGCTGCCGCTATCTCGCAAGATCATTTCCGACCACTTTGGTCGCAACAAGGCCTGCACCAGACATCTCGGCTCGTGGCCACTATTCTGTCGCAAGCACTACCAGCGTGCTACCTATAACAAGGAGCTCTGGCAAGCCCGAAAAGTCAAGCTCATCCTCCGCCAGTTCGACGTCATCGAGGCCGAGTTCCCGGGTACTACCTACGACATCACGCTAAAGAAGTCAGAGGAAGATCGCATCAACGAGTTCTCACGCAAGATCGCCGCAGGCATGAACGCAGAACAGGCTGCGGCTGCCGTTGCGCCAGTCCCAGGCAAGGCCTTCGAGGCTCCTATCGACGTCCTCCGAGAGCTCGATCAGTACATCGGCAAGGGCAAGACCATGTCAGAGGTCAAGGACGCCATGGACGTAATCTCTCAGATGTTGCAGGAAAAGGAAACCGAGCAGGTGCCATCTATCGAGTTTCTTCCCCAGTTACCCGGCATGGATTTGACCCCCAAGAAGCCCTCCGCTAAGGCTCGTATGCCCAAGTCGCCTTCCAAATCTCCTCGCACTTCCGCTCGTGGAAGTGTAAGGAAGACCAACTAGAAAGCCCCGATACTGATACCTTACGTTCACCTCGCTCAGTAACACGTCCCCGCTATCAAGGTCTTCTCCAAACTCTGATGTCGATCATTTTCTCTTTCTATACTGCCACATGTTCGATCTCCCTCCTTGGCTGTGACCTCACAGGCCTTGATCATTTACAAGTGTTTCACTACGTTCACACGCCACTTCCCAATGGGGCTGTAGTTGAACACACCTCGGCGAGGTACAGGTGTCAATATGTTCTTTCCCCACATACGGGCTTCATGATAGCCAAGTTTTCGATTCAAGGAGCGCTCCTCTTTCTTTGTTTTCTGCGATACCCGTCACTGATGAAAATGACAAACATGTGTGCGTTGGGCAAGGCATTTCTTAGGCGTTCTACGGTACATGGTGATCTTATGGTGGAATGGGTCTTTGGTCGACCGATTTCTGTGCGCTACCTACCCTCTCTATAAATTAATCTTATGACCCTCAAAGATTCTAGTATCCGCTGTGCATCATCCGGTTGCAGAATCACACCAGAGTCTTAGATCCCTGCCCCGGCACGTCGAGCATCATATTCGTCAGCGACTTTTGACCACAGACATAGCAACAAAGCAGGCTCGTGCGATCGAAGTGACACGACCGAGGAGTTTGAGGGGTCGAGTGGAGAAATGGATACGTTCTCGGAAGCAGGTTAATTCGAATTTTCTGCCGTCTTCTCTATCGACTAAGCAGCGACTATATACTACTTCTGTTGCTCTTCTCATTTCGCAATACATGACAGAATTCAGGTTTGAAGCTTCGTATTTCCCCATTTGAAGCTGTCTCGCGAAGGTGTAGATTGAAAATTTGGCGGGGTGAAAGGCAGTGACCTCACGATGAAGATACCATCGACCAGAGGTTTGCTCAAATGCTTACTTCTTTCTTAATTCGCCTAATCCTCTCCCTCTCCACCAACTCTCGTCACTCAGACTTGCTGTTCTGATAACCTCGTTATCCTCTAAGATGGCCGATGAGCTCCCTGGACAATCTCTGTCCCTTTTGGACCTTCCAGACCTCGCTGGCGACTTCCGCTGTGACACTGATACTCTTCGAACCCGTATCAAGGTGTACAAGCCCGACCACGAACCAGAAGATCTGTGGGTATGGCCCTGCGTCTGTTCTACAACGCTCTCGGGCTACCTTGGGAATGCGCTTGCACTGACCGGTCTACCCCGAGGTATCGCGTACCCGCAGCAGATCGTCGAAATGTTCACGGACAGGCTACACGTTTTTCACATCCAGCAAAGTGTCACGGAAAGGTGGTTAGCATAGAGCATGACGTATATATCCCCCTTCCAGGTATACGATAAACAATGTGCTCAAGCAAAGTCAGCACGGATTCGCTCGAGAAGGAGGTAACCGAGCAAGTTCAGTCAACAAAGCCTAAGAGCTCGACTGAAGCATCGATAAGGTCCTCCGCACGATCAACGATAGTCCATCAGGCACTACCACCGAGCTTGAGACTCTCCATAAAGAGCTCGCCAGAGTCAAGACCAAGCTTGTGGCTGCAGAGGAAAAGGACGTAATCTATTGCCAGCAGGAATAGTCAGCTCAGGCGGCTCAACTCAACGCAGAAGCACGCATCAATATCCTGGAATCTGATCGCGTTAGGTCCAGAAAGCTCGCCGATGATACACTTTCAAACACGGAAGAGCACGCAGAGACTTGGAGGCATCGTACAAGCAGCAGGAAGAAGAAGTTGCTCGGTACAAGCAGGAGAAAGAAAAGACTCGTGCGCAAACAAGGGTATATCAGGTACTCGAGTAGACGGTCAAAGAGAAGAAACTTGGAGCTGAACTGCGCTCGAGAGAAGGCTACGACTACGAAAGAACAAGTCCTGCGCATCTGGATGATGATAAGACGGCAAAGTAGACGGGGAGTCAGGAGAGGAAGGGTGCTAGGGAGTTTGTTAGTTCGGAGGCGATAGAGGCAGGGGCTCGAAATTGAGCTCCGAAGAGAGACTACTTGCTGTCGGCATTCTTTTGGGGTCGATCGGGGCTTTTGGTCTGAGGGATGTCCTGATGGTTAGATCAGGCTTTATGCCTTCTCATTTCCGTGAGGCACTGTCCGTTTCAGGAAAGTTTAATGCCAGCATTTTACAATTACATGAGGATGACAAGGCGTGCTGTACGGGTCGGCCCCGGTCTGCGGTTCAAGAGTTGGTGGTTGGCTGCGAAGTCCGAAGGCGTCCAGAAGGAATGTGTGAGTGCAACAACTTGGCAGCATCACTCTGATTGAAGCCAGCTTGAGCACGTATACGATGACAGCTAGGTTCCAGTACGAACTGCCAATAACATAGTAAGCGCTAGACATTGCTGCATCAGTAAGTGTGTTGTGCTCGACACTTTCCTCAGCCTTCATCGCAAGCCACGCCGATCACGTCGCTGGCACATGATGTATCGGACTATTCTTTCAAGCGTAGCAAGCAACACGTATGTGCCGCAGTACACGATCCATGTGGTCATGTGCGCCACACTCTATCTTGTCGAGACACCTCGATCAGGTCACTGCGCCTCTATCGATTCGTGATATTGCGCCGAATATCGGCGAAACTTTTGATCGTGTGAGCGAGACGGTGTAGGACTTCGTGTGGTCACTCTTGAGACTAGGTCTATCGATATCTGGGAATCATGTTCAGTAGTTCGACTCTGGAGTCCGGTCAGTTATCACCGGCCATGGCAATCTCCCGTGTGTCCGTTCTGACCGCAAGTGGCTATTGATCACTAGGGCGCTAGTATAATGTGGGATTGACCATCGACTTGAATCTCCGTGGCTGAAGTGAGGTCGCAGGCTGGAGTTTGTGAGGAATGGAGATTTGGAGGTTGGGGGCCGTGGGGCCTAGCGGTTGTTTGTGCGTGTCGAGCAAGAGGTCACGGACGCGCTGGTCGGGATCACGACTTTGGCGACCAGAACCAGCAAGGTTCACCTTCAGATGAATCTCCGCGACATCAAATTGAAGTTGTAGTTCGTGCAGCACTGCTGTGTAGAGGAGGCTGCAGTATCTAAAGAAAGATCCAACGTCACCATTCCTGGCTGTGACACGAGCGGCTCGCTCATACCCAGGCGCCAATCTACGCGCCGGCGGGTAACATGAGCCGCATCGAGCCCTTGGGTACCCCATGCGGAATGCGCAATCAGTATTTTCGGAGATTAAACATCATGGTGAACCGTAGTTTGGTCTCAGTTTTTATCAAAACTGCCTCAGCGTGAGGATTGTTGGATGAGAGCACACATATGAGGAGTCTTTGGTGCGGGTGGTAGTAGACATGCCGTGACATGACTTGTGAGCAACAGGCGATCTTCGCTGGCTGACTACTGAGCATGCGTTGGGTTGCAGTGTCTTCAGTTAGTGGCCAGCAGTTCTAGAAGGCTGATCCTGGAAGCTTCGGTAGTGTTGGCCCCGTTGCTTGAGGCGGTGCAGCGCTTCCTGAAGGATCTCGACGCGAGGTTTACAACGCCCATTGGTGGCAGGGTACAACACCAAGATGACGGCAGATGTTAGACCTTCTATCCCTTGACGATCCAACGTGGCGTTATGGCATGGTTCGTGTCGTTCATGCGCACCCGTGGAGCCCGGTCATTCTGTCAAGAGTAGACGAGTTGAAACGGCGGTGATGTTTGTACAGCACGCGGGCCAATCCGATGCAGTCCGCCATCGTTATCGCATGACCTATCGATCCGCATCAAGTGGAGCCCAATTGGCGGTGCGGCAGAACAGCCTTTGGGCCAGAAAGTCAGGCCAGCCTCTATGCAAGATTACTGACATACTGTCTGGAGACTTGACAGCCGACAGGAGTTGAGTCAAAGGATGGGCAAAAGTTTGCTCCCATGCCTTCCGGTGGTGTGCAGAATGTGGCGCGAAGAACCGTCGTTCGGCCGAAGGATACTCCGCCAAGCTTCTCCAACGCATAGCCACAGCCATTCATTTTCGACGCCAGTGCTCCCAATGCTACGCCGATGTCTACACGCACTGTAACACGCGTTCACGATGGCAAAATACGCTTTTTGTCCCCAAAAACGGCGTGTAGGGATGGCCCTGGGATTGCCTCCGCCAGTGTCCTCTGCAAGAGGCTGGGGAATCTGCGCAGAATGTAAATCTCCGCCAGCATTCGTCATTCGTCATGCCATGCTGGCAAAGTCCGCTGCGATACCTGCCTGGATGGTCCGGTGGCTAGACGGTAGCTCGATCTACTATATGGGAGCAGGTGTGCAGCTACAGCGTGGTCGCTTTCTATTCATCCAGCGTTGCAGTGTTCTCCACTGCACGACCACACCGCCTCGTTATTCTCTCCCAACGTGACCAGCACTACCAGGCCTAAGAACACCAGACCATCGTTCAGAACCGGCCAGGCAAGCGTAGCACGAGTACATATCGGCTCTGCAGCCCCAGGAGACAGTTCGCTTCCCGTTGACCGCTGCCACGCTGTGTGCCATCCACTCGACGACTTCATCTAGGTACGGCCAGTACCACAGCAGCCAGCGGCATCTTCAAACATCAAATCGCTCGCTCTCGAAACACGTAGCGGGACGCATATCCATTGGCTCACAGGCGCTGCCGCCGACTTAGTTCCACGAGCCCCCGCATACGACTGGCTTGAAGTTGAAACGCACTATTTTCAGTCCTGCAGCTCGACTGCCCACAACTCTCGCAGGTTTCCTAAATCGGGCCAACAACCGCTGGCCTCAGTCTCGCGAGGCGCGCTACGTTCCAATCCTTGCCCGCTCAGACCGCTGATTGGGCCCACACCGTACCGCTGAAGCCCCACCAACGACAATTGGGATTCAACTCAAGTTGGCATAAGTATCATCGCCTCCTGATTCTCTTCCGGTCAGTGCAAGTTCATCACTTTTCTCTCATCCCTTCTTTACACCTGTAACACCCCAGCGGTGCAGGTTGCATTCTTCAGTCCGCGACTGCCCAATCCACTTTACCCCTTCCAGCATTACCATCATAGCTTGGCAGTGCCAGCTCGACTCTCCCTTCCCAAACTTCCCTTGCAGCGACATCTCAGTCACACTTTCCGCCGGCCGGAATCGTCATTCACCTTAATCTTCACTGTCGCCTTGTGTTTCAACCTTGTCGAACTTCCAAACTCCAAGCCTCAGCCACAGCCCCCGGACTGCGCTTACCGAACTCCATACAGACCGGAACTTAATCTGTTAAACGCTTGCTATTGGACCAGCATATTGCTACGCAGCTTCAATATCGACTTGCACTTTCAGTGATAGTCGACCCTCATCCACCCTTCCACAATACACATCACAAGCAATCACTATGCCTTACTCAGCAAACCTTGCGCGCGAGAACAGCGCCGCGCTGGACTACTTCATCCAGCAGCCTGTCTCTCAGGACATGATCTCATACCTCGCACAGAAGGCCACACAAGTCATCAGGTGTGAACCTTCTCTCGACAAGAGCCTTCCTCCTACACCACCTGCGTCTCCTCCTCACCAGGCCCGCGAACCCTTCATGCCTTCTGTCGAAGAGTTCATCACTTCTCTTGTTGAGCGCTCCCACGTCCAGGTGCCTACTCTCATGACCAGCTTGGTCTACCTCTCTCGTCTCCGGGCTCGTCTTCCTCCTGTTGCCAAGGGCATGAAGTGCACCACCCACCGCATCTTCCTTGCTTCCCTCATCCTCGCCGCCAAGAACCTCAACGACTCCTCTCCCAAGAACAAGCACTGGGCCCGCTACAGCGCTGTCCGCGGCTACGACAACTTTGGCTTCTCCATTACCGAAGTCAACCTCATGGAGAAGCAGCTACTCTTCCTCCTAGACTGGGACCTCCGCATCAACCCCGAGGACCTGTACTACCACCTTGAGCCCTTCCTTGCTCCTATTCGCGTCTGGCAAGCACGCCAGGCCGAGAAGGCCAGGATGATCGAGCAGGAGAAGGAGTACGCGCGCCAGCAGCAGTACCAGCTCACCTCTGAGAACCTATCTTCTTACGAGTATGCTTCATACGCTCCTCGCCAGCAGCAGAGTTACGCCTACCACTCTTCTTCTCGCGCAGCTTCGCGCACTCCTTCTCTGTCGCCACCTACCCGCAGCGCCCGCAGTGCTTCCACCTCTACCACATCTTCACCGTCCAGCTTTCACGATGAGCCTGCTGAGGCCATCATGCACAGCTACGACCAGGGCGCCACCATTGTACATATCAACGCTCCCGTCCCCCAAGCCAGGCTGCAGCACTCGCTTCCCATCTACGACGACAACAAGCCAGCGAAGAAGTCAAAGACATCTGGCGGCTTCTTCAACAGGATGTTTGCTGGCGCCTACACAAGTCGCACCGCTGCCTACTAAAACTGCATTCGCTTTTTCATATCATCCACCTAGACGAGGTCCCGATTTGCACGGACATGATATGGCGAGAAGATTGCCGGACAACCATTCAACATATCATCGCATGATACACGGCGTTTCATTTTGAAGCATTTGCACAGCACGCATAGCATTGCATGGCGTTTGAAGGAGTGAGATCACATCATTGTTCAATATTTCTATCGGCCGGCGCGCCGCAATATCCCATAGCAGTTAGCTACACATCTACACATACCGTCCTTATGGGACATACGAGTAATGAAATGTCAATCAATACTTCACAGCCCGCGCATTGTCTATTCGGCATCGCTCCAACGTTCGCTTCCTTCCGAGTGCACAGGTAATACCGACAAAAGCGTCGTGACATCTCCTTGCAATCTCCGCCATGGATCCTGACGGCAACTAGTGACGGGCAGACGTCGTTCAGACTATCACCTACACGGCAAGACTGGGAGCTATGAGCCTTGTAAGTGACATCCTCAGGTTCGTGCATTACGGTACTACGGCCGATGCAGTCATGAGCATTCTTCACGATCGCGTGTGCAAATGGTGTGGGGTTGCACAACCACGAACGGTGGTGGGAGGCTGTACAAGAACGCAATTGTGTCGGATTACTCAGCCCAAAGGACCCCGCAAGGCGGCAAGGCGTCCGACATTTCAGCCTTTCCAACTGCCGTCGCTGATCATGCAGCACTGGCAGCACTGTATAACGCATCTCTTCATCAGTTAGCGAGTAGCCTATCATTCTGCCTCGTTAAACACTCCACCGGCTGTCGGCGCAGCCATTCGAACTCGCACAGCCCACGCCGTCGACCATCGGCGCAGAAAGTGGACTGCTGGGGCTGAATCCTGATGCACCGAATTCTTGAACGGTCAGATGCAGTATGCAGGGGTCGCAAAGAGCGGTTTGGAGATCAAGCAGTGGTGGATGTTGATTCGATTTTTCTGATGTTTCAGGTTGAGGTCTTGGCTTTGACACTTCGACGGCTGGCGCCTTCTTGAGTTAGTGTAACTGCTGGCGGGCGGAGTGGGGCTGTGGAGGTGATTGGTCAAGGATCAAGAAGGAGCCGGTGAGGGGTCCTTGATATCACCGATGATTGATTTTGCCCAGCTTCACTGACACGTAGGAGTTAGATTCGGACGTCCGCTTCACAAGAAACAACTCATATCGATTTTGCAGAAATTACGCAGACCCCCTCAAACACGACTCCATGCCGCAGAATATTGTCAGTTGTCCTGCAGGTCCGGAGTGCTGATGCAGTAGGGCAGTGCGGATGACTGCGGCGCAGTCCGCTCTATTAGAGTTGCTTTTTGTACTTTGGCCTGCATGTGTGCTGCAGGTTCTGATAATGGCTGAATCCAGGCCAGTTCAGCACAGCATCGGTCAAAGGAGCGAAGTCCCGTTATCGAAGAACAAGGACAGCTGCACGGCTTTGCTCTGCGACAAATGTTCTGTGCTAGAGTATGAGCAGATGAGATCAACAGATGGCCAGATACATCACAAGAACTGGAAGGATTTGACAGAGTCGGCAAATGATGGTTGCAGGCTGTGCACGTTCTTCACACTTGCTCCTCTCCATCCGAAAACATCTTCTCGCTCGGTGTTCTACTCGGACAGTAGCGGGCCACTTCATTTCAAAATCTTGCCGACCTACAAGCGCGAAGAAACATGTCTTCACGTGTGTGTGCCGCAGGACAATCGGACGGCTGCAATCTATTACTTGTATCTTCCGACAACAGGTAACTTACCCGCTTAAATATTCGATTGGAGTCTGAGACATATGCAGACAAAGCACGAGCTGTTCGAAATGGTGGTATACAGATGATCGATTCAGAGCATGATCGGCTGTCTCCGGCGGCTGTTGGGAACATCTCTGCATGGCTTCAAACTTGCCATACTGAGCATCGTTCATGCAGATGGCAAACCAGATCTGAGTTGCCGACTCGCGTAATAGACATCTCTCCCCTCGCTATGCCTGGATGCGTTCGATTGGTAGAGGGGCAAGGCAAGGAAGCCGAGTACATTGCTCTCAGTCACTGCTGGGGAAACATGCCGTTCAATAGATATGACTTGTAAGTAGACAAAATGCTCAAACTGATGTCGTATTAACCGACACAGACTTTCGAGATGTGATACGTTCAACATAGAGTCTTTGCGAGACGGGATCCAGATAGTTTTGCTTCCCAAGCTATATCAGGATGCAATCGAATTGACCCGAGCAATCGGGAAGAGGTCGGTCAGTGTATTTACTTCGCAGGGCTGAACTGACTATTGACAGGTATATCTGGATTGACTCCTTGTGTATCATCCAGGACAGTAAAGAAGATTGGGCGTCCGAGTGCGAAAGAATGTCTGACATATATTCTAACTGCTACCTGACCATCTCTGCCATGTCCTACGAGAATAACGAAAGAGGATTCCGACGTGTACTCCCTGAAGACGTACCCCCTCATCACCCGCTCTGTCTACTGCCTGGAAATCCCGGAAAACATATATATGTAAGGTCTGCAATCGACCACAAGTCTAGAAAGGACTATTTGAAGTACCGGGCTTGGGCATTCCAGGAGCTGCTTCTTTCTCCCCGCGTGTTGCATCTCACGTCCACCGCCATGGCCTTCGAATGCGACACATGCACACAGCTAGAACGTGGTCCCAGCAGCGACGTTTTGTATGGTATCGATACCGAGAGAAAGCGCCTTGTACATGCCGCTTCTGATGGCGATGACAATGACCGCAACACATACTACGATCGCTGGCTTCAACTTGTACAATCGTACTCGCAGCTAGAACTGACGTACGAGACTGATCGACTACCAGCGTTGTCCGGTATAGCGTACCTTGTAGCATCAAAAACCAAAGACACATACATAGCAGGCCTGTGGAAGGCAGACATAGCAGCCGGCTTGCTGTGGTACGTATGGCCTGGGCAGCCTGCATCACGGAGCTACATCGCCCCATCTTGGAGCTGGGCTTCTGCTGCTTCAACATGGACTTTGAACTCTACACGGCGCCGCTTTGTCAAACTCGAGATTGTAGAGGTCGACACAACGATGTCGACCAGCAACCCCTATGGCGAGATATCAGCTGCCTCATTGACAGTGTCTGGTCCTCTCAAGCGGTGCGACTCCAGACAGCTGATGAAGAAAGGTCATCGGTACTACGTGTTGAAGAACGAGCCCTCCAGCAATATTCGATTCGCTCTTGATACCGGCCTCAGGAATGACATCAGATCACGCCATTTCTGGTGTCTTGACTGCACAGTCGACAAAGAGCTAGACATCGAGATGGCACGCTTGACTCAGAGAAGAGAGACATTCTTCCGACCCCATGGTCTCTTGCTGGTACGACTTTCCGAAGAAGAGCATGTGTACAAACGCGTAGGGGCTTTCGAGATCTTCGAGGTCGGTGAGAATGAGGCAGACTGGCACAAGACTGGATTCGAGACCACAACAATAACAATTCTTTGACCTAATGTCAAGCCTCACATTCTCATAGGAAAAAATTAAGATTGCTGTGCACAGCAGATGCCACCCGCTGAATTGCTTCACAAAAGCACACAAATGGTGGCTCTTAAGATATGGGATGATGACACGACATGGCACCTTGAGGGCTTCCGAAGCCGGACTGTGTTATTCTTCAAGGACTGCATAGTGTGAACACCTTTGAATGGTGATGGGGGAGGGTTAATTTGACGAACAAGGGTCCAAGTACATTCAGGTTGCCGCTGCTGCAGTGTATGCGCAATACATGACTGACGCGGCAGGGACCGTAATCAGACTCAGGATCTAAATGGGAAACTGGGGAGTCATGCAAAGCGGTGGAAGAGCTGGCACGGCATCCTAAATGCTATTCAATTGGTCGATATATAAACCGGAGGCTTACAACTTGGCCTTTGCAACATCTGGTATCTCGTCTTCCAGCCTGAATACCTTGTCCGGGTTCAATATGCCTCTTGGATCTAATGCAGTCTTCACCCTTCTCATGACACTTATGCCTTCTATCCCAAGCTCATCCACAAGTGCGTCCCTCTGCTTCAGCCCTACTCCATGCTCGCCTGTAATCGTACCCTCCAAGCTCAGTGCAAGTCTTGCAACCTTCTTCAGAACCTCGTCGACTTTGGGCTTATCAGCAGCCGGACAGATGATCGATGAGTGCACGTTCCCGTCACCAACGTGTCCGACATTGGCACAAAACCACGCCTGCTTAGGCTTTGACGACGATGCTTGGTTGGCTTCGTTCGCTTCATGTATAAGCTTCTGCGTTCCTTCGACTAGCGCGGCAAGATTCGAGATCGGTACCGCGCAATCAGAGTGCATGAACAAGTCTGTGGGTTTGTTCTTCATTGTGACAAGCGCACGCCCAATGCACTTTCGCGCGTCCCAGAGAACATCGATGCGTGCCTTGTCGGATGTGATTTCGTACGTGAGCGCCCTCTGTTCTTTGCATAATGTCTTGACAGTCTCGATCTGATCCTTAACGAGCTGCAGTGATGGGCCTGCAAACTTGAGCCAGAGCGTTGGCTTCTCGGCCAACTCCACGCGGGCGAGCTTAGAACGATTGATGCAATGCACCTGTGGCCCATCCGCCAATTCGAGTGCCTCGAGTTGATGTCCAGCTTTCTGCAGCGCAACGACAATGTCGACGCCCTGCTGGAACGTATTGAATGTGACAAGTCCAACATGCAGATTTTGCGGCAGACTAGCAAGTTTGAGTGTTGCTTCGGTGACCAACGCAAGCGTTCCTTCTGACCCGATGACCAAGTGTGTAAGATCATACCCAGCAGAACTCTTCCTCGGCCTTCGATGCGTCCTAACAATGGTGCCATCAGCCAGCACCGCAGTAAGCGAGATGACCCACTCTTTCATCGTGCCATACCGGTACGCATTTGTGCCCGAGCAACTCATCGCAATCATGCCACCAATACTCGCGCCTGGCGCAGGATCAACGGGAAAAAAGATGCCCTTGCTCTTTAGTTGCTCGTTGAGTTCCACCCAACCTAATCCGGGCTGCACAACGACGTCGAGGTCACTTTCGTGCAGGGCGACAATGGCTTTCATACGCTCAAAGCTAATGCACACGCCGCCTCTTGTTGATGTTAATGCGCCGCCGAAGCTGGTCCCGCCAGAGAATGAGGTAACTGCGATGCGGCGCTCGTTGCATGCTTTCAGGATGAGGGAGACATCTTGAGTTGACTTGGGGAAGAAGACCGTGACTGGGGTTTCGTGTGATGAAACAGGCGAATGCGCTGTGTTGGCTTTCGAGTCGCGCACCACTGGGTCTGTCGAATGCTCGATATTGTGCCTGCCAACTTCACATGTCAGGTCCTCAATGCTTTTGGGCGATGTTTCATAATAGTGAGGCATATTTAGTTATGGAATCGAAATTGCGAAGCTGGACGATGATGAGATGGACTGGAGGCGAGCTGGTGAAGACGACATCTGGGGTCTGGGGTAGCAGTGGCTGACCACGCTAGCCCGAAGTTATTGCTTCATGTGGACTGCGGTCCGCACAATTCCTAGGCTATCCGCAAGCGAGCGGATGTAGAGACCCTCACTACAGCCGAGACACAATGCTGGGGCTCGCGTAAGACGGAAAGGTGATCGTGTCACGGAATCGGAATGCTATACCGTCGTTGTTCCGAGTTCTCGAATCTCCAGTCACGATTTCCATATTTCTGAAGGCAATAACTCAATATTATATGCTACATGGAAACGTACAACACCATTACAAGGGTTTTGTGGGATATCATAGAAGGTCAAAACAAGAAAACACACAAAGAGAAAAGTCCAGCCCAGAACATCCAATCCCATGCCTCATCGTAGAAACAAGGCAACGCCAATTATCCAACATGATTCAGAGAACTGGAGAGGTAACACCTGCTCATGGCAAATCACCATAAGTTTTCTCTTTGTTCTTCCTCCAGAACTTCATGTTGCTGCTCTTCTTCTTTTCTTCTTCTTTTCGCGTACCAGGGGGAGGTCCCACAGGTTCGGGTGGTCCGGAATTGCGTAAGAAATCTGCAAGATCGCTAGTTGCCGTACGACTGGAGCGTACATCGCCTACAACAGGAGCACGCGCTGCGACTTTGGGCTTATGAGCACGCACGGTCTCCCCACCGCTCGAAGTTGGAAACCCCATGGGTGGCGCCGCGCCGTTACTGCGTGTCGCTGTGGCTGACGACGAGAGAGAAGAGTTCGAGCCATTGGCGCGCGCTTTGGCTGCAGCGATTGTCTCTTGGCTTAGCATGAACGGCTGGGGCTTACCAGCAGACGGTCCAGATGGTGGCTCCGACTCATTGAGGAAGTCCATGAGGCTTTCTTGCCTCGGTGCGGATGGCTTGTTTGATATAGGAAGGGCAGTCAACCGATCGTCATCTTCGTCTTCCTCGTCTGAGACATCAATTGCATAGGGATCTTTGATGCGCCTGCGAGTGCGAGTTATGACAGGCTCTGAGCTCGATGCCATGCTGCCAGACAGGTTCTGTGGGGTTTGTGAGTATGCAGGCTGCGCAACGCTTGGTGCAGGGATGAGACCAGTCCTGGAGTTGTTTGTTTGGAATGATTGCTGCGAATCGAGGGTCGAGGCCTTGGACCCATACGCTGACTCAACGTTGCCATGCTCCCCCAACATTGTGTCGAACTGGTCTGAATCAACAGTCGTGCGGAATGGAGCGACTGATCGCGGGATCCTTGGCTGTCCTTCAGGGCCACTTGGAGGGCCTTGACGGATGAAGTCTATAAGGTCGTCGTTGCCAGGACTGAGTCCGGCAGGGCTGCGTGGCTCCATGTTGATGCGCGGTCTTGCCGACGGCCCATCCATAGCGCGAGAGCTTAATTGTTTGGTGGAAGTCTTCCTGCCAATAGAGGAGGAAGAGCCATTTGGCGATACAAGGCCGTTCCCACTGATGTTGATAAAAGGCTGTGGAGCTTTCTCCTGACCTGGGGAAGGACCAGTCGATCTAATGAAGTCGGCAAAATCGCGTATGGACTCCGTTTCGATGCGCGGCTCCCTCGCAAGTGGCCTGGTTATCACCTTCCTACTAGGCGAAGGCCTGTGGCCGGGAACGCCAGGACCTCTGCCTCTACTACTCTTGCTACTGGTGCTTGAGGGCTTGGCAGGCCCCGAAGCATGGTTCCTATCTGCATCGACGCGGGGGTTCGCTGCCGCCGAAGGAGCAGCAGAACGCTCAGGCTCTGCTTTGCGAACAGTAGGCGACTCCTGTCCATATTAGTGACAAGTTAGCTGACGCATCAAGAGAACTTACATCTAAAGCACGCATATTCTCAGGTGTCAAAGTATACTTAACCGTTCCTTTGCCCTGTACCAGCTCCTCGAATTGACGCTCTTTGTCTTCTTCAGACATACGCCCACCTTGACTGCGGTTTAATCTGTCATCAGAATCACGACCAACGGGCAAGCGCGAGATACTGCCAGACTTCTTAGAAGAAGCTGATCCAACACGCTTAAGACCCGGTTTCTCTTTGATTGAGCCTCCCGCTGCAGATGGGGAGCGCAAAGATTCTTCTGTAGACCGACGAGGGACTTGTCGCTCAGCCATTGCTACATGAGGACTATGTGTACGGCTTCGGTTGCTGTATGTAGGACTGTCCTTTTGGACTGTCTGTTCGCTAGAAACGACTGGTTGAGGCCTATAATACTCGACTTCCTGCAGGGACGGCAGGGACGTGCGCCCTGACGTTGGGGGAGTTGCATCCCGACTTGCGTCCCGCCTACGCGGTGGGCTTGCGGTGCCAGCAACTGAGCCTGCTGTACCGCTGCCGATGCTTGGGCTAGCACGTTTGAGAATATCGTTGCGTGCGACAGAGCGTTCGGGTAGCGTCGGTTTTGAATCAGGTGTTGGTGTGTTCCGTGAAGGTACGGATCGTGGTGTAGGCTGCACTTCAACATAGCCGCCCTGAGCAGGCACAATCTTGGCTCGCTCAGACCATGGCTCAACAGATGGAGTAGGCGAGGAGCGAATGGGTACATCTGACGTCTTCGCCACGCCAATAGCTTGATGTGACTCGACCTCATCGTCATCAGAATGGTCATCAAGGTACGATCTTGCCTCGGCGTGTGTTGAGACCCTTGGTGTCGTTGTAGGCGTTTCCCGCGGCGACTTGAGGCTATTGCTGCGCGTAGAAAAGGTGCGCACAACACCGGGTGGGCCACTCCTTCCAATCGACATCCTCTTCGACTGCAACACCTTGGGCTCGACGTCGTATGTGTCTGAGTTGGCAGAAGTCGCAGATACTGGCGTGTCAGGCTCGACATCGCTCTTGTCCATGCTACGAGCCTTGACCACATTGCGCTCGCTCTTAGGAGAAGAACCGATAGCAGAGGCTAGCATGGTGTCATGCGCGTCGCCCACGCCCTTGTGCGGCACAAGGTGAGGCTCAGCTCTGTTTTCGTCATCAATGTAAGATATGCGACTGAAGTTGCTCGTCATTGGGGTCTCGAAGGGCGTCTCGAGCTGATCATCTTCGTCGTTCGCCTGAGACCGTGAAGGAACAGCAAAAGGCAATGATTCTGGGCCAGGCATCGAAGTGGGTCGTGTCTTCTTATTTCTTCTTCGGAACTCTTCAGCAGGAGCAAGCATGATGACACTGCTTGGTCGCTGCGGACGCGATACGGGCGTTTGCGTGCCGCTGCTCTCTGTATCCTCATACGTCCGTGCGAGTCCTGGGACCTCAATCTCGTCGACATCTCGAGCGGTGATTGGCAAGGGGATGTTGGCTGCGATATCTGTCTCGGTTGGTGCACGGTAGGAATCGTCTGCTGTAGCTTGGCTACTTCTGCTACCCCGTCTGTGAAGGCTGGTATAGCTCGAGTTTGGCCGAATGCCGCGATTTGGAGAAAGCGGCTGAAGGGAGGATCGCACGCGTTTCCTCCAAGTCCTCCAGAGCCGACCAAGCGCCGAATTCAGCGCAATCTTCTCGACGTCAGGTTCTTCAATCACAATTCGCTCCAGGGCGCCCTGATCTGTCTCGTCCGGACGATGGGCCTTGTTGGATCTGGACGCCATACGCGCATATGCTGCCTGTCCCGCAACGAGCAGAGTCTGCTCTGCGACATACTCCACAACCGACGTGAGGAAGATGGCCGATGCCCATGAGACGAGACCAGCCTCTTCGTCTTCATCGTCGTCCATGCTCAGACCACGCTCCTGCTGCACGTACTTTTCCTCGTCTTCGTCCTCCATCTCACCCAAGCGTGTATAGACCATGATGCGCAAGCGGGTGCGCTTCCACACCTTCTCGACATCCCAGCGATCGATTGCTCGTCCATCGTCGGCAGGGGAGAATTCCTCGTCGTCGTCCCCAGACAGCAACCCCTGGAGTTCTTCATCGGCAGCTTCGGCAGCTTCACGAGCCAGGCGCGTCTTCAGCACTTCGGAGATGGCAGGCCGAATCGCGGTAAGGGAGGGCGAGCGCGCGGTGGACAGGAATGCGAACAGGAGGTGGTCGAGGAAGCCATTGAGCAGCGCAAGTGCCTGTTCAGAGAAGATGGCATTCTCCAGCTCTTCGTGTTCGAGTTCGGTCTGTCGTAGTTGCGCATTGTGGTTGTCCGTGACCATTTGTGACGCGACTGAGGCCGCGATGTATGCTGGAGACGGTCGTACCGTGGTAGGCATCTGAAAAGTCACGGAGCTGGCGACAGAAGGCCGGTCGCTCGAGAAGCTCGGCGCAATGCTCGAACGTCTCGACATCATGTCGCCCGCCTCTGAGGAGGTATGGCGATGCATTGTGGGCGAGTGCGCCAATGCGGATCGTGTGCCGTCCACACTCGCTCGTCGGTCGCTAAACATCGCGGGCAGGGCGGCCTAAGAGCAATGATGTGCAGCTGAGCACTCTAGCTGGCTCACGCTCCGCGAAACTAAGGGTTGCCCTGCAGCTCAGGATTGGACGAATGAAAGACGTGTTGGCTGCACTCCGGGGCGATTAGCGGCTCATTGTTGCTGAATGTTCGATGTGCTGGATGGGTAAAATGAGTGTGAGAAGAAAGGAGCACGGAGCGTGGAACGATGGACACTCGCGACGGTTGAGCGACAAGATTGTGAGATGGTACCCCAGACGTCGATCGGTGGCTTGCGGCCGAGATGCCTTCAGGAGCCAAAGAACGGTGGTGCACGTTCAATAGCCGAGCACCAAGGACGGAGAATAAAACCCAAGCAGATTCTTCGCGCGCGAACGCGTTTTCTTCATATCAAGGTCAAGCTCTGTCCGCGAGTCGGGAAGATTATCTGGTGTCCCGTTGTAGAACATGCCGTACACTCCGCTGTGCAGTATCGCAGCATCGTTATTACCCTGCCCCGTTCCAAGATAGCCCTCCTCTAGCTGCAGTCGGCCAATCCTCATCTAGACGTTAGCTATGCACTTCACGTGGATCATGTTGTGCTCATGTCTTCGCCCGAGGCTGTTCCTCGCCGACAACACATGTCGTGGTTTGCTCCCCTGAGTCAAGCCCTGAGAGAAATTTGGTTCGCCGGGCCTTGAGGCAGCTGTGACAGGACAGCTGACTGCCACACTCTTCCTCTGTTCAGAGCGAAGGCGTTGAGATTGTCAAGTCGCACCACCGGGCTTGTTGGCTGTTTTAGCCATGCATAAACTGCGACATCAAAAGTAACACTACGTGATCCTGACATTCTACCTCAAAATGGCATCCTAGCAACGCCATAGTGAGCTCCCGCTTTCTGGCCAGCGTGCATGCGATCGTCACTGGTGTGCTAAAGGGCGCTTGCAAGGCACCAGTGATGTTTTCAAGGTATTCTTGCTAATTTACATGCGTTTTCTTTTACTCTTTGACGACCACGGTAACAGTCAGGGGCACAAAGGATCGGCAAAACGATCCCAATCTGGTCACACGATAAGGTGACAGCGAGAAGCCCAAGCTATGGTATGTACTGACTGCCTGCCTGCTATGTTTCTTGAGGTCCATCTCCGCATAGCCCCTTGTTGACTTTACAAGGGCATGTGAATTGACTCTTCAGCGTTCCGCGACGGCGGCACAACTGTTGAGCAAGCACGTGTGAACATCCCTACAAGTCTTGACAGTCAATTCGAAAAACGCCATTCATTTCTGTTATTACTTCAATCTGACAGATTTTTTTCATTTTGTCAGTATAAACCAGAATGTTGTGGATTGCGAAGGCCGTACTGCAACTAGCAGCTGTAGCAGCTGGCAGCCACGGCAAGGAAGTCCTTATTTGCATAGATGGGAGATTTAAGAAACGTTGTGGCATCTGCTGCTGCTTCTTCTCAGACCTCGTCGATGCCTGTGTTTGCGTTGACGAGGACTGAGAGGAGAAGATGAGATTATCATTACCCCATCGATGTTTCTGATTGGCCAGGTGCTTGCCATGTGGCCCATGAGATCTTTCCATTCCCCTCACCTCCTGCCACATCACCTCGACTTCAGAACTCCTTACCTTTCAAGACTGTCCAGGATCGTATGAACAGAACCATTTCCGGCTCGGCGATCTTATCGCCCACGAATGTGTGGAGTGTCGAGAGCGTGAGAACAAATATGGTCCGTGCGCACTCGACTCTGTTTGCGCATCCATGATCTCGGAGGTTACGGCTGACTCAAGAGGTGTAGATGGTGTACATGGAGAGGACCAGTCCGCGTTGATATCGTGTATCCGACCGTCATTGCACAACGAGTCGTTGTCGAGAAGGCCACCAATGTGCCCCACGACCTTGCCATCTATGTTGACCTGCAAAACTCATGAGTACACAACATCGCTGTACGAGATCGACAAGGTACCATCGGTATGAAGAGCCACCTGTCCCTTCAAGTTTTGGTTGTCGTGATCGCTCCTCCACCTTTGCCCAAGCAGCAGTACTGACGTGCTCGAACGGCTTCCAGTCGTCTCCTCTTGCAAGCTTGGAGATGCATTGCGAACATAGCTCGCCACTGTTCACTGAGCCCATGTTCTCGCTGTAGAGACATATCGTATGGTGGCCACTGGCCATCCGCGCTCTACAACAAGGCTCTCCAACGAGACGCTCGCGGCCCCAGTGTGAACAAGATCGATGGTATACGTGCTCGGTATGGCACATCTCGCGAAGCTCTTCACAGAGTCTCTGTGCGCGGGGTATAGTCTGGGTAACTGACGTAAGGCTTTGGGAAGATGGGCTCCAAGGAACGTGAGTAGTGAATGACCGTCGACAGACCTATATACCGACCCAAACAAACCGCCAGACACATGTCACACGCAGGAGTCTTGTTGTGCGTTGCAGCCAGCATTGTGTCGACCTTTGTCCCAGATCTGGCTCTGTTCTTCTAGTATTCGTTTGGCAACTTCGTTCCCGAGACAATCCGATTGTTGGCTTCCAATGTCGCACAATGCTTCCATCGCGGCGACGTACCCATATCCGCGGAGACTTGAAGGTATCCAGACATGAGCCAGAAGGGGACGTGCTCGGACAGTGACGAATGATACGAGCCTGATTGCAGGGTACCCGCACAAGCGACGATTCGATCTGTTTCGCGTCGGCAAAATCGTGTGCGAACGTGGTTTACAGCTCGGCCATGTCAGCGAGGGTACACTTTGGAGATAAGTACGACTGGAACGGATGAGAGCCCCGGCCGTGGGACACGAATACGGGGATGGATAGATTATGTCGAATAACTGGAAACGACGAGATGCTCGGAGCGGCGGCTATAGCACAACAAAGGTAATGACCGACCATCGACCAGACGTCACGTGAACAGACCAATGCAAGGCTGCAGGTACGTTGTATGTTTGGCGTCTCTAACAGGGCTTCCATTGGACATCGTCACAAGATCACGACCGGGCACTCTGTGCTTTTACTGTCGCCAGGCTCTTCGGTGTCCAGAGCTCGCTGACGACAAATGCTCGTGTCGTTTCGTTGGACCAAGTGGCGCAAAGGACCCCAATCTCGAACCAGTTCGCCGAGAAGGTCAGGATCACGACTGAGGGCTGTTTGGATAGGCAATGGCTATCAAGAAGAGGGCGATCACCAACAACGATGACTAACCAGAAGACAGCGCCCAGACGACACCAGAAATGAACAAGCAGCAACCCCAACGTCTCGACTAGTCTACCCCAGATTTACCATGCGTCTGGCATCGTCCCCGAACGCTCAGACGCGGAGTGAATCGGCCTTATCCTGAAATCGATCCGTCTCTTCCCGAGCTCGCTGTTCAGCACAGCCCATGCTCATCTGCAGGTACAACCGCAATCGCCACCCCACCAAGATCGAGCGGCTCTGCACGTCATCACTCACACTGGGTTAGGAAGGAAGGGGCCGTCCCGAGTAGCTGGTGGCTTCACGGGCAAGATGCTCGTCTCTGGTTGGAAGCAAGGCATCGGAGCTCTGGCGCATGGCAAAACAAAGCTTCCCAGCGAGCAACAAGCGTCCTAGAGTCCCTACCACAGATGTTGTACTACGTCAGACCGCACATCAACTCGACCAGCTCGTCATGCAGTGGTGCTGAGCCCTGGAAGCGCGCGCTGCGCGTTTCGGAGAGATAAGGGTAGCTCAGCTCAAGGGTGAGTAGCGGAAGCTGTCCTCAACCATAGAGATGAAGTGCTTTGATCAGCGAGTCTTGGAACTGGAGGATATATAAAGCCTCCCTCGAGCCCACCACAGGGCAGACCTCTGGCCATGCCCAATATGGATCTCGACAGCGCCACGTGCACGGATCCGCTTTTCGACATCCACCCTTGACTGAACTGCGTCTTCTGCGCTTCCGTCCCATCTCTGTGGGAATTTTGGTAAGTTTTGGGTATTTTTCAGAGACAGGATGTGGAAGCGGTGCTTTGGTAGTACACAGGCGTCGTCAAAACCGAGCCCCGGCCGGCGCGCATTACGTTTTCGGGTCGAGTAACTATCTGTTGCTATCTGTGGCTTGCAGGGGTAGGTGATCTGCGGCAGCCCGCACCCCACAAAATGCCCACCAACGCCCAACGTCCGGCGGAAAGATGCGCGATATAATTGTCGAGCCGACATCGCATGGTGGCTACCCCAACCTCACTTTGTGAAGATGGCTATCATATCGTGGGGTCCGGAGACGCGGAGAGTTGGAGGGTGTGCGGGTAAGGGTCAGCATTTGATTTTCCTTGTACGTATCGTTGCGCGCCCATTCGTTACGGCTATGCAGAGATTGGCTTGCAAAGTGGCTATACAATTACACGATAGACGGCTCTCTATCAATGCAATGCGGGACCGCATACAAGAGTGTGGGGCAGTTGGTCAGAAAGGATCGCATTTGTGCATCTAGAATAGGTAGAGGAACCCACCGCCGCAAACTGATTGCCGTGGAGACAGTCACGCCAGGCACGGATTCAATATGGTTTGAAGATAACGGCAAAGCTCAATTCGGCAGCCGTCCCCTGCAACCAGAGACTTCAGTTGCGTCGAGGCATCGGGAAAGGGGTTTGCTTGACTACAAAAAACGATGCAAACGCGTAGAGTGATGCTGGCATGACGGCGGCCGAGTGAGTGGGATGCTTGCGATTGGCTGGCCCTATCCTTATCGCCACAACCAGCGTCAAGGCTTCGTTCTAGCGGCTATCGAGAACATCTGGCAACTCTCGATGCAGGGCGTGCAATCCATCCTGCACGAGCGTCCACATCAGTGCTCGCATCACGCTCTCTCGCAGTTTTTCCCGAGCGCAGGGGACTCGCCGTCGCAGAGCGGCACGGTGGTGCGGCTTGCAGCTGCTGATAACGGCCAAGAGTCACAAAAGTCACGAAGCCACAGTCACGATGCAGTGCAGTTGCCGGCCAGCGGTGTGTGCATGCGAGCCCTCAGCATTGCTTTGGGCAGTCCTCGGGCCAGCACGCCCGCCATGACCAATTGCTCGGCTGTATGGGTAAATTTAGCTGCGCAGTGACGACGGTTGGCGACGCTTTCCAGGAACAAAGCGGTCAATGTCGGGAGCGACTGAGGCTGAGCGGGCCCCGGCTGGGTACGGCGGAGACGCTCAGCGCTGTGCAACCCTGAGCCTGCGAACGCGAGGAGCCACGCTCAGCGCAGGCAAAAGCATGTGTGCGTGAATAACATCAGCACCAACAATTGTACGCTCGCAGATTGGACGGAGCCTCCCCAGATGTGTGGTTCAACAGCAGTAGGCCGCGCTAGAGAAGTGGACAAGACTAGCCGTATCCTAGCATTCATCCTGGGCGCGCGCGGCCGTCGGAAACCCCCAGTTTAGGACGCTCTGATTGCTGTGCAGGTTGATGCTTCATCCCACGGAAACGTTTCGGCGACGCCTGGCCTTGGCCAAGGGCCAGTCTAACTATTCCTCTTACCCTACTAACCGCCGCCACAGCCCAAGACATGGCTCTCGTCTACTACTTATAAGTCTATGCCCCCGGTAGCCCTTATCTCTCCCCTCATTCACATATCTCCCGCCCACCAACTCTTATATCTACCCCTCCTAAGTACGAGGTTTTTGTCGCCAGACACCAGCTCTTCTGCACACCACTCTTGAAGCCCTCTCCCCTTTCTCTTCACCTCTAATACCGCACATCACAACCGCAGTCATGGTATGTCACGACCAGTACTTTCAGGCCAATTGAGGCCTTGAAAGGAACACATTACTCACCACAGTCACACAGGCTGGTTCAACAATCATCTCCAACACGGCAACTGTAAGTTCTCTCCTGTGTCGCGTGCCTCGGCGAGTCCTCAACTAATGCGCCATTTACAGCTCCAAAAATACCTCAGTCTTCCCCAGAAGGACAGGGTCATTGCCGAGTACGTCTGGATTGACGGTTCCAACGGTCTCCGCTCAAAGTCAAAGGTGAGCATTTTCCAGTTTATCCCTCAAAACACATCACTATCGAAGATGCGCCATTTGTGGGCGTCGTGAGGTCGTGGGGTCGTGGGGTGAATATGGTGCAGCCAGAAACGTCCTTTCAGGACTTCTGTACCTGCAGTCATCATCCCTGGTGTCACAAAGCCCACGCATGCAAAAGCTGGACACAGTAAGCAGGGTGGCCGCTTTTGTGTGACCTCACTGCGCAGCGATCGCTCCGCTCTGTTCGGCGTTCCTTATCGGCGACTTCAGCCCACCAAGCCCCACGAAACCCCGCCAGCCACGATCGGCAGTCTCACCCCTCATCGCTCCTTCTTCAGATTCTTCAGCCACTTCCCAAACTGGCACAGTAAGCTAACTGCCCTTCCAGACCCTCTTCAAGAAGGTCTCAAGTCTCGAGGATCTCCCAGAATGGAACTTTGACGGTTCGTCAACGGGCCAGGCGCCCGGTAACAACTCCGACGTCTACCTCCGACCCGTCGCATACTACCCCGACCCCTTCCGTCTGGGCGACAATGTTCTCGTCATGTGCGAGACCTACATGTCGGATGGCAGCCCCAACGCATACAACTTCCGCCACGACGCCGCCATCATCTTCAAGGAGCACAAGAAGCACGAGTTCTGGTTCGGTCTCGAGCAGGAGTACACTCTCCTTGACGAGTTTGGCTGGCCCTACGGCTGGCCCAAGAACGGTTTCCCTGCTCCTCAGGGTCCCTACTACTGCGGTGTCGGCACCGGCAAGGTCTTCTGCCGTGATATCGTCGAGGCTCACTACAAGGCCTGCCTGTACGCCGAGATCAACATCTCCGGCACCAATGCCGAGGTCATGCCCGCTCAGTGGGAGTACCAGGTTGGCCCCTGCGATGACATTGCCATGGGCGACCAGCTCTGGATGTCCCGCTTCATCCTCCACCGCGTTGCTGAGGAGTTCGGCGCAAAGGTCACCTTCGCCCCCAAGCCCATTCCCGGTGACTGGAACGGCGCTGGTCTGCACACCAACGTTTCCACCGCCGAGACCCGTGCCGAGGGTGGCATGAAGGCCATCGAGGCCGCCATGGAGAAGCTCGCGTCTCGCCAGGCCGAGCACATGTCCGTGTACGGCGAGGACAACCAGCTGCGCATGACTGGCAAGCACGAGACATCGTCATTCGACAAGTTCTCCTGGGGCGTCGCCAACCGCGGCTCCTCTGTCCGCATTCCCCGCGCCGTCGCCGCCGAGAACAAGGGCTACTTCGAGGACCGCCGCCCCGCCTCCAACGGCGACCCATACCAGATCACCGCCATTGTTGCCGAGACAATGTTCGGCAAGGTCGAGGGCGCTGACATCGCCAAGTTCAACGCAAAGGCGGAAGAGGTCGAGCAGGAGATGATCGTCCCCGTTGCTAAGCCGTAAAGACTTGACACGTTTGTAATGTCTGCGTTTGGCGTTGCTCTTCTGCCGCCTGGCGTCGTGGATGAAACCTTGACGCCACGCCTGTTCTAGATGCCTGCTCGGCTGGCTGTTTGTCGTTTTCCCTTTCCTACCTCATCACATACCCCACCCCCCTGCTAGATCCATGCTAGAAGCAGCGGGGAGTTAAGCATGGACGCAATGATTGCAGTGTTTGCAATGTAATCTAGACGTGCAATGAATGAACATGATCGAACTTCACTTCATCCTATTTCCTCGATGTGTGCTTGGCAAATAAGTGACTTTTCCTTTGCGATAAAGTCATGATGTACTGTGCCGTGCGATCTTGCCTCGTTAGCCTATTTCAATAGTTCCAACTACAGCTGACGTGCAACCTCCCTCCTCAACCATTCTCCCCAGACGCTCAGATCCCCGGTAACATCCAACGCCCGGGCAATCCTCTTCACCCCATCTTCCGCCTGCTGCGCCCGTTCCAAATCCTCCTCCCCGGCCTTGACTCCCTCGACCACATTCTGCTCGCTCACTACCAGCTCTGCGTTCGCGTGCACATCAATCGTGACACTGAGTGGGGCGTGTGAGGCCACGGACCCTGCACCTTGCGGGTCGGAGAGCAGACCCGAGAGCAGATCGGAGATGGAAGCCGGTGTCACAGCGCCGGATGCTGCACCTGCCTTGGAACTAGAGGGGTGCGGGATGTGAAGGGTGAGGCGGGGTGCGGGCGGTGTGTAAGAGAGGTTGAGGTCGAGTTGTATTGGGGATACCGCCGAGTCGTGTGTGTCCGGGGTGGCTGGCGGTGTTGGCAGGCTGGAGGTTTTCTTCTGCTTGGTTTCGAGAAAGGAGGCTTGGAGGAGTGAGGTCGTGAACGCGTATTGACGCAGTACAGGGAGGATCTCGACGAGCTGCTTCGGGTGGGCGAAGGGCAGACTCTCTAGTCTTCTGCTGTATTCCATCTTAGGGACGTACAGGCTGAGATTATGACTTCTCTCTTCCTCGGTCCCGTCGCTATTGCGGATCAGTGTGGCTCGTGTACTGCGGATCTCATGCGTGGTGGCGCCCGCTGTGCCAGTTATGGCCGGATCGAGTTCATTGGGTCGTAACGCCAGACCGACAAACGTCGTTGCGGTGAAGTCCTGGGGTGGCTCGACACCTACAGATTGGTAGAGTGAGATGTAGGTCGTAATGGGGACCACGAGAGGAGGGTTGAACTTGGCGACGAAACGTATGTTTGGTAGTCGACCAGGATCTGCATCGAGATGCATCGCATCGTCGTCGCCAGATGGTGCTGGCGGTTCCAGAAAGGTTGGCTTGGGTTCTTGCCAATCTATGGATGGTTTGTCGAGAATAATATCGTCGAGCGCATTCGCATCGTTTGCATCGATTGGCTTCTCTATCTTGTCGCTGATCCACTCGTCCGATATACGGATAGGCGTGTACAGTGTGGAGGGAGATGGTTCGCATTCTAGTGTTAGCGAGTACACTGCATTGATGTTCAGATCGTCGTCATCATCCGGGGACTGGCTCTGCTCCTGGGAATCGATGTCCATCTTCTCCTTGCCCTTTTCGGAAGTTGTTGCCTGAGTTCGCGTTTTCGGTATAATGGACCGTCTGTCCATCCAGTACTCTAAATTGAGGCCCAATCGATCACCAGTATTTGGCCTGGGTCGGCCACTTTTCCGGCAAAGCACCTCCCTCTCTGCCTTGAGAGACCGATGCGGCATGTCTTCCTCCAGGACTGTAAGCGCCATCTTCTTCTCGTGCTCAAATAGCTTTCGCAGGCCTGTGTATACACCGGCAATGGCTTCGTAGCAGCTGACTCCCCCGTTCTGCGGTGAGCCCAGCTTGTCTAGGGTTACAAGCTTCTCCAGATTATCTGCAAATCGCTCGAGAGTAGCGTTGATCTTGCTCTGGCCGGGAAGAGGTTGCAAGTTGCGATAGATGATTTTAGTACCAGACGCACCAAACCCAATGCTCTCATTGTGATTATCGAAACCGCCCTGCAAATCGACTTTCTCGACTTCGTCTCCTTGGAAGAAGATCTGCGCGTGTCAGCGTCCACGGCGTAGCACGCATGTGACCAACGGTATGATACTAACCTCGAGAAGATTTGAGTCGCCAACAGGAAGGACATAGCTATGCGGCTCTTTGTGAGGCTCAATACCGAGCCTGTTGCAGAGCGCGAGCACATTCTCTACGCTAATTCTCCCAGGCTTCTGCTTCAGCGTGTCTATGATGTTGTGTAGCCTCCTTGTCCTTTCCGCGTCGTCTGCGCGTCCCATTGCGCTTGCGCTCGGTATTCCTAGCTGCGACAACGAAATGTCCATGTTGACTCCTCCCATCGGTACCCCTCCGAGCCCTCCTCCCCCCTCACTCAGCATGTTGAGCATCGCCGGCGAATCGTAGTTCATCAGGCCGGTCGTTGCGCCTGTGTGAGGAACGCTGCGTGGGGCGGGCGACGAGAAGGCGGGGAGGTGCTTTTGCGACGTGTTGGTTGAGGGTGTCGGCGTCGCCATGCTGCACGTGGGCGTCTTCAAGTCGCTGAAGCGTTGCGCTAGTGGTCAAAAGGAAATGGCTAAGTGTTTGAGCCTTCAGTTCAAGGTGCCATGTTGGTGGATTTGCTGATTGCGTTTGTTAGTAACGGCGGCAGCGGTTGTGAAGCTGGCGCGAGTCAGAGCTTGGCAAATCCACGCGGAAAGATGGCATTGCCAACTGTCGGCCTACCACGACGGAATTAATACTCTTAAGATGAATGGAGTTCGTTCAGAGCATGCACAACTTATTTGATTCGCAACATGGCTTTGGCGCTGACTTGCGCTTGCCTTGGGTATAGTGCAGTGAACCTCAAACTGGTCTCCTCTCAAACAATCTCAATCACGTCGTAGTGAGTACTCTGTACGCATAAACAGAGCATCAGTCCAGCTCAACGATGTCTTCCTCCCCTTCGATGACCTCTGTGATCCTGCCCTTCGATCGACCTCCTGTATTTCGAAGTATTCTTGGAACACCTCTCTTCGTCTTCGCAGCGCTCCTGTCTTTGCCTTCCGCATGATCCAACAAAGACCCAAGCCCACGAGGGGTGGTCGAACTCTCTTGACTATCCAAGTATCCGATAGCACGTGGACGCTTCTTGGGTCGATTCGTTGTCTCCTGCTCACGCTCTGCTTTCTCCTTTGCTTCTTGTTCCCACTTCTTGCGAATTTCGTCTTCAGCTTTGTTGTCCATGGTATGGAAGGAAGCGTGATGGGTGCAGCCGTCGCATTCGTACGAGGAAGATGACTACTAGCTTGTCAATTGGTGCCCAAATTTTGTGCGCTGAGAAAAGATTGAAGCTACCTTGAGAGGGTGCAACATAAAGCGTAGACATGGGCATCGTGACGAGACGATCGACGGCTTGAAGTTGCACTGCCCGCGCGGAGGCACATAGCCCATCTGCGTCCAAACGTTCGACATGTTCATTCAGCCGTGAATATTGTGGCCGAGGCGTGTAAGCACAAGACGAGCGGCACGCGACAAAGTGAGTGAGTCGAGAGCGCGCAGCCCTGATCCGAGCTATGACATGGTGTACCTGATAGGTGCAGGAAAGAGGGCGTGCTTGTAAACGCGAAGTTGTCTCGACTTCACGTGCATCTTGCGGAGTGAACGCGGAAGAGCCCCACTTGCGCCGCCCCGTACGTCATGCCACTGACGGCCGATGTCGCATCGAGGAACTCACAGTGTTCAAAGGAATCAGTTCATTGCTAACAGATTGAGCTTGACTGTGGAATCATGGCGCTGTAATGTCAATGATTTGGAATTATGTCCTAGCTCCTTGTCCTCCGCACCTGTACGACGGGGCTTGTGACCGAGCCCACACCGCATCCCGCGATGTCTATCATCTGCCTTTTGTCCGTTTGGCTATGATACTTTGGGAATGAATCCGCCTTGGTTCCACACGGCCTAGACACAAGGTGGAAGGGCACCATCGTCGGCAGGCGGCCGAATCTATTGAGCTTGCCGATCGGCATAGCGGGGTACGTCGTCATGTATAAATCCTTCCCAATGCTTCGGGGCCTGTACAGCCAACAAACCAATCTTGCATATCCTGAACAGCACTTTTTAGTCTCTCATATCTTTACCCGACTCCTCCTCACAATAGCAGATATGGTCGCAGGAGGCTGTGTGTGCGGAAATGTCCGCTATGAGGCCGGAGGAGAGTCTGCGGCGAGTGTGAGTGAGCGCTTTGGGACTTATCCCGGTTACTGATAGGGGAATTAGGTCCTCTGCCACTGCAAAGACTGCCGCAAGATTGGTGGCAGCACCTACAGCACCAACGGTCTGTACGACGCGGACAACTTCAAAGTTACCAAGGGAACACCTAAGCAATTCAAGAAGACGGCCGACAGCGGCAAAGAGATAGTCTCGAGCTTCTGGTATGTGGTTTGTGTTCTCGCCGAGGGAATAACGAGGCTGATATTCATAGCGGCGACTGTGGTTCGACCATGTGGCGTGAAGGCCCTACCTTTCCCGGCAAGAAGATCGTGAAGGTGGGAACACTTGACGACACTAGCATTGTTGACAACCTCACGATCAACGCTGAGCTGTATGCGAATACCAGGCCCAAATGGGTGGCGCCGCAGTCGGGCGCTGACCAGAAGAAGGCCATGGAATAGAATGTTCGGTGTCGTGAGCGAAGATCTCTGGATGAAATCGATAGTAGATGTCGGAGGAGTCGTAGCAATAATGAATTACTCGGAATCTGAGCTCTCGGGCTCCTTCAGACGCTCTCGCATCATCTGCGCGTTCTGTTAGTGACGACCATGGTGTCGTGGTGGAGAGCTCACGTTGTTCAGTCTACCCTTGAGCTCCGTAATCTTTGTCTCCTTGACTAGGATGTGCTCTTCGTCCAGCTCTTCGATGATGTATTCGTTGTTGTTCTTGCTGTCGATGTCGACCAGCATGGCCTTGATAGACGCGTCGCATCGCACTAGGGTGCCTGTGCACGTCAGCATAGCGCAGCTAAGGATGTATGGATGTGCTTGCCTCTGATAGCCTTGACCATGTTGAACGTGTAGAATGTTAGGTGTAGGTGGGTGTGTAAAGTGGTGGGATGGACAACAGGGTACTTCAATAGAGTTGCGTGATGGCTCGCGAAGGCTTATTTAGCGAACCTGCAAGGGTGAGAGCTAAGCTTTCCGCGGCGATCCGTCGCGAGTACTCTCAACACCATGTCTGCCACAGGATTGCAGATTTACAATGACGCCCATTTCTTTCTCCATGCGTGTTGAATCTTGTTTCGAAAGCTTTCAGCGTCCAGCTCTGCTTTGACTGACCCATTTGCTTGCTCATACGCTTCCTTCCAGTCACACTCACCATATCCGCAGTTGCCTAGCACGAAACAAGCAGCCGTACTGGCCAAAATCATGAGACATGCTGAACGCGACCGACTCACCACATGCGATAGCTTCACCTCACTTCATATCTTTTCTCCTCATCTTGTCTTTCTCGTCCCTGTCCGGGGCACTTGCCCGGGATATCTTTCCTACGTCTTCATCCCTAGTCATCCAGACCTTCGTGACGATGCCGCCAAACCCCTATTCAGAGTACATTTCGACGTCAGCGGCATTACCTATCACGCCAGTGATTCCGAACCAGCCACCGGTTGAGACGTACCCTGAGCTATTTATCGCTACCGAGCAAACTCCAGCGGGCGGCCAGGTTAAGAATCGCGTCTTCAACTACTACTTTCTCTTCTTGGGTCTACTGGCTGCTATCTTGGCTGCACTACTATGGTGGATGCATCGCCAGAGGCGAAGAAAGCAGGAGCAAGTCAGGCTGAGAGGGCAGCATGCCCTTGTAAGAGATGTCGAGCGTTGGGCAATGTACAGACGCCACCAATCGCCAGTTGTGGAAGGACTAAATGAATTTGGTCAAGCACCACCCCCATACAGACCTAAATCCGACACCCCTGCGACCCTAGAACCCTTAAACGATGCCATGGATGGAGCTCTCAGTGTTCCGATACCGCCTAGAGCTCTTTCCCGCGATGAGATAGATCACATTTGGTTGCCAGGCTACTCCGAGATCAATCTGAGAGACAACAGTAACACGGCCGCTCCTCCTGTAGGATCACATACCGGGAGAACTTCTGCGCGCACAAATCCCACCTGACATCGCTTCCATCACTCAGCTGAGCCACACCAGTCCGCAAATTTCTGGCCGAGCATTACCCCCGACTCACTCGATTTGAAGAGTTGGGAGGCAGTATTGTGTTATTCGCTGATAGCTACAAGCATCCATTTTCATTTTACGAGCAAACGATCCAAACTCAGCACGGAGGAAGCCAGACCAAGATCGAACGTTCGAGCCTGCCATTGTCCCTGTTACACGAGATGACTCCTCCATAAGGGACCGTTCAAGTATCGCTCGTAACTGGACCCTAAACCCCCGAGATATGGGAACCACCCATTTGCCTGCAATCATATGTCCTGGCTGGACCTGTCAACACAGGCGGAAGACTTTAGCTACGATGCCGCATTTATTGGTTGAGCAATCATGTCGGCACTTGGTTCGACAAGGTGACCCTTTCTCAACCATAGTATATAGTGAGGCTATACTTGGGACTTTACTCCTTAATTTTTGCGTCGACTTTCGATGTCAAAGCTCATTCCAGACTTCATCCAATGCTCCACTCAAGCGATTGGTAACGCAGGACGTTGTCAGCAAACGCCCTTTCCAGTGAGACCAGCACTCAGCGCCACCAGCACTTTGCCGTCGAAATTTTCACCGTCAGCATAGCTGGAAGAGGAGAGAGCTCGACCTCCCGATCTTGGGTGTTCTCATAAGGCACCGCGCCGACAGCATGCACGACACCTCGACCAGCACCAGCAGCGCCAGCAGCGCCAGCAGCATCGACAGCCTGGGCACCAACCACTTGCCACCAGAAAACAAGTACATCAAATTCGAGCGCTACTTCCAGCGCTTCATCAGGCTTGGACGCGAGGTGCTCGGAAAAGACCACAGCTCCAATTCCCTCAGTGCCCGCACTCTCAACGCCAGTCATTACTTTCACCTTCACAGACAAGTCAGTAGATGGCTTTCGCACCCCGACAACGCCGCCCTATTCACGGATAGTGACACCTACTTCTACCTCGCTCAGATCGCAGCGACAATTCATACGGTGGAGATCGCCCTAGCTCTCCCACACAAACCTATCAATTGGCCAGGCGCTGCATCTGGGCCCAATCCTATCTGGCCTGGGGTTGAGAAACATGATGTTTTCTGTCAATTCGACAGGCTGATCAGGGGTGATCGTATTTTGGATACTGAAGAGATGCCATGGAATTTCCAGCACAATGCCACTATCAGCAACTGAATGTGTGTGCGTAGGATCGCATCCTACAGTACCGAGGAATGAGAAATATACTGGTGACAATAAGACAAGATTCCTTTGGTGGTATTAGATTAGTGCTGTTCTTCTGTTAGTATGTAAACCCCTTCTTCAGCGAGTAAGCAGTGTTGATAGAGTCTTCTCAATACAAACAATCCACTCAACGAAACCCTCCAAGCTGTGACTCGTTAAGACCTCTCAGCACAGAAAACGTAACCTTTCTATATGCAATGCTACCTACTCGCTATGCCGCCAAACGCTGTCAAGAAGTCACCGCACAATGCTCAGGCAACAGTATCGCTCTCCTCCTGAGCCAGCAAGCCTGTGCGCTCAGGTGTGCTACTACCAACCCGTCTCCAAAACATTCGCCCTGCCCTCTCGTCCCTCCACACCTCCAGCCTCCTCGTACCCAGGAAACCCCAGTGCCATACCAGGCCTGCGACGAAGCCCACAGCATCATTCTTGAATGCCAGTATGGCCGCAACTGTCACAAGCAACACCATGTACCTCTCCTTCCTCTCGCGCTCATCCAACTCCTTGACCCTCTTCCCGTCCCACGGCAGCCCTTGATCGTGTTCGCGAAGGTCTCGCGCGTCCGTGTTGACACTCTCGCCGACTTTCGCAAGTTCCACGCCTGCCGCCAGTACGAGCACGCCGAGTAAGCTCTTTGGGATGCCGGCGAGTAAAGCGACGATGCCCTCGCCCTTCCAGAATGCGAGGATACCTAACAGGAACTTGACCACGCCGAGGAAGATGATCGACGAGCCACTGCGTGCGCCGAAGCGGTACTGCCCTGCTAGGCCTCCGGAGCCGTGGCATGCGGGCATAGCCCCGAAACAGCAGCCCAGCAGGTTGATCAGGGCAACTGAGATCCCGAGCGAGGTCACCGTCGGTGCTGCAGGGTAAGGGGGAGAAGGCAGCAGATCGGCAGACAGGGCTGATGCGGCGATGACAGAGTTGAGGATTGTGAGGGGTAGTTGGCCAAGCGAGGCGGTCGAGATGGCTGTCCAGAAGTCGCTTGCTGAGGGCTGAAGGACGGGAATTGAGGTGGTGGGGTGGCTTGGGTTGGACGGCGTGGGTCCAAGAGCAGAGAGCAAGAGGCCGATTGAAAAGACGACGAGTGCGTAGGGGAGTTTGGGGTACGCGAAGGTAAGAAGAAGAAAAAGAACTGCTGCGATTGCCCACAGCAGATTATCTCCCAACCATGGTCCTGTCCATGAGAGTGGCTTGAGCATCGTCGTGCCTGCACTCAGGCAAAGTGATAGACCGGCGCCGACTTGGATGCCTTTGACAACTGGGATAGGCGTGACGCGGTTCGCCCAGTTGATGAGTCCCGTAATACTGAATAATCCCACTAGTGCTGCTACAGCCAGACCCGCAGCTGCGTTTTCTTCGAGTGTGAACTTCCGCGCTATGGCCACCGCGGCGATGGCTTTCATGGGCTGCACTGGGAGCGGTATGCCAAATGCGATGCCTGTAAAAGCATTGGCTGCTCCAGTGAACAAGAGAGTCGAGGGCAGCGAGATGGAGTTCGTGATGACCAGAGCTGTCATGAGTGGTAGGAGCGTCCCCAGGTCGCCCAGCGAGCCTGAGAGCTCTGCGAGGGGTTGCAATCTCAGTGTTTGGACATTGTGTTTGTGATTCTGGCGGAGCCGTGGGAACGGATTCGCGAAGAACGGCATGGCTCGCCGGATGTTCAGGAGTCAATGTAACACTCGAAGCAGATGCAGAAAACCAACATGAAGGAAACGAAGAGTGTTCAGAACCCAGACACCATGATACGGTGTACAATAAGCAGCTTACGCGACAAAGGTGGGATGGTGGTGTCAAGCTTCAGCCACGCGAGCAGAGGTCTGTCGCATCACAAGGGAAAACGCTTGTCCACGTGTGTCGCGCCAACCGGATAACGCTGCAAGTAAGACCGCGATAGGGATAGCTGGCGTGTTCGCAAGGAGCTGTTGGTGGATCTGTGAGGGGTGACATTTAGCGCTGTAATCGATGGATGTTGCTACACATGCTGAGTCTGGCAGGTGTCTTGCATCGCTGCTGCGGGTGGCTTGCAGGGTATAGAAGGACCTCGCGCACCTTGATCGATGGTTTTTGATTATTGCTGCAAGCATAAGGTTCAGCAGCATCTGACAGACGAGGCTCTGCTCTTCTTTACGGTCTGGCGTGCAGCCGGAGATGTCTTACCCTCCCCACATTTGCGATCAGCGAGTCAACGTCATGAGATCCGAACGGGACCTCGAGAAGACCGGTCCCCGAGATAACGAGCGTCTAAGTCCAATGCTACAGGTGCTAACAGCCATCAACAATTCGCTGAACCTAGTCCGTTCAAGCACATCAGAAATGTCATTTCCTGTATGAACCTTATACTCTCCAATCAGCTTGACAGCCTCGATCCTCAGCGCATCTATGACACAGAGCCACTGTAAGAAGCAAAGTAGGAACGCGTTTTCCGAGTGCGACTCCAAGCATAGTCCTGTCCTGGACTCAACCCGCCTCCAAGCTGTCCGTCATCATCCTCTGCTGTTACTGTTGTCCAACTCGGCTGTGGCGTGGCTGCCTCTGTGAATATGTTGTTGGTGTAGGCTGTGGTGGAATACGCCTCAGTCGCGCGTGACCAGAAAGTGCACTGAACGTCTGAAAAGATGCGTATGCCGTACATGATAATTGTCTAATGCTATGGGTATCTCCAAACTCCGTGCCATGGCTATGATGCCCCAAACCTAGAACGCCTTCAACAAAATGAGGCTGAATAAACCAATAACTGCCAAACAAAAGTCCAGGCCACCACCTACTGTGTACCGACATGGGAAGCCTTTCACAGCTCCAGTAGTATGTCGAAAATGTTCGGCGTGTTGGGGCGCCATGAAGACGACACTGAACTGAGGTCGAATAGGCGTCGCAGAACAAAGTCGTGTCTACTTACTGTTGGAGTAAGCTGTCGGACAACTGGGTTTTGCTGCCAGGGGGCATATGACTGCCTGGGGTAGAGCTGTCTCTTGAAGGCGCAGCTGGTCGGTCGAAAGATTCTCTCGTTTTCCCCTCTGACGCCTCATCGACGTCCTTTCAGACTTGAAGCCCTGTCTCCTCGACGACATCCGTGGCAGTTCTGGGCTCTTTGCTAGGCCACTCACCTGCTGCCTGATTCGAATCGCGTTCTACGAGAATCGCCTGATGGCCTAGGCCTTCTTTTTGCCCTTTCCTTTCTTCTTCTTGCCAACCTCCAGTGTTCCACTTTCGAGTTCACCATCTTCCAAGCCGAACTCCCCCTTCTCCTTCATCTCTTTGACCTTTGCTTCACCGCTGATATACATGACCAGGTCGTTGTTCTGGTCTTCGAGATCGGCTTTCTGCGCCTCCAGCTCTTTGACTCTGGCCTGAGCGTCTGCAACAATTTTCTCGCAATGCTTGATGCGGGTGAGGAGAGACTCGTTGACTGTCTTCTCCTCCTTGTATTGCTTGTTGAGCTTATTCGCAAGGTCTTGCGCCACAGCCGCTCTCTGAGTGTTCCTCGCGCTGTCCTTCTCTAGCGTCGCCATTGTTGCCAGACTCTCAGAATGCTCAATTTGCAAAGTTTTGAACTCCTTGGCTAGACGAGACGCTGTACGTGATGCTTCTTCGGCAGCAGCCACAGCCTTGGTACTCTTATCTGTAGCCTTTGCCAGCTGTTCTTCGAAATAGGCGCGTTGAGATTCGAGCTGAGATGTTAGTAAGTAGGCATACTCCATGCCCATGTTATCCAGCTTTTCGCGTGGAACGTTGTCATTGGCGTAACCAGTCATCCCAGTCTGATGAGTTGAAGCAGGGAGATCGACGAGTTTGCCATCGGCCTTGTTCTGGATCAAACGATGAACGTAGCCATCGCCAGCATAGTCCCAGACATGCTGCGTCACGACGTCCATTGCGTAAGTGTGCTTCGTTGCTTTGTAGTGAGCGAAAGCGTGTGCCTCGTCATAACGCCCACAACCTATGTTACCACAGATGACACAAATCCAAAGATTCTCGGTGGCACCACAATCCTTGCAGATGTTTTCTGCGTCGCCTTCAAGACCTTGTTGCGTCATGAAAGCGTCGTTTTGCGTGTAGCGGCAGACCGGACAGCCTGACCCACGCCATTTCTCCAAGCATGCACAATGGAAGACATGCTGACAAAGGATCGTGAGAAGGCCCGTGGTTTCGTCCATTCGCTCAAGACAGACCGGGCAAGTCGGAAGCTCGATCAGTGCGGGTGTGGGAGGGGCATGTGGCTTGGCCGTGAGCGAGGTTGCGAGTGAAGTGCTCTCGGCAGAAGGAGAGTTGCTCGAAGTTGGGGTCAAAAGTGCTGTTGGTTCTTGGGATGCGGCCGGCGTGAATGGGTCATTTGTAAGATCAGGGTACGAGGACGGGTCGCGAGTGGAAGAGTCGCCGTCCTGGAAATTGATGGATTTGACGAAGACAACATGGCAGTACTCGGGCTCCATGCTGTTGAATGTCTTGCCGTTCCACTCCTTCCTCCACTCTCTCGCTTTAGTCGACTCCCGAAACTTCATCAGCACCATGTACTTATTCGCTCTGCTTGTCCTAATGAGCCTAAAATGTGAAACGTCTTCTCTTGTCTTCTCTCCAACAAAGCCCAAGAAATCCGACGGCGTCATGTACGAGGGCACAGCCAGTATGCATAATGTAGTACAATCTTGTTCGACAAACGGCCCGTGTGCATCCTCCACGTCGTCGTAAAGTCCTGGAGTCTCTTTGCCATCGCGGAACAAGTGCACAATACCCCAACCAACTTCTGTATTCTTGGGGTCGGAGGGGATGAATTTGCCCTTGGTTGCTAGGCCACCAGATGTCGCCGCTTGCTTGTGGGCTTGTCGAGCTGGGTCGCCGCTGTTGCTCAGGAGCATGTCGATACTGAGAATGGAGATGGTGTCGAAGCGCCAGTCTTGGTGAGCGGCAAAGCTCTTGTGCCGTGTGTGCGAACCACTCTCGGTAGGATCTCTGTCAACTGGTACGGGGCTGTCGTGATGGTGGGCGGAGAACGAGGTTCGTGTGCGATGGCTGGGGCGTCGGCTGCTTGAGACTGCCGCAGCGCCACGGGTCCTGGGGACTGGCGCTGTGGAGCTCCACGAAGCCTGTCTGTGTGCTGGGAGCTCTGTTGTGAAGATGTCGGTCCTCGGCGGCGGAATGAAAGTCGTGTCTGCAGCAGAGCGCGAGGAATGGAGCTCGAAGAAAAGGTGAAACAGGTACTCTGGCATCACAGGCGACACTGCAGTGGATGCATTTCAACCAATGCGTAGGCGCCTGGGTGTTGTGTGATGAGAAGATACAATGTGACTGACGAACGCTCGTAGCTTAAGTGTGCGGGGCGCACAGCGTGGGGCAGGCGCGTCACGTCCAGAACACGGAGAAAGTGTGGCAATTTCACAACTACCCCGGATTACAGCGAAAGTAGAACCAGTCAGGTAGGCCCCACGCTTACGGGAGGGGTCCATGTGTCAGTGTCATGTATGCTAGTGTTCATTATTGTCGTCAATGCAACCTATATCAGGTGTGGAAACGCCCTAGCTATGCAAGTATAACCCCCTAAGCCAACATAAACGCCTTTCCGTACAGCATAAGAACATATGCATAAAGCTCCAGTGATATGGATAGTGTAAAAACAAGGATCCGGTGTGCGCCCGCAGGTGATGCTGTCGTACCTTTTTCGGTACGGTTGACTAAAGAGATGTGTAGGGGTATTGCTGGATAAAAAGTTGAAGGAACAGGAACACAGAAAACTCAAGGCATGCGTCCGTACTATGGCTGCTGGTCGGCGGCATCGACCATTTCAGTATCGGGGACGTCTTCGATTTCATGGCCTCTGTTATTGACCACGACTCTGCGACCACGTTCACTCAGAGGAACGCCATCGCGTGCGGCACCAAAGTCCAAGACCTGAGAGACTATTAGCTACTGCCACCGCTCGAAAATCGGATTTGGGAATGGGGGCTTACCTCGATGTACGTCAAGCTATTACGCTGCACGGCTGCGACGCATCGACGCTCGTTGAACTTGACTTGCCAAACGCCGCTGAGGTCGGTCAGAAGATCCTGCACAAATTCGCCAGTCTTGACGTTCCACATCTTGAGAGTGCGATCTGAGCCCGAGATGACCTTCTGTCCATCGTGCTGGAAGCAAGTGATGGCTCCAGTATGAGCACAAAGCCTGCTCTTGCATTGACCGTTCTCAGGGTCCCAGATGCGCAATGTGCTGTCCGCTGCGGCGGAGACGAGGCGCTCGTGGCTAAGATCAAGCAAGCCGACCAGTGACGTATGACCTTCCAGGGTAAAAATACATTGGCCGGTCTCAAGCGACCACACCTTGACCAGATTGTCCATAGAACCACTAATACAGCGATTGCGAGCATGGTCCAGGACAACACTGTAGACTTTCTGCGTGTGGCCTTGCAGTCGCTGCAAAGTTTCACCAGTGGATATCTTCCAGACACGAACGGTGTAGTCATAACTTCCACTGACGAGAGTATCGCCGTGAGCTGCTATCGCACGAACAGAGTGGTGGTGGCCAGTCAGAGCGCGAACAAAGTAAGGGTTTTCGAGGTCGCTGGCGTTGGTGGACGTATTTTGGAAGATCCCACGGTCGCCAGGCTTCGGGAGCTTCCAAACTCTCAGTGTGCTATCTCGGGACCCGGTGATGATCGTATCCTCTTTTGGCATCATGATCGGTTTGCCTTCAACGGTTTCGCCAATCTTGGTTGGTTTCAGGATTACCAAGCAGCGAACCGTCGACGTGTGACCCTGGAACACAGAGGTGCATCTTCCCTTCTCAATGTCCCATACTCGTACTGATCGATCTGTAGAGCCGGACACGAGAGTGTTACCTTCGTACTGAAGGGCCCATACGCCACCTTCATGGCCTTCGAGACGGCTTCGTAGAGCTCCAGTCTTCGTATCGTAGACATTGATGTTGGTGTCATCGCTGCCCGTCAAGATCTTGTCTGTATCAAATTGAAGGCAGGTAACAACATGACGCTGGTGCGCCCGGAAAGCGATATGTCTTGGCTTGGTGTCCTCGTCCATCCAGCTCTTGCGGATGAGGTGATGTCGCTGATAAAGGGACTTGAAAAGGTGCATGTTACGGAGGCTGGTTATTCCAAGTTGCGGATCCGGAATCGAGGTTTGTGCCCGTTGGGCGTATGCGTTGGGTCCATCGCGCTGCTCGATCGGCAGCATATGTGACATGAACTGCGCCTTGGTCGACATCAAGCCCTTTTTGCGTTGCTTCTTGGACCCGCTGTGTTTACTGAGGGCTTTCCTCTTTTGTCGCATAGAACTTGACCGAGTAATTATTGCGCCCTCTTGGTCGGCGACCGTACTTGATCCTGAGCCGGTGGCATGCTCATTGTCTGATCTGGAAGCAACAGATAGTCCTCGTAGGTCGCGTTCGTAGCTCTCGGCGTTCTCTGTGAATTGCCAGCCCCATCCTTCTTGCACCGCACGCTCCAGTTCACCAGAAGGTAGTGTGAAGCCGTCTTTCTCGAGCAAGTCTTTCCAAGCCGTTTCGTGGGTATCGATGAGCTTTCGCCAGTGCTTTGACACCCGCGCAGCACTGCACATGCTCCTAGCATCCAGGTAGCTGATGACTTCGAGCCCGAGCTCTGTAGGCAAGGAAGCGATGAAGTCGCGTTTCAGAGCTGGATTGACGACATCGGCGACGAAATGTAGAGTAGACTTTTTGCATCGACGCAGCATCTGATACATGACATAGTCCTTCATCTCCTCAGGGAGCGCATCGAATGCATTCAGCATATCCGGAATGCCCGTGATTGTTGGTGTCATTAGCTGTGGGTTGGGGCTGGCTGCCTCATTTTCGTTCGGTAATTTCGTCTGTGATAGATCCAGCGAGGAAACATCGTTCGATTCATAGTCGGCTGCCAGGCCTGATGACGAGGCTCCAGCAAGGCTCTGCTGGGCGTTCGCAGCATACGTGGTAGGCGACAAACTCGGACTAGGTAGGCTGGCGTCTTGTGCAGCTGCGATATCCAAATGAATCGGCGTCGGTCGCGCCACTGGGAAATGCGGCTCCATGTCGGACTCAGCGATCGGAGGCGTTGCTGCCGCGCCAGGCCCATCGACGACGCCTGTAGAGAAGGATTGTGACTGCGACGATTCCTGATTATCGAACGACGTGGCCTCGGTATGTGACGGTTCAGCAGTCGTGTCTCGCATTTGCCTCTTCATCTCAGCGATCCTTCCAGCCTGCAGCCCTTCCAATTCGGTCTCGGGAGTGGCCGGTACAAGATCCTCCATGTCGTCAGGTGTCATTCCCACTTGCGTAGAATCATTATCTCGTGTAGAAATTCGAGGTTTCTTGCTGCGACGCTGTAGGCCTGCCATTTCAGCAGCCTCTCGTATCGACGGCGGTGGAGGCGAGTCGTCTATTGGATCTCTCTTTCGGCGGCCAGATACTGACCGTAATGTGGGGGGCTGGACGTTCGCAACAGGGCGTTTTGTGCGGCTGGGAGAGGCAAAGGTTGCAGGTCCCTTGAACGTGTCTACCTTACGCATCTTGCCGTTAGAGACTCGTAGCTTTTCTTGGAGGGCGGTGTGCTACGCAAAGAGTGTTAATTCTGTGTAATAAAGGCGTCTGCCCTGAGCGGCCTGCAAACAGGGCAGATCCCTGGACTGGTTGGCTGCGTACCTCTTGCACTTTGCCGGGAGCATCCTCGGCCTCCTCGAACAGACAGATCTCTCCGCCGTTGTCGAACAAGATCCTACGTATCGCTTCTGGCGCTCGAACTTGGGCCAGTGGGTATTCCTTTGGGTCTCGCTCAGCGAGGCTCGGCGCGTTGATGCGCATAGGAGCGAGTGTGGTCACTGTAGTTGTCGTGGTCGTCACGGTGGTAGTTGTTGTTGCAGGTGCAAACGAGAATTGGCCTATGGTGGCGTGTGAGTCGCGCGATTTTGGCCGGTTGAGGGCAGCGTGGCCCTGGGTGCTCGAGGCCATGTTGGACAGCGAGTGTGTGCGTGTGAAGTGCGGCGGACGGTCTGCTTGGGCCTGGCGTTCGTTCGTGTGCCAGGCAAGGTGAGAGTATGTACGTGTGTATGCGTTTGTTGGGGGTTGTCGCGGTGTTGGCCGGATGTCCTCAAAGACGGTTCGTGTTGAGGCGACCGCTGGCTCAAGCGTGTGATCGAGAGGGCGAGGGGCAAGAACACGCGGGGGAAGCTGTTCACTGAAGCGTCCCGGTCATATCGCCAGCCTCGCGTTGCAGGGCGTGGATAACCGCGAAGAGGTGGCTAGTCGAGCGTGGGCCTCGGGTTGTGGGTCGCCGCTGACGAGGGAGCAGCCAGAAAGGAGGCGGCACGCGTCGGCGGGGCAGTAACAACGCAGAGCTCCGGAACAGAACACGAAATCACCAGAAAGTACGCAAGGTCGAGGAGGGGCAACGAGAGAGCGGAGAGGCGGTATGCAGTGGAGCGCTGGTCGACAACGCTGGTGGTGGTGGTGGGGATCACACTTGACCTGCCACGCTCCCGCTAGACAGTTCCTCCCTTCTGATTCGCAGACGGTAAGGTAAGCGGGACCCACCACCTTGCCGCGAAATGGATAATCTCCTCACCATGGCAATCGTCGAGTCTACACAATCACTCCCACTTCACTTCGCAAAGCCATTGTCTCAAAATTGTTGCAGTGACCTTCTTCACCACTGCTCTCTACAGCTACAGCCAAGTGCCAATGCAGTGTTGCTCGACTAGGTTTGTCCGTGCGTCTGCACCGTGTCAGATTTTGTCACATTGTGGCAACAAGCATCGCCCCTGGTGGGAAATTCTCTTAGCTCGAGGAGGACAACAAAACGGCTTCCATGTCTTTGCTGTATTCTTCCGCTTACTCTTTATGTGGCAATGACACTTCAACCAACGTTCAAGTTGGATGCATGCTAAGACGATCTGGTTCTGCGTTCGTCCCATACAGACATGCTCTGGTCCTTTCACATGATTCCAGGTGCTTTTGCCAAATCACATATCAGGAGTCTCGCATCGTCTATCAACCCATAAACTGCAGAGGGCTTGCTGATCTGTAGGCTAATCAAAGCTCAAAGTAAAAGTAGTCCAACATGTCTCTCGAAGACCAAGGCCTTGTGTCGAGAGTCTCGGTCATGATGGACGTCTGTATGGTGCATAGTTCTCTCGAGTCTCATACAAAGTCCTCATACTTTTCGTGTATTCATGACCTTGTCTTACTGCTTTGGCCTTCTTCCTCCCCTTGCGGCTGTGCGATCGACGCAGGCTTCTTCTTTATCCTACATGAAGGCCCTTTTTCGGATCTCAACGGCCCCAGTGTATCAGTTTCGCCGAAGTTCGTACCCAGTACATGAGGACTCCCGACGAAGAACTTTCTTTTGCCGTGGAGTGGTCCTGGCGGCTCATATGACGTCGCAAAGGGCCTGAAACACCATCTCAAGTACACTCAGCCTTGCATTGACCAGATCAGCGATCGTTTGGCATCCCCTGAAGACCGGCACTGCGTATCCGGGGTCGCAGAGCAGAGACCTCAGCGAGGTCGAAGCGTGTTGGCGATATTTAGTCTCCTGTCGGTGTTGTTGGTCGTGTGTTGTTGTGGCCCCTTGAGAGTATTTGACCGAGAAGCTCTGACGGAAACTCTGCTGGTAGAGCAGAGTGGTCAACTGTGTTTTGACACCAAAAACCCGGAATTGGGATGCGCTCCTTCCCAACAGAGTAGCGCGGATCAAGCCCTGGAGATATCCGAATCTCAAAGTTTGTGAGGTCGGCGATACTAGCTACAGCAGTTGCGTGCACAATACGAGATGAGATGAAACATTTTCTTGAAAGCAACGCGCACTCGACGATAGGAACAGGAAAGGATGAACAGAATTGCAGCATGGATGTGCAGCACCAACCAAGTGTTCAAGATGCCGATTAACTGATCATCGAATATCAGCGGGCCTGATGTGCAAGCATCGACATTGCGCCTCATTTCAGGAATCAGAACACCTAGCCATGGCGGCTGGGGGCTGAAAGGGGGCGAGCGAGTATCGCCATGCGTCGCCTGGTTGTTGTGGATGTGGATGTGGATGTGGCTGTGGCTTGGCGCATCTGATTGTCGCGGTGGAAGCAATCAGATGACGAGGAAGTTCGACCAGAAGCGAGCTGCATGTTCGAGATTACAGTGACATTTGCTGTCGTTGCCGTGTCAGTGGTCTGTCCCTCTCTGTCAGGTCCGCTCGGTGTGTGTATGGGTGGCACGGCTACCTCCCGTAAAGCGAAGCTCTCGGCGTGTACACAGTATCCACCTGTCGATGGCGCTAGGGTTCTAGGGTTGGTCGATGCTGAGACTAGATACTTTCTGGGCGGACTGGAGGACGCCAGCGGGACAGGGTCGACTGTGAACCTGGGACGATCAGAAGTCGGCCTGATCGAAGGAGAAATACCGAGTAGTCAGAGATGATATGGCTGCGCGCTGCTCGCTGCTCGCCGCTCGCAAAGTTTGGCTCATCCACCTCGATACTCGCCGGACCAACTTTGTGTGCGCCCGTCCAATCCGCTCCCGCTGCATGCTCGCTCGCGCGCTGATTGCTCGCTGCATGCAACACTCCCCTTGAGCTAGTCCACTGCTGGTCCTTTCGCGTTCACTGCCCGCCCTCTCTCCACTTTGCTCCATTGCACAGCATCGCCGTCGCACATGTCCCCCCAGCCAGCGTGGACCACCGCCAGCCCTGCACACGCCGTGCTCGGCCGCCTCTCTCATTGCGACCCCAATGCAGCGCCGCGCAGCTCCTGTTGATACCGGTAGACCCTGAGGCCCCGGCGTCTCCTCGCCAGCAGCTGCACACTTGCGCGCATCCGCGACTCAGTCGACCGAACCTGTGTCTCTGCTGAATCGCGGCCCCGCCCCAAAACGACCACGCCACCCAGGCCAACACGCGTGGAGACCAGCGTTTGCTTCTTTACCCATCATGGGACGATCCCGTGGCCAGTTCTCCTTTCCCATTCCCGGGCGCCGTTCGCAAAGGACAAAAGAATCTCAAACCGCCGCCAGTCCCAGCGCACCGCACTCTTCCCACGCCCAGCCATGGCCCTCCCACCTCGAAGAGCCCACCAGTAAAGCACACCGCGTGCTAGGCACCTCGGAAGCACCCATGTTCCGCACCCAGTCCCGCCAGGCCAACACCATGCCCTCCAGTCCTGCCTTCATGAACATCAACGTCTCGTCCGAGTCTGGCTACGGCAACGAGTACGACGACAGGACGTCGGCAGCTGCCGCTGAATACACCACACGGCCTGCCATATCGAAGCGCCCGTCGTCAAACATTCTGGGCAACACCAACGCTGACAGCTCCCGGCGAGGCTCAGACAACAGCACCGCCAGCTATCGTCTCAACCCCCAGGCATCCAACTCCACTTTGCGTTCACACTATGACGCAAAGAGCTCGCCGCTCTCCATCTCCCAGCAAACCTCCAACTCTGCAGTTCGCGATATGGCATTAAGAAGAGGAAAGCCGCAGGTCGTTGCAGACACCCATGCCCATACCTTCAATGGCTACGAGGCCAGCCCTGTGTCGCCATTGATGCATTCAGAAAGACGCAAGAGCAAGCCGGCACGACTAGACCTTACAAAGTTATTTCCCAAACCAAATGTCGGCGACGCCCATAAGTACTCACACCCGCTTCTCTCGCCGAATAAGATGGTCGATTCGCCAGCTGCCATGTCAATGAGCTCGGAGTACTATGCACAACCCATGACCAGAGAACCTACGCCAGCACCAAAGGGACACGCAAAACTGACCAAGCATGCAACTCGTCGACATGCAGAGCACGCTCCACCAGTACCAAAGTCTCCGCGGCGCCTCTTCCAGCGTGATCAGTACGACAACGCAAAGGTTCACGTCCGCAGGCCGCCAAAAGGTGTTCAACACTGGTTTGATGCTCTTGACGAAGACAGCGACGAGGTTCTCGAGTCGCCAAATCAACAAGTACATGCCCCTCAAGCACGGCGACCAAACAATACACACCGGATTCCCCTCCGCAAGACCTCGCTTGGTGGTCTCTACCAAGACTCTTCACCATCCTCGCAACCTGCACCACGCGCACAGAAGTCGGTTCCAGGCTTCAGCTGTGACTCCTTTTCGCACGAGGACATGATTGACATCAGCGGCCTGACCTCACCAAGTCAATTCTCCTTACCCAACTCGACCAGGACTAAAGAGTCGACAATATCAAGACACAACCTCAAAGACTCGAGTTGTTTGTCCTTCTCATCATCTGAAGATGAGTACGAGGAAGACCGACGGGCACTCCGCAACTTCACGGTCCGGAAGAGCATAAACATAGATGACGATGCAGGCGACATTGTGTTTGGCCAGGCCCAGGCTTTCGAGATGCGACCAAATCGCAACTTAGAGCGCAAGATGAGTATGATGTCAACTTCAACAAGTGCTGCCACTATCGACATTATGTATACACCAGAGCCGTTTTCGCCGCCCAACTTCTCAAGAGTCTCCAATTACAGCGCCAGTCGACGCTCGAGCCACATACGGCAACCTTCTGTCATCCTTGAGGATGAGGATGATCGCCCGAGGACTGCTGCACATGCCCCACCGTCTTCGTCAGCATATAGTATTCGGAGCACACGTACCTCAGCTAGTGAGCCCCACCCGCGAACAGCGGCGGCAGAACGCAAGATGATGGCAGTGACGCCAGAGGAAGAAGCTCTCCTAGAATTGATGCGCAAGAAGCGTGCTTCGATGGTGAAGCAAAGTTCAACAAGCATGAGCAAGGCCTACATTGAGCAAGAAGACCAGCGGCAGAGAGCGCTTGAGGCGCTGCAAAAGCCCGGCCGTACTTCTGCGTTTATCATACCAGAGACACCGGCTGTCAATTCTGTGAAACTTGTGGATATGAAGTCGAAGCGGAAATCGCTGGCTGCATCCTCAACCTCATCAGCACACCTGACACCACCCCCTCGAGGCAGATCCACCAGAAACCTTCATGACGTAAACAACACCAGCACTCTCCGCGACAGTTCAGTCAGTGACGGCGAGAGCTTCAGCTTCCCCATTGCCCGAGGCTCGTTACCGCACCACATCCCCACTCCTGGCGCGTTCTCTCCATTAGACCCGTTCCCTCCGGTCTCGCCTTCCCATACCGCTAGCGTTACTTCCCCAACGACCATCGATCATGTCTCGCCTCTTCCTTCACCAATCACTCCTGGTCCTCGCCTTGGTGAGATGCACGATACTGTGAAGATTGCCAACAGCGATACCAGTGCTGATGCTGAGGAAGTCGCTGTTCTCGATGCGGACCTTCCTGTCCACATCATCAAGGCTGCCAAATCCTTCGAAACAATGGACTCGAACCACCAGCGCCGCCGCACGGCATCGTCCGGTGCAGACATGAGCTTCCCAGTACCGCCGTCCTTTGGTGTAAAGGATCTTGCTCCAGTCTCTGAAGCAAGCGTCTCGTCACGCACACCCAGTATTATCGAACCGCCCATGTCTGCTTTGCCAGACCACAGCTCCAAGCGCAGAAGTGCACGCACTCTCACATTGGAGCAGCGCAGTAGGCAGAGCAGTGTTGTGAGCAATGCGTCTTCGCGCTCGAACGCTTCCAGCTTGAATGCAGCAAGTCTGTTAACGGGGCGCGAGCGCTCTAAACGCACCAGTCGCGGCAGCAGCGTGGCGAGCAAAGCGCGGAACAGCGTGAGTGACGATGTGCTTGCTGCGTGGGGTAGCCTCGGCGGCACATACTAGGCATTGCGGCTTCAACGATGAACCACTCGTTGCATATGCTCTTCTACAGCCCTAGGCTGCCATCGACTATCCACGAAGCTTCTCTCGCTTTCGCCTCGGCCGATATATTCTTCACATCTTGTATTGTGTCACATACGTTGTTTTTTAGCCTGTCTAGACGTCCTTCCTATAAGTCGCAGCGCGCGCAACGATTTTCGTTCCGTCTTTCTTACCGTTACCATCTATGAGCTCATAGCCATGCCTTGTGGCCATGTCGTTCACGCATCTCTCCGAATTTCTTTATTCTCGCCTCGATATCCTTATTCCAAGGCTTGAGCCTGGCATGTTTGTCAATATCCATAGTGTCTTACCGCTACTGTAATTGGAAATGCAACTTTCCACTAGTATTCATCGCCTCAGCGATGGATGCTGTGTCACATCGACTCACATCTCGCCACCGGTCCGCGTGCATTGGCAACATTGTTTTCCAGCCACACTCTCTTCTGGTGATCCTCTTAGACTCCGTAACTTGCCATCGACAGATTTTCTAGGGTTGCTCTGTCGTCCAGCAACCGTGCCTGCGGTGGCGGCGCAGTGCAACATTGCCTCGCGTGTCAACCCAACGACCGCATATGCACGGGTAACGTGTTCAAGGATCATGGTTCTTCGTGTACGACCATCCGCGTTGCTTTTCGTACGAGGCGTGCGGCGCGGACATTGGCTTCGGAGCGTGGGCTGTAGCGTTAAGCAAGGGGGAACAGGATTGTCAGTGCACCGGGCAACACTTGAACACCCAAAAACGGTGGCTACCAGTACTGCCACGCGGTATCCGTAATGTTGGAGCAGAGGATGCGATGAGACAGGGGTCACCCGATATTCTGGACGTTGGGCAATGTCGGTGCTGCTGCGTTGGGATGTGGGCGAGTCTGCGCGCCGGCTATTGGAAGGATGGCGAGGCACAGGAAAGGCGAGAAGTTGTGTGCAGGGGAAGGTATTGTTACGCAGATGAAGATACGGGGATATCGCGATCGTTGAGGCCTGCGATAGGGAACGATGATGCTGATTGTGTGCTGCGCGGGGAAGACAGATCTTTGCAAGTCGTCTCCACAACAGCGAAGGCAACGACAGCAAGGCTTGAGATCGCTGGAAACATCCATGATGAATTTCGCGGCTGAAGATGCATCTCTTAACCTACTGGACTGTCTGAATGCCAACGTCAGACTACTATCGCCCTCTCTTTGTAGTCGAAGCTGTCAATCCGTGGGCATATCCCCAAGTATCGTATACAACTTCGCAAACAGGCCCTGTAACACAAGCACGGAGGTATACACCAAGACTCAGTGGCTTGTACAAACAAACGTCCCGGCTGGCACTGAACACGTGCAGTGACAGTGAACAGAGATGGAGGGTACCGGACTGCTAGCAAGCCTTGTCGAGATCGTCTCTCTTGATACAATGGCTCCACAAGCATATACAGTAGTGTCCCACTTGCGCTTGGAATCGCGCCTAAACCTGTCCACGGCGCGGCCGAGCATTTCTTGAAATATATGAACAACCAAAGGTTGTATCAAGGGCATGGGAAAACTTAACAGAGTACGCTTCTAGCGTGCATGTACAAGCCCCAAGCTAGATCTGAATAAACATCAGCTGCGGCAGGTGCTGAAGAGCTTGACTGCGCGAGAGCTCGAGTGACCTCGCTGAATGTACCAGTGCGAATGCGGATACAAGTGGGCGGATCTCGCATGCTGACGTCCAGGAAGAAAGTCGAAACGGGTCTCAAGCCGATGCGAAAGATTCGGAGGACGTAATCGGTGCTAAGGTGCGCGTCTCGAGCATACTGCGTGCATGAAAATCAACGTGTCCGTGACAGTGAAGAAGGAGAAGGTTAACACTGTTGACTTGGTGAATGATGTGAGACACGCGAAACGCTGACTAACACTGCGTGAACGCCTTCTACTTTCCGCGCTGCTACCCAAATGCTCAAGCAAAACAGATGCGCAAAAGGTGTCTAAATTGAAACATTATCGAAGGGCTTTGAATAGAACAGAGAAAAGCGGACAATATACAAATCTTTTATAACCACATGATAGTTGCGACGGTAAAACCGACAGCAGCGTACAACCACGAACTATCAAGTTTGAGTGAAGTTGACCAACTGACTGTACGAAGTACACCACAACAGGAGTCGCGGTTGTACGACACGCCATTGGCGGTCGCCGCTACCTGGAAGACAGATCCATTAAAGTTGCCAAAGTTGTAATAGTCAACAAGCAGCCAGTTTGGTGGACGCCCCCACATCTCCACGCAGCCTTGGATGTTCAGCCCCAAACTGGCGTTGCCAGAGTCGGCATTGACCTGGTCTAGAAAACCGTATGCTGGTACGAGGATGCTTAACCCTGAAAGGGCAATCTCGACGTTAAGATTGTGGTTCAGCATGTACATGCGGTTGCGCGACACATCTTCGGCCTGGTTGGGCGGGCGCTCCTGAGTGCAGGGAAACGAGGGGTCGACAGGCGAGAAGGGTGTTTCCCACTGGTAGTCAAATTCGCTGAGCAACCAGGGGACAGCGTCCTGGTCGGCGTTGTAGTCAATCATCACCACTACACGCTCATTTCTCAGGATCATCTCGGATAATGTGGGCCACTCGGTCAAGCTCAGACTTTTGGCGGGCGGGGTCCATACATATTTCAGGATGCCAGAATCCTGGAAGGGCTGAATGTAATCTGTGGCGGGGTTGCGAGTGTCCTGACCATTGTTGTTTCCCATGATGATCGCAATTACTTCATAGGGATGGTCTTCAAGCCACCCTTTCACTGTAGCAAGGTAAGACTCAAGCGTTCCGACATCGAGGAGATCACAGGAAGTGTGACATAGTCGTATGGGACCCGAGGGATCCGGCTTTTGTGTTTCGAATTGAACTATTGAACCGAATTAGCCTCGTAAATCTGGAGCTGGATTCTCCCGTACGTACGTCCTCGAATACCATCTTCAAGCTGAGTTACGACCTCAAGTGCTTGGTTACTAGCAGCGTTACGCGGTCTCACAAATGGGCTATTATGAGCTACAACCATTGAGACATTCGAAAATCGTCTGCTACAGAACTCGGGGTGTCCATTGCAGGGTGTTGTATTTTGTGTTGGACGTGCGCGAGGTGTAGTGGACGTCGAAGCGGTGGCATTGCCGGATGCAGTTGGAGCGACACCGGTTATGCCGATTACCTCCTCTGACGTCGATGACCGGTATGATGTTGTACTGGCATTTCGCGAAGCTGATAGAGATGCGAAGGAGGAGGATTCGGGAGTGATCTCGGTCACGAGACTGCTAGGTACCGGTGTGACGGATAGGGATGATAGTATCGAGGATAATTGTGCGGACACGCAGGGCGACAAAGCGGTCCAGAGCAGGAGAGGTATCGTAGAGCTGACCATGAGGATCGGTATTAAGGATGTTTAATGAATGGCAGGCTCTTTCCAATGCTGAGCGCTCAAACGATACGTGCGCTTAGTAGAAATCAAGCTTGAGTGTTTCGACGACAGAGACTTCGAGGTCGCAAAAGCGTACCGGACAGTGAACGTTCGTTCATTGTCATTTCTAGCGTCTGTCGTTGGCAGGCACGATGACGGCATACCTGCAACCCATCAATTGGAGTTGACCCCGGATCGCTGGGGAAGCGCTACTGAGGGTTGGTGTGAAAAGCCGATCGTCGTGGGCATTGGTCTGTTCTAGACTTCAGTAGGCGTGCAATTGGCCTGCATTGGCCGCCAAAAGTTATGTCCAAGACCGTCAAGCCGCGCAACATTCCCTTGTTCGATGTTGCTCTTGCCATCCGCGTCGGCTGGAGAACCGAGCGATGACGCAACTGGCTTGCAAAATCTCAACGTCTATTGCCGCCCCGCCCCGAGAGTAAGAACGAACTGGGGGAACAGGGAACGGCTTCGTACACGATCGGAATTACAGCTGACTGTCTACCTAAGGCCTGGTAATTAGTGGGAGCCGGCCCGCATCTTTTCGCTACACACAGCGCGCAGCATTTCGCAAACATGTAAGCACGCTACTGCGGCCAAATGTTGCTTCACATGCACTACCAGTCAGACGCGTCGAGACGATTTTAACAGACGCTAAACTGCAACCCGGGCCCGGTGTGAGCGTTCGCTGAAAGGTAGGGGCGCGAGGAGGTAGGTAAAGGGGTTACAGCAAGAGTTCAAAAGTGCTTGCATAGGTTTCCTGTTCGAGCTTAGCGCGCTACCGCCACGCTCGCTGCATCATCTGTGGAATGAGCCTGTAGCTAATGTACAGCAGCCAATTCGTTGCATTGTCAGCCGCCCAATTTCGATTCGAAAACTCCTCTCATCGAGATCGCTTCTGCCTTGAGAAGCCTGCATCCATGCTGTGTTCAATGCAAGATTCTTGAATCAACTGATTTAGAGCAACTCTGATTACGTAAAAGCGAACAATCTTTGCTGCTTATGCAGCTCGCAAATGTACATCAGCCATTGCGCATGAGCATCTTGCCTAACTAATTGTTAATGGTGTGGTCTCAAGAATACTATCAGTACCATCAGTATCTAACGAAGGTCAGTGCGTTCAGCACAGGTCACGATACATACAGCACAGGTACTCCTACTTCACTGCGTAATAGGTTCACATTCATTTTCGTTATTAGGCTATTGCCCTGTTCTGCGAGCACTCAGTATTAGCGATTAATCCGCGATATCGTCCCAAAACTTGGCATCCGGTGATCGGTACGTCTTACAAGGGGGTGCATGAGCGGACGACAATATGATTGAGCCTGCAGTGAGCATCTGCTGATCTATTACAAGAGAAGAGCCCCCGTTGTGGCAAGATCGTATTCTTGCCCGCTCATGCACCCCCTTGTACCGATCGTTAGTTGTACCGGAACGTGCCGTGCCGTACCCAGCCTAGGGTGTAGAAGAGAACCCACAAACCAGGTTTGAAGATTGGGCTACCAAGGTAAGCCTCACTCGCATAAGCTCTTGACTACATCTTGACAATCTGGACTCACGCCATGCGCACGGTTTATTGAATGCGGTGCAGGATTTCAGTAGAAACTGTGACGTGGCGTGCACCTCATGCTGCAGTGATCATGCACAACCGCGTAATGTACAGATCCTCTCATGAGTGGGACTTTGATACTTCTCTTATGTCGTGCAAGACAGGAAAAGTATCTCATCAATCATTTTGAAGTAGCTCAAAAATCCAGCATTTTATCGGGTACCAAACTGCGGGGTAACAGTGTATGTTAGCGTCTCCGACACTCTTTGTGACGTAAAACTGCTTTCGTTGATCTGTGCGATGAGAACAAGGCAGATTTGGTAACAAGCGAGTGGTCAATAGAGACGCGAGATTCGTTGAACGGGTAAACACTGACAGCAAGTACTGTACAAAATCTTCGAGAATGTGTTGAAAGACTGGAGCCTCCGCTACAGAAGCCTAAAATCAGGCTGCGCTTGACATTTAGCTAGTTGTAGTTGTTCACAAACTGAACTAGTTTCCTTCCCCCGCTACTTCGCTGGAACATCTTTCCGTCTTGTAACAACACTACTCTGAATCGATGCCGATTTGGAGGGCAAACGTGGAAGAAAAACTCAATATGGTGAATCAGATCCTTCTCTGAGATTGCATCGCTGCTTTGGCTGGAGCGAAGAATTCGAAGCTCAAGAGACCCCTCCAATGAAGGCTCTATTTTGTCCAGTACAACTTGCCACAGCACAACTCCGAACTGAGGAGTATTCATCAATGCCTTCAGCCCACTGAATTCAAGATAGTTTCCATCCCATTCAAAGCTGAACCGACGGTCTCTTCCCTGCAAACGAAGGACTCGCAGATTTATCCGGTCCTGTTCAGGAATCGTGGTTCCATAGCTTTCAGGAAGATGGTGAACCGACCCAACATCCCCGGTGATGTATCGCACGAGAGGATTGCGCAGACGCGTCAAAGAAGTCTGTACAACGATGCCCAGCTCGCCGTCTGGCACAGGCTCACAAGAAGAATCGTGCTCTGAGAATGAAAGTGGGAGAATTTCGATCCTAGTCATCCGAGTATCGAAGAGGAAGTCTTCATGTGATGCAGAAGTCCAGTGGCTTCCAGTGAGCTGGGGACAACTGACAGCATACGGTCCTGCCTCCGCGCTGCCCAAGATAGAGTAGATCTGAATGTGTCCCAGGACTTTGTAGATGTGTGTCCTTTGCGAAGGGGTAAGACCCTCGGAGGTGTAGATGATCCTGTCTACCTTGAACTTGGCACGCTCTTCTGAGGGCATTGTGGAGATGTAGTGCACGATGGACACAATCTGACTTGACTCGCCGCTTAACACAGTTGCGTGGTAGATGATCAAAAGCTGAACAACTTCGGTCGGTGACATGATATGCCCGGCGGCAAGAACGGATGCTCCGGCGTTCTCAAAACACTCGGACGTCAGATCTAGAGACCTGGCACAGCTATTAGTGTCATACCGGGGCTGTGACCAACAGGGTTGCGAACCTGTAAAGCTCCCCACTGGTATGTGTTGAGACTACCCAATCTGAACTTGCTAGTAGCCCCAGTCTGCGAATGAATCGGCCGAAACTTGCCCTGGCTTGACGATTTTCTTGGACATCAGTCAGAAAGAGTAGTGGTCGCGAACCACTGCCACCTCCGGTGATGCTTGTGTAAACGCCATGGCGAAATCCATTATCCGGACTAGTGTCATCTAACAGTCGGTTGACTGTGCTGTAGCTATACATAGTCAGCCCATGGCTCTGTCTGAAACACAATAACTCTCGAGCCCTCACAGACTACTTCTCCACAGGGCCGGATGAGACCTCAGATCTGACTCCGCTGTATCTTCAGACGCTCTTTTTCGAGCCATGTGGATGATGTCTGCGTTGGGCGGGTAATTGACATTAGTGTCATAGAAGGGATGGATCTTAGCTACCGCTAGTACATCTTTCAATGTGAAGGTATCTTGAGACAACATGATGAAAGTAGATTCAGTCGGGTTCGAGAAGAAAAGGCTGTAACTTCAGATTCACATGCGTTCGATGTTTTGGTCAGAATAAACTCATCAATAGCAGGGATCAGGCTCCATCAGAAGCGTTTCAGTACGTCGGGGCATCAGAGACTGAAAGCGGGGTAACACCCTTCTCGTATCACTTGCAGAAGGATTGTCCTACCTGCAGCTTTAGCTGTGGAGATTCCGTGATGCATAAGTCAATACAGTGTCTCAACCCATTGTTCTCACTGCTACTTGCCTGTGACTTGCCAAGCTTTCATATCCACTTTGTGATGGGAATCGCGCCACTCGGACATCAACGAAGTACGACATTTTCGATTCTTGCAGCCGGATCATGCTTGAATAGGCAATTGGTATCGGATTACTGATCCCATATTTTGGACTCTTAGGCAACATGCTGCAAATGAGCGACCTTTGCTTCAAGGCGCGTAGTGTTCTTCCGCATAAAGAGGATACAGGTCGAAGAGCAATTGGTCCATACATACGAGATGAGTGTCTTCTAGCAGTGGCGCCCAAAAGGCACCACATCCCATCGGACACGACGGAGATGACGCCCCTCATCGCTTATGCGATTTCTAGCGTGCAGCCACCTGCGGTTGTCGATAAAGATCACAGAGCCTTTGGGCAGGTCTTCCGCGGAGAGTTGCATACACAACCCAGATTGGACGCCTCCTTCTTTCAATACTGTTTCCAGTTCTTCCAAGGCGTGGGATGCTCTCTGGCTCAACGCATCTAAGAGATCCTTCCGATACCTAATGAGCATTTCTTCGCTTTCATCATCCGCCACCAATATGCTGGCGCGAATTGTTCGTTGTTCAGGGATCTTTATGAACTCGGGAGGGACCTTGATTCGAAATTCCGGGAGACTTAGAGACGTCCGGGTCGTCGGCGATAGGTGCTCACACAGTCTCTTAACGCTCATTACGAATAAGGACCCTCCGCCATAGCGATCGTGCTGCAGCACATGTAGAGCGAAGTACCTCGGTGGTTGGCTCTCATAGCTACAGTCTGTGTGCCAGGGAAATTCTTCTGTGGTTTCCGATCGCGCTTGAAATTTCCCGGCTTGGAAGTTGTTGGTGGAGGGGCGGACGTCCCAGAATGCACCTCGAAGGGCGCTGTGACTGATCGGGAGCTTATGTCCGTGATACTTATGCAAAGAGGCAATCATTTGTTCAAGGTATCGGCTTTCTGGATCTGAAAACTGGAGGCTGACCTTGAGTATGCCTAGTTCTCGGAGACGTTCGGCGACCTGGGCAACATGAAGGGGCTTCCTGGTGTAGCTAAGCTCTGGTACTTCGATTTGTGGTATAGTGTGGGAGGATTTGGCAGAAAGTCGAGGATATTTGATCGTGAGGGACGCATATTGCTGTGAAAGGCTGCAAACAGAGCCGCCGCTCCAAGGCTGATTTATTCCAGTTCGAGTACGACGAATTGAGCGCAGGTTTCGTAGCATGATAGACAACTCAGAAGACCTCTGAAGGCGCAATTTTGTTCAGGCATCCACGCCTGAGCGACCTACTTATACCGGTGACAACTGAGATGCCTACCATGTACGGAGGGGAACGCATGATCTGGTGCTTCTACTAATAATAGAGGAAAACTTATTTCAGACGGACAGGGAACAAAAGGGTTCAAGGCCCCACAGTTCATGCCAGTGGTACTGCTTCCAAAGATAAGATTCTAAAGTGGATACAGGATTGTGTGTGTGTGTCAGGTTAGAAGCCTATTTGAAGCGTCATTGCTCGGCGTCAAAGTTAGACCTATTTTTGATATCTTCTGCTTGAATGCGAAGCCACATCATCTTGCAGCGTGTTGAATAACGACACAAATTTTAGCTGTGTCACAAGATAGAACACTACAGTGCTTTGTGCATACAGTGCGGGCTAGGGCGCTGTCGGGTGGGGGCGAGTAGACAGCCTCTGACCGTACTCCCGCACCTATCTGCAAGCAGTAAATTCTCCCTATACGTTACCGGGGCTCTCGTATTGAAAGATCTGCACAGGCTTTCATAAAGTGTGCCTTGCGCCACCACTACTTCATCCTGATCAAATCGCATCCACCATGAGCGTCACTTCACTCCAGCAGACTCGCTTTGATATCACTAGCCTTGATGCTGAAGCCATCGATACCGTGCTGGCATGCCAGTACGAACAACTGCGCGCCTCGCTACTGGACATGTGTCCGGTTCATCTCTGGTATAAGCAGTCCTATCGAGCCGGCTGTCCCATGCCCATTCTGATCAACAGGTTCCATCAACAACAATTAGAAACTCTGCATGAAGCACTCACTATCGCAATCAAAGACGTCGTGGGTCGGTGGTGGTCTGATTCAGAAGCACAATTTCCAGAGCGCATGCCGTTAGAAAAAGGCGAAGAAGAACTGCTAAGGGTAGGTAACTTGTTCAAGGCTGCTTCCTGACTAATTGCATGATAGTGGATGGATTTCCAAGTCTCCAAAGGAACTATACAGAAGTTTTCCGAGTGCATGGGTTCTTGGAGGCCAGACTTCCTAGTAGAGAACCACCAAACGATCCAGAATGGTGCAGTCGTTGAAGAGAATTTCGTCATCACCGAAATCAATGCTCGATTTTCTTTCAACGGTTTCATGCACGAAGCCTATGGTCAACAAGCCACAGGCGAAGCCCTGCAGGTTACTGGCACTGGGAACGCGAATCTTGTCAATGCTACAGACCCTAGGAAGGTATGGCAGCCTACGATACTGTGTACAACATCACTGCCAATTCAGGCTAACTCACACTAGGTCTTCGACGGACTACTCAGTCTCTTCCAACCTGATCGCCCGTTACATCTTCTCAAAGGACAGGAAGCTGGGATTGATATCCACATGTTCATCGATGCCGTTTGGAAACGGTTTGGAACCAAGCCCAAGCTCATAACTCCTAACGAGCTTCGATTACTGCCTAACCCTCAAAGCACGACTGGCTACCGGCTTTTCTGTGTCTCACAACGTGAAGGAGCTGCGATCAACCCCCAGGATGCTTCCGCATCAATCGTTCATGGTGGGGAAATCCTTGAAGAGATTTGCCAGGTTGGCTTGGAATTACACCAACGCGAGCTAGCTGCTCTTGCGCCAGAGATGCTTCGTCAAATCAGCCTATGCTGTTTTAATGACATGCGTACTATACTGTTGGTTCACGACAAACGCATGCTTGGCATCATCCGACAGGAAATCTTCAACATGACGGCTCGTCAGATACTTAGCAAGACTCAGGCCGATGCTTTAGAGCGAGGAATTGTAAATACAATTCTGCCAAAGTCACCAGAAATGGAGTGTCTTCTCCTGGACTCAACCAACTCCATACTCCTACACAACGAGTATATACTCAAACCATTCCGTAGCGGCAAAGGCGATGGTATCATATTCGGCGAGGATCTTGACCCTCATGAATGGGTAGCGGAGTTGCAAAGGCTGCAAGCCCTGGAGCCTAGAAACCTTCATGCTAGCGCTGTGGTACAACGACGCGTGGTTCCCCGACAATATGATCTGACGTTGGAGTCCTCCCAAACAACGGGTCGGTATCCCTTAGTGGGAACATACCATGTGGCAAATGGACACCTGCTAGGCTTGGGGACTTGGCGGGCGAGTCGAGGTCGAATAGTTGCCGTCAGCTCCGGTGGATCTTGGATATGTTCTGTTACGCAACGACATTAAAGAAGGGACACCTTCGCGTAATCATGAATTAAGAAGCTTCGTCTATTGGAAGTAAGGGAGCTACTGTTCACTGGTCATTGTCCTCATCTAGCGTTTTCGAATTTTCGCAGAGGCACTGCGTACGCAGATATACACATCTACAGTGCCTGAGAAACGCAGCAGACTCTGTGGTGGAGATGTGCGCTAAAGTAGCTCCCTGCGATCCATTCTGTGATTTTCAGATCTGCACATCGAAGATGTAATCGAGGTTCGTGTTTAGGACGAGAAAGATTTAGCGAAATGGGCTATCTCATTTGAAGGGAGGGGGCAGTGGGATGTGAGAGACGACGAACTAGACTCGAAAAGCGGATACCCGGCTGTGTTCTTCTGTTTCCTGACTCTAGCTTCTGTGTTCAGGCATGCAGGTGTGGTACGATCAATTGTGACGTGTCCATCTCTACGAATCAAAGCTGACCTCGTACAGCCTACTGTTTAGGCGGGGAATTCAGCAGGTGGGTGTGGATCGTGAACGGAGTATAGAAGTTGCACAGCCGGCTGAGCTGTTACACCTATGTTTTCATTACATCCGTATTGATGAAACACATATTGCTAAATAAGCCTATCGACATCTCCATGACGTCGGAGACCTACAAGAGATCTGTACGTTTCTCAACATATCACGTATTCTTGATTTAGTCCGCCGAAGCAATTGGTCCTTACTTGTCATAGATGTGTCGTGGGTGGACATTGTGCGCTGTGTCTCCGCTAAGGTCGCGAATCTTATCATCTTTCAAATATTTTGCCGTCAACGCAGCCCTTCCCGATGTAAGTGCTGCATTGTCGTCGCTGCTCCTCCTCTTCGCATAGAAGAAACCGGCACAAAAGCATCACACCGAACGATCCTCTGCCGTGATGAGTCGCCTGCTTCATCTTCCAATCGATTTTATAGCTTTAGCGACGATTTCGTTACTATCCGTACCGGCTATAGCTACCGCAGTTGTTCAATCGCGATATCAGGGGTCCATCAATCAATTTTATGAAGACGCCGATGGTTGCGGTACACCCGAAAGCATTACTGCGTTTGCAAATCGACGCTGCAAGATCTACATTCTTCTTTTCTCAGCCTTAGGAGTTACAGCATCTGTCTGTATATTCTTGCTCGAATTCTTCGGAGGAGACAACGACGACCGAAAGTTGGAAACAGGTGTCATGACCGGCTCTTGGGTAAGAACAAAAACTGCAATGGAATATATTTACTAACCCACTTTCATCCAGGGGTTTGTTCTTATACATGGAGGATGCATAGCCGCTACTAGATCCTCAATAGCATCTTACAACCTTGGGCTGTTGCTCCTAGCATCCGCTATCGTCCTCTGCATTTCATCGTCCTGGAAGTCCGCACAACATGCCTCAAGACACGACACCTACGAGTTCCCAATCATTATCGGATGGATCTCCAGCAGTATGGCTAGCCTTCTTCTGGCTTTTGCTAGCGTTAGTCTCCCTCGAAGGCCTGATGTGGTGTTTCAAGGTCGCAAAGTCGACCGTCAAAGGACCGTTTCCGCACTGTGCAGATACACGTGGAGTTGGATCGAGCCACTTCTTCAGCAAGCATCTGTTGAGAGCGATCTCGATCCTGGCGAGATCCCTTATCCTGATCAGACACTCCGGGCGAACGATTTGAGCAAGCAGAATGATGGCTCCGAGCCTGGTTCCACGCTTCTGCGTTTTTTGGTGTGTGAATACAAAGGAAAACTCGTTCGGTCATGGCTAGTCACGATAGTTCGATGTGTGGTAAACATCATGCCATATTGGACCATGCTCAGGGCTCTCAAAGTTCTTGAGAGTCGCGAATCGAAAATCTCACACCGACTAGAGCTACTAAGTCTAATCCTTGGGATCGCGACCTTTAACTTGATCGATTCGGTAAGATCACTTTCTCCATCCATGCGCATGAGGATCTTCGCGATACTGACTTTGTTGTTCCTGTATCTAGTGGATGGAAGGTTGGCTTTTCTGGTGCTCCGCCTCAGAGCTGTCAATACCGATCCGTGCGCAACTGACAAGTCTTGTTTTCGCTAAATCCCTTCGAAGGAAAGACACTAAGACGGCTGCAAAGTCCCTACAGAGTGAACAAACATCCAGTAGTTCCAAAGTTGGTCGAAAGGACGAATCACCCAGCACATCATCAGTAAACCTGGATACCCATCTACCTGGCCAAGCTGTCATAAATCTCGTCGGCATCGACATTGACCGAGTCGCTCATTTCCTCCAATTTCAGTTCTTGATTATCAACGGACTACTCAAGCTCATTGTTTTCTCTGTTTTTCTCGTGCGTCTTATAGATTGGGTCCCGTTCACCGCAGGGATTTTAGCGTGGCTGCTTGTATTGCCTGCTAGCACCTGGCTTTCTAAGCTTCTTCTGACTCAGTCTAAGGCTTTGATGCAGATAAGGGACGCCAAGCTGGTCAAACTTAACGAAGTTCTCCTTGGACTTCGGCAGATCAAACTGTCTGCCTCTGAACAACAATGGGAGGAGAAAATTCTCACACTCAGAAACATGGAGCTACAGGCACTCTGGAAGTACTTTTTGGTCGATAGTGCATTGTTTGGGTGTTGGGTTCTTGGTCAGGTAGTCTTGTCGGCAACATCTCTCACAGTGTACGTTTTGATGAACGGTACCCTCTCGCCTTCGGTTGCCTTCGTCAGCATGGGCATGTTCGGAGCTCTGGAGAGCACTCTTGGTTCTTTACCGGAACTCATTACGCTAGCTACCGATACCTCAGTCTCTATTGATCGACTAAGTACCTATTTGAGTGGACATGAAAGGCAGAAGGGACTTGCTCCAGGATCTTCAATAAGCTTTCGGCACGCAATCATATCCTGGCCAGCGGGTGAATCTTCTTCACTTGAAGAGAGATTCACGCTCCGGGGGCTTGATTTATGCTTTCCGAACGGCGAGCTCTCAGTCATCGTAGGAAAAACCGGAAGTGGAAAGAGTCTTTTGATCTCTGCGATTCTCGGAGAAGCTGACTTACTAGAAGGTACAGTACGTGTCCCTAAGGCCACTGAGTCCAGCTACGATACGATATCTCTGCAAGAATGGATCATTCCAGGCTCTCTCGCATACACTAGTCAGATGCCCTGGCTCGACAACGGCTCCTTAAAAAACAATATCTTGTTCGGACTGTGCTTTATTGCAGAGCGTTACAATCAAGTTATCGAGGCGTGTGCCTTGAAACAAGACCTAGCTATACTCCCAGATGGTGATGCCACCGAGCTTGGGGCTAATGGGGTTAATCTGAGTGGAGGCCAGAAATGGCGGGTTACACTTGCTCGGGCCATCTATTCAAGAGCAGAAATTTTGGTTATGGAAGACATTTTCTGCGCAGTAGATGCGCAGGTTGGGCGCTGGATATTTGAGATGTGCATCGATGGAGATTTGTGTAAGGGGAGAACACGGATCATTGCCACTCACAACCTAGGACCAGTGCTATCATCTGCTGCCTACGTTGTTGAAATCGGCAGCGGTACAGTTGCGTACGCCGGTATTCCACGGTCTGGAACATACATGCATGTTTCCCACGCAGACACTGAGAAAGATGATGGACGTTCTGCTGACGCAAGGGAACCTGGAAAACCACACTTTCGGGATGATGATGAAACGCACACTACGATCTCGCCCGCGCAGCCCCAGGATCCAAGAAGTTATACACTGGAGGAAAGCCGCGAATTGGGTGCAGTGGATAGACGTGTCTATCTTGCATATTTAGAACACAGTGGTGGGATACACTTATGGAGCATTTGTGTTTCGATTTTTCTCACACACCAGATTAGTATCATAGGTTAGTTACGCTTCTACCTTATGACAACCTCGTCTGACCTGTACGCAGTCCGAGCATGGTGGTTGCACGTTTGGACGACTCGAAGCGATTCCGGTACTGTGAGCGACACAGTGCCGTATCACAACATCTCATTTCCGGATTCATCTCAGCAGAAACCTTTTCAACTTTCGATTCTACCGGACAAGGACACCATGTTTTTTTTGAGTATCCACCTCCTTACATCCATGGCCATGGCGATAACGGGAATTTTGAGGTGTTTCTGGACCTACTACCTTTCAATCAAAGCCAGCAGAGGTATATTTACTAAGATGTTGTGCATAGTGCTGCACGCACCACTGCAGTGGATAGACACTGTGCCTACAGGGCGGATCATGAACCGCTTTACAGCGGACTTGAACATGGTCGATGAACGCATACCTCTCAGTTGGATAACATTCATCACTAGCGTGCTTCGACTTGCTGGAATTTGTGGTGTTGCATTCTTCACTTGCAAATTCCTTATTCCTCCTACTGCAATCCTTCTCATACTCGGGGTTTCCATCAGTCTACGTTACTTAAGAGCAAGTCGACCTCTCAAACGCCTAGAGAGCATCGCTAGGTCTCCTTTGTTTGACCTTTTCAAGACTACGCTGGCGGGGATATCAACGATCCGTGCATTTAAAAGAACCGAGAGCTACCAGGCTCAAATGCAAGAACACATCGACAAGTGGACAATGATGACATTTTACACATCACTTGCGAACCGATGGATGAGCTTTCGCATGGCTCTCCTTGCAGCAGCTTTCTCCGTCGCCGTCGGACTCGTCATAGTATTTGCATCCATCGACGCCGCTTTAGCGGGCTTTATTCTGTGTTTCGTGCTCGATCTCTCCGACAGCCTCCGCTGGACTGTCCGAGGCTACGGAGAACTCGAACTGGACATGAACGCGATGGAGCGCGTTCACGAGTACATGAGTCTTGAGACTGAGCCCTTGACAGGTAATACTCCGAAAGCGGCGTGGCCTGCATCAGGGAACGTAGAATTCCGCAACGTCGATATCGCGTATGCATCGGATTTACCGCTCGTCCTTGAGAATATCTCGTTTAAGGTGAGACATGAGGAGCGTGTTGCTGTAGTGGGGCGGACGGGAGCTGGTAAGTCTTCGTTGGCATTGGCACTGTTTCGTTGCTTGGAACTACGAGCCGGTAGTATTATCATCGATGGAGTCGACATATCCGACATGACGCTGCATGATCTAAGGTCGCGGCTGGCCATCATTCCCCAGGTAAGAACAACTTTTCATCACCGTATGTTCATATTGGGCTAAGCAAGTTCCAACTGACAGGATCCTGTTCTGTTCTCGGGCACTGTTCGATCAAACCTCGACCCTTTTCAAGAGTACACCGACAACGATCTCATCACAGCGCTTGTCCAAGTCCAACTCGTTTGTAGTCAAGCATCAACTGCGGGTGACCATGACCCACAGGCCAACAAGCACAGTACAAATTTCTCCGACCTTTCCAGTCCAATCTCCGAGTCCGGTGGCAATCTATCAAAGGGCCAACGCCAACTCCTCAGCATCGCACGTGCCATTATATTACGTCCCAAGGTCATCATCTTTGATGAAGCCACTTCTTCAGTCGATGCAGCAACTGACTCTCTCGTACAGAGTAGTATACGTGAGGGGTTTCCAGGCAGTAGTCTCATAGTGATAGCTCATCGTCTGAGCACAATCGGCGATTTTGACAAGGTAGTCGTGCTGGACAGTGGGCGTATAGCAGAGCTAGGAACACCATTGGAGCTTTGGGATAAGAATGGTGCATTCCGTGCAATGTGTACAAGCAGCAGTGATGGTGAGAAACAGAAGCTCATGGAAAGCATCTTTAAGGAGGGTCCACAAGGTATCTAGGACTGTCATTAATCACTTTGATAGCTTCGTAGCGTGGGAATCGATCTTCAGACCTACAGAGTTACACTCGAAGTCTATTACACGGTACTCGGTTTAGCTGGCAAGTTAACAATGATACCCACAGTACTGTACAATACAGTAGTTAGCCAAAAGTCCGTTCGTACAAAACGATGGGGCCATAGCGTGCACCAGTACTGACAGCCGGCGAGGTTGTCTGCATGACCGCTGGACGCCGACCTGCAACAAGACGCTCATAGTAGCGGGCAAGGTTCGTCTCGACCATGCTAGCCATTCCGCTGCGCAGAAAACCTCGTTAGATTCGTTGAAGGCGATGACACAGCCTCGCTTACCTAGAGCAACACCAGCCGGCAGAGTGTGTCGAAGACATCTTTGTAGCCGAACACTGTTTCTCAGTCAGCAGGCGAGTGGCTGTAGGACTGTGAAAGAGACGAGAGAAAGATGGGAGATTAAGGAGGTGAAGGAGATGAAGAGGGTGAGAGGAGCCCACGGGTAGGGAGATGATGGAGAGGAAGGTCAGCGAGATGATGAGAAGAGGTAGACGAGAACGTATGGTATGCGTTGGGCGGGTAGCTGTCGAGGAGTAGGGTCGAAGCTAGCATGGGCGCGGCGAACTCGGTCAGCTGGGTGGATGAAGTAACGTGCTTAAGAAAGGCTGTGAGATGATCTGCCAAGTCGGGCGCAGTGCGATTGTGGACTCTGGAAGCCTGGATGAATTCAAAGGGAGTATCGAGCGAGCCGATGACGTCTGTAGCTGCGGTTTGGAGGAAGGCAGCTGCGTGCGTTGCCAAGTAAAGTGTGAGACAGGCTTCTCTATTCCTCTGCATGTGCTCTTGCTTCCCCAGCGAATTTTCTTTGATCTGCCTGCAGCGGGCCGCTGCCGACATGGACTCGGTCTTCCTGTTGTGAGTGGGTCTCTGCGGCAGGCCTTAGAGAGTTCGGTGATTGACTCTGATTGTGCGTGACATAGACAGTACAGCTTGCGGCATAATAGTCGAGTTTGTACGGTATTTATCGAGATTAGATGTACTTGGCGACATGGCTTTGGACTGCCTATTGCTCCTCATCCCTCGGAAAGTTCTTGACCATCTTCCTCAGGCCTCTCTCTACGCAATGTAGAGTCTCGTACAAGTCGTAATTCAGCTCCATCTTCGCCAGTAGTTCCATGGTCTCGCCATCGACTTCTTCTGTATCGTTGACCTCACCTGCTCCCAAGACCTTCTTCACATTCTTGATCGCAGCCTCAGCGCCAATCTTCAACAGTCTTGCAGTCTTGTCAATCTCCTCAGTCCAAGTCTCTGCTAGGCCCTCAGGCTCAGCATCTCGCAAACCCACGATGATCTTGTCCAGCCGATCGTACTCGCTGACCAGATGCTCTGATGCCGTGAGAACGCTGGCGACAGATTTAAAAGCGACGTTGCACGCGATCTTTGTCTCGCCGAGCAAAGGAGGAGTACCTCGTACGGGGCGATTGGGTGTCTGGAGGGCCTGAAGGACGGCTTCCGTGAGCTCATCACGGCGGCGCCTCGAAGCGGTTTCACTGCTAGTGTGAGTTTTTGGTCTACTGAAGTGATGAGGTGATGAAAATGAGAACTGACGCCTGCCGCATGCGCTGAGCTAGGAAGTTATTCAACTCTCTTTGATCAGCCGCCACTTCTGCCTTGAACTCCTGCATCTCTCTATGGTTGGTCTTAGGCGTCTGGAGTAGCGAACTGAGCGCGAGGACTCGCCTGGGACGAACATAAGCGCAGTTGATGACTAGAGATGCTGGAACACTACTCACTGGCTCTCGTCGCCCTCGCCATCAGAAGCACTACTATGACTGTGTGCTGGCTGCACCGCAGAGTGTGTGCTTCGGCGTGCCATCACCAACACGAGAATGCGTAGTTGATTTTCTGTGATTGTAGAAGCTTCGTGGTCGAGCGGCGTTACAGTCTGTTTGCTGAAAGGGGCAATTTGTTTGCTGGGGTACGTGGTGAGGTGAGGGCCGTGTCAATTTGGGCAGGTGCAGTCCACCACCTCACCATACTATGCTCGGTTCGCGATCACCATGACGAATATTTTTCAGTCGGCAATAGTGACAGGCGCTAGAAGCATTTTCAATTTGTAAAGTAAAGACCAAGGTCAAATGCACATAGACAGAAACCCATCCTTCGCATTTCATGACCGGTCTGCGTGCTGAGGAAACTATGCAGCAAATTGTGTATCGGAAGCAAGTGAAGCTTGAGGAGTAGAAGCAGAAGAAGAAGAGTAAAGCAAGCCCGATTTGTAGCCCCGTTCGCTTGTCCTGTTGCCACCCCAAACCCCAAAATAAAGCAATCCTATCGTCGGCGTGAATCCCTGCGCAATTGATGTAGACCATTCATAACCAAGAACGATCAAACTGTCAGAGATCAAATTCCGTGTGAAAAATGTGACGCAACTCAAGGGATCGCGTGAAGCAATGCACTCGTGAAGGCCGTTGTGTCGTGATCTATGAAAGTAGAGCCGCAAATTAATTAAAATGAGAAACCCTGCTCAGATGCCGCCATCTTCGAAGTGCTCCACCGGGCGCATGATGTGTATCAGGCCTACTTGCTATCAAGAGACATGTTGTGCATGCCGGTCAAAAACGCCTGGTCGTTGCCGCTGTTCGAAGCACCAGCCTTGCCATTGTTTGCACCTGAAGTGGCTTGTTGGCCATAGCTGGCAGCACCGGTGGGCGTATAAGAGTTGGCAGCCGGATAGCCGCGGTTGTAGGCCGATGTTGCACCATAGTTTGAGCCCGGCGGATAGTAAGCACCGTAATTCATAGGACTGCCGCTAGCAGTCACGTTTGGATATGCACCAGCAAAGGCACCATAGCCACCATACATCTGTTGTTCGAATTGCTGACCTTGCGCCCAAGGTGGTATTCCATAGGCAGGTTGAGGGGCGTAGGCAGGGAGCTGGTGGGAGAACGCGTAGTGTCCCTCGTCGTAGTTAGCATGAGGGGCGTTGCTCCGACCGCGACCTGCATGGGTTAACTCTCGACCTTGTGATACCGTAGAACGGATCTCACCAAAGTGCTCATTGGAGCGCGGGTTGTTGTTTCCGAAACCAGGTCCAACAGGTAGTGAGGAATTGCCGTTGCTCGCATTCATGATGGCGCCAGGTCCAATTGCCGAGGGCGGTGGAATCTGCATAAGCCCCGCTGGGTTGACGACTGATGCAGGGTTGACTGCCGACATCCAGATGCGGACTTTGTACTGCTTGAAAAGATCGGTGACAAGATCGTTAAAGTTGACATAGGACTCGGCATAGTAGAAGTACGTGAGTTTGTGGTAATCGCTGTGATCGTTAGCTGCATCGATTGATCTCATACGCTTTGTCACTTACGCTTGATATTCAGCGTCGAGTACCTCCATGGGCAGCTTGTGGTCGGCAGCTTTTTGCGCTCCCAGGCGCTTCGCTTTAGCTTCTGAACCTTCTTTATCGCGCAAAGCAAAGATCTCATGCTGTTGAGCAAGGCGCTTGATCATCTTGGGCTTAGCATCTTGATCTTGGTTGCCAATCATTCCACTTAGTTGAGGCTGGTTTGGGTTGTTGGACAGACCGTTTGCGCGCGCAAGTGCACCGAGCATGCCAGAGTCGTTCTGAGTTCCCGCGAGAGAGTACTGGGAGAACATGACCAGCCAGCGGAAGTGCTCTTCGTTGGCCTCAGCTTTGTACTTCTTCGCATCTTCGAGGCTCACATCTGCATGGGCCACCTGACCAAGGTCGCAACCACGATCGCCCTCAACAATGACCAAATCCCCGCGGCGAATCTCAAGACCAGTGTTATCGTAGAGGTAGTAGATGTCCGCCCTGGAGCACTTGAAGGTGACTACAAACAATCGTCGGCCAGGGCGACCTAACACAGGCGGGACGGCGTAGGGATTGTTTGTGTTCATCGTCGTGTTGGGAACGATGGGGTCTGGGTGAGCAGCAGAGATTGCCGAGGCGTTAATAGCACGAGATGCGGGTCCATAGCCCGCAAAGTATGCAGCGGCGTCGAACTGATCTGATTCTTCAGGTGAGTGGGATGCTTGACGTGGAGACATCAAGCTCTCGTCCTCTTCTTGAGTGTTGCTCAGTGTGGTAGAGAGAGGCATGTTCTGATTGAAGCCGCCATAATGAGCGAAAGAATGTCGGCGACCCATCGCGTCCATGCTGAGATTATGTATGTTGCCGGTCGCCCACTGTTGCCTCTTCGGGCTGTCCAAGATCTCTTGCTCAGGCTCGCGGCTCAAAATAGAAACGTGCTCGCTGAAGCGGCGAGTCAATGAAGACGGGGGCAGGACGTGGGGAGGAACCTCGTGATCTTCGTGCTCTTCAATCGCGTAGTCAGTAGTGCTGCCATAGGACATGCCTCGGAGTCCGGCGGTAGTCTTGCGACGCTGTGGTGGCGGCGGGTGTTGATAAACGGGTGAGCTTGTGGACGTGGCACGATTGCGCGCACGTGCACTCTCCATCGCTGCCTGTTTGAGTAGAGCTTGCTTTTGTTCGCGCTCCCAGTAGCCTTGGGGGAGGCGGACCCCGTGTTCAGAGCTGTTCGTTGAGTCGACTTCGTCGATGTCGTCTTCGCGCAATTGAGATAGGCCGGCGCCAGGGTCGCCGAGCAGACTGGGCTTTGAAGGACGGTGACGCACGCCAGCTGTTGTGCGTACGCGTGCGGTAAATTGACCGACAGGACTGTTCTCGATATCGCCCTGCCCGATGCTGTAGGATTGAGATCGAACTGCCTTGCGGATGGGGTTCTGCTGACTTAGAAGAAAACCGATGCCCTCTTCACCTTCAGGCGCAGCTGGTGAGGGCAAGGGCCTCTCACTGGGGAAGTGAGCTGACGTAGGCGATGGGACAACCTCTTTGAGCCGGCTGTTGGCCTGGGTGTTGCTGAAGCTCGAGGTGTTCCAGGGGAACGCGGATGTACCAGCGCGGGACTGAGTTGGCAGCTCTAGTGATGGAGTGGTTGGTTGAGAGCCGGCAAACGAGACTGATGGCAGCGAAAACTTGCGATTGGGCTGTATGTCCTGCAGCCAACCGGACGAGGGTCTGCGACCACCAGGGTAGCCCCCAGCAGGACGAACAACTGTGGGTGGATGCTCACGATCGTCATCACTGGACGCAAGAGCATCGCTGTCAGGTGTGGGCCTGCGGAGCTGAAGCTTCGATTTGTCAAGAGCAGACCCTCCAACGGTGAGGTTGCCCTTGTAGTTTGAGGTTGTCATTTTGATGCTTTGTTGAGTCTTGCAATGTTCAGCAAAAGGGTACAACAGGTTCTAATGATAAGAACATACCTTGGTCTAGAAAGAATGATTCTAGCTCGATCTTGGACGATGAGGTCTTATCAAGGGTGGTAGACGCGTATGAAGTTGTTATAATCTGAAGATGTGCATAGGGATAAGTTGCCTAATGTAGTCGAAAGAGATCGTTCTGTCAGCATTGTTACGGAGGGGAGCCAGAGGGGTCAGGAAACGGTCGAAGCGAAGGAGCTACAGGCAGCCACGTATGAGACACATTGAGGATGTTCTGTTGAGCAACAAGCCCACGGCCAGTGAACAGTTGCAGCTAAAACGATCAAGGGGCAAGATATCCCTGAGACCTACAGACGCCGATGGACACTAGCCACCAGTACCAGAGGCGACTCTAGGCTGCAAAGGGGCTACTTACAGGAGATTGTAGCGATGCCCGCTGCGGGCTGAGGAGTGGTGGAGGCCCTGCTGCTTGGCAGCTTGATAGGACTAAGGAGCTGAAGGTAGAAGAGACAGAAGCGGAGTTCACGCCAAGTGGTGGGTCTGAGGACAATACCAATCTGACTCGGTGATGGTCAGGTGGCAGAGTCGTGTCGTTGGCCGCTGGATTGGAGGAAGGAGCGGTCGGCGCTGGAGAGATATGGAGTATTACTGTGAATCAAGGATTGTCTTAGCAGACTGAACTCGGGAGGTGAAGTAGTAAAAGTCGAATCAAGGAGCAGAACATGTGTCAACATGATGCGATGCTGTGTGGGGACGAATGCTTTGCTGGCTCTTCTCCAAGTTTGATCGTGCTTGTGGCTGCGCTCGACCCTCTCGGCATCCACCTCCGCACATCCACGACAATCCTACATCGCTGCAATGCCACGGCACATGTTAGATGCCGAGCATAGTGCTAGAAGGACAGGATTTTTGCCTGCATGCATCGAATGCCTCCAGACGATAGCTTGACTAGCATTGCACATCTCGATACTACACCAAATGCGCGCCGCGGCCTTTGCGCATCTCTCTCTTTTCCACAAACGACCAGGTCGAGGCTCCTCAATACCTACCGCATCCACTGTCGATGGCAGACAAACAGAGACTGAGACTGCAGGGGCTAAAGAGAATAGGAGCTTGCTTACCTAGGTGACAACAGAAGAGCCTCTACCAGAATTATGCAACGGCGGGGTATCGATGTACAACACGGTCTATCAAATTTGACGGCAAGTTTATCCTGGATATATGTCAGCACGTCTCTAGAATCGCAGTGCACCCAAGATGAGGCTGCAAGCGGCGGCGGCATCGTAGAAGGGGAAGAAGGTGTTGTGCACAGCGATGGGACACTCACCAGACAATCTATCCCACGAAGGTATTCGTAATCTCTAAGAAATCAGACCCGGTCTGATAGGTAACTTGAGTACAGTGAGCTTCGATCGACACGATGTGGCAACGTACCACAGTCCGGAGCGACAACAGCATACCTCAAGAACGTCACGAACGCGAACCAGTCTATCCCTACTTTTCTTGCGGAAGAATCTTGGAAGTCGAGACAACACTCTATGGCATCAGCCGCTGTGTGAATTATACAAGCCTGCGATCGGCGAGGAGGCTTCACAGCTGAAGAATGTGGGGAAACGCCACGTTCTAACCCAAGGCTGCCCAGTCTGTTGCGGGCCAGTGGTTGAAGGAAGAACACGCGACCACTAGAGCGGGCACATCATCGCCCTGTGCCTCGGACGATAGAGGGAGCTGATATAATCCGTGAAATTCGACGTTCACAGCGGCCAGCTTTGCGACAGGAGGTCCTCTTCTTGGCGCTGGTTCGAAACGGTTGAGATCGGAGCCGCGGCAGAACACCCTGAAGCGCCCTGGGCTTTAGCAGATCAGGAGACAGATTGATGGCGGCAGTGCTGCGATCAACGCGTGGCGATTTCGAGAGAAGGCTTTAGGTTGATGACGGATGTCTTTGAGAGTATGTGGTAAGACACCTGGGACAAAGGAGCGGGCAGAAGTTAGAAATGCAGACATCCAACGCCTTTGAGGCTTCTGCAGCTCGCACGGCTGGTTCAAGGATCAGGGGCTTTTGGTGGCAGATGCGCGACGAAATGCGGAGACGGCCAGACCGACTGAGGCTAGTCCTGTGTCTTTCAGGCGAACACCTGCAAATTGCTGTGCTGTTGGGGGTAGCGAAGCCGCGCGGGACAAGGAGGTGCCATCGAACTATTGGGCCCTTGTCACGCGTCCTCAACACCCCTCAGGAACCTCGTCTTTTACTCGATCAAAAGTCATCAATCCCGTACTGTCGATCAGCGCAAGAAGACCGCCTTGGTCGCGTGTATGAAGTCAATCGATGGGGCCCCTCTTTCGACCCATCCAGGCTCTGACAAGACCCTGATGGACGACACTCCTCCACTTCACAGGCTTTATACCGCTGCATGCTGTTCTGCTTCGCTTCAAGCGCCATCATCTACGACCCCGCCCAGCCTATGCAGGAGCAGTGGACGTCCAAACAGGAAGCCACACCAACTGTGGAACGGAAGAAGTAATGTCACGCGCCATGCGCACATCCTAGTACAGATATCAGGGACCTTAGCTTCTCGATGCTGTTCGATGCTGCTCATCGTTCGCGTTGCCTTATGAAGATCTGGCGTCTTCCTGTGTTCAGCTTGCAGTGCCTTCTCATTCGACAGCACTCCCTTGGGTGATCAAACGCATGATAAATGGTTCCTGGAGCTAAAACTGAACATAACCACACTACAGTAATGCTCCTGACGATGGTTGCTAGATGATTTCCGATTGTCTCCATCCGGGTGTCACAGCGTGTTGGCGTCGGGCACCAGAGCACGACATGTTGTCTGGACGCGACTCCCTTTTTGGCATCTGTGAATTGAAACTCAGCCGATCAATCGTAGATGGAATGCTCTCAACCCCGCATTTTGCTGAGGCGCGTCGACATTCAATATCCGCGCCCAAGCTTTTCGGGCAGCTCCAGTGAGCACTGTGCCCGCTCGGGATGGCTGACGCCGAGCTTCTAACATGACAATGTCGAGAGCAAGCCTTTATTGGTCTCCACATACAACCAAATTGGCTCGCACCGGCTCCGAGTCTGCGTTCAGAAACGCATTTGCGGTGTGTCGATTACACCCATGGCCAGTAATTAAATATCAATCAGGAACGCTCGGGTCCGGTACAGCCTGTCAGTGGTACATTGTCAATGTGTTGCTTTTTCATCAGGTTAGGAGTCCTCTTGGAGGGTACGTGAGCTTGCCACGCCCCTGCTTCGCTTCAGAAGCTACGGAACTGGTGCCATTAGAGTTCGAACCGCCATACGCCTGCTTCGACTTCCCTGCTCCGTTCTTCGCAGGCCGAACAAACCTCCGCGGACGCTGATGTCAACTACTTTCAAAAGATCTACTACGCTCGAATAACACGTTTCACGTCGAGAGCTCAGGACACTCATACTCTCAAACAAGGCTATGCATTCCGTTGCAAGACATCACCCTTCCAGGTTCGCACAAGACTGTGTATCAGAAGCCGACTGCTTCCACAAGAACAGCATCCAGCTCAAGACGGACATTGCATTCAAGCACATACAGCTGCATTGGCTAACTTCGTTGCTGTCTCATCAACGCAGCAATGTCGTCATCTCTTAGAACAAGTAGCTGCGACACATTGCACTTCCATCATCGCGGTTGCTCAGCACAATCCGGCCTCCCACACTTCAACTCCTAGCCCTGTCTCTTCGATACGATTCTTCCCCAGAATCAGACATGCAAGATCGGCTTCAAGCATACTGATGGGTGTCCCGAATGATCGAGGCAGAACAGGCGCAAGAGAGTATTTGACTGTGAGACTTGAGGATCATGTGTACGATCTGTTTGGACGAGATCTTACGTGCTACTTACAGTTTTGCAGACGCACGCCACCACAAGCGTACAAGCACGGATAGATTCTGATACCCAGATTGAGCAATCACATCCGAGGCATAGACAGGGGATTTGGCCTTGTCACTCTGTAGTTCTGAAGACTGTATCAGTTATCGAAAAGTTGAAATCAACAATAGCTTAGAGTATGTCCAGGTAATATACAGATATCTGTTAAAGACCATTTAAAGATAATAAATCGACATGCCACCGGAGCACGCATCTACCCACTCCCGCAAACCAAGATTCTGGTCTCTTGGCTGTGAGCGCTTGCAGTCGCATTTTCGTGAGGGCTTCGGTATGGGCATTCATCGATACACGCGTGTTCTCGAAGCCCGCTTACGGCTGTGCATGGTGTAAGATGTACTGCGTGCATCTCTCAGATTTTGTAGATGACCGCCTGGCCCGTGTTTACAGTATTGATTCCAAAGCTCTCATCCTCAACATGCCAAAGTAGCTTTGATTTGAAATCACGTACTCGCCGCCCCACTAGGCTGTTTGTACAGTCGATTGTATGTGCAATGCAAAGCAATGAATTAGCAAGGCACAAAACGCAAGGACGCTGCACGACACCAGTCTTATTTTAGAACATAGCAGACCCTGACACTGTTCACGTTATAGAATTTCATGAGCGCACGGCGATCTTTCAGCCTCGTGCATGACCGTGCTCACAAGATTGCCGAGTGTTGACTCTGTCCTCGACGACTACAGACAATCTATTATCGGAACCCGATAGTCCAGATTGTTCAGATTCGCTGACGTTCTGGAATATCGAAAGTTGGCCTGCAACGGGAAGACGGCTCTTCTGACGTAGGCGCTTGCAGTAGCTGTGTCGGAGAAAAAAACAGTTGGTGTTGCGACGTGAACAGAAAGGTCTGGTTCTTAGGCTGCTGCAGGGCTGCTAGAGCTGCTGATCCCTGCGCGAGCTTGCATCATCAGTCGCTGAGTGTCAACAGCCACGCGCCTGTCGCGAATTCACCAGCCTCCCATGTATACAGAGCTCGGAGTTCGAAAGGAACAATCGCTCCCAAACTCATGCACGGCAGCCACTGCATGTTCTGCGTGGATCATTGGGCTCGATCAGCTGTTCGCGAAACTCAAAAACAAGGGTGATCGACCCTAAGCGCCTAGAAGGCCCCCGATCCGGAAGGGCGTGTTTTCGCGCGAGCACTGACGTGACGTATGCTAGCCAGTCGTTCTTTCGATGACGAAGGAAGCCGCAACTCCCGCTGCTGTTTATATGCGCAGCGCAGCTCCCCCGGTAAATCTCCTCATACCAGCCTCCCGATTTTGCAGCCCCATACTCAGCATTCATTCATCAAAAGACAATCGAGCCTTTGATCATCGCATTAGCCAACACAACACACCCTCCATCCTCAAGCAAATCTCATAATCCAAAATGGTTTCGCGAGCATTGGGAATGGGCCTCCGTGCCTTCCAGGTATATATGACTCTGAGGTATCAACATGCATTTAGCTAACGCCTTCATAGCTCTTATGCGCTGTCATTGTCACAGCGATGGCAGGCAACAACATTGCACGCGCCACCAACGGCACACATTCGATCATCAACTACACACTATTCGTTGGTGTGTGGTGGCTGTTCACCCTGCTGTACTTTCTCCCCACGGCCTTCATCGACAAGTTCGCGATCCCCATCGTGGACATGGTCATGGACGGATTGAGCGTACTCTTCGGCTTCTGCGCCGCCGTCGCCCTTCCTGCCTATCTAGGTGCTCACAGCTGCTCGAATAGGGTACGTCATCATGAAATTCCATCAGTACAATCATCTAACGACTTTGTAGAACTACACCCTGCACAACGGCGTCACCAACAGCTCTCCCAGCCTTGAGCAGAACTGTCGCCAGGCTCAGACCGCAACTGCGTTCCTGTGGTTCGGTTGGGCTGCATTTGTCGCCACTCTTGTCTTGTCTGCCATGGCTGGCAAGGGAGGTGCCGCCCGTGGCGGTATCCGCCGTGGTGGTCCCTCTATGAGCCAGGTCTAGGAGACCAGTGTCTGTAATGTCTACTCAGATTCGTCATGGAACACGCGAACAGATTGCAGCGATGCCTAGCGTCGACCGATCCAGCACGACGTCTTTCAAGACCATGAGGATAGCTAGGCTGTACTATGAAACACTCCTTGTATATTTATTATATCGCTGGCGGACATAATATTGCATCACGCGCGACGCAGATGCAGGTAATTGGGTCGGATATACCCGGGCACACAGGACATGGTTATGGCGTTCTCCAAGCTCGGCGACCTTTTGTAATACAATGATTAGTACGAATTTACGAATCTGCTTCGATGCATCTTTGTATGCTGAGCGCTCAAGCAGAGTCTGCGCAAACCAGTCGAAGCGGGCATACATGTTGCTGGCGTTGAGACTTCCGCATGCTTGATGAGCGAGATCATGGCGCGAATTTTGTCTAAGGATCGAACACGAATGGTTATTTTGGAGACAATGGGCGTGCATAACATGGAGGCACAGCACGGCAGACGTCTTGTCGGTAATGTCTTGGCAAAGTGGCCGAGCGCGTCTGTTTGGACGGAAGGCGCATTGTAAACAACACCACTGCTCCAGCACTGCTACGATCCCCGGCCGACGCGCGCATCTCCCCTGGAGCAACCGTTCTTCACTGCTACAGCTGCGCACGACATGATCAGCTAATTCGAGTCCATTACCGTCCTTTCCATTACTTCTTCTACTTTCGCAACGCGTGTTCATCACCTTCGACTTAATACTCATTGCCGCTGCGAACAGCTACCACAATCGACATGACGGCTTCCCGTAGCAAGGTACCCGCTATAGGGTCAGGGCAATGGATTCTCGAGGAGCGCCACCAATCGAACGATCTTGTGTCACAGGAATTGGAGGATTTTGGCTTTTCTGTGCGCAACGAGCTGGAATGGCTCAATGAACACATGACAGACATTTTCGCCAAAGACGCGCAGTACGTTGCGCCTCACACACCCAAAGGCGACTACCACTGACCCTGTGGTAGACACATCCTAGATGTTTTCAAGACTCCTGGGAAGCTGCGCGGCAAGACGCCTCATACCACGCGCAAGAGGACTGTGGCCGAGCCACGACAGGTGCGCCTTGAAAGTGCGGTCTTACATCGCTATATTGACAACAAGCAGCCTCTTGCAAACCTCTTCGCGGCGGATCTACAACAGCGCACCACACCTGCTGAGCAGAGCTTACGCGATATCGTCCAGAGAAGTACCGTCAAGTCAAGATTCCAGATTGCCGAAGACGCCGAGAACGAAGCCCCAATACAGTCTCCAAAGCCGCCAACACCTGTCGCGCGACAGCTGTTCTCAGAACCTGCAGACAGTAGCAGAGAGCAACCCATCGACAGCTTCGACCCTGAGCTTTCAGACGAACCCTCGCCGCCACCGCCTGCTCATATGCAGTGGGCATCGTTTGGGACACAAGACACAGCATTTAGTTCGCAAGCCAATGATATCTTCTCACCTCCACGCACACAAACAACGCAAGCAACACAATCTTTCAGATATTCATTGCACGATCTGGAAGATGAAGAGAATGAAGATAAGGATGTTCCGGAAGACTCGTTCGTCTCGGCGCAAGACGCATTCCGAAGCAAGACAGCATCAAACGAGGATTTACGCGAGCAAGCAGAGCTCAATGACGCTCTTCTTGATGAGGACTTCCAGGAGGACCTCAGGACTGAGAGCCGCGGTACAGTCGTACACCATGTTCTCGATGCAGAGGACGAGGACGACGACGACGAAGATGACAACGACATACATAGTATTTCGCACTTCCCGAAGCCTCCTCGTATGGCGTCCGACGCCTTCAGCATCGGTGCTGAGACACATGAAGCTCTCGATAGCGCGAACCGACGAGCCCATGCACCTGAGCCCAAGATGCTCTTCGACCCGACGGAGCTCGACCACTCCCGCACACCAGCTGGTCCACCACTTGTTTCGCCTGAACATGTCGCCCACGAAGACACGATGGTTCCCAATGACATTGATGATGATATGGAGGCGAACGACGAGCCGACGCCATCTGAGCACTCTAGCCCCGTGAAGCCGCTAGTTAGGAAGAGCAGTCTCACATTTGCCTGTCTACCCGCGCGAGAGCCGATCCTCCCCAAGAAGAGTATGGGACGGACTAGCCAGTTCAGACACACAGGAGGAAAGAGCCTTGGAGCCTCGCAAATCGTGCAGCCGGCAGAGTCTCAGCTTGATGATGTGGACATGGGCGAGGATCGACCTGCCGTGCAGCGCGAGGAGTCAGACACAATGAAGACACATAATAAAACTTCCACACAACGCCTTTTCGAGCGTTTCCAGATGCTCGAACAGCACGCACCGCCGAAACGAATCAGCCAGAACATCTTATCGCAGTCTTCACGCCCTTCGGTCTACCCTACAACAGCCTCGCAGCAGAAGGAGGCCGCGGCACCGGCGCAGACATCACAGTCGCAACCTACGTACCCCACTCTTCCAGCTGACCCAGAAAGGGAGGATGATGAGGATGACGATGATTCCTGGATTGCCGCGCCGACCAAGACAGCAACAACCGCTACCAACTCTGCCAGGCCCCCAATCAACAAGAGTCATACTGTGGCTACACATTCATCGCCGCACAAGTTGAGGCCGTCGCCGATCAAGTTGATCTCAACTTCCAATCCTGACTTCTCGGCAGCTGCGGACTCGACCACTCCGGTTGGCTCCCCAGCTGGTAAGAAATACATGGACGCCCCTCTCAGTGCTTCCAAGGCTAAATTCTATTCAGCTCTTCGTGCGGCGAAGGACAAGCTTATAGGGTCCACAGCGGCGAGTGCGCAGGTCAAACTCGATGGCCTTTCTTCAAGTCCGAGGCGGCCAGAGTTGCAGCCTGCACCCTCATCAGACGATCTCCCAAACAGCCCTAAGCGAGCTGAGAGACCAATCTCGATCTTCTCTCACATGCGATCACCTTCGAAGGACTCGGTCAAATCCGCCAAATCTACAAAGTCTACCAAATCTGCAAAGTCGGACAAGTCAGCTGAGGTGTTGGGCAGCCCGATCAAAGAACGCAAGACGCGCAGCTCTACCGAGCGTGAGAAGGCCAAGGAGCGGGACGCCCGTGAAAAGGACTTGCTATACAAGCAGAAGAGCGAAGACAAGTTAAGAGAGATGCGGGAGAAGGAGCAGACAAAAGCTGCGGCGTATCACAAGAAGACTGCCTCCGCGACGGCGATTGCGAAGACCCCCTCTCAGATGTCGTTTCAGAGCAACCTTAAGCCGGCACCTTCGGTCAACACTGCACCCATGCCAGCATCTCGACCAGACTCCGTACGACTGAACGCAGCCCCCAAGGACCAAGGCATCGATTCTGCCGATGAGATGCCACCTCCACCTCCCCCAAAGAGCTTGCTTCCTACTTTCCCTACAACCAAGGTCAGGCCGCCTAAGAAGCTTGTCAAGCCAAACAGTAAGGACGCCCTCTCGAAGCCTCAGGAACCGCAGAAAATCTTCATCAAAAATCAGTATGCTCGAGCTCCTCCGCCTGCCGCTCGTCCGGCACCTGTCACTGCGAAAGGGACCAGCTCAGCAACGCTTGGAAAGTCAACATCGTCAAAGCCCACCGCTGCTACATTGTCGAGGCCTGGCACTGCAATGGCTAATAAGGCTGCGCCATCTGCAAAGTCAGCACCGAATACTCTGAAAGCCCCTCCTCCCAAGGTACCTCGACCCCAACCACAGGCTGCTTCAAGCTTCGAGAAGCCAAAGCCTCAAGCACCGCAGCTTCGCGCAGATCTTCCAGCTGCTCGAGCTCCCACAACACTACGGACTGTTCAGGATGCGAATTCGATCCGTGTGCCTCCAGTCAATACCGCCAAGCCTCCCAAACGGGCTCTCGACAACGACACCGAAACCATTCAGCGTCCACCCAAACGGCCATCTCAACTAAAACAAAATCCCATCACGCCTGGACATCCCTCACAATATGCCAAAGGCAAAATCCCTGGCTTAGACCCGGCTCGAGCCTCACACTCAAAGCCTATACAGCCGTCAATGCAGTACCCGAACGGCGACGACATCAAACTCCCCGAGATCATGACTGACAGCGAAGATGAAGATTCGGATAACGAATTTGAGCAACCGTCCTGGGTCAATACACCGAATCTGCGAGAAATGCTATCGACGCAGCAGCTTATGGACCCCGAGGCAATCTTCGGACCTATAGCACCCCTGAACATGGAGCAGGTATTCCCGAACAAGGAGAGGCATAAGAGATTCCGCGAGAGAACATCAAGTGCGTACTGGGTCCATGACCAGGTCACTGACGAAGAGAAGAGGAAGGAGAGAGAAGCCCGGGAGAGGCTGGTGCGGGAAGGCGCGTGGACATACAATCCCTCCCCAAGGCCTACCCCGAGGGCAGGACCCAGCCACTGAGTGTGACTAGACGAAAGAAAGCTTGTAGATACGATGATACTGTTGGCGTTGCTGGTAATGGTGGAGACTCATCAGTTGTTTTTGTGATCTTGTTTTTGGCGTTTTGGCACAGCACAGCATCAACCAACGATATGGTTGCCTATGATGACTTGGCGTTCTGCTATCCTTGCATGGACTTTCCGATGGGAAGCTGCATTCGAATCGAAAGAATTACCACCATCAGTTGATTGTCAGTTCCCATGAGCATACGTATCGTTGTTCAGAAGTGTGGTTGGTTGAGGGGGCGACTCTACGAACCCACTGATCAACCATGGAAGCCTCACGACTGAACCCTGAGACCATTGATTGTGCGCACATTGCAATGCCAAGTCCTCTAACCAGGCCTCATATTTGTTCAGTCTGAGAGCCCAAAACGCACGCCCATCACACTCAGTCTTGAGTATCTTGGTATCAAGTCAAGAAGCACCATGTCTCACCGGCACTCGGAGCTCCAGAGAGAGTGGAGTCTGTATTGCAACTACGGCTGCAGTCCTCCCCAACTCGCAACCTGCTCAACACAGCGAGAAGGGCTTCATAGCAGTGACATGCTCTCCACAATGGTCCAGCGCGACGACATGTCCTCACGCGCTGCATCTTCCTCCAGCCCAGACTCGCTCTACATGCCACCATCCCCTCCGACTCTACGTCGCGCTGCCGCATCTTCGCAGTACACATCTCTGTGCGATGTGCCTTCACTTGACCTCAACAGCCGCAGGCCCGCGGTTGATCCCACAGCATACCGCGGAGCCGGCACGCCCATGGGACTCACCTATGCCTTCCACGACCCGCCACCTCGAGGCCCTCTTCGAGTCGTGAACGGGGGTGCTACAACGTTCGACGAACCATGTTCACCATTGTTCGACGGCCGTTCAAGGATCCGCATCAAAGGCAGATCAAGCAGGGGCAGAATCAATTTCTCAGACCCTTTCGCAACAGAGAACAAGAGCGAGCTTCCGCGCGGTCGGCATTCACTCCAGGCAACCCTGGCCGAGAGACGAGCCGTAGACGCTGATATCCAGAGCATGACCAGGAAGCTTCAGGCTGTCTCTTGTGCAGAGAAAGTGCAGAGAAATGGTGGACTAGGTCCAATGGCCAACACAGCGTGGTGCCTCGAGCACAAGGCGCCCGACACGTGTTTCCGCGACACAGAAAAGACTTCGCCGTCGCTGAAGCAGCAAGCCGTGCAGCACACGAAAGAGCACGGCAAAAAGCGTTCGTGGACCTTGCGTGAGGACTCGAGGTGCCACGCAGACACGACATGGCACTGGTCTAACAGCACACTGGTCAAGAACCCAATCGACGTGCGCTCTGCAACGACGACCTTCATCGAGGACGTGAACGCATTGCACTCGGTACGTTTCACCCGCGCTACAGAGGGGGTTTTTGTATTGTGCCGTGCTGACCTGACCACGTGCAGACTCCATTGCCGACTGCGCCTCAACTGGCTCCTCGGTCTTCTAACCGCGTAACAGGCTCTGCTGGAAACATGTCCAATACTGTAAGTTCTGTAGCCATGTTTCTGTTGTCGTGAGCGTGCTGACTTTCTCCAGACGGCGCGCAGAGCGGACTCGAAGAGCGTTGCTCCACCTGCGCCACTCGCAGTGCAAGAGAGCGGGGCCTCAAAGCCGTGGGCGTGGCTGCAGGGCACCAGGAAACTCGCTGCTGTACAGGACGAGGATCAGGATGCGCAGTGGGACTGTGTTGATCTTAGTGATGACGAGGGGTGGGATAAGGTGGGTGCTGAGGAGGGTGCTGAGGAGGGTGCCGAGTGGGAGGTGCTTGAGGAGTGAGTGGTGCTGTTTTGAGAAGTGCCATTGTACTATACCTCACTTTCTTAACCTGTGTGCTTAGCACAGGTTCGATGCCTTGAACCGCTGCGTGTAAAAAAAAAAAAGGCAGACCAAGTCGCACACGTATTGTTCCTATCATATCGCACACCATCACCGCTCTCCGTCATATCATCTCCACTCATCCTGCATCGCTCATATACTTAGACACTATATCTGCAAGTGCCTCACACCAAGTAGTCAATCTAGAACTATAGCTAGCGAGCACTACTCGCATCACTCACATCGCTTCAACGATCATAACTCACCACTAACCACACATCAGACGTCGGACACCGGATCCCGAACTCCCCGGCCGCCGAAGGAATCAGCGGAAGGATCAATAACCTCGCTCGTACAAACCAGTAGTCTACCGTCGACGTACATACCCAAATCCCGGAACCCTCGTCTCGGACATTGCCGACACCGAAGCCCACAGCACGTGCAAGAAAAGAGAAAATCCGCATTTTGGCTGCGATGAGAACCGGTTCTCGTGTCCGTCCGGCGAGACTGGCTCTTGTGGCGCGCCGTGGCGGATGCGTGAATACTGAACACTGCAGATTGGCATGGCAAGGACGGAGGGTCATTCGGCCGATTGCGGAGCTTCGCGGATGGTGGGACATGATACTGGCGGTTTGGACTCGGGGGAAAAAGCACGATCGGGGATCGATTAGAAATTTGCAAGTGAGAGCGATCGAATTGAGCGGTACCAATAATCGGTGGGTATCTTGAGTGCGCACCTAAGAAATTGCAATCGAGCTTGAGTAGTGATGGTGTGGATGATGTAAACCAAAATGAACGCCAGGCAGGACTCGCTATCCAGTCCGCGATGCAAAACAAAAGAAACACAAGGAAATGTATGAAATGTAATGAAATGCTCAGGCCTTGGGCTTGCGGCCAAATAGGCCTCTGAGACCGTCCCTTAGCTTCCTCCTCATGCCCGTGCAATCCGCGTCTTTATTAGCCATCTTCAGATCCTCCTTGCTTAAGCTGCGGCCAACTGTATCCCGCTCCTGCTTTGGTCTGGCGTCGACCCTACCGCGCTTCTTGTCCTCTTTTCTTTTCCGCTCGCTCATAACGAACATGCTAGTGGGACGTCGCTTGAGCCCTGGTCCGTCTGTGACGCCCGAGTCCCACATGCCAGCAGTGGTGATGGGATTGAATGCTGATTGAGTTTTGCGCATTCGGTCCGAGTCCGGAAGTCGCGGTGAGGGGAGGAGCATGGGAGACGATGGACTATCTGTCGATGGGCGGATGACGGTCGGGGTGGGTATGATGAGGACCTGTGGTCGTGGAGGAGCTTCTGCAGCAGGTGTGTCGGCTGACGGCGACAGCTCAATTGGTGTGGGTTGAGCCATGTGCTTGAGGCGGAGGATTTCATCGCTGCGTTTAGTCTCCTTGTCCTCGTCGGTCTCTGAGAGTGTTCCGACTTGCGACGAGATACCATAGCGTTGCTTCAGGCTGCCCGTTATGTTGTAGAGATTGTGCGTGCCAGTGGAGTTGGCGCGGCGCGATCGAGTCTTGATGGCAGGAGAGGAAGGTGTTACTTTTGCTGACATTGGAGATGCCGGAGGATCAGTGAAGCTTGCATGGCGGTTCAATCGGTGCGAAGTGTTCCGGAGCAGCTTGGGAATAGACTTGTCGCTGTCGTCCATGGAAGCAGGAGATGCGGAACGCGGTGAGTCGAGAAAGGACATGGACACTGTGCGGCACACTACCGGACGAATGCTACCAGAGTGGTTGAACGAGGAACACAGGGGTGAGGTTTGCAGCTCGTGGGTTTCGTGAAGAGAAGAAACCCACATGCCGCTCACCATGATGAAGCGTCGTAGCGCATCGTCGGTCTTGATGGGAAAGCGGTCGGCGGCATCGAGGAAGGAGGAGGCGTCGATGCTCGCAGGGGTGAGTGCGGGAGAGGGAGGAACGTGAGCGCTGGGAGTGGATGGCTGGGTTGCAGCAGGCAGGACATAGGAATCGTGCACGTCGATACGGGTGCGTGTGAGGGTGGCGATGACAGGATGGCGTCTGGAGTTGGGAGCGATTGTGCTGAAGTTCCATTTTGCGTCATCTTTGGCGGGTGGAAGGCCAGGAGAGAGCTGCTGAGAGGCCATGGACTGGGTGGAGATGCGGCGCGAGGCAGGAAGGGGCTTGGTGACCCAGCGAGCCTTCATGGCCAGGCCGTGTTCGTCGAGCGAGTTGAATTCGTAGCCGCCGTTGGACATGGGCGTCACCTCCCATCGACTGGTTCCGTCGTCCATGCAAATGTGCGTGTTGCTTACGACTTGGCCTCGTTCCATCTTGCCTGGACAGATGACGGCAATGACATGGCGCGACCCCCATCGCTCGTCATCGGTGGTGTGGTGGCTGTGGTGGTCAGAGGGGTGGTTGCCATATTCAGCAGCCTTGACGACGAGTAGGTCGTTGTGGCCGAGGCGGTCACGGGTGTTGAAGGCGCGGGCGAGACGGCGGGTGGAGCGAGCGGCCAGGAGGGCAAAGGGGATGACTTCGTAGACAGGCTTGGGACGCTGCGAGGGCAGGAGCTGGTGCAGCTGCAGTTGCAGCTTGGGGCGGATGTGCAGCTTGGAGTGGTGGTGGACGGCTGGCGGGGGTTGGGCGATGATGTAGGAAGTCTTGGAACGCGGCATCTTCTTCCTGGGCTTCTCGCTGGCTACGACGCTGCTGCTGGTGGCGCCGCTGCCAGAAGAGACAGGGCGGGAAGGCGCGGGCGAGTCGAGGGCGGTGGCCAAGTGGTAAGGGTGGGCCATGGGCGAGGGCGAGGGCGCGGCATGGTGTGCGGGCGTATTAGGGTTGGTGTTGATATTGGTGTTGGTGTTGGTGTTGGTTTTGGTTTTGGCCGAGTCGAGGGCGTCGTGACTGTCGTTGTTGTCGTCGTCGTCGTGAGTTCTTGTTGTCGCCGGCGACGTGGTCTGGTAGCGCAGCACAGAGCCGAGAATGGATAGCGGCATCTGGGCCAGCGAGAGGGCGCCATCACAGACGTTCGCGGGTGAGGGCAGGCGGCCAGGAGGTGAGAGCTCACGCCCATGTTTGGCAGGCGTGTCGGATGTCAACATGTCTAGCAACATTCTTGCGTCCGCGGCGGTCATGTACACGACGACATGCTGCAAGCACAATCAGCACGTTCTCGGTGCTAGGTAGTAGTAGTGGTAGAATAGTACAAGGAGTAGTGGTAATAGTACTAGCAGCAAGAATACAAAAGAGAGTCCCAGGAGGGTGGAGAGCACGAGCAGCGCCTGGCCATGGCGGCCGCCATATAAGACGTAAGACGTCCGCTGTCCGTGTGCGCCTTGAGGTTTGAGGGGGGCCCGCTCTCCGCCAGAGCGTGCACTCTCTTGCAATCTGCGGGCACAGTCGCTAACGCGACAAGGGCTGACTGGACTAGGGAGGTACTTACAAGCCACAGCTAGCACAACGCTGATCTGAGCTGGGAGCACACAGCCAATGGCACCCTGTAATCTGCAGCCGGACGGGGGATACACTAGCTATACCTACCAGCTGTCTCAAGAAAATGCTCTGCAGCTTCTTCAGCAGCAAAGAGAGAAGAGAGGGGGGGGAAAAATCATGACATCGTTGGACCATGCACACGGATGCCCGGCTCTGCAGTTTCCCTTCATCACACGCTCACCAGCTTTTGTCCGATGCTTCAAGCACACTCCAACGCCGTCATGTCAATCGTCCCGGTACCCGTTAGCGCTCCCATCTTCCAAACTACACACGAGACGCTGCGGGTCCACCACACTGCACAGGCTGCCTCCTGATTTGTTCATCTGCTTTGTTTCATGCCTCTGTGGCTACGCTGTCGCCAACTTGCCCTAATCTGTCCTCTCCTGGCTGCTTGGCTGAGAGGACGCCTCAGCATGTGGGCCCCCTGGACATGGCCGTCACCACAGCAAGTTCCCTGCCAGCTTACGGCCTTCGGCCATTTCGCTGACGGCCAGGGCCACGCCGTTAAAGCAGCCAGAGATGAGCTTCTGCAAAAAGGGACTTCATCATCGCGATTTCCGCAACCATCCGGATCGTGCTGGCTTGTGACAATCGGTGTGCAGAAGTAGTCTAGGTAGCACTCAAGGGTCAAGAGTCGAGAGTCAAGACTGCACCAGTAGTCCAATACTGCGCCGTATAGCTCAAATACGCAACCTCCTGAACCTCATTGGCCGCCTGCCGTGTTACGGTAAGCGCAAGCGAGTTGCGTTACCCAAACCTCTGGGTGATATCGATAAACATGCTTACGCCACGGAACCTCGCTATGATGAAGCATTGAAAGGCTCCAAGAAAGCGTTCATGGATGCCTGCAAAGCTTGAACCAAAGCTGCGTTGCATTGACTTACTCAAACCTAGACGAACGACAGAGATTGCCGCACCACAAAACTCATCCTCGTCCAGAACAAGCATCCCTCACCGCTTGCCAAAACGCCCGCAACACACCACCCCTACAGCCATCACTCATTCGTCCAATTGCTGCGTCTTGTTTCTTCATTCTACATAGTTCCTCGCAACCTCTGCAGTCTTCTCGTTCCAGCCTTTGTTCTGGCCCTGCCTGTTCGTCCGATCGGTATCCGCTATCCTCCGCTTTCCGTGCACTGCATCAAAATTTGCGCCGAGGCCGACAAACTCGTGAGTCGTGACACCGTGATCCGGGTCGGAAGTCCACGGCGACCGAAGAGGCCATCGACCAGCTCGTGTCAGCAGCCTTGGAGCCTCAGTGCCACATTCAAGCCATCATGTCATCGGACGAGCTCTTTACTGAACACCCATTGGCAGAAGAGCTGATTACATGGTTTACCCAAAATGGAGGCTGGCTGAGTCCGCACGTCCGAGTTGTTTACAACCAGTCTCAAGGCCATCACATGCGAGCCTTGCAGCCAACAACACCAGACGTGGTGACTTGTCCGCTGAAGCTGACGCTCTCGAGCCTCAACCTAGACCCTGATCAGAAAGAGGTACTATCTGTCACGAGCCCTCTGCAGCAGTGCCGTGGCCAGATACCTGATCACATATTGACATACCTGCTCTTGATTGAACAGCGCAACAAGGGCAGAGACTCGCCATGGCACAACTACATTGCTTGCCTGCCTGGCGTCGACACTATGACCACCCCTCTGTGGTTCGATGACGATGACGTAGCTTTCCTTGCTGGCACCAGCCTCGCCCCTGCTCTCAAGGAGAGAAAGGCAGACTATCAGAAGCACTGGGAAAATGCTGTCACCGTGCTAAGAGAGTCAAGTGTTGCCTGGGCTGATCAAGTCGACTTGTAAATGCACACCATCGATATGCATGGTAGGTATTACACTAACACACTCCAGCGAATCTCTTCTGTGGGCTGCCACCATCTTCACTTCTAGAGCGTTCATCTCAACACACATCCTGCCAGAGATTGAGACTGTGCCTATCCTGTTTCCAGTCGTTGATATCCTCAACCACTCCGTCACCGCAAAGGTAGAATGGGACTTCAAGCCCCATCAGTCCTTCACCCTTCGCTGTCTCGAGAGCTCCAGCTTCACCCCCAACCAAGAACTCTTCAACAACTACGCTCCAAAGCAGAATGACGAGCTCCTCCTTGGTTACGGCTTCTGCCTCGAGAACAACCCCATTGAACAATTTGCTCTAAAGCTCGCCTTTCAGCCCGAGCTCATGCGATATGCCACGCACTTGGGGTTGATGCAGCCCGAAAGCGTGCCGTACGGCATGGACACATCGTTCCTCGAGACGGATCCAAATAAAGAACAACACTTCCTACGCGCCAGAGGACATCCATTTGGACGTTATGAGAGCACCGTCCCGTTCTTCCGTGGCATTCCACCCTATATCGTCCACTTCTTCTTCATCCAAACCATCCTCGAGCTCGAGCTCTCTGACATGAACACGGAGCAGCCCGGTGAGCGAGCGACGCTCCAAATCCTCGTCCATCTCCACAGAGCTCTCACACAGCGCAGCTCCACACTGCCCCTGGATTTGCCCATCCACCCACAAAACGTCAAGCAGCGGTTCGCAAAATTCTATCGTGACGGTCAAGCACGCATCATCCACTCTGTCCGCAACGAACTCTCATCTGCCATCACCGCGCTCCGTATCCCACCCACCACCACCCTCCCCACGCGCTCAGCCCTCCTCACTCTCTCCAATGGTCTCGCAGCCCTGCGCGCCGAATACCCCGCTGCGGCACGCACATTCGAAGCCGGGCTCACAAAACACAACTTGGACGACCCACAACACGAACCCCTCGTCTGGTCCCTTCTCCTCGTCACATACGCCAGCCTGATCCTGACAAACGCCGACAACGCCAGCGGGCACAATTCCACACTGCTCACACGTCTCACGGCGCACCGCCCACTACCGCAAGTCGAGGACGGCATCCACGACGCAGAGACATATGGTTTTCTGGACGAGCACCTCGACGACTTTGTCACACTGGGCGCGCGCGCAGATATGGCCGCTGTCCACGTGCTGGACGATCTGGGCGAGACGTTTGTCGCGGCCCCGCCTGGCGAGGCGGCGTTTGTGGACGGGCCGACGGAGAATCTGGGCGTTAGGCTGTGTATGTGGGCGATGAGTGTTGTGCTGGGTGATGTTTTGCCGGTGCAGGGTGAGGGAGGGCGAACGGATATGTGTTTGTTTGTTAGGGGTGAGGGCGAAGGGAAATGGATGTACAAGGAAGGAGAGGAAGCGGCGTAGGCTACGCGAGCTGTACACGAACTTTGCCGTCATGTTCGCCTATTGAGAGTGTTGGGTGAATAGAAGCTAGACTGGTGTCATCACCTGTGCTCATGCATGCATCCTCGAGTAGTCCTGCCGACTCTCAAATACACGTCTGCTTATCATCTCGAAGACCATTCTATTCAAGCCCCAACAGAAGAAAGTCTATATGCCCCAATCTCTCCTAACCATACACACACCAATCCACTCTACCAGTCTACCTCGCACCCCCAAACTGCCCCCCAATCATCTCCCCCAACGTCCTCCTCCTGCGCGCCTGTCCCGTCTCCCCCGCCAAAATCCCTGTACTCGACCCTTCCCTCTCGCTCTCCAGCCTCTGCCTCAAACTATCAAACCGACCCTTATCCCCCTCTTCCTGCCCCACCATCCACCCGGGCACCCGCCAGCTATACACACCAGGCAGCACGTCCCGGCGGTACGCGGTCCCCACCGCCCAGCCCACGGCCGCTACGAGCAAAGACCCGGGAAATTGGGAGAGGGCGAGCTGAGCCGGCGCAAGATAGGATGTCGCTTTGCTTGTGATGGTGAGGCTGCGGGCCCAGATGGAGGTTGCTTGCCGGGCTGGTGAAGGGGGCGAGGTCGAGGGCGTGGGCGATGCGGGGGAGATGCGGTACTTGTATGTGTAGGGGATGGCGGCGTAGTAGTTTGCGAGGAGCGCGAAGAGGATGCTGGTCGGGCCTGAGGGGAGGTAGTTGAAGTATCCGAAGGTGAGCGGGCGCAGGACAAAGGTCACGAGCAGCGGGGGGAGGAGTGTTGTGTACGGCAGCGTTGCGATGATGAAGCTCTGTTGGTCATGTCAGTACTCCCTTTCACTACTCCCTTTCACTACTCCCTTTCACGCTCTCCCTCTTTCTCGAGTACCGTAGTAAATGCACACATACCAAGAACTTGCGACTCCCCCACAGCCGCTCAATGACGCGCAGCTGGTAGAAGCTCAGCACGCCAAACAGCACCTCGGTGCTATTCGTCCACACCCAACCCCACGTCAGCACGCGCCAGAGCTGGCCATAGCCCCAGATATGCGGCACAACAGCGATAGGGAGGTAGTATCGTGTGTCGGTGAGGGATGCAACGAGAGACCCAATGACGGTGCCGAAGACGAGCAGCTGCGAGACGGGGGCGTTGGTGAAGCCCGAGGAGATCATGGTTGTGGTGTTATGGTATGCGCTACGGTTTGGGCGGGTTTGACCGTTGTTGTTGCTCGAGCATGGTGTGGTGTGGTGCTTGGAGAAATGGTGGATGCTGGATGCTGGATGTTTGGGGTGCAGCGATGACGGAACCTCTCTGGTTGAATGGAGATTGCGGAGTAAACGTGGCACCTCCGAGCGAGCACGTGCAAGAGCCTTTTCACTTTACCATGTCTGATGGTCGAGCAACGAGCAACAGAGTGACTTTGGCTACTCTAGTGATACAACTGCACGCCAGCAGTCCCATGATGTCTTTCCAACAGCGCTTCGCCGGCGCGTTCAAACCCAAGATGCTGCGTCCAATTGACAAGAACCACCCAAAAAAGAACGCCATACCACCCATGCTGCTGCCATGCATCACACCAAGGAAATCGTTAAACGTACAGCCATTACGCTCAGCTAGAGCGACTCATGATAGCGTCTCCTCATACTCCCTTTGAGCTTCGTTATAGTTTTCCGCATAAAGTCTTCTTCACTCTCTCTGGGATTGAAAAGAAAATCCTTCTGAGGCGGCACCTCCGCTGCAGGCGTGGTCGGAGTGGTCCTGACGCCGCCTGCCCTAGCGGCGAAGGTCTCTGACCCCAAATCGCCTTCGTCTGAGCTGAAGCCTACTCGAAGTGTCCTCGTCGTTGCTCTTGTCCGCAGCAGCGGCTTCACGTGCTCGGTGTCTTTCCACCAGCGCTCTTTGTCTACTAGATCTACACGGGGCGAGGTTGTTAGTAAGGATACAGTGGAGTGACGAGGATTTGCTGAACTCCACGCGGTTAGTACTTGCTCTTGCTTTGGTTCTTCCCTCCCTGTTAGAGTACCACACGTTGTGTTAAACTCAATGGTCGCGTCCGAGGTCTGCGGGCGGAGACGATCGTCGCTGGATGTATGTGCGTGACGGCTGCTCATACGCGGCGGTGGCACTGGCATTGGTTCGACAGCAGAGTTCCCGCGAGTGTGAGGGCGTAACACCATGCCTGAGCTGGTCATATGACTCGACAAGGGCCGCGATGTGCTGGAGCGTTGCGTATGATCGGGTCGATACACGCTGCGCAGCCCGGAGGGCTGGTGTGTTTGCACGGGAGCTACGGTGGCAGGCCGGCGCGTGTCTGCCCCTGATATGGTCATGAGTCGCTCGCTACCTGACTGATGGTATCGTCGCTCTCTGAACCGCTCGTCGATAGTCCGAGGTGTAACTTCCGCATGCTCTTCGACTATATGCAAGATTTCAGGAACACGTACAGTAGACACTACGCTTGCAGCCCTCAGAGAAGCATCTGACATGCGTTTTGACAAGCTGCGGGCTGACCGTGTCCGTTCCCTGGTCAACTCGACGAACTGCTTCGAACAAGCCGATGTTACTGATCGAATAGACTGTGCATCTCGGTTGACGTCCGCACGAGGCGTTGCTGGCTGACTGTAATAGTCTGAATCGTCGTAGCTAGTCGCAGGGCGATGTTCGTCGAGGCTAGTGTCGACCAACAATTGCTGAGGGTAGTTGGAGCTGCCATCGAGTTGCCGTGATTCCAGCGCAGCAACCATGGTTCTGATCTCACTGATTTCTTTCGTAAGACGTAGCTTGTCACTCTCCAGCTCGACTACTGTTTTCTCTAGGCGTTCGACCTTTTTGTCGAGAATAGATTTCTCATTCTGGAGGTTGTCGATCCAGTCTGCAGCCTCAGCCATACCTTCTTCGAGTTTTGCAACCCCTTTGCTGCCCTCCGAGAGATCGTTCTTGAGGTTCGTAACTTCTTCCGTCAGTGCTTGCTTTACTTGCTCTAAGGCTTGCTTTTCGTTCTCCACTGCAGCTCCTTCAGATTGCAGCAGGTCGATTTGATCGTTCATGTCATCGATCAAATCCATGTCTTCCTGGTGAGCCTCCAACGTGTCTTTGAGCTTCCTGTTCTCCGCCTCTAGTTCACGCATCTCTACGTCCAGCGATTGGAGCCGCTCCACTTCCTCTTTTGCCAGCATCCATCTGGCGTGCAGTTCTTTCTGGTTGTTCTTCATCAGCTCACATCGCATCTTCTCCGTCATCACATCTCCCCTTAGCTTCTCTATTTCAGCACTTAGCTCTAGATTAGTCTTGCCTCGCAGTGGTGTATCATCCTTGATCCGTGGGTGCCGCTTGCGAATCGGCGACTCTGGTGTCATGAGATCTTCAGGAAGGTCGAATTCATCGAATGCGTCAGGCGACGGAGCTGGTGTCTGCAGCTGCTGTGGTTTTGCCGAGGGAGTCGGCGCTGCTGGACGGGGAGGAAGTGTGTCGATGGGAGCTGGCTTGGACGTGCCTTGAACAGGAGTGTTCTGAGCACGTCTGACTTCCAGCGCATTGCGCAAGAGTTCGTTCTTGGGCACATCCATGGAGGTCGCTGACCGGGTGAAAGCAGATTTGGGCTCAGGTGTGGCCGACCTGAACGTGTGATCGAGAGAAGACCCTCGCGCAGGAGGCGGGGTCACCATATCGATCGTGTGCTCGTAATGATAGTTTGTAGTAGTCTGGGTCCAACGATACTTGGTTCAGTGGATGTGGGTCGTGCGCAGAGAATGACTTTATGGCGGTTTGCGAGCCACTTGTTTGTTTCGCACAGAGTCCAAGACGGCAACAAAGGGTCCTGAATCATCCACCGTGACTCCACAATGCGGCACTCCCGCTCTTTCGGCCGGTATAGTTCAGTCGCGCGATTGCTGAAGCGCGTCGTGGATCGTGAGGCTTCAACGCAACGTCATTGAACCTGGAGAGCGCCTCGAGCAATGTGGGTCGGGGCGGTCTGTTGCGAACAATGGTCGTTTGTTTCGGTGATGGTGAGAGTGATTCAGATGGTATTGCGCGCGAACACAGGTGGGAAGTCACTCGATAGAGGGTCTGCCTTGTGTGCCATGTCTCAATGTCGCGGTCTCGAAAGTGCGCCAATACCCAGAATTGGTTCGCGCAGGGCTGGCGGAGCTCAAATAGGCGGTGAAATTCCACGCCACTTGACCGTGGACACGCAGATGGAATGCAGCGCCCCAGCCACAGCAGACAGGAGCACAATGACAGCGGGAGAGGTTATGCGGGGAAAGCAGAGGTTCCAGATATGCGCGCGTAGCAAGAGGGGACATGGAATGGAAGGCGCAAATGTGCGTCGGGCAGCAGCTGCATGTGCGAATATCGGTCGCTTTGCTTCACGCAGGGCCATGATGCATCGATAGACGGCGGCGGCACGGTCCCGTACCCACGGCACGCTTCCCCCAGCGACGCTCACTGGGTGCGCATCCGTAGCTCATGCAGTAGCCAGCGATCTGCACGGGCCCACAACCGGCCTCGACGATTGATGCACCGTCAGAAGAGAAGCAAATGTGATGAAGCCACGCTCGCTCTGCACTCTCATTCGTTTCCACAGCCACGGGAAAAAGCACACAACATTCGAGGCAGCAGCAGCAGCATCAGAACGGTGAGAACGGCTCAAGGTCTGTTCCTGGCGCGAACCACTAACTACCGTTGTAGCGCCGTACCAGGTACAGACAGTGTCTGTCCGTGGCGATGGTTCGGCCCCTGAATTGCGCTCGACAAAGGCCTTACGCAGAGGTGCCCAACCCGTTGTTTCGCGGAGAAGTAGGATGTAGAGGGCCGGCCATCATGCTACAAGTGTGAAGGATGAGGGTATCACTTCTTGAGATGCTGGCACAGCATTTTGTGCACCCTCCTGTCACTGTCACAGACCTGTGCGACCCTTGCCCTGCGTTAACCCAACCTGTACATGCTGTATCTGGGCGCTGCCAGGCTTCATCTCGAAGCGCTGAGCTGGTGCCACCAGATCAGCTACCCACCGAACTGCGCTTCACCACTGAGGGATGGCCACCATCTACAGTACACTTGAGTACCTAGTCCCCCAACGCCCTCCCCACCAACAGTGCATGACGTTGCATCAAATGGTAGCTCGTCGAGCCTTGACGACCGGCAGTTGACGAAAGTTGCCGACGGAGCGGGCCCGACATTAGTGGGCCACGGAACCAGAGTTTGACTGACTCGAAGGGCGAAAGCGAGGCCAAGTGCAAAGGGAAGGGGCCAGATCTGGTGAACGTCTCGCACACAGCCGCGAGTTGCCGTGTGCTCAACAGCATAGACTTTTGCTGCAATTTGCGAATGTCTGAATAAAGTTCTGGAAGTGGGTAAGGTTGGTGGGGCGGACACAGGTGCTCAGTCCGTTGCGGTGGTATGGTGTGGGAGAAGGAACTAGATTGATTACAATGTCTTACTGGGGCTAAAATGTGCGTGTCTCGTATAGTCGTACAGTATTACACAGGTTGCGAGTGGACATTACGGCATCTCCACCGCAATGCCGGCGCCTCTCAACTTATCCTCCCACTCACGCCTGAGCGCCTCCATGTCCTCCCAACATTTCTTTCCAAGAACCTCAAAGTCTTCTCGATCTGCTTTTGTGACATCTTGCGCAAACGGGTCTCTACCCTTCCTTTTATGCTCTGCCGGTCTGCCGCCCCAGCCCCAGCCAGCCACCTCTGTCCGCTCAACACGCTCCTGGCCCCAGACATCTGTTGCGCTGCCCCACTTGCCCACACCTTCTTTGCCCTCCATTGTATCCAGTGTGCTCTGCTTGGCAAGCGCAAGCCAGACCATGGCGACAGCACCTTTCTCAAGTGTGAGAGGATGCCACTGGCTGCCGAGCCAGCGGGCGATATAGAAGGCGGCGATCATAGCATACTCGAGTATGAATGGAAGGGTGAAGATGGCAGTCGCGGTGATGCCTGGATGCGTGACGTAGATCAGAGGCTTCGTAGTCCCAGACTCGTCCGGCAGGTCGAGGTATTGGTCTACAGCATGGGATGTAGCTGGAAGTCTGGAAGTAATAGCCATGACGTCTGTCAATCGCTTCGAAGATTCATATGCAGCGTCTTCTGAAGTGATGCCTTGCAGGTCATTAGTGTCCAAAGTATGCGCGTATGCTTCCAGACTGCTTGTCCAGATCAGTCTGCCTCGTGTACCCTCGCTCTTCGAATGCCGTGCGAGCAATGGCGCAAGATAATGGCCTAGCAGATAGTGACCGAAGAAATTGGCGCAGAAGACCTCGCCCAATGGAGGCTCATCTTGTGGTATCCCATCTTTAGCTGGTATCTGTGGCTTGGCGAGCCATCCTCTGCCAGATAATTTGAAAGTGGGCCAAGTGACAGCCGTCTTCCACTTGGTGAGGATGCTCCAGATTGCAAGAGGCCAATCGATGCCCGTCCACCCGCCGATACCTGCGTTGCAGATGACGACGTCGAGCTTTGGCGTTGTCTCGAGCAGCTTCCTGCTCAGCTTCTGCACCGAGACCAGACTTAGCAAATCCAGTCGCTCCTGCCTGAAATGTACTCGCCCCTGCAGCAGCTGCATAATGCCTGGTAAGGATCGCTCATGTTTGCGGCAGACCTTACGCAGATGTGCTTCGAGAATCTCGACCGTCGCGTCGCCTTTTCTCTGGTCGCGTGTTGTGATTATGAGGACGAGGGATTCGGTTTGGGGGCGTGTCTGAAGAAACTCGTCGACCAGCCGTGTGCAAATGCCAAGTCCCAGGCCGCTGTAGATGGGTCAGCCATCTGCTTCCGTGATTTCATTCGAATACTATTTACCTGTTAGCACCAGTGACCAGCACATAGTACCCATTTGCGGGTTGTGGTATGTCTTCGAGATATGGCATTGGCGTCGCTGCAAAGGGGATCGATGCGGATCCCTAGAACACGCCAATGCCGTCGGGCAATTTCCTGTTCCTGTTTCGCTTACAGTTTTGGAACGTTAGCCAATCATGAAAAAGGTAGCCTGCAATTATGTGATTGGCTGACACTATAGTGGTACAAGATAATTGCAGTTGGATGAAAGCTACTAAAACCTCGCCCGCGTTCATTTGATGTCGTGAAGTCGCTCACAAGCATCCAGCCGAGCGGATAGGCTCACGCGTACCCGGTGCTCACTTGGACCTTTGGACTTTGAACGGCAAGGTTGCTCGGCCAAATGCCGTGCTGAGATACATGTCCATGATAACCACCCCCCTCCTCCGCTTGATCATGATCCAACGAGGGCTCAAGCTTCGGGCTCGGGCTCAATGGCGCATTCATGCATGCGCTGTGGAGTTTTCCGCCGAATACCGCACCCTGATATGGCAGCCTCTTCGCCTTTTCTATGCCGAGGATGCAAGCCGACGGTTGCTCGACCGTGGTCCAGGTTCTTCCCACCTACCTTGAGGAAGAAGAGCGACGAGCTCTCCGTGTGCGGCTGTTTCACCGATGCCGTTATTTTCAGAGCCGCTATCACTGTCTACTTGGGCCGCAGCACCCAGTCAGCCCGTTGACTTTGAACGCCTGACCACTATGTATTGGCTCTTCAAGATATACCCTCTTTCGCTCACATCCGGAGTTTCGCGTCGTCAAGGCGAGACTCGTGAGTCGCCAGACGGACGAATCTTGTCATGTCGCCGAAAGCTAAGGGCGACACATTGCGCTTTGCGGGGAAGACGGGTGCTGTTCGAGTGGCCACCGGAGTAGGACCGTCGCGGCATAGACGTCGGTTCAATAGGAGCGAAGCCCACAGGCAGAAGAAATGTTGGCTTTCCTGGGAATACGTAAATGCCATGGACAGTGCGTAGGGAGTCCCGGACCTTGTAGATACAGTGTTCATACCGATATGCGATGCATCGATCGTTGACATGAACCATACCTCGAGTATGCACCCAAGGAAGCCCACTTGATAAACTTCCGACATTGCACCTGCGTGGAGCGTTCGTACCATATGCACGTCACACGTGTTAAGTTCCGAGCGCGCGTTTCAGCCCAGTAGTTGAGTTTCGATGATCGCCCTCAACGCTGAACGGGTGTGCAGCTCAAAGGAACGGAGCAAGCTCCGTCCGTAAGCAATGGTGGAGGAGAGTACGAGGCCGGCGGTCATGCGATATCATCAGCTGAAAAATGGCCTGAACCAAGTAAAAGGTAGGTTTGTCCAGACGGCATCCAGCTTGAGGGCCAAAAGTGGGTTTGTGGCCAGAAGTCGGCGTAAACCCTCTCCAGGGAAGGTTTCTGATAGAGAATTGTCACTAGACCCAAGTCGCACCGTTGCTTGCTCAGCATTCGCTCAGCATGCTCAGCCGTGGCAGCGGCAACCCCTGCTGATTTGGCTGCCCGGCGGTCAAGTGACTTTGGAGGCCTTGTTTGATCTTCATCCTGGATCTACTGCAAGAAACCAGGTAATATCATCTGACATGGTATGATCGAGTAGATTTGTAGTAGGATTACGAATGTACTATACCATACCTAGTAGAAGTCTTCATCAAGTAGGACCGATTGCTGCGTCTGGGGCTTTCTGTCAGAGCTCGGCCCGCTCCCGCGAGCCAAAACGCCGGTTCCTGAGGCATGAATCAGATCGCCTTCTGTGGTGCCTTGCTGCTCGTTATGATAGAGTTGTGCATCAGAGACGACACTCCTCGTACTGCATGTGTCACCGACGGCAACGGCAAGTTGCGTTCATGTACCCATGCAAGCGCCTCCTGCCGACAATCCTCGCGCTGGTTGATGAAATTGTTGAATGGACTTGTGAGGGACTCTGAAGCGTCGTGGCGGCGTAGATTGCAGGAAGCCGGGAAGCAAGATTCTATCTGTGAGGCCGAGCTACTTGACCAGGATAACGATTGGCTCGCATTCTATATCCGAGAGCGAGCTGTGGAGGCGATCATCGGATCCTGCCTGCAGCTGACCGCCGACGTGATGGACAGTTGAGAACCAAATGTATGCATGCTCACTACACAAACGCAGCCTGGGGGTATCTAAGCGATCTGCAATTGTGCGAGTATACAGCCTCGAGCCCTGAGTTACTGCAAGCCTCTCTTCTGCGCATGTCCACAGCCGCTGTAGAGTTTCTTCTCTCCTTCCAAGTTCAGTTGAATCTGTCCAATTCTGGTCTGTATGGGGCTACGCGCTGTCAATCCTACTGGACATGTAGACACGCATTCACGTCCTGATCCTGTTTGGTACTGCATTCAGTTCGTCATAGACTTCTAGGTGCTCCACAAAGGTAGGCTAGAAGCTGACATATCGTCTCTTATAGACGCACGGGGATATCGGAAGCCACACTTGGAACAAGTCTCAATTCACAGTCAGCCGTCATCAAAGTGAAGCTTCGGCGATAGCGCCGCTCACCCGAACATTAGTCACTTGAAGTTCTGGTCATCATAACCAGCGGTTCCTATTGCCCGAGGTGGCAGCAAGGAGGCGGCATGATGCAGTCACTGTGTGCGACACTGGGCATGCGATTGTCGACGAAATCCTTCATATGTTCGAGCTTCTATTCGCTGGAACGGCTTCCTTAAGACCATCTAGTAAGGCGGTGCGTCATTGGGTGCGGCATTGCACTCGAATCAGTCCACATCGCCCCATGCGGTTGAGACGGCCAACATCCTACGCTCGGGCTGGCGGGCGGTTACTTGCTCCTCGGAGCGCGTTTGTGGAAGTTAGCGGCATCATCAAACTCAGAGAATGTTTTAAGGCCGTCACCTGGTAGCGAGTCAGGTTGGGCGAAAGCAAATCCCCTAGGCACAGTCTTAGATTAGACCACAATGAAGCTGACGAGCGACGGAATCGAGCCACTTTCTTACCCAGTTGTCCTCTTGAAGACCTTGATTCTCCGTTCATGGGAATTCATCCTCTTATAAGCTCATGAGTAATGGTCGGCCTACTTACCCGAGCCATGTGGAAGCCTGCAGGATCTGCTGACCGGGAGTTTGGTCATCCCACGGAATCTGCATGCAGTTGGGCCATCATCATCACCACATGCCAAGGAATCGATGCAGTCAATGGGTGAAATGTCCCTTGTCAACGGTATTGGCTTCTTGCGTACAGAATCCTATTGAATGTGCCGATGTTGCAGACCGTATTTCCATCGGAAAGTTGAACACTCCTGGTGGGAAACCAACGATCTAGCCTTCTTCGCTCGTAACAACCACTACTAACGGACAGGCGTATCGCTCACGACCGGTTTCATTGGCTGCGCAACCCGGTAGTTTGTATTCGTTATATCACAATCCCTTCCCGGGGTCCGGATACTGGCTTGTCCTGGTGGCTGCACAGCACATCTGCCGACGTGCGAGAGCTGTAGTACCGAGGTAGGGTATGACATGGAGAGTGAGACAACCCTTATGCAGAGTGTCAGGAATTTGGCAATTGGACCGTGATCCAAGCATAGCATGCTCGTTACTGTACGAGGAGAATATCCTGCCAACTACTCAAACTCGAAAAGCCGATGGATCCGATATCGATGTCTCACATTGAGCGCTCTTTGGCGCGCGCTGAGTCAACCTGTTGCCTTGACCCGAAACGCGTTTCAAGGCCTAGAAATCAGTGTCCGTGGCTGGTTTTGTCGGAAGCGCAAAGGTAGTCGAACCTACCTCGCCCATGGATGGCGACGAATGATGCAGATGGTGTAAGCGGATGTAATCAGATGTCGATCGGCGCAATCATGCACCACTGAACGTTGACACCACAACACGTCAGAAGCACCAAATGTGGGTGCGTAAAGATCGGAGTTGACCCCGAAGGGTATTAGACTTGCATCATGCCGTCCCGTGTGCCACTCGTCTGTGGCAGAATTTAGTCCAACAATAGGTCCTAACCAAGGAAAAGATGTCGAAGTCTGAGATTGCTGCCTTCAATTTGCAGTTGGATTTCTGACTATACATTGTTGATGATGGTAGAAAAGAAGAGGGAAAACGCCTGGCATGTTCTAGCGGTAAAAGCCTTGTGTACCGTTGTTGGAAGCAATTCTGCCCGCGCTGCGCCTTCAAGGCTGAAAAAAAAAATCGTGGAACAAGTTGAGGAGGCTCCAAGAGACGTTGATGGAAGACAATTCATAGTGGGAACAATCTCGAAGTGGGTATTCTGCAGCTTCCCGCTGTGCCGTATGCGCCTTGCATTGTGATGCAATCAGACCGTATAACAAAAACGACAACGTGCCCGACTAGCGAATTCGTGATTTGGTTGTAGAGTTTCTGCAGTCACCTGACAATGAGTGTTACAATGATTGCATCAAATGTAGGGTCCCGGAGAACAAACCGCAGTCCTCGTCTAATCGATATTCTCTGTTTCTTCATCAACATTGCTTCATCCATGTTCTCTGGAAATCCTTACATTGCAACCACATTTGCAGGGCATCTCTTGTGCGTCTCTTGGTACTTCGTGCACCAGGCTCGGACCACATATCTTAGATGGCTGCATTTGTACTGAACCTGAGTGTAGTCACACATCGAGATGGTAAAGATTGTTACGATGTCGGAGTAGACGACAGGAAATAAGAATGTCCGGGTCGAGCTGGAGAGGCTAATGTGGCGTCGAATGTCACTAATCGATGATGACAGCTCAACAGCCAGAAGCTGCGATGGCAATCGGAGGTATACATAGCTGCGCGCCGGTCCGTCTACGTTGTATGCACAGCAGCAGATGGAGGTCAGTGCGAACCAGGTACCCGAAGCATGATGCATAGTCAACCCGCACGAATGGGCTTTAGTCCGGGTGGCATGCACCGAGAGCGCGATGTATTACTTAGCCGGGAGACCGATGGTCGAGCACTTACTGCCAAAGTTTGGCTAGTTGAAGTTAAACCCAGTTTCCGAAGAAAACGTCCGGGTGCAATCGCGTGTCCCGGTGGCTTAGTGACTACGGAGTTTGTGTGTAAGAAAAGCACCGTAGCGGGTAACGGACAGAGAGCTGATACTGGGGCTGTGAGTGGTTGGAGAGAAGAACAGCTGGGGAGACGGCATGGTGTCATCTCGCAGGTCTGCCGCTAGATAGCGCTAACACAAGTGTACCAAACACGGACAGTAGCTTGATCTGCACAACGGACCCACGTTGGTTTGGACGACGAAAGTGCTGGTGCATGGGTGGGCGCGCCGTTGAACTCTTGACCTTGTGTCTGGACGAGGCTGGCATCCAAGCTTCCCACCTGGACTCGACTCGTCCACGCTTGGCAGTCCGTGAGACGGCCTTATACACGCGCGTCAACGCCATTCTACTTATGAGTGTTCCTTGATATACCCAGCCGACATGGTTTGCCAAAAGAGCAGCCGGCGCGACAGCAAGCTACTGGAGGGACATGCACCCTTGATCCGCTCCCGTCTCCCCGTCCGTAAGGAACATCTGCGACGAGTACCCGCGACTCAGCGAGCATTATACGCACAATGTGGCCGCACCGGTGAAATTGGAGCCCAAACTGGGCGGCATGCGTCACGTCTTGAGGCTGGCGCTGTCAGGCGAGTCGTTGTGACACTCCCGCGACTACCGCGACCCTGAAACTTGACTGAAAGTCGGGCCACTTCGAGTGCCGCTAATGTTCTGGCATTGACATCCGCTCCTCAATAAGGTAGGTCTGTTGGTCAGCATGCAAAGTTTCGTTTACCAAGGCGGCAGAGCTTCGTAAACACAGAGGTTCTTTAGATCCCCTCGATCCTGCTGAGCTCGCCTCATCTCACTGCGGACGCTGCTGTCTAACGTTGTGTACACTTCAGCATTGTGTACTTGTGCTGGCATGATGTGCGTTCGAGAATGTCGGAGAGGCTAAATGAAGGGGGATAGCTGTCGATCAAGATCCACCATCGAAGCGTGGCAGCGGGCTCTTTGATCACTTATCGCCCGATCCCTTGTCCGTAACAACGTGCGGCCGTTACAAAATCAGGCAGCGCAATGGTACTTGGCTGATCGCTGGGCAAGGACGTAATGGGTCCACAGGGGGCCAGATTGCGCTCTTCACGGTGCACGTGTCAGCACCAACAGATGATCAGTCCATCTTGATGAGGTGATTAGAATGATGGCAAATAGAATGCCATCCTCGGGTGTTGGTAGCTAGGCTGTTAATGATTCTCTGACGTCTATGGAAATCTAAGGATTTCTTCTCGCAGGCGGTCCACGTTGTCGTGATTGGCCACGCCAAGACGTGACTTTGGCAGCTAAAAAGGGGCATCAGTATGTCACTCTTCCACATGATAATGGTCGATAGAATCTTCGCTGACCCCTCTATCCTACCGAGGTCTGTATGTCGTCACAAGATTTGAGCTCGAATACCTTCTGTATAGAAGACATTTGTCAAGCCCAAGGCTTCAGGAGCATACACCATTACACTCATGTAGTCACTAAGCGACTGGTCATGCAACACCAAAAGCTTGAGATCGATCCAGTTTACTTACTCAATGGTTGCGCAGCTGAGGAGCGGGGCAATCCACTACAATCGGCTTTCATGTTCGGGAGGCTGAGAAGTCTATCAGTCAAGTGCTCTAAAAAGAAGGCTCGACGTAGACGTGCATAAAAAGTACCTCAGAAAGGGAGTCAAGAATAGAAAGTCCTTGCGATGGGCACCTTAGTTGCCCGACTTGAATTATTGATATCCAAGGGTTGATAGTACTCAGAGGGCTTCGAATTTCTGTACCTCCGCATGTCCTCAACCTTACGCGATTGAGAACTGAATACTTGCACAAAATTCCACTAGGCCTTGGGTTCAGCTCCCAGTGCTTTTCCTTGAAGCCTCAACATCGGGAGACATCCTACCAGCACATACCTTCCAGTATCCTGCTATATCTGCCATATAGTAATAAGCTATGGAACGTGGGAAGTCTATTCTGAACTGAGTTATGTCAACTATTGGACTTCCATACGCTCGCTTGACTCCTTGCGGTGCAGCACTTTTGTTTACCACAGCGAAATTCAAGGCCTTACTCAATAGATACACCGCTTATGCGATCGCCCCTATGTTGTAGTAATGGCGATCCTCTTTTGAATGACAGAGCATACAGACCCGGTCCCGGAAATGGCTTGGAATAGATGTCGACATGTCAACCACGGACGAAAAGACGAAGCCTGCTCTGCGTGACTTCCTCAGCTGTTGTGGAGTCGCGCAAAAGAAAAGAGCATTGATCTCCGGTTGCGTCGTCAGTCGCTGGGGTACTTCGGCATGTGGCATGGTATGACTGATTACAACCGAAGATGTTGAAAAGAACTGCAACAATATTCAGTTGAGGGGTTGGCAGCCGTCAAACATGCCGAGCTACATGACGCTCTACCGCTGCTCCTGACTATTTTGTACTCGAGCCCTTAAGCCGCACGCACAGGACTTCTCGTGTTCGCAACGTCATTTGTGTCGGGTTTCCAGACTTTCAGATTCTCAAATTTTCGATAATCGTACGCTATGTATCGTCTGTACAAGAGTAGGTCCAATGTCGCCATGCAAGACGATCCTCTATACAAGCAGATACAGAACAAGGGTATCAAAGCGCACCTCTCCTTGACTTCTTCCTCATCTTCAATGACTCAGATCTATACGAGCCCAACCCATCATCCGCATCATCTGCACACTATGCCGACATACTGACGTGGCGTTTTGTATACGGGTACGGAGATGATGACGAATTCATGGGCATCTCAACGGCCACTGGCTTCGGCGCAGACAACGAGGCCGCTCGTCGAAGCGAAAGAGCAGCGACAATGTCAACAAACCGATCCCTCATTACTTTCATCGGGCTCGTTTCCTCTCTCGGCACTTGAATGCTAGAGAGATGTCAGCACCCCAATCAAGATGTTGCCAATCGATATCTCCAGCTGCTCACTGGTACAGCTTTATAGTCTTGTTCCGCACTTCCTCACACTGCTCCAGTGCCTTTATGTGCCTTTCCTGTGCAACCTTCCACATAACCATAACCGCTTCATCTTCCCTCATTCGGTTGAGATAACTGGCAAACCCAAGCTTTTTGGTAGTTTCACCACGATTGTGAATAAAGCGGTCGTCAAGATCTTCAAGCTCAGCGGTTCGGGATGCAAAGTGTTCGGTGACACCCTTGCTGAACGCGTTGAATGACCTGGTGTAGCCTTCCATGTGGCTGAAGTAGGCATCTGTGGTTGCCATGTCAAGCTTCAGGGGTGGATGAGGGGCAGCAGGTACTGGAGGAAGCCTCAATACACGCGCGGAACCGGGTTTGGTGGGATGAGCATTGGACGCTTGTGATTGGAATGGTAGTGTGTCTTTGAGCGCATCGAGCGAGAGACCTCCGTTCTCGGCAACACGAAATGGCTCGACAGTCGCGATGCCTGAAAGACCATTCAGGCCCGGCGCAGACGGGTCGCCAGCAGGGGAGCGTGCAGGTGCGGCATTTGGGGGTACGGACCCTGTCCTTCGTGTCTTGTCTTTCCTGGGCGAGGACGGTGCTGTCTTCGGTCTTGTGGCGGAAGTATTCGCATTTGTAATCGGTGGAGTATCTGAATCAATATCCATCTCATCAGGCTCGCCTGTCGGCTCCTCTGCAGTCGCCTGGTACTTCGGTCGGGCTTTCCCAGTCTGGTCTTGCGACTTTGGCATGGTGGGTTTCCGTGAAGGCTTCGTACGCTTTATAGTATCCGAATTCTTTCGGTCCAGACCTTCTTTCGGCAGCGCCCAGCTCGGCTCTTTGAAAGTCTCTGACCAAATCTCTGGGCTGAATTTCGCAGTGTGAGGCATGGCCTCGGGAGGTGGAGCGAATTTGGGCTGGGGAGGCGGACCTGGAGGCGGAGGAGGCATGTAGCCAAACTGCGTCTTGAATGTGTTCCCAACGGGTGGGTAAGGAGGTGCCGCTGTTCGCTGCGATCCAGCCCTTCCTCGCGTTGGAGATTGTCGGCCCTTGTTGCCCGCAGCTGGCTGTGCGCTAGGGGCGAAGTAATCAGTATTACCACCACCAAATTTGCCATGCCAGTCTGAAGGCGAGAACTTCATGTTGATACTTTCCTCACTCCTGCTTTTGAAGCTATTGGGTACATTCCCAGGGCTCTGCTTGGGGGGAGGAGTTGCAAAGGCATTCTGGTTCCAAGTTGGAGGTGGTGGGTGAGGAGCCCTGGGCTGTGCTCGAGGCCGGTTGTTTTTTTGGAAGACCTCGGCTTCCGACTCGTCGCTCGAATCAGGATACATTTGTGGGAATTGGCCCTTGGTCGAATGACCACCATAAGAGTTTCGCTGTTGTCTTCGTCCTGAGTCTGAGTGTGACCCTCCCTCGTTAGAGGGGCTCGGCTGATGTGAATGTGACGGAGAGTTCCGCATGCTCGCAGACCTGCCAATACCCTCCTCCCGGATACCCGAGGCCTTGGAGTAGTAAGGTGTTCGTACACGATTGCCCTCTGAGAATGGTGCATCTACGTATGGGGAGCTACTTTCCGCTGGTGTAGGTGGTGTTGCAGCTGGACGAGCATAGCTTGACCGGTATCCCCCAGACTTCGCCGGCCCTTCATCGGCACCTGGCGTGCCTGGATTGAAGCCTGTCTTATTGGACGGCACTCTGGTGCTCTGGCTGCGCCCAAAAGGTGTACCATTGGGGTTGTTGGGCGCCGTTGGATTGTGCGGTCGAGGCTCATCAGGCCGAGCGCCTGACTTCATCTTCTGCCATGCCGTGAACACGTTCGCACGGTCCTGAGAGTCTTTCTGCCCTGAGGGTGGTCGTTGCGCTGTTGGTGGCTGTCGAAAGCTCTTGTTTGTGAACCGATCTTGCCCGCTATTGTACGTCTGGTGGTGCTGTGGTGGGGGCGGTCGCTGCGCCTGCGGCTGGGGCTTTGGAGGCGGGGGCCGGTAGTATGAGCCGCTCGGCGTAGTGGTTGTGTAGGCATTCCGCGGCGGAGGTGGCGGTCGAGCTCGTGGTGTGTTGGGCGTGTTCGTGGGTACGTTCAAGTTACGGTACTTTGTCCTCTCCTTGTCGTACTTGAGTCGCTGCGTTGGGTCACACAGGACCTCGTGAGCAGCCTGTATCTCTTGGAACTTGACGACAAACTCTTGTTCACGCCCCGGGTTGCGGTCGGGGTGGTATTGCAGGGCCAGCGAGCGGAAGGCTTTGCGGATCTCGTTCTCGCTGGCGCTGGGAGCGACTTTTAGATCCGCATAGTAATTTCGCGAAGCATCAGCTTTGACCATGACGGGCGATCTTGTCTGCACCGTGGGCGCTGAGATCAGGCGAGAAGGGCCAGCGCAGACGTTTGTAGTCTCGAACACCAGGCAGACACGAACGCTCCGTGCGGTGTCTCACTGCCTGTGTCGCGAGGCGAAGCAGCTCAGATGACAAACTTGAGAGCGCATGCACGTGTGAACATTGCTATGTAAAAGCTGGATATGGCAGCCGAAGTCTCTGTAGAGTGTCAGATCAGCAGCAGCATGTCGTCACAGGCTTCGTTGCTGGTGTGTGCGCTTCTGGGCGCGATTGGATGTGGAGTTTGTTTTCGTTGGTTGTGGAGTTGGGCTGCTGTAGAAACGCGAGCCAGCCCTATGGCTTCCAGTCGAAGTATCCTTGGCCTGTTGCACGCAGCCTATCGACGGAAGGGAAAGAGACCGTTCCGCTCACCGAAATAAAACGTCGAAATGGCAGTGCAACGGCTCTCGGCAAGAAAGAGTCCTGCTGGCTACCATCTCAGCCGGTGTCATGCAATGGACATGCATGCACCGGTGAGATCAGCATGCTGCAGGTCCTACACTTTCAAGGCACAGCAGCCTCAAATAGGCCGCAGCTTGGGCACACTCGGCGATATCTCGAGATTTTGGTATCTCTGGTCACCACCGTTCATTTCAATTCCAGACCATTTCAAAATCAACTTGTTTGCATTTGCGTTGAAAAGGAGTGCACGCTGCACTACCTAATTGACAGCACTTGCGCTTAACATCTGCTGATTAGGAAATCACGCTAAGATAATGTCGGTACCTCAGCCGCGACGTCAATGAAACACTGTAGCCTTCAGCTTCACGCCTTAGTAAATGCGCAATAAGAGCATCAAAGCCAAAATCATGTCGTGTATCGACCTTGAAAACCTCAGGCTCCTCCAACATCCTCCGTAGCTGTCAAATCGATCTTGCAGACCAGAATCACGGGCTTCACGTACGCGCCCACCTGGCCCCACTCGTTCATCACTCGTCACATCATGCTGGAGCATCGTCCCTCCTGCATCGAAGCACCCACAATGTCGTCCGCGATCAAGACGGTGCCCTTTCAACCGCCCAAAAAGATCCAGCGACCCAAAGAAGACGCGCCATGGCACCAGTACCTGACCATTGACCTGATCTGGTATGTGTTGGGCTACACCGTGTTCCACCCATTTGTCTCATGGATTGTCGTCCTGTGTCTGCGCGCGCAGTACACAAAGTACGAGGCTCCTGAGATGCGCATCGCAATTGGCTGGTCTATCCTCATGAGCGCAATTGGCATTTTTGGCATCGTCAGCGACAGGATAGCGTTCGGCCAGCACAGAGAGGTTGATCTGAGTGAGGAGGTCATCGTCATCACCGGCGGTGTCGATGGTCTTGGTGGTCTCCTGGCTGAGACATACGGGATGAGAAATGCCAACGTCGCTGTGTTGGACCTCAAGCCTGTGGACAAGGAAGAAGCAGAGGCCAAGGGTGTCGCATATTACCGTTGCGACGTTGGAGACGCACAGCAGGTCGAGGCTGCGGCAGCAGCAATTGTCCAAGATGTAAGCACATGTCAAGTGGAAGTCCGAGAGGCTGTACATTGCTGACAACTGTAGCTTGGTCCTCCGACAATTTTGATCAACAACGCCGGTATCGTTCACACAAAGTCTATCCTCGAATCAACAGCCGCCGAAGTCGAGCAGACCTTTCGCGTAAATACGATCTCTCACTTCACTACCCTCCGCACGTTTCTCCCGCACATGCTTGCTGAACGTCGTGGCACCATCGTCACCGTGTCTTCCGTGCTCGGCCACTTGGGCGCAGCGAACCTCTCTGCATACTGCGCCTCGAAGGCAGCACTCCTGGCGCTGCACCACTCGCTTCGTGCCGAGCTTGCGAATACACCAGGTGCAGAAGAGATCAAGACAATATTAGTACAGCCCGGACAGATGAGCACGAAGATGTTCGAGCATGTTCACGCGCCAAGCAAGTTTTTTGGACCTCTTGTTACACCTGCAGATATAGCACAAGGAATCATTAAGCTGGTGGAGAGAGGCGACAGCGGAGAAGTAGCGCTCCCATTGTACTCGAGGTACATTCAGGTACTTGGATGTTTGCCCGTCGGGATACAGCATATTGCTCGAAGATGGAGTGGGCTGGACACAGCCGTCCAGAATGGCAGGTCGAAATCTGAGAAGAAAGAGAAGAGTTGACGGCATGAATGAGTCTGACATTGCAAGCTCGGTCTGTACAGCCTGAGTGAAATCAAACATGAAGTGCATCTTGACTGCAAAGACATCGTTCGCAAACATACTACTATTTGTCTTTGCTTACCGAAGGCTGGGCTGTGACATATTTCGAGGAGAATGGTCTACGTTGGTGCTGGTCGCGCTTACAATGTGTTTCTGGAGAGCTTGAACGACAGTAGCCTGCGATGTCCCGCTCCCGTGACATCAATCGGCATCAACTGCAGATGCGGATTCTATAGCGTGGCGGACAACAATCACCATCCTCCTGTATGTCCCTCCCACCCCGCAATCTCAACACAATCAGTGGCGCCTCAGCATCAAATTAATGTTAGTACGCTCAAAGCAGACATAAAACGTCAACTGCATTGTGGCTGTGCTGCAAGTTCTTAATAGGCGATTTCCAAGGTTACAACGTACAACAAATTTTGGCTGCGTTTCGAAGTCTTGAAGCATACGTGGTGAGCTATTTAATCTACGAAGATAGGAGGGCCGGTAGACTCCAAGCTTGATTTTCGGCACGTTCAGAAGCACCGCGTGCGATTGCAGGGGTGATGTCACCGGTGTCAGGCCGCGCAAGCTCACCAAGCTCTGAGCTAAGCTTCCGCTAGGTGCCATAGCGGGGAAGTTTGGTGGCCTTAGCTATCGCCGGCTGGTTGCTAGCCAAGCGACGTTATCTAGATACAGTCGGTGAAATCGACTCCATGCCTTTGAGGGCCTTTGAGGATTCGTTTCTGAGCGAATCGAACAGTTTGATCGATAGTGGGCCGTTGACCGCTCCTCGTATCCGCGCTCGGTCATCTTCCGAGTGCTTTTGAAGATACATCCATGACGTCCGGCTCAACGAGAGTGACATGTACTTAACCGCTAAAGGAAGGTAGGTCTGCCTGGCTATCACAGCACCGCTGTCTTCTGGACAGTGCGGACGGGACACAATGACTACAAATAAGCAGAATTGCTGCCTCGGACGCAGTAGGCTTTCTCCAAGCTTGCGGACGGCAGCTGGCTTCAAGGGATCCCCGAACGACTCAAATTTCCAGGCCTAGCATCAGTTCTCGGCGATTTTCATCATGTTCAAGCTTTACACTGCTGCTCTGTCGTTGGCAGCAGCAAGCCTCGCTGGAGCTCAATTCGTGCCAGCACCGACAGATCTCACGACCAAAGAAGGCTATGCAGGTATTAATGTGCGCTACAAGCAGGTCCCTGATGGCATCTGCGAGCTTGACCCCAACGTGAAGAGTTACTCTGGCTACGCGGATGTTGGCAAGGATCAGCATGTATTCTGGTGGTTCTTCGAGGCGCGCAATCAGGACCCAAGTGAAGCCCCTTTAACCGTCTGGGTGAGTATATCTCAGCTTTCATTGAAGCAACTCATACTAATTCTGTACTTCAGATAAATGGTGGTCCTGGAAGTTCATCTATGATCGGCCTGTTTGAGGAGCTGGGACCATGCGGCGTTGGACCGGATCTCAAGCCGTTCAACAACCCATACTCTTGGTCGAATGCCAGCAACATGCTCTTCATTGACCAGCCTACACAAGTCGGCTTTTCGTACTCAACTCCAATCCCAGGGTACAAGGACGACAACGGCTATATCATTCAGCTTCCGAACGCAACATGCCCAGATTACGCAGAGGCATATGGTACATGCGGCACCTACTCAAAGCCCGACCTTGCACTGACAGCCAACACCACGCAAGGGGCCGCGCCGAACATGTGGAAGACGCTTCAGGGGTTCATGGGTGCTTTTCCTCAATACTCACGCAACGGTTTCAATTTCGCCACTGAATCTTACGGCGGCCACTATGCGCCGGTATTTAATGGTATGTTACTCCGAACGTTAGAAGCGACCACAATCTGACGACGTCAAGCCTACTTCGTGGACCAGAATGCGAAAAACATTACAGGTGCCCATAAGATAGATCTCGAGAACGTCCTAATCGGCAACGGATGGTTCGACCCGCTGATCCAGTACCAAGCGTATTATAACTTCTCCATCTTTCCGGGCAATACCTACGACTACGATCCATACAATGCCTCCGTCAAGGCCGAATGGTACAATAACTTGTACGGTACGGGTAATTGCTATGACATGACCAAGCAGTGCTACGCCACTGGCGAGAATGCCATCTGCTCCCAGGCAGACAATTTCTGCGCCAACAAGGTTGAATCATTGTATGATATCTACAGTGGCCGAGACGAGTACGACATGCGCGAATTGACACCTGATCCATTCCCCTATGGGTACTACTCTCAGTACCTAAATACACCTGCAGTTCAGTCAGCCATTGGAGCCTACCAGAACTTTTCCACCAGTTCCAGCACAGTCTCTTCGGCGTTCGGCAACACTGGCGACGACGATCGCGAGTCTGGCACCATTGAAGCTTGCCAAAAGCTCCTTGCCGCTGGTGTTCAAGTCATGCTGTACTATGGAGATGCAGACTACAATTGCAACTGGCTTGGTGGACAGGTGGTCGCAGATGAAATCGCAGCACCTGGTTACGACACCGCAGGCTTTGTCAACATCTCGACATCTGACAGCATCGTCCACGGGCAGGTCAAGCAGTCCGGTCTATTTTCCTTCGTCCGTGTCTATGAGTCAGGCCACGAAGTACCATTCTATCAGCCTTTGGCATCGCTTGAAATCTTCGAGCGCGCGTTGAAGCAGGTCGATATTGCTACTGGCCAGTGCAAGGTGGATGCCGGGTACAAGACAGTTGGGTCGCCAACGAGCACGTACCGTGAAGGCAATGCTACAATACAGTTCGAGGTGACACCGGCGAACGCGACCTACAACACTGCACTTAATGCTCCTGACCCAGAACCAACGTGGGGTGCCGAAGCCGTAGCAAAGCCTAAGGCCAAGCGGTTGAGGGGTAAAGAGGGCCGGCCAAGCATGGCGCTGCTCAGAAGACGTTCCACCTGAAGAGCCGTGCGGAATAGTATCAGCCAATTTGTATATAGTTGACAATGAAGCACCACGGACAATGCGATACAGGTCTCAGAGTCGACATGCAGGGTGTATAGTGGAGGTCGTCATGACTCAATACCGTTCCACACCAGCGTTAGCCAGCAGCCTGCACAACGTTGACGCTAGTCGGAGCCCTCGGCGCCATTATTGAGGTTGATCAGCAACATTTTAGAGCCGCAATGGTGCCCCACTGCTCAAAGCAAAGTCCAAACCTACATTTGTAGAGCTGGCGCATCGTTGGTTCTCAGCAGCGCAACACGACAAGCATCACAAAACGCGTCGTGCTGCGTGCAAGCAAGCAAGTGAGTGCATGCTGCTGATCCCTGCACACGGGATGCATGAAGCCTTGGAACGGAACCTGGGTGTTGAGAATCGCATCATCAATTGGTGCCTTCGAGCGCACTGCAGCTTCCCACGCCGCACTCCTTCTACGCTCACACACACCGCACGACCGTGACCAAAGATTTGCCAGCAGCAAGCTCAAGATTGGCGTGTCGTGATTTGCCCCACATCAAGTCCCTTGACGTTTTCTCCAGCATCGTGCGACGCCTGAGGTACACAGACTTCACCGTTCCCAATCGCCGGTCGGTCTTCTCCTCTGCACCTGCCCGGCCCTCGAGCTGAACCGCCCTCGAGATAACCTGCGATGGTGTCTGCTGGCGCGTGGCCTCGCTGAGAGGCGTCTATGCCAGTGTAACAACCGCGCCTTTGATCGCCAGCCCTGCCTGCAGCCGCGTGGAAGCAACGCAATAGCGGCCGACGAGCCCACATCACATCCCAGCAATGGCGCCCTCGAACATGTTTTCGTACCTCAGGCCAGGTCATGCAAAGCGCAATGCCTCGAGTCTGGCCTCCCCAGAACCTGTCTCCAGCCCGGCCGCCCTCCCCCTACCGTCACCGTCGCAGACCACCGAGTACTTCGCTTCGCCGCGCATACCAGATACTGCAAGCCTCACCCCTGGCTCGCCCATATCGCCATACCCCCCGCAACTCCCGCCCATAACGCGCGTAGCCTCCAAGTTAGATCAAGCCAGGACTACACAAATCCCCCCAAGCCCTGCCGGTCAGCGCCCACTCAGTACAGGGGGATCGAACAGCCAGTTGGCGCAGGATCACGGCATGCTGTCCCCGCCGCAGCGCACCAACGAACAACCATCCCCCAGCCATGTAAAAAAGCCTGCGTTCCTACGATCTAAGACAGACATCACGCCCACAGGCCTACGCCCGCAAGGACTAGGCATCTCACATAAGCCAGACCCCATTTACGCCGCAGAGGCCTCGTCTCGATCATCGACACACTTGACCCCTTCTCTCACGTCGCCTGGCTATGTGAGCCATTCCAAGTCCCAGACTTCACTTATGAGTGGTCTGACAGACAAGCTGTCTGGCAGCTCAAAGACAGCCTCGACTCCCGCACCTGCGCCTACCAAGGCCAAATCACGACTCAGAAACCCTATGTCATTGTTAATGCGACGGAGGTCAGGCCAGATTCTTGACCCCCTTCACGACGAGTCGCTAGTCACCCAACGCTCACCTTCATTCGTCCCACCGATTCGTGACAACTACGACCCTAGCATTCGTGGCAATATCGTTCACGACTTCAATGCGCCGAGATTGAACAGGAATTTTTCGCATAGTAATGCATATGGTAGTAGTCCAGTACCGCCAGGTACTCCGGGCGAGGTGGGCAGAATAAGCCCGCCCAAGATCGAGAAGGAGCATACTCCAGTCTTCCGAGAGCATTTTGATGACGACACTAGCTATGAGCAATCGCAAGCTGCTGTCCGAGCTGAACAATTGGCCAACAATGACTTTGTGGCGCGGAACTCGATGTTGTTACTCGCTGAGCCTTCGCCGCCTGAAACGACACACGTACCAATGCTAGCATCGCAGCAAGACACAAAGGGAACAGCAGAAGATGCGTTCTCAAAGCCACCACCACAATCGACCTTGCCAAATCCTCCACCGCCCTATGAGGCTGTCGACCTTGCCTCATCAGCGCTCTCTCCGGTTGAGGAGGTACCCAGCCCCACATACGTGCCGACGGACGACACAAGAAACGAGAAAAAGTCGACGAAGAGTCCACCACCATCACGATCACGAGCCACTTCAGTCACTGATCCGTCGTGGCAGCCAGCTGGATTGCCGGCTCATCTCAACAGCCGAGCCTCGAGATTCAGCTTTCAGATCAACGGTGGCAGCGACTCGACGCAGGAGCACGTCATGGAAGAGAGGCACAGGAAGAAAGCAGCAGAGAAAGCATCCAAGCAGGCCCACTTATCGACTAACACTGTCGATGATGAGTATGACGAGTATAGCATGGACGACGACTTCGACATGGACGGTGGCTTTGAAGAAGAGATACCCATGTTGGGAGAGGAAGATGACTTCGGAGGACTAGGAGATCAAAGCATCAACGACGGCATCAGCACTTTCGATTTTTCGACGTTGTCTATGAATCCAGGTTTGACGACTCAAATAAGCTCCCTTACCCCGAGCGGTCATTCACAACACCCTTACGACACGAACGGCAACCCTATAGGATTTGCGATGTTTGGTGGAATGCAGCAAGTCCAATTCAACAAGAATAATGGGTATCTAGATCCTGAAGAAGATGACGACGACGATGATCAAGCGCAGCTGTCCATCGCTCCCAGACTCCAGCAGAACTTCCCATTTCGTCCCGATGAAAGACCTCAAGAAACAGGGAGCCAGGAATTGGGATCGAGCAGCGGTCCTAGCCCAGGAGACAACGGTCTTGACGACGACATGTACTTCGATGACGGTCTAATTGGCGAACAGGATCTTGGAGACGCACCTGCGTTCGATGAAGAGACTTTTGACGACCCTGAAGGTCCCCTGTATGAAAGGAAGGTGAAGCAAACGCCAGCCGATGATCCACCTTCGTCTCAACCACTGCAAGCCTTACCCTCTGAAGCAGGATACGAAGCGGACGATGATACTTTATCTAGGCATCTAGAGAAGTCGGAACCTTCTTTGGCTCACAAGACGTCCGTTGCGCATGCACCCGCCGGACCAACAATGTTCAACTTTGACGATATGAGCTCATACCATACAGCACTCGTTGATGCGGCGAATCGAGCCGAAGCAGAAGGCCGCTTTGCACGGAAGATGAGTGTCGACATTGGTAATTCCAGCTCAGAGCTTGACGACGTTTCTTCAATTAGCCACTCACGCCCAAGCTTAGTACCGGATGATGGCCGATTCAGTCTGGATACAATTGGCTTCCCACCAGACGACGATGTGTACGGAACGGACATGAGTTTCCAGGATGACTACGATTACAGTGACTATGACTCAGCCCTCGAGAACGATCCCATGATCGCAGCCGCGAATGCTGAGGCGCTGGCCTACGATGACGAAGGATTCTATGGGAGTGAGTTCGGCTTCTACGCTGCAGCCGGTGATTCACAAAGCGAATGGGGTGGTGTTTTTGCTTCTGGTCTCAACCGCGCTGTTAGCGGGCGCAACGCTGTGAGGGAGCCAAACCTGACTCCCATCACGGAGCGGAGCGAGTACAGCACGCGCAACTCTTTCATCAGTTTGAACCATTTCCGGGATGGATCACTACCAATCGCAAGTCCTGGGCTTGCTCAGTTGGCACGCATGAGCCCTTACGAATGGCCGGCTGAAGAGGAGAACATGAGTCTCGACGCTCTTATGAAGTTGCGAAAAGGAGCGTTCGGTGGGAGTGCATCGAGTCTGCCTAGCAGTACTGCAAACAGCCCGCGTAACTCATCACCCTTTGGTATGCAGTTCGCGCCCAGGGCCAGTAGTGCGGCCGGCAACCGAATGCAGGAGCAGTACGAGAGTGAGATCGAAAGTGACGAATCTGCAAACGTTGCGGATGGATTCGAGGACGTAGAAGATGGAGACGGCCTGATGGATGCTGTCAACGGAGCCTACGAAGACGAAGATGATGGAAACAGCTATGGAGACGAACGACCCGAGAGTCCCACACTGACAGCGAGCGACTACAACTCGCTCTCGAGCCCCACAAATCGTCTCCAAGAGCTCCCGCCCTTCTCACCAACAGCGCGGCCCCAGATCTTGCAAATGCAAAGTCTGTACATGCAGCCTCCATCTCACCTCACGTCGGCGATGAAGTCGCCTGCGAACATTGCTCTGCCGATGTCACCGTTTGGCATGCCGCTACCATCACCCTTCACCATGAGCCAACATCCGGCATCACCGCCACCCATTGATACCTCGCTCTCCTCTCCTGCAGCAACTTCATCGAGCGGCCCACGCCGCCAATCCGTTGGTTTTGCGTCACCAATATCAGCAACATCGCCCATGACGCCCGGTGGCAGTCACTGGAGAGGCGGACACTCGAGGAAAGGTAGTGCGGCGGACAGTGTTACTTACGTACGCGAGCATGACGAGGCTGGCGAAGGCCACTGGGTCCTTGAAAGAAGACGTACCGCTGAGAGCGGAGAGCTAGAGCTGATCGGAAGGGAGATTGTTGAAGGCGGAAGAATATGATACCCCAGCTTTGGCATGGTCGAAAATGGCAGGATTGTTACTACATTAGCATTTGAGGCGTTCAAGCGATTTCTGGCGACACCAACGCCTGTACGACATGACAGGCTGGCCCTCGTTACTGTTAGTTAGATAGATACCATCGCATAGACCCTGTTGAATGACAATATCCACGAGATGGTAAGCTTACGGCGAACTTGCGTAACGTTCAAGAAGAGTGAGCTCGTGGCTGCGCAGTGTCCAGATGCTACAGGTGCGCCAGATGCCCTGTGTACGTCTGGGCTCGGGTATAACATGGTACTCCCAGGATTTTGCGTGCTACCGTACTCCCTTGCTTCAACATGTAGTTGTGGGGAGCAGCCGCATCGAGCCCTTCGGACCAACGTCCGTAGCTGCATGTCGGCCTCGTGCACTGATGACGTTCCTCGACCATTTTTGTGCAGTGCGACTTCTGGCCATCTCAGATATGAGGGTTTGGAAGTGCCTGATCATCTCAACAACCCTCACAACAGTTGTAACAACTTGTTCTCCACCCTGTAATCCCCAATCATGCGACGCGTCATTGCCAAGCGAAGGAAATGCCGACTCCCGCGCCCCTTTACCGCATCGGTGGGGCCCACGGCTCATGTCCTAGAAACTTGAGATACAAGCGACCAACTGTTGGGGATGTTTGTTCAGAGCAAGGCGCCAATGAAGAACGCAACGTAGACTGCTACTTGGCTTGGCTTCTCGTGCCTCTGTTACCATACCCACACTCATTCTTCCCTACCTCGCCTGGTTCATCGACGAACTGCGACACCACATCGCAAGTCCAGCATCATGGCACGCCCACTCAACTCGAGCCTCATCTTCGACAGACGAGTGCTTCTAGGTCTCGGCGCCCTCGTGGTCCTTACGTTCACGCTCGTCTTCCTCTACTCGCCAGATCTGCGACCGAGCTCCGACTGGATCCCGCCTCTGTCGTCAAAACCTTCTACACCCGTCTTCTCGAAACCGCCGAAGAATGCACAAGACCCCAATATAGTCGAACTCGATTACCTTGCCATCCAGCCCAATGTTACAGATAAAGTGCGCTCATACTGGAACATCCCGTACGCGGCGACTGCTGGCGGAAAGAACAGGTTCCGCGGGCCGCAGCCAGTGAACCGGACATATGGTATTGGGAGGAAAGAGAAGCCACTTGTATGGAAGGGCGCACTGGGCATGTGCCCGCGCATCCAGAAGATCGATCCAAGCTTGAGGAACAGGAAGGACATTGCCGGCGAAGACGTTGTGGGTATCTTTGCAGACAAGACTGAGGACTGTCTGAGTCTGAACGTTTTCACGCCCTTCGATGCTGAGCCAGGCGACGACCTTCCGGTGCTGGTCAACATCCCCGGCGGTGGTTTCCATCTACCTGGCAGAAGTAATGGTGGTGAGATGGTTGAGAAAGCCAGGAAGGAGAAGGGCAGAAACGGCAAGCTGGACAAAGGCATCGTGGTAGTGACCTTGTACTATCGCAACGGTATCTACGGCTTCCTTTCTGGCAAGGAGATAGCAAAAGACGGCGACTACAACAACGCGCTCAGGGACCAGAGGGCCGCGCTGGAGTGGGTGCAGAAGTACATTCGTTACTTTGGTGGTAATCCGGATCATGTCGTCCTCATGGGCACCAGTGCCGGAGGCGCTTCTGTGCTGCTACAGCTTACCGCCAACGAGGGCGACAACCACGCTCCTATTCCTGGCACTGGCAGTAAGCCTCTCTTCCACGGCGCCATCGCCCAAAGTCCCGCGAGCCCGACCTTCTTCACACCGACACAAGCCGAGAAGTTCTACAATGAAGTTGCTGATGGGCTCAACTGCACTGACATCACTTGCGTTCGCAATGCCTCCCCTGGCGATTTGTACTACGAGAACTACCCGATGAAATTCCCTGGCCGTGAGACACCGCCGCGCTGGATGTGGGCACCCACCACCGAACCGGCTGGCGGCATGTGGACTGAGCCTGCACCAGCAGCCATTATGCATAACCGATATGCCAAGGTTCCTACCATCTTTGGCTTCACCTCGAACGAGGGCTCAGATCAGGTCAAGAAGACGACTGACACACTTGGAGAATTCAAGACATACCTGAAGGATCACTACCCATTACTCACAGACGATGACTTGGATATTCTCGCCAAGACGTACCCGAACGACCGACACTGGCCCGACAGTGGAAGGTATTGGGATGCAGTTGCCAAAGCGCAGGGCGAAATCCGTTACATCTGCCCGACATACCTTGCCTCGAACGCTATGAGCCAGCACAATCCCAAGGACGTACCAACATATCAGTACCAGTGGGACGTCATGTGGGGTGTTGACATCGAGAACGGCTTCGGTACCAAACACGCCGGCACAGTCGGTCAAGTCATGGTGCGCCGCCAGAACGCCATCTCCGACTACTTCATCAGCTTTGTCAAGTACCTCGACCCCAACGTCGAGAAGGGCAAGGACACACCTACCTGGGAGAGGCTAGACGATAGGAAGAGACGGTTATTTTTCACTAACATCAAGGAGGGTGGCAAACACGGTGACGGCACAAATATGCTTGGCAAGATGCGCATATGGATGGAGAGTGTGGACGAGAAGAGAGAGGCGAGTTGTGGCATCATCAGAGGGATGATGAAGAGGCTGCAGATGGAGGGCGTTGAGGCGCTGACATTGGACGAGTAAGGTGGTCTGCCGTTTTTTCGTGACTTCATATATATACCTGGACATGTTTGGCATTTGTAGGCGTTCGGGCATGTACCACATCGCACGCGATGTGTGGCTATAGAAATTCAGCTTTTCTTATGTGCAACACGGCTATTCCATGCATGCAGCGATCAGTCCCTTTGCAAAGTGGTGAACTGCGGCAGTAGCGGTTCGCGTGGCGGCAAGTATTGATACGTGAGTGCCTTTCTCCAATTCCCCCTCCACACCAACATCACTTGAACTCAACTATTCCTATACTGACTATATCAACACGCAGTCAAGATCATGTGCATGCGAACTGCATTTCGACAAGCACTCCCTCAGAACAAAACACTCTTCCCCCAGTATTGCCCGGTTGTAGGATTGCGGTGCCTTTACTTGAGCGTTCGCGATCGTCGACGGTAGCGCAGCAATGGCTCTCTCACCTCAAAGCAAATCTGCAGCACGGTCGAGGGGCTATAAAGCCCAGTCCTCGCCGACTTTAACCTCTTCACGACCTTTGCTCCTCACATTAACTGCTCAACGATACAGATAAGTTCCAGTCTATGGCTTCAAGACTGCTTGAGCAGCACAAGTCTAGCCTGGTACGCACACCATTCTATCCATCATTCAACGAAATACTAACAGGAACTCAGGCTGCCGTGAAAGAGAAGAACCTGGCGCAGCCGAAGAAGACCCAGCCTCAATTCACGCCTGTCGTCCGCGATCAAAGCCCTCTGTTCGAGCCTGAAGATCCCATCAATCAACAGAGTTCGCAAGTCCCCGCAGCGGTCATGTCCACTCCAGCTCCGATGCCTCCCCTCGGGAGCGAGCCAGCCCTTCCAGAAGCTTCGGTTTTCGTCAAGCAGCTACGAGAAATTGAGGCCGTCGCAAAAGACGAGATGACCAGTTGGGACTCAAAGTACCTGATCCAAGACACCAAATATGTTCCCGAAGCGTCCCAGATACAATCGAAACGGAAGGGTACGGGACAAAAGGCGTTGCGATTGACTTCAGCTAATGTATGCACAGCTTCTGAGATGGATTCCGACTCAAACGGCGACAACAGCGATGAGGATAGCTCCGACTCTGACGATGGCGAGCAAGAAGTACCAGCGCATGATCCGAACACCCAGACACGACCAAGACTGCCTATCTACCATCCAGGATTTCGACTTGCAGAAGACACAACGCAGAAGATCTTGAAAACTTTCACACGGTTCATTATATCATCCATAGATGGCGGCTATGACGACGCTGAGGCCGTGCGGTTGCGTGACATGATCATCAACAAAATGAACATCAAATACCAAGATGCAGTCCGCCTGGCTGTTGCCGGGGATACTGGGGTTGGCAAGTCTGCGCTACTGAATGCGGTTCTTGGGGTGCTCAACCTAACGATCGAGGTACGTCACACTCTAAACATCACTCTCAGACTGACGGCTTCCGCAGAGTGATGCTGGTGGCGCATGCACTTGCGTCATTACCGAGTTTCGCCAGTCGAAGGCAACCCAGGGGACGCCATACGCCGCGGAAGTCAAGTTCTTCTGCTTAGAAGTGTGCAAAGAGCTTGTCAAGAACCTCTTCTCTCAATGGTTCACAGTCAAACAGAAACAACGACAGGACCCGGACGAGGTCGACGACAATGAGCTATCGCAGATGTCGACCGCTCGCGACACTATTCAAGAACTCTTCGCGGAACAACTTGAATATGACAGCGCAGAGATGTTCATGGGAACGGCAACGTCGGCCAAAGATCCAAAGGTTCTGCGCCCGCTGATGAAATGGACCATTGAGATTCACCAAAGATTCATCAAGGAGGGGAATGATTCGGTCTATTTCGAAGCTAGTACCCCAGAGGAACTCACTGAACAGTACCATCCATTCACACGCTTGGTCGCCCACGCAAGTTTCCGCGGAAGACCGCTCAGATTCACTCCATGGCCTTTCGTCGAAGTCGTTCAAGTTTCACTGAATTCGCCAGTCCTTGAGCAAAACGTTATCATCGCTGACGTTCCAGGTGTTTCCGATGTGAACTTGTTTCGTATGGAAAATGCTGCTCAGTATCTAAAAAAGTGCAACACTACCATCGTGGTGGGCAAGATCGATCGTTTGCAAGACAATCTCACTTTTCGCACGCAATACATGGATGCCTACCGAAGAAGGCATAGCGGTAGTGTCATACTTGTAGCTACAAGATCTGATGACCTGAACGACGAAAACGGGTCAACTCTGGTTCTTGATTCCGCCACGGAGTCACTGCTTGACACCATCCATGAGAAACTGGTTGGCATCGAGCAAAGAATCAAGCTGACAGTCAACGAGATTGATGGCAACAAGCTCAACAAGAAAGCGAAAGCAAACAAGGCGCTGAAAAAGCAAAAGAAGAAACTAATGGCCCGAAAGAACACACTTGAAAAGCAGCGAAAAGGCATTCGAATTGCGCTCCGCAGCAAGCAGGTCAGCCGTGTCATCGGTCTTAATTATCGCGCCGACACCGGTGATGACGCTGGTGCACCAGTCTTTTGCGTCTCTAACAGGATGTACATGCGGCACTTACGCGGGTACGATCCGGATGACGAACAGACTGTTCCATCTATGGCGCTTGAGGAAACTCAAATCCCTGCTTTGATAACACACATCTTCGCACTACCATCCAAGGGCCGAACCGCTGATCTCGATCACCATGTTCGAGTCATCATTCAAATGCTTCTGAACGTCATTCAGATGTCGTGCAGCACGAGAACACTGCAGCGAGTGGAGCATCTCACAAGTGTCGTTGCAAAATCCCGAAAGGTCTGAGCAGACTGTCCTGTTTGTCTACACTCACTGACGTATTGCAGAATCTCGACGCAAGTATCAGTCAAGTGGTCGCTAGATTCATTGAGACCGACATCAAAGACCTCGAGGAGAAGCTCGCCGACCACAAGTTGCAGAAGCAGTTTGATGTTCACGCCACAACTAAGCTGAGGAAGTGGGAAAAGCTGGTATGTTCTCAGCCCCCTTTTGGCGACAGATTTTCTTCACTGACAAGATTCAGAGTGCAGCAACTCACAGGGCTGCTTGTAACAAGAAGGGTACTGAACGTTCATCCGGTTCAGGAAGTCATGCGCTAATCTGGGCATAGGAGTTCACGTTCAGAAAAAGAAGGGTATCTATCTAAATTGGAACGAAGACTTGTTGTCCCCGATGCGCTCATCTATCGATGATGCGTTCCGTGGAATGCTGGATGATTCTTGCGACACATTCAAAGCGCGGGCCGCTCAAGTTATCAAAGATGCGCTGAACGAGCTGGACAATACCCTAAGAGGTGCGCTGTCCATTCTGTAGCCAATTCGGGCAGACTGACTTTTTGTTTAGAGGACCCGCTAGCTTTGGCTGCAGACGCATACAAGTTGTGTGTTGAGCAGAGCAAACCTCAGTATAACGTGGAGATAACCCGGCAAGTAGAGTCAGCTGCAAAGGCTCTGTTCGAGGGATTGACGTAAGAGTCCAAGTCAAGACTGGCATACGCGTACTGACGAGATTCAAGCAAAATCAACATGCACGCTATCAAAGTCGGCGAGAAAGATTACTTCTGCGAAGCCATGGTCGACATCTACACGGCAGCCATGAAAGCGAAGAGTGCTGGCAAAGGTATGACGATGATGACAGCGCGTTGCAAGTATCTTTTGGAAGTGATACCTGGTCCTATGGGGCCGTTCCACTCTATCTCTGGGTGGGTTGAAGAGGACGCCAGCGAGATGATGAGGGAAATTGGGAGTGGTCTCAAGGATGAGGCCGACGAGATATTCGAGCAGATCGAGAATGCGTTCAACGCGATGAAGGAGAGGAAGGAAAGCGACATGCCTGAGGCAAGGAGGTTCCGCACGGGGCTGCATGAGCTGGTTGTGGAGGCGCGGAGGATCGTGAACGGTGTGGGCACGGAGGCGCTGGAGCTGTGCAAGCAGTACAAGTGATGAGGGATGCAGAAGTAGATGCATTGATCAGACTTGGTTGGGTATGTAGCCAACATGATCAGGTCATGTGGTCATGAAATTGGGTGTGCTCATACATACATATACGCCCATCTATAGTACACGCTTCTCCTTTTCAGTTTACCCAGCTTAAGAATCATCACAACACTCACATGCCGGTCCCGCCCGGGCCAAAGAAAAACCCATCAAACAAATCCAGACCATTCCCATCACTCCAGTCGTGCGTCCCATCGCCGAAACCCATACCGAACCCTATCCCGACGTCCTGCGTGGCGGCGCCATCGGCCACGCTCGCGCCACTGCCCTGGACAGGGAAACTATCGAGAAAATCGAGGTCGTTGTGGAAGCCCAGATCGGGATAGGCCGAGGACATGCTCTGGGACTGTGCGTAGGCCTGGTAGGGCAGGGCGGCGGAGAGGTGGTAGGGCGTTGGAGAGGTCAAGGGTTGCGGGGGGGATTGGGAGATGGGAGGGGAGAGGGTGGGTGTTGTGGATTGAAAGGCGTGTTGCTGTTGTTGCTGCTGTTGTTGTTGTTGTTGCTGGGCGCTGGCCATGGTCTGATTCTGCCCAAAGCCAAACCCTTGTGTGCGCAGCTGCGGGGAGATTTTCAAATCGGCCGTGAATTGCATGGTGGAGTCGGGTTTCATGGGTGCGGGCGGGGGCCGCATGGTGTTGACCTGGTTGGAGACGCGGCTGAAGGAGCGCTTGTCTGTTTCGTCGTCGGAGAAGAGATCCTTGAGGTTCATGTCGAAGCGCGGCACGGGCTTGCGCGTGCGCTGGTGCGGGTGGTGGGGGAAGTAGCTGGTGTTGCTGCTGCGTCCGTAGGCCTGCATGTCTGCGGTCGAGTGGGGGTCCGTGTCGGATGCGGGTGTGTATGTTGTGGTGGGCGAGTGGGAGGTCTGGGGGTAGTGTTGTTGGGAGGGAGCGAGGGCACGGAGGGCCTGGGGGCCAAAGCCAGTAGTCGACATGCACATTTGGATGGTGGCTTTACTCATGCGGTCAAATGCGTCGCGGCACGCCTCGGCGGGCGGGCACTTGTCGATGAGGTCGCCCAGGACTGAGGTTGCGGCCAGTACGGTGAAGTCGACGTCGTCCAGCGACTGGGGGAGTTAGTGCTGGCCAGAGACAAGATATGTTGGATAACAACAGAGGGGGAGACGTACCAGTAAGCTGCGAACATGCACGCTGTGCCACACAGCATACAAGAAGGATATCCCTGGAAGCGAGTTAGTATGTCATGGTGCGGTGGTGGGGAAGAGGGTGATGGGAAAGAGGAGTGATGGGAAGAGTAGTGATGGGAAGAGTAGTGATGGGAAGAGTAGTGATGGGAAGAGTAGTGATGGGAAGAGTAGTGATGGGAAGAGTAGTGATGGGAAGAGTAGTGATGGGAAGAGTAGTGATGGGAAGAGTAGTGATGGGAAGAGTAGTGCTGAAAAGAGTAGTGAAAAAGAGTAATGAGCATGCAAACATACCAGCCATGAAAAGATGATGCGTGGCCAAAAACGTATAGTTGACAAGATGCACGCGATGCAGCTGACGATACAGCTTCAACACCTTCTGACCCGCCTCTGCGACTTTGAGAAACACAAGATCCTCATCCTCACGCTCATCAAGGCTGACGACGGACGGACTGCCGACGTCTGAGCCCGTGGTGCCGAGGACGCCCTGCAGGCCCGAGGGCACGACCAGACTCTGGCGGTACAGCATGATGACGGCTTGCCAGTAGTTGAGCTCGAGGAAGAGCGGGGAGAATTGCACGCCGGCGTCCATTTGAGTCGGGGCCGAGTCCTTCCATTCCTGCAGGCGGCGGTCGATGTCAGCGCGCCAGGCACGGAACGAGTCGAATTTGGCGAGGAAGGGCGAGGGCAGCTTGGTGTGCATGAATTCATTGCGTTGGTTTGTGCCGCTCGCGCGTGCTTGCTGGGCCTGGCGGTGCTGCAGGACTTGCAGGATTTCCGACTGGAGCAGGCGCAGGCGGAAGTAGTGGTAGGAGACGACCTTATAGGTTGGGCGCTCGAGGTGGGGTGGGGGGTCGAGAAAGCCTTCTTTTGTGATGAAGCGGTCGTCGAGCAGCGAGGGGAATTCAGTGGTGACGATCTGATCTGTGATGCCCTGAGCAGACTTGTTAGAAGAAGCAGGGCATGAAAGGAAAGTGGTGAGGGAGGGAACTAACAAATGGCCTGCCTACGCAGGTGCTGACGAGGCGGTCGACTGAGTATACACACCACCACAGTCTCCGTCTGAGGTCTCTGACCCACTGTCTGCGGCCCCTCTCCTTTGCATCGACCCTGGTGTTTGTGGTGCCGCCGATGGGCGCCGATGCGTCGTCGTCCTCGGTCTTGAGATCGGTTCTCTCCACCGAACTATCCTCTGAGCCTGAGCCATCAATGCCCACGCCGTCCTCGTAGTGAAGACCCAGATCGACACCGAGACGGACAGCAACGCCTACAATGTACCACAGACCTGGGGCAACGGGCCGCAGCAGAGCAAAGCCAGCCAGTAGCAGAACGGCCTGTAGCTCTTCAAGGCCACCGCCAAAGCCATCTGGGCGGTCTGCGGCGGGGGAAGAGCCAAGGAAGTTCTCGAGGTGGACAATAGCCGAGGCGTGGTACTCTTCAGGCTGGTGCTGGTGGCCGGCGAGTCTGCGCTTCTTGGCGTGGGGAGGCGAGGCGCGCGACTTGTTGGGCGAGGCGGAGCCCGTGTCCGAGGGGTCGTGGTCGTGGTCATGGTCGTGGTGGTCGTCGTCTGCATCGGAGCTACCAAGGATGATGCCGGCGCCAATGGCAAAGACAATGTTCAGCATGTACGACTCACGTGAGGTGCGGTGGCGCTCGCCGTTTGCGTAGACGCGGTCGAACATGTGCATGAACTCGCCGCGGTGCAGGATGGGGATCTGGGGGTTTGCGTGCTCAAAGTACAGCTCGGCGAGGCGGGAGCCTAGGTCGCGGTCCGGAAAGGGGGCCTGGCGGAAGGTGGGCTTTGTGTGCAGGCCGAAGAAGGAGTCGCGCATCGAGGTGCCGCCGTCGACAGCGGGGTGTGGTTGGGGCTGGGATTGGGCGTGGGACTGCTTTGCGCCGCGGTTACTGCCGCGCTCAGATGAGGCGCCTGAGACGGAGCTCTTGACGGCGGCGAAGACGACGCGGGCAAAGGAGATGCCCGAGGTAGAGCCTAGGTAGCGGGGGTCACTGGCGCCCTGGACCGAGACCATGCCAATGTTGGAGACGAGCTTGGAGAGCTTGTCGCGGTCGTAGCGGTCGGGGTCGGTGGAGGAGCCATTGCCGTTGGCGGTGGTGTGGTGGGGGGAGGTGTGTGTGAGAGCGAGGCCGTGGCCGTGTGTACTGTTGTGAGAAGAGGCGGCGGTCGAGGCGGCGTGGTGGGAGGCATCGGCGTGGATGGAGGCTGCATTGTTGGTGGTGGTGGTAGTAGAAGAAGAAGAAGGAGGAGGGTCGAGAATGGCCGGGTTAAAGTCGTCGGCGGACTGAAAGGGCAGGTCGGCGTCGAGCAGCAGCGACTCGAGGTAGGCGACGCGCGTCTCGAGGTACCAGACGTAGCTGCGCGGAATCTCGCGCTTGGTGATGGGATCGTAGCCAACGCACTTGACGCCCGCCTTGTCGCACGACGCGCACGACGGCAGCCGCTGGTCGCAGCGATTCTTGCGCAGTCGGCACCGATTGCACGCGCTGACGTTGCGGAACGACGAGGCTGCTGAGGCGGCTGACGACGAGTGGCTGCTTGTTGCTGTTGCTGTTGCTGCTGCTGCTGCTGTGGTGGTGCTGGTGCTGGTGCTGGATGCGCGCCCCGCCGATGGGCTGCCACCGCCGCCGCCGGCCTTCTGCGACAACTGCACCTGCGATTGCGACTGCGAGGCGGTCGAGTCCGACGGCGACGGCAGCTCGCCTTCATGCGACTCGTCCAGCGTCCGTTTCTTCATCAGGGCGCATGCTACGGCCACGGCCAGAGGTCGCCTTCAGAGGAGGGTCCAGCCTAGGTTCAATGCCAATGTCAATGCCCTGCGCACAAGATAGCCCCCGCACTCCCTGCTGCTGCTGCTGGTTGATCCCCGTAATCTCCGTATCCTTATTCGCCCTTGTCTACTGGTCCCTTCTTCTTTCTGTTCTTGTTCTTCCACTTCCTCTATGTCGTCGTCGTCGTCGTCAAGTCGCGCCCGGGAGAGACAAGTCCGCGTGGTGTGTGTCTGCCATGGTTCGCCAAATCCCCCTCGACGCCATGCCATGGCCTGCCTGCTAGGCCCTGGCCCTGGCCCTTATCAGCCCGTCTGACTGATTGATAGCTACCGCCGTTGGTCAACCTCGGCTTATCGCCAATCTACCATCCCGTTCCGTAGTCTGGGGAAGCCATGCATTACTTCCATTACTATTACTTTTATTACTACTACTTCAACATCACTCCAACGATACCTGACATGACTTTGATGTTCTTGACATGACCAACAATACTTTGACAACACTTCAACAATACTTCAACTCTTAATTACTTCACTCCAACATATCAACACAATCACCACACTCAACTCATTCAATACACAACAACTGCTGCAATCACTCTTATTGCCCAAGCAACCTAATCTACCTAACCACCCTCCCTCCCTCTCCCTCTCCCACATCCCACCTCCACCTCCAAACCCATAAACCAAACAATTGCTGGGGTATTCGTCCTTGTAACAAGGAAACAAACAAACAAACAAACAAACAAAAAATAGAAAACGCCTATGCTCGAACCAGGCTATTGCTAGCCATCCCTGTATGCCCGAGCGAGCCCCTTTGTTCCCATCTAGTAATACCAATACCAAAAATGTTCAAAATCATCGCCCAAAAGTCCGCCCATTACAAGTGTAACAAGAAAAATGTCGCTCAAAGATAACAAACGCAGCTCAAAAGGCTGCTTGCAACGCCGTGTACATGCCATGCCATGCTCTAGGGGTGTCGTCCGTGAAGAGCCGTCGTCTATGTTCCCAACCGAGAACTCCGTGATGAATGAATGAAAATGAAATGAAGAAAGCTGCAAAGTCGTCGTCGCTTGCTTGTCGTCGTCGATCGCTGGGGAGGTGGGTCGTTCTAGGTGAGGTGTCTGGATCGTCACCTGGAAGGTACCATCCCTTCCTTGGAAGGAACCTTCACTTCCTTGGAGATCATCTCTTCCTTGGGACCATCTCTTCCTCTCCAGAAGGAGTGATTACTTCGGCGGAGTAATTACTTCGCCAACACCATCTCCGCTTCCTCGTCCGCCGTCAGCGTAAGAACAGACTCGCCGTCCGATCCGCAGTCGACCAGCGCCTCCTCGTCGTCGTCGCTGAGGCTGATACCCCTACGCTTCGACTCATCGAGCATCAGCCCGGGCAGCCACCCCAGCAGCGCAACGCTCGCAATCGCCCACCACGCCAGCCCAGACATGTGGTGGCTGCCGCCCAGGCTCTCCACCGCCCCGGAAATGGTAGGTCCAAACCCCCGGCACACGCTGGCCGACGACGCCGCAGCCCCGTTCAGCGTCCCGAGCACCCGCTTCGACGGCGACGAGTTGGCCAGGAGAATCGCCAGCGACGGGTACGAAAGCGACTGGAACGTCACCTTGCCAATCAGCAAGAAAACAAGCCCAGGAATCCGGAGCTTCTCCGGAAGCAGCGCCAGGTAAGGCGCCAACAGGTACAGCACCGGGTACAGGCACATTGTGATCCAAAAAGTGCGCAGACTGCCGAGTTTCTTGCTGAGCCAGGGGAACAGAAACAGCTGAGCAACCATCTGCATCGCGCCCTGCATGGCGAGAAACGCTCCAATGTTCTTCGTCTGCCATCCGAATCCGCCCTCGAACATGAACGGTAGCTTGGCCGTTCCGGGGACATAGGCCGCCTTGGACATGAGAATGGGCAAGAGCTGCTCCAGCGAAATCGTGTGGCTACCCAACATCATTAGCCGTTGCACTGCATCATCTCTCCTCACGAAAGAGAAAAAAAACTTACAAGGCGAGAATCCCGTAGCACAAAATGTTCAGACACACCTGCTTGGTGAACGCATGTCGCACAGGCGGCGCCGGCGCCTTTTCCTGGTCCAAAGAGAACGCTGGGGGCTCCGACATGGACGTGCGGGTACTGCATAATGTCGGCGAGCTGTCGGTGCTTCGGTACGCAAGCGTGTCGGTGTCGTGGTCCTCCAGCATGCTGGTCATCTCGTCAAGGGAGGCTGCCTTTTCGTCAAAACACGCGTCGCGCTCCGACCTCGACACCTTGCGCAGCAGCCATCTGCCCGCGTTCAGGCCACGGTCCTCGTCATACTTCTTGTCCTCATGTGTCTCCTGCAGGAACAAGATGCCCACTGCGAGCCCGAAAACAACAACAAGCGCACACACCACGTTGGGCAGAAGAAACGGGTAACTCTCGAAGACGGTGCCCTTGAACAAATCAGACGACTGCGCGGGTTGCGCAAGAACTCCGCCAAGGGAGCCGCCAATAATCGTGCTGTAAAAAGGCGGTCAGCCGGCTGCACAAAACGTGGTAATTGTAATCAAAGGGAGTCATTCTTACCCAAGACACCACACAAATGGCATGATGGAATAAGCGCGCGCTATGGAATCAGTCAGTTGAGCCGTCGACGCATATTACCATGCAATACCAAAACTTACGCTGGTGCCTCTCATCCGTAATAAGCTCAGCAACGGTCGTTTGAAGGACGCCAATGTTCCTGCATGCTCGGTTAGCCAGGCCCTAGCGCAAAACACTCAATGACCTCACCCATTGAGAAGTCCACCCAGTGCCCGAGCCAACAGGGCCATTGGCAGGCTTCCGGCGAATCCAAAGAGAAGCATGCTCAACCCTGTGCCAAACATGCCTCCAAGAAGCACCTTCTTGCGCCCAATCCGGTCGCTCAATCGGCCCCAGAAGATGCCGCTGACACACTCCATGAACGCGAATGCTGATGTGACCATGCCTGTGTACATGGCTGCTTCGCCTTCGCTGTAGCCAAACGACTTGACCATCTGGAAGGCGTATGGGAAGATGGACATGAAGGCAATTGGTTCGCATATCCGGCAGAGGGCTTGCGATTTGTTAGTGCCTGTAGCAATCGCCACCAACAACATTATCAACTCACCCAGGATAGCCATTTGCTGAACAGGGAAAGGCGTCTTGTCTCTGCTGGTCGCAGAGAAACCACCGCTCCGAGCCATTGCTGTGGTGGTGGTGGAGATGTGATTGTACGAATGCGAGGTGACGGCGTAGTGTGCGTGAGTGTAAGGTGTGCTGCTGCTGCTGCTGCTGATGCTATCGTCCAAGGTGGAGAGCGCTGGTGGATGGTTCAAGTTGTTGTAGCAGGTGAGACATGTGCGGGTTGGTGTGTGGCTTGGTACCTCCAGGGTAGAGAAGGGGAGAGATCAAGTCAAGATGGGTGCGAGCGTCTCAGAGTATATAGGGCAGAGCAAGATTTAAGTGGCGTCGTGAAGCGGATGGGCCGCTGGGACGTGCAGGGATTAGGGCAGCGGGGAGGAAACGGAGAAACAGGCGGTGATTGTGGTGGATATGGATACGTAGTCTGGGCGGGTAGGGACAGCGGAAGGACCAGCGAATGTGAAATGAAAGCGGAGCCGTGATGCCATGGCTCGACAGGCACAGCATACACTTTGTCCATGGTCGACCAGGGAATGCTGTGCCGGCAGCCAGTTTGCTACTAGCCTCACATCAATCGTGACCTGAGGTCACCGGACAGACAATGGCTAACTTTGTGCCCGAAAGCAACAGTGGGACCTGTAACCCCTGAGCGAGGGCCAGGGCTGGCGCCGCTCTGGTCCTGTGTGCCTCATACAAAGACTGGGACCGGGTTGGGCGGAATCCACGACATTGGACCGGCCTAGGGTCGATCTAGCATGGTCAGCCAGGGAGAGTTACAAGAGCGTTGAGACGTCGTGCGATGACTTGGAACCTCGCGAAAGGCGATCAACGCGCACGGATGCGACCCGGCAAAAAAAACATGCGCGTTTGGGTTAGCCCATAACCGCGGATCCGGTCCCAGGCACTAGCCTACATGTAACCTTCAGAGCTGCATCATACAATGCCAGGGATCCCTGCTGCGACCAGGAAATGCGCGAACGTCGTGCCGACTGTCGCTGGCCGCTGAGACGCCGTAAAAGGAAACGGGATCGCTTCCAGCTTCCCCGGGGGCAAATAGGACTTTGTTCCGGTGTGCGCTATTCAGTCCACCCAAATCAACTCCGCGAAGAAAGCCCTGCCATGGCGGCTCAGGGGCAGCAGGAAAGGAAAGGAAGAAAAAAAAAACCCTTGCGGCGCAATCGACTCTTGACAGCCTGCGAGTCAGCTTTTTCGCCGTACCAGCTGGAATATGCTTTCCAGAAGCAAGCTTTGGCCAATCAGGGCTGCAGTCTGCTCTGCTGTGATGAGCGTTGGCATCGACGCTTTCAAACCGCGATTGCTCCGACAAAACCCAAAAATGGCGGTGTATCTGTACCAGGTAGGAGCCGCGATAATGTCCAGCAAGTCTACGTGCTGCTAAAGGTACACTCGTCCAGGAGAGGAGGTCACGCGGCGACGCGCAGTGTTGGCAGCAGTGGCTTCAGCCCTTCGTCGCCTTGCTGCGCTAAGTGAAGATACAGCTCATCATCATCAGCAGCGGCTTCTCATGGCACCACGAGTCGCGCGCTCCCCAATGGCTGAAAGAACGACACAGCACGTTTCGTGTCTCCCAGACCGCTCCCTGGCACTCCACATGCGGCCGTTCCATTTGCTGCCCCAGGTATCATCTCCACGCATCCCTGCTATCACCATGATCTGAATGCTCTCACTCCCCTGGCCTCCCTTGGGCCAACCGACTCGCAGCACATGGCCTAGTGCTGTGCAGCTGTCAATTACCGAACCCGTCGTGCCGTCATCACTTATTAGACATCGTGAACCTTGGATGCCCAAAGGTCGCATCAGCTGACGGCGCCCTTGCGCGCATCTGCGCTCACCGTGTCGCTGCTGTGTTGCTGCCCAGATCCAGTACGAGTCACACTTGCTGTCCCCCCCCCTTCCGCCCCTGGTGGAGCCGGCAGCCTATCCGTTGCCTGTTGCGAGCTGAGCTGTCGCAGGACTCGCAGCTGTGCCGGGCACTGTTTGCAACACGACCCCCAGACGATGCAAAAGAAACGGGCAAAGCACAACGGCTGTTTCGACGCCGAGTCGCGGCCACGCAGACAGGATGCGTTTGTGGCGGTGTGGACGGTCGACGGGCACGTAAGGCTGGCGCTGATGCAGCCATTGGCCAGGGGTGGCTTGCAGATTCCACGCGAGATGAACACGATAGAACAGGGGCTTGAGAAGACTCTGAGACGACCAGTCGTTCTTAGTGTCTTCTGGTCGCGCCAGGCTTGTGGTCCTTGCGCTTTTGATTGCTCCACACGAATCCTCCGATGAGGGGCGGCATCGTGGGCTGTTGCTCTTGGATGCGTGCTAGGCCATGCTTTCGCAGCCGCATCCGCGAGGCACGCATGCCCGAAGCAGCAGCGTTGGCCTGACGTGCCCTTGGGATTCGTGGGGATCCAGAGGGCGGGCGTATTTGCCTTGGGCAGGCCCTGTCGTCGCCCGCTCAGTAAATGTGGGCAGAAACGAGAAGACAGTTGACGGACCCGACAGCATGGGTCGATTTTCTCCGATCACCTCGCAGCCGTCTACTGCAATGCTCACCTCCTCTCTCTCTGCCGTTGACCAATGCGTCGACAGGGCACGTGAGGCGCGACGCGGCAGTAACGTGTGATGCAGTCGCAGCCTGCTCTGCTTGTTTCGTCTTGACTGGAGCCAGCGCATATCAAAAAGCCCTGAGGTCGCACAACAGGCGGTCAGGTGTGGGACAAACCTGTCTCCAAGCCGCCTGGGTAACGCCGGGCGATCGTAATTCACCTAGGTATCCTCCTTGGTTGCTGTGCCCGGTTTTGAGCAATCCGCAGACCTGGGTTGTAGTCGTGTTGTGAGCATCAGTCAGTCACTGTACTGTACTGTCCCACGGACGGTGGCCCTCGCGTTACAGTACGTGCCAACAGCAATGGTGACGGGCTGGTGGGTGCGCTGCATGCATGTGTCACTCACCGGTCTTCATCACATCCGGTGTGTCTACGATTTTTGGACTGTCGCGCCCAAAAGCGACTCCTCACGCAGGACGGTGTGTAGACTCGAGACTCCAAATGCACCTCGACAGCTTGCAGCACTGTCTGCAGGATGCCTTGCCGCTGCGGACGCTAACGTGTATGCATCAAGCGCCTTTTCACGCAAAGGTCGGACAGGAACGTCGTATTGTATCCATTATCGTGGTGTTACTGCAAAACCTCATCCAGTGGTGCTCCTGCTTGCTTGCCTATACCGTAGTCGAGCGACTGCAGCAGCACCCGGAGCTCACTTCCGGTCTATTCGTGTCCCCACATACGCTCTGCTGCACTGCCACGTCGGCGTTTGGTGGCCGTCTGCACCTCTCCCGTGGTGCGCGCTCATCTCCTTCGCGGCTCTTACAAGGGCACCGCTTGATGGTGCTGTGCGCTTGAGGGTGACAGGTGCAGCGGCTAGAGACCCACTTTTCCCTTTGACGCCAGCTCAGCCGAGCAGATCGTCCCTCAACGCTCCTGCAACCTCACCGCACAGGAACGACCGTAAGGTAATACGGCGCCAACATCTGGTACGCGGCATGCCTCTACCCGCCGCGTCTCCGAGGCTGTTGTCTTTCCGAAAGCAGCACCTGCTTATCGAGTTGTAGGTTGCGGTCAGCAGCTTGGCGGTTCGGTCTTAACAAAACTTAGCTCCACTCTGCAACATGCACAGCTTGATGGTGTTTTCGTGAGCATCACACCCGGTGATCCATCACTGTGGGTTGGCGTCATATTTGTGCGAAAAGGTAGTCAGATGTCGTAGAGCTAGCAATGCCTACTGACGCCGTGCCCGTCTGCTGCACTGATATCGCCTTGTATTCACGCCTGACAGGTCCATACGCCCCTGCAGTCCTACGGTTCCAGATATCATTTCCGTCTAGCTATCCGGCTCTGCCACCCCTCATGACCTTCTCTACCGATGTTTTTCACCCTTTGCTCACGCCACTCACTACCTACACTCACACAACTGCCTCTTCCGACACAGACCCCGTCAGCGCAACCGACGATGAGCGGTTACCTCCAGGTGGATTTAGCCTTCGCCACGGCTTCCCGCATTGGTTCGGCCGTGCACGACGACCAACGGTGAGCTCACGAGGTGCAAGTGAATCAGCTGTTGATAGTTCGACTCGAAGCGTTACGCCTCTACGCTCGCAAGTCGAGCCTGCAACCTCCAGCGGTTCCGGGCCATTGCCCCCGGCTACTGGTGTTTCCATCGTGACCATTCTCGAGTACGTCCGGTCAACGTTTAGCGAGGAGGCTGTCTTGGACTCGGTCTCGTTAGAAGCTGCGGCGAATCCCGGTGCATACCATGCGTGGCGGGCTCACCGTGGCCCGGCTTTGCCAGTCCAGCAAGCAGTCAGTCCTCATTCCTCAACTTCAGGTGAGGGCTCAGCACTGGGCAGAAATCGACGTCCTGGAGAGTGGAACTGGGACGGCGTGTGGGAAGAGCGCGTGAAGAGAGCTGTTAACGCTAGCTTATCTGAGTCTGTTCTATATGGACCAGGGGCCGGCGACGATATAGTAAGTCAAGACTTTCTGCGGACTTTGGTACCTGTGTACTCGCTGACTGGACTAGATCCGGTTTCAACAAGCAGACAGCGAAACTACGGCGAAGATGAAGCAGTACTTGGCCGTGGCCACTGCAAGAACGACGGAGGCCTAATTAATGGAGCTGGCTTGGTCTTTCATGTCTCCCTAATGCATTTTAAGGAGGTGGCGTCGTGTCTGGCAGTAGTGATCTGTAGTTGTCAACAGTCCTGGTTACGACTTCCTTCTGACTAGCCGCAAACTCGACCTCTCACTAGCTTTCATCGCATCTACCACATACACCATCAGCATCGATAGCAGGGCGGCTTTCTCTGGGGTTGTAAATATCCAGAACATTCAGTCTTCTTATTCTTCTCTGATATCTACACCTTGACCTTGAAGTTCCCGCTACGCACGTCCATCTTCCCCTCCTTCACCTTGTGTCCATCAACTCACGGTGAGAGCAGGACGAAACGCAACTGGTCGTTTGCATCGGATCGCAGAGGATGGCGCTAGCAGCTTTTGAGACCCTAGGTCTCTCACCAGTATCTGCCTTCTGCCCTCCGCCATTGCACATACAAAAGAAGCCGCGCAGGGCGACATTCCGCAAACGCGTCTTTCGTAAGTCGACCCACAATCAAATCAACGATCAGTATGTCTATGGATTACTAGACGACATCATCAACGAGATAAGGAGCGATATCTAGGAGTCGCCGCAGGACTACAGCACCGAAGCATCTCTTCCCGGCTGGGCCGCCCCGCTCGAGGTGCCGTCGACGTGGACTGTAACGCCCCTGCCTATCAGTCGGTTACCGAGCAGTCAGCCCCTGGCGATACGCAAGAACAGAGAGAGTCGTTCTTCGACCTCAGGCTCCAGTATGGGTGGTCACATGCACTTCTCACGAACTAGCAGTCAAGACAATGCGTTCGACGGGGGGCCAGTACGCGCAACTCTTTCGTCAGAGACCGCTCCATGGCCTTTGTTCGATGCATATACGTCGTGCGAGGCGACGAACACAGCAGACGGGTCAGACACTGCTGGCCAGAGTCACTATACAGAAGACACCAAGCACGTCAGCCAGGACGCGGATGATCGCCCCATCCCTACCAAGCGCCGTCCTTCGGTCCTTCGGTTGTTCACTGGTCTGTCTCGTCGGCGGCGAGCAGACACCGGCGAGAAGAATGGCATTCCTGGTGATACGTCAGACTTTGCGCCGCCAGCCGCACTCGAAGCCCATGATGAGGACAACATTGGCGAAGACTTGTCATCAGAGCCCGGTGAAGATGTTGTCGAGGCATACATTAGGAGACATGCGCGCGAGTGAGTTGGCACTCAATGTGCCTCTGATGTGAATCATGAAGACTGATCTGTGCAGTGGGGCAAGGCTAGGGTCCATCATGCGCCGTATCGCGAGACGACTTCCTGCTCCTGTAGAGCACCGTCACGAAGAACCCGATGCTCAGAACATAGCCACATGCGGGAAAGCCCCTACCACTTTGCGAGCTGCTGTGAGGATCTTTTCTGAGGTCGTTGAGCTCTCCACAGAAGAGCAGCAAGACTTCTGGGTCGCGGTGGAGATTGAAGGTGCTCTCCATAATCGTGGGTTGCTTCCAAACAGTACCATTGATGTCGTTTTCGTTGTGGACAATGCGTGAGTGTGGAACTCGAGCCCAACGCGCGCAGCTAAATCCCCTCCAGGTACTATGTCAGCAAAGAGTGTCTGGGTAGAGCGTTAGATGCCGTGAACAGTGCCCTCTACCACCTCGACCGAACTGATCGTGTAGCGCTTTTCACCACACACTGTACTCATCAGTCTGTCACGGGCAACAGGCCAGATCTGTTGTTCCCACTCGGACACTTCACCCCAGATGTCGAAGAAATCTTCCACGATCTCACCACATCTATCGCCAAATGCGGTACACAGGCCTGGAAACCACCACGACCTAACCCATCGATGGCTGATGTCATCCTGGGCGTGGCAAAATCTCTCAAAGACAAGGACCCGAAACATCGACGCACTCATATCGTCTTGCTCTCTCCGGCTGCGCATATTCTGCACGACATATCACAAGCTTGTCCAGACCTGTACATCCACCAGATCAACCCTGCAGCTGTCCCATTTCGGCAGCTCCCCGGCGCTGGCGATGAGCAATGCATCGAAGAGTGCTGCAAGAATGTCTTCATCAGCAATTGGAACCACTTCCAATCCCTTCCGGGTCGCATCAAGCGTATTTTGAAGTACGCTCGTTCGGTCAAGCCGGTTGGTGAGATTAGCCAGGTCTGCATTGAAGTTCGAGCCAGGGATGGATGCGAAGTCATCGAATGCGCAGGTGACAAAGACTTTGCGAGCCTGCGTCTTGGTCAGGTCCATACGGTATTTCTAAAGGTTCGTGTCACACGGTCAGCAACCAGAGAGGTGGATTTATTCTCTAAAAACCCGATCTTCAATTCGTCTCTGGGTGTCAAGGACCTCAGACAGCAGCTGCATAACGCTGCAACCGTGGGAGCCGTCAAAGTGCACCTCCTCGACGTGCAAGTCTACCATCAGAACACGCTGCACGGGAACGACTGCTGGAATTATACAGAGACACCCTTCCTCGCCGTTCGTGAGTTGGGTGGTCTGGCTCCCCCATTTGATGTCGCTGCGGAGGTACATAAACGTCAGCTGTTTCGCAAGTTTGCTCTGCTGCACACGGATACAGCACAGACAGAAGCCGTTAATTTACTGGCTGCCTTGAACGGCAATCAAGCCCCTCCGGAAAAATCTGTTCAGCGCATCTTGAAGGAGGTCAACCATTACCAGCAAGTGCTTGAGTACGAGCGAGAGCACCGTCAGAGACTACCGCTGTGTCCAGGCCCAATCGACATCGAAGCTTCACCGCACAAGTGGCTCGTGGATGTGTGGGACAGGAAGAAGGCTAAGCGTCAGGGTATTGCCGTGGTCGAAGAAGAGATAATCAGCGGTCTCGTTATTGATGGACTGCACGGTCTGGAGCGGCTGGGCTGAACTGACAGCTGTCGAAATTTCGGCATGGGCTGAACTTTAATATGTTTGAGCAGTGATTTTATGACCGGTTGGCAGACATGTTCTGGAACGCGTTTTGGAGGATGAGGCGTTACAGCTCGGCACAAATCAGACGATGTTATATGCATAAGGTTCTGCAAGCAAGACGCGCAAGTGCACGCGTCGACTCGTCAAGCAACGGCGATCGTACATTCGTGCTTCAACGAACGCTTGTTCGCTTGTCTCTGATAGAAGCTTCGATTAGACCTTTATGCAAAACGTATAATTTCGCGGAATTGACATTTCCCCCAAAGTTTTCGTACCCTGTCCAATCCCTGTAAATTTCCCCGTAATGCAAACTGCAAAGCGTAGCGAGCATCGTCAGTGCCCAAACGCCTAAATCTTAAACTCTAGCCCGGCACTTTCTCCTGCCGCGCCCAAGCTTTGCAAGCTTCGACGGACTTTCAGAAGTTTGCACTAAAACAAAGGAGGAAAGTGACGATTGATCTAACCTGCAAACAGCAAGTCACGGCAATAGCCAGGCGGTCTCCCCGCGCACACACCACCACATGGCAAAACGGACTAGCTGACGTTTGAAAGACAGTGCGGCCACGCTTCGTTTTTAGCCGCTCTTGGGGGCTCAGAACTAGGTACCCAATCGGATTTGCAGGAGCACAGGATTCGGTCCCAGGTTTCTGAGCCTTGTCAGCCTCGGACTTGTGAACCGGTGATGAATCTTGCAGAGTTGGCGTGAAACAATGTGAGGCTCGGGCCAGCAATGCCGGTGGCTTGCTTACGCGGGCCTGCTATCGATTTGTTGCTTTTTGTAGCCGTGCAGCTGCTGGATGTAGCAAGCGAACGTGTGCTTGGTTTGCGGTCTGTGGGTTGTAGCGCGGGGAGAGGCGCGAGGGGCCAGACATGCATGCTCCTTGTCACCGTCAACGTTATCGCTGAGCGTCGGGATTCGTTATCGATGGGACCAGGGGGCGAGGCAGACATCATCGATGATGTACCTATACGAGCCGAGGTCGATAGAGTTTGGAGAAGGGTGAATGTCGGCAGGCTTTGAGGTTTGGCTGCGGGGTTGCCAAAGTCGCGAAAGTTGAGTTTGCGTTTGGGTTCTGAGTAGATAGCGCAGGCGTTCAAGGCTGCGAATTGCTCGGTGCTGCTTTGCCGGCGGTAAAGCGAATACATTCGTGAGGCATTCGTTCGGTGACCGATGCGAACCCACCTCGTATCGCCTGCGCCATCAGCAGATCACGACACAAAAAAAGCAGGACTGAAGACCTCGTGGTGTAATATGAATAAGACTGTCTACGGTGTTGATACAAGCGCCTCTGGCGCTGGGGTATTGTGCGAAGATCATATGATGAATGAAAAGAACTAAAGCAAAGCTAAACGCGTGGTGTTGGACTCGAAAGATCTTCAACACCACCAGATTGAAACATTATCCCCTGTCGAGCCACGACGAGTTAAAACTTCTTTCCAATCAGAGCTGGGTCTGCAAACCTCAGCTCTCTACTCCGCTTCTCCCGCACCACGGGATCGGTGGACAGGCCCTCCTGCGCCGGATTTGGTCTAGCATGTCCCCTCGGCACATCCAGTCCAACGCTCTTGCTGTATCTGTGCGGAATCTTGACAGTCAACGGAAGTCCATTACCAGCTAAAAGAGCTTGGCCTGCTCCTGTCAAAGACGGCTTTGTGCGAGTGTGTGAGGTTGGAACAGGCTTCTTCTTGATGACGGGAGATTCGAACTTGAGGGGCGCAGGTACACTCTTTTCATCAGAATAGTGCTTCTTAGAGTTGCGTTTGATGTCATCCCACCCCAGGGGTTCTGGTGCAGCTGGCGGAGGAGAGAAAGGCCGGATCACCGGTGAACGTCCGACTTGGACAAGTACAGGTGAGGCGACGCTCTTCTGTAGAATCTTGACCTCCTGGGCTTGGTGCAGGTACTTTGCTGCCACTGGACTTAGTAGTGATCTGGCCGACATCATACCATTGGCATGTCGAATCGGTAATTTAGGCCCTGCAGGGGTTCGCGGGGTTCGTGGAGGCATCAAGTTTGGCGATGGGGCGAATATGGTCATGCTATCGGAGGTGCGGTTCTGCTCGTCGACGTGGAGTAATAGGTCGTGCTCGAACGGGTCGGCAAATGGGTCGCTATCAGCAGTTTGACGTCTTCTATTGTATGCCGTCGAGGGTCCTGGAGTTGATGCATGCTCGTAAGGTGAGACCGGCGGGTACATTGAAGCCGGGGTGTTGAGATATGCGTATGGATTGACGCTCATCTGCAAGTAGTCACCTCTCCCGTCGGTTCGATTATCCGGTGTCTTGAGTTCTGGCCTTCGAATATCATCTGGCGAGAAAGGAGCGAAGGTTGGTGACGGAATGACATGATCACTGAAGGGGTTTGTGCCATCGGAGGGATATCTTGTGTATGGAGACTGATGTCTTGAAGCATCATTGTAGCCTGCTACTGCAGCAGACAGCGCCCGTGTAGTATCGATACGAGCGTATTCGGAGTATCTTTGAATCGCTGGATCGCGCACTGATTTTTGGAATGACTTCCCCGGGTTGGTAAAGCGACTGACTGGCATTGTGCCGGTGCTGTGGCGATGCATGTGGCCCGCGATATCTTTACCTGCCCTGGATGCAGGGTCGCTAGGCCTGTCCATAGTACTCGACATCAAGGCTTCCGCATCACCACCATACCTGCCGTTTTTTGGGTCGTAGAGGTATGCAATCTCCGGGTAGATAGATCTTGAACTCATGCTCTTACCGTGCTTGGCTGCATGATAGCGACGGGCAATGAAAATAGCTGCAACGACCGCGATGAGTAGACCGGTTGTGGCGCCGACTGCAACTCCAGCGGTCTGCGAGGTCGTGAGTGGAGGTGGACTGCCAGCCGCGACTGTTTGGCTGGGACTGCTTGTAGGCGCTTGGGATGCGATAGGAGTCTCCGTATCTTGAGTGTCAGCACCTCCAGTGGTCGTTGCATCTGAGGAGCTAGGTACTGATGTCAAACTCTGGGAGATCAAAGGAAGGCTAGAGGTGCTGGCTGACGTGATGGGGGCGGAGATTGTTGAGTTGACTGCAATGGGCTCGGAAGATGTCTGTAGAGTTTCGGCCTGCGTTGCATTGGAAACAGCCCCGGGGCTTGTTGTGGTCCCCGTTGGCAGTATCGAGCGACTGTAGGTGATGCCCAACTCTATTGTACTAGTTCTCGTGGTGTTCAGGCTACCTAAGGGCCGAGATGTAACAGTCCAGGACGATTGCAATGGGGATTTCCAGGTCGAGTTTGCTTGATGACCGAGCACAGTAGAAGATAAGAGTGACTCGCTTGCAGGAACATGTGTTCCTGAGCCGAGCGGAGCTGTTGTAGTTGTTAGAGAGCTGGATGTTGGAAATTTCGTTTGGTTGACTGCAGCCACTGTGGCGGAACTGAGCAACGAGAACGTGACTGTGCTCAAGTCCGGTACAGATGATCGAAGACTGGAGATGTACACCGTAGAGAGCGTAGCGGTAATAGTACTTGAGGCGGTGAAGAGGCTTGATATCGTTTGAGTAGCATTCAACCAAATGGATGAGGGCAGATGTATTTCGGTAGAAACTCTGGTTGTCAATGCACTCAAGGAAGTGAATGACGAGATGTCGCTGGATGTTGCAATAGAACGAGAGGTGGGCAAGGAAGACGGTGTTATGATTGCGAAGCTAGGATCGGCGGTTTCTGATGTGGGTATAGTGTTCGCTAGGGAAGAAGTCATCAAAGAAGTGGCGACTGATGTTGGGTCTCGCAACGAAGAAGTCTGGCTGGGACCAGAAACTGAGCTTACGGACATCGAGCTGCTGCTAGGTGATGACAAAGGGAAAAACCCAGTGGAGGCGAAACCTAGTGGGGACGATGCTTGGCTGCGAGTAATCTGCTCTTCCGAGGCAGTGGCGGCGCCTGACGGTGACTGTTCCAGTGTGGAATACGTAGCAGATGATCCAGGAGCACCAGAAAGTGTGACTGAAGATGTGACAGTAGGATGCAATATTTGTGAGATGTCGGAGGATGCCATAGAAGAGGAGACACCACTGACAAGCGTCTCAGAGGGCAAGAAAGACGATGTGAGTTCGCTACCAGTGGTGACACTCGAGGAAAAGCTTGTTCCAAGCGAAGCTGAGGGTGATAGAATAGCACTTCCGAAGGTAGTGGTTGCGGCCTCGGAGGATGATGGCGCTGGTGCACCGGTCTCTACATCTGTGGGTGATGGCGCAAGTGTCGACGAAAGGACAAGACCAATGGATACGGTCGTCATGGTTTCTACCGGCAAGGAAATGAGTGTAGTAGTCTCGCTTGGAAGCTGAGGTGGCTGTACAGTCATTGTACTGCCGAAAGTAGTCGGAGCTGGAGAAGGACTGGACGATTCACCTATGGTTAGATCTGAGGTGGCTTCTAATGTTTGCGAGCTGACAGCTGGTGTCGATAGGCCTGGGTGCTGGCTGACTGAAGAATCGTCTGCTGTTGCAATGTTGCTCGCAGGAACCGGGGAAGGAGAGGAAGGAGGGATCTCAGTAGTTGTTGGATCATTAGAGGTGCTACTTGAAGTCTGCTCCATAGTTGGTGTGGAAGAAGGCTCAAAATTACTCGACGAGGGTACAGGTTGCACCTCTTCGACCAAGCTTGTTGTGGATCCTGGGACAGAAGTTGATACTGACTCAAACGCTGAAGTGACAAGTGTCGACGATACTAGATCAGAGGTGGTGGACTTCTGCGTGATAAAAGAGAAAACGGTACTATCTGGTATGGCCGCCTCCGAAGCCGCGCTCGATGCTGATTCAGCTACACTGAAGCTCAAAGTGTGGCCTTCCGTGACTGGGTTTGCTGTGAAAGAGGGAGATATTGTCATCTGTGCACTAGGAGTTGTAACGGGAATCGCAGGACTTGATGTTGATATGCTGTTCTGCTCCAATGGTGAGCTGGTGAGCGTTCTTGAGAACTGCTCGTTAGATGTCGCTGCTGTGGCGCTTGGTTGAGATGTCAGGACAGATGTGCTGATCTCACTGGTAGACGCTGTTGTGAACACGGATGATGGAGAGACCGATACAGTAGAGAGCCCAGACTCATTTGCAGTAAGAGAAGTAACGACAGTTCCGATCAAAGTAGAGACTGTGTCAGACTGTGCTGGTAACTCACTTCCAAGTGAGGTGGAAGTAGAAGTAGGTGACGAAGAAGAAGAAATTAGTGAGAGGACACCAGTTTCTGAAGCCGTAGTAGATGTAGGCGTTGATTCAAGCTTAGAGGTGGATAGTGTCGTCTCCATGCCGTTTGAAGTCTGTGCCTCTGTGGTTGAACTTGCGACGGACGCGAGATCAGAAGTCGTAGAGAGAATCACTTGCCCTGAGCTCGTATGTTGCGAATTTGTTGGAAGCTCTGTCGTTTGGGATGATTGCCGTTCGATCGTAGAGCTACGCATGTCCACAGTTGAGATATCATCGTCGCTGCTACTGGATGTGATGGAGGCAAAGTCGGGTCCAGTAGAGGATGGAGAGGGTAACGAATGTGATTCGTGTAACGATCCCGACATTGTTGAAGCAGTGCTAGTCGATGAGTGGGAAGTCTCTGTTGAGATTGCAGCTTTGGAAGTCGGCACATCGATTGCTGTGGAGCTCGTCTGGTTCCTCGCAGGTTGCTGGCGACGCTCCAGTGAAGGAAAGGTGAGACGGTAGACTTCATGGTGTCTCTTAGGCTCAGTAGTATCTGTGTTCGAGTGAGTGTGCTGAGTTGCAGTGAAGTTAATAGATAACATACCCTTACTGGACACTGCCGTGACGATAGTCACCGCCAATGAGGCAGCGCAGTAACCGAGCAATACTCTCCTGAACCACATTGCATGGTCGCAAATTGAAAACGACTGGTTGAATTTACTAGCAGTAAAGTGACCTTGCAATCCCAGGAAACGGATAACAGGTAGTACGGCATTTAGTATTTATGAACTTTGCATCTCAAGAGCGAACACCGACGGCGTTCTGCTGATGGTAGGCCGCATCGGGCCAATTCTGGCTTAGTGAACCTGCAAGGTCCCTGTCCATTTATGAGGCTTAGCCCCATGATTGTCCGAGAATATCTACCAATTAGCTAACTTTAGCATGCGGATTTCCATATGCGCAATACACCTGTAGGTTTTATTGACTTGGCAGCATGCCGCGGATTGAGGTTTTCGAGGTCGTACGTGCAGTGGAAGCTTGTCACTGTTCGAGTATGGTATGCTAGCGGAGGTGAGGCATCGCAATATGGTTGCTGACCCCATTAATTAAATAAGCGCTGGGAGTTCACGTCTCGCGTGTCGCAATGGCCCCGACGGTGTTTGTAGCTCGGAATCTCTCGTGGTATTGCTTATGCACATCGATTACTGTCACGGGTGTCCACCCTCCATGAAAAATTCAACCCTCAATCTTGACATAGGCTGCAACTACAACCTTGACTCCCTGCAGTATCTTGAACTTGTCTGTAGGAGAGCCTTCATGCCGTCACGTCCGCAGTCGATCCGTTTCCAGATACCACATTGGCTTGACTATCTCTGATGATCTCCTGTAGCCACATGGGAAATGCGCGGATCTTTGGTGAGATGGACGGACCCAGGACGATTTGTCCACTCCTCGCAGCAAGTATCTGCTTTACCATTGCATCAGCGACAGCCTCGGGTTCCAGTAAAGTGGCTCCAGCTTGTTTCAGACCAGCTTTGATGGCCTCGTGAGACGTTATCGCTGATTTTGTCCAGCCGGGGTGGACGATGGTTGTCTTGATCTGTGGACACTTGTAGCGATGCTTCAGTTCCTGGGTAAGACCCTCGTGAAAAGCGAGAAGAGCTGCTTTAGTAGCGCTGTAGTCGACTGCGCCTGCGAGAGCCACAAACGAGGCTAGGCTAGCAACCCCCATAATGTGGCCTTTCTTGTTGGCAATCATGTCCGGCAGAAACTCCTGAACGGTGCTCCAATGGCTGATAAGATTGATATCGAAGAGCCTTCTCAATGCTTCGGTGGGAATGTCAAGGACAGTGTAAGCATTACCGATACCCGCGTTATTAATCAGGATCGAAGGTGAGCCCAGGCCAGAGCGTACATCTTCAGCCGCTTTATGTACATCATCTCTGGAAGTGACATCGCATCGATAATATCGGACAAACTTTCGCTCAGCTATAGGATTGTCAGCAGGTTTGTTTGAACTGTTGATTACGCAGACAGCTTACCGTCAGTAAATTGGCTTGATAAAGGCCCAATGTCGAGAACTGCGACCTTGATGCCATGCGATACAAGCTTCTTCACAACACAAGCACCAATACCAGCTGAGCCGCCAGTAACGACCGCTACTTCGTTGGGCCAATTCCAATCGCTCTTGTCACCCCTCCATCTCCATCTGTTCTCCGCCAGCCTATTGAGTCCCGCATTTGCCTCGACAATAGTCCAAGAGGCCAGGCCCCATTTGATGAGCCGGACAATAGTTACGTGGTAAAGACCGAAAGGTAGGCTGTCCGAGATGTCAATCACTACGGGATCGATAAACTGCAGGCCAATGCAGATGGCGGCTAGAGTTAAACACCGAAACATGATGGCTGTCTAAAAGCGATGCGTTTCAGGTTGAAGGGTGTCAACACTCTGCGCGGGTACCTGCTGAACAATGACGTGTTGGGGGCTGCTTATGTCAGAATCAAATACTATGCAGCATCTGTAGTTTATCAAGTCCGAGTACGTGGCATGGCTGCGATTTAAGTCTTGAAGCGGATTAAAAAGACCGAGGCATATTGACAAGATGCAAGTTTGGGGAAGGAGGTGCGTACCAGGTAGCGCAAGGCGGCCTCGGGGTTTCTACGCGTTGATTGGCTGCGCAAAACTGAAGCCATCACGACCGCGGCTCATAACGTTTCTTTCTCGACCTGCAACAGCAATAAACTGAGAAATAGTGACGTATGCCTTCTGTTCGACCGAGCTTCCTCAGCGGAACGCTCACACCGTTTCTCTATCCGGCATTTACCGAATCCACACTCCTCACGGTCTCACGCAGATGTCCGCTGCGACGACGATTCCCGCCAGCACGATGTAGCTCTACCGCCACCGAACAGTCGGACTACTCGCGACTGGACCCGACTCCAGACGACTACGCCCTGACGCCTTTTGCCGATCGAGCCATTCTCACTCTGGAAGCTGGCGCTGGCGGCCATGGCTGTGTCTCGTTTCTGCGCGAGATGTTCACGCCAGAGGGGCCAGCCAACGGAGGCGATGGAGGCAGCGGAGGCAACATCTACATACAGGCAGTGCGTGGTGAAACATCACTGCATAAGCTTGCTCGGAGGCGTCTCATCAAGGCTGGAAGAGGCCGCAATGGGCAGGGCAAGGTGAAGGGAGGCGAAAGGGGCGCAGATGTTCTCATCAAGGTGCCAGTAGGAACCATTGTGCGGGAGATACAGAGACATGATCCTGTTGAGATTCTCCTCAAGGAAGCCGAAGAAGCTGAGATGCTGCGCGAACGAGCAGAAGCCAATGGCGATGGGGTCGAGGAGGAAGGTGGCTACAAGAGGGACAAGTGGCTGATCTACCCGGGGACAGTACCCACAGAGCTGAACAGGATGAAGTTTCCTCAGCTCCCGAAGCCTCGACGCTCACACCTCGCTGCCCTTGAGCCACAATCCCCGATTTGGCTCGATCTCGACAAGCACATGGAGACACCGATGTTGCTCGCAGCTGGTGCCATGGGCGGCTTGGGCAACCCCAACTTTATGACACCCTTCAACAACAGGCCGAAGATGGCAACAAAGGGAGAGGATGGTCTGAAGATCTCAGTCCAGCTCGAGTTGAAGATCCTTGCAGACCTTGGCCTTGTCGGTCTGCCCAACGCCGGAAAAAGTACCCTTCTTCGAGCTCTGAGTAACAGCCGTGCTCGCGTGGGCAACTGGGCTTTCACAACACTTCAGCCAAATGTTGGCACGGTCGTGCTCGACAACCACAAGGGCCGTCCTTCGGTTATGAAGCGCAACAAGCACGGGGAGCTCCGTGAAAGCTTTACCATCGCTGACGTCCCTGGGCTGATCGAAGATGCCCATCTCGACAAAGGCCTTGGTCTTGGTTTCCTCCGCCACGTCGAACGAGCTGCAGTTCTAGCTTTTGTAATCGATCTTAACGCCGGTGATGCTGTACAAGCGTTGAAGCTGCTCTGGCGCGAAGTCTCCGAATACGAAACGCTTCGTGGAAAGGAACTCAACGCTGAGACAGAGCGCAGGATGGTGATGTACCGCCCTTCCGGCAGCATCGAACCGAAAAGTGAGACCGACATGCTCGACGAGCCGGACCTTAATCCCACATTAGACCCCTTGCCATTCTTAACATCAGAGCCCATCTCCGCAAAGCCGTGGTTCGTCGTCGCCACGAAGGCGGATCTAGAGGGCACACAAGAGAACTACGAGCGGCTGCAAAAGTACCTGGAGGATGTCAAGAGCGGCGCACAGCCTCATCCAAGTGGGCGCCAGAACGCATGGAAGAGGGACGTCTCTTCGATTCCTATCAGCGCAATAAATGCTCATGGTGTCGAGGCTATTCCGCAAATAGTCATGGACTTGTTGGATGACTAGGAAACTCCGGAAGACGTAGACATAACGTGACATGGCTACGATAAAACTCAATCACTTCCTCCGGCGAAGATAATCTATTTGGTATGCCGAAGCACTCATGTTCTTCGTATTCCGTTCACCTTTGTTCCACCTTTGCCCTGCCCTCTCCTGTGACCACTAATCATAGCATGACCTCTGCTGGAAGAATGCGCTTCAACGGATATGCTTGTCGATACAACACATCTCGAAACCCTTTCTGCGGCCTGACTGCAACCTTCGAGTACAGATGATTGACTGTCGCAGCCTGCAACGCAAGTGACATTAATCACTTCCAGAATCGATTAATGACGAAAGCCCCCAAACCAGATTTTGAGGACTGTTTATTATTATTCGGTGGCAGATCATGCACAAGCAAATTCGACCACCTTCTACTCTTGAAGAAGCGGGCTTTATGGGCTTTATAGACACATCATCTTGCTCTGTGCGAGCAATGAGTGAGAACTTTGGGGTATATTTCTTCTATTTATTCGTTCGATTGCGCGTCACTGCTCGCTTGCCATGTCCATCGCTTCGTTTGCAAATCGTAAATCATTCAAGTACTCGCGCTCCATATTCCAGGTAGCTGCGATGGGCGCCTTTCCATTTCTTACAGCACCGTACCAAAACCAAAGGTGGTCTTGATGCTGCGAACGTAGTATTGGTCCCAGTTGGTCTTCGTGACCTCCTCCTGGCCGACCGGAACACCCTTCCATTCGACCCTCATTACTGTTACCGCGTCGACATCGTTCTGATCGAACCAGATCGACAAGGTTGAGAAGTGGCCAGCAGGCCATTGCGCGAGTCGCCATTTTTGGACAATGTGTTTGGGCGCCTCCAGTTTAGTGTACTCTCCGCTCACGTTGCCACCGAAAAGTTCGAATGTGCCACCAGGCTGAGCACCAGTGAAGGTCTTAGGTGGGGCGCGGGTGAATGCGGCAATACGCTGAGGGTCGGTGAACGTCTGGAACAGTTCGGCGGCAGTGGTGCGGAACTCGGTGCTGTCGTTGATCGTAGTGACGTTGACGATTGAGCCAGTGCTTGACTTCTGCGAGCCACTCTCGGTCTTGGAGCTGGCCGACTTGTTTACACTGGAGCTCGAGTAGACCTTAGCGGCGGCCCAGCCGCTCGATGGGTTAGTGCCGGGTGCATGCTGGATGTCCTTGCCGTGCTCAGCCATGACAGATGGACCGAGCTTTGCAAGGCTCTTGCGAAGTTGCGGGAGGATGTTAGATCGTACAAGATCCTTGACAGCTTGTTTGCTGGCGTCTTCAGAAAAGACATCTACATCAAACTTCATTTAGGTCAGCACGCACGCTTGGTTACAGAGAAAACCAGATCAAGGGATGTAAGCGAAGGGAACATACGACATACTCGTCTTCCTCCGTATCGTGTGCAACCTCAGGGATCGTGATAGTGCCACTAGCCTCCTCGCCCTCTTTGTTTTTGCCTGCCGACTGAGTCAGTCGGCTGAACATACGCAACGAGAACAATTCGGCTTACCAGAGTATTCCAGCTTTAGCTTGACATCAAACAGAGTAATCACCTTGCCCTTGCGTTGGCTCACATCGACATCTCCATCCATGCTGGAGACCTTGTCAATCTTTGCGGTAACGCCATCCTGCTCGGCCGAAATCTGCGGAAGCTCCTTATCAAGCCACTCGCGCGTCCAGCCCGAGACGTCCTTGTTGACCCAATGCCAGTTGTTAGGGTTGTGGAGAACCATTGTGCGGTAGGTGGGGGTGTGATCTGCGAGATATTCTGCGATTCAAAGTCAGCAAAGCTCCGTGCTACAAGTGGGTGCTGAAGTGAATAGAGTTTCGAATATCAGAGGTGGTCTGGTGGACCGGGAAGCTGATCCGCATGCAAAGAGTACAAGTCTTCTCAGACTGGTGCCAGCTGGTGTCTCATCCTGTAATTCGGGGCGGGGGAGCGCGGAATGACTTACCAAAAGTGTCACACGAGAGATCGGGAACTACAGAGAAGACGCTGAACGAACACAAGAGCGTATGAAAAGGGAGTGCCTGAAAGTTTCGAGGTTGATATACAATGGAGCTTCGGCAGAAACTTCCAGAAGTTGTAGAGTTGCCAAGGCTCTCGGTCCGACGAAAGTCCGCGATCACAGTGAACGATGACGATTGAGACCCTGATGACAGCCCTACGGTTTGCGAACAAATTGTCGAAGAACGCTGAATGGCTTGAAGACGATCATCAGCTATTGTTAAGCTCTTGACGTAGCCGCAGAGGCAAGATCTAAGCTTGTCGTGCAACCTTCGTGGTACGCCCGCTCAGAACGAGGTCGCCGGCGCTAGAGTATTGCATCGAAACCTAACCAGCATCTGGCGTTGGCTTACAGCGCAAAGGTAGATCTTGCAATTGGACGAGCGAAGAGTGCACACGGATAAGAGAATTACATGAGCTCAAAGAAGGAAAGTGCTCTCATGGGACCCGATGAGCCCGATCGCGAGAATGCACGAAAGTGTATCTACTCTCCAGAGGATCGCTGGAGGATTGTCAAAGCACTCGGGGACGTGACCAACTCGAATATTGGTGTGAAATCGCGCACTACGACCACCATCGGAGCTCTTCATGCGCGGACTACCTAAGAAATGGTTCATGTGCGCAGCCTTCTACTGAGTTCCACATGACAACATGCATATCTCGACCTCGAAGCCACCCACAGTCGCACAAGCTTTAAGGCTGGTGGCTCATATAGCTCAGTATTTCATGATACTGTACTTCCCTGCGTCGTTAAAGTAGCTTAGTCACAATAGGGAGTGCGGTGAACCCATCAACAACTTCCCCAACACGATAGGTTTCTGAACAGCGGAGCTCACAGGGTCCAAAATGAGACGGAGGAGCCGGGCAGTACTGCGCCGATGGCGGTGGCAGTGGTCGTAAAATGATTCTTGTCACGTCAAGAAGGTATCCATACGATTCTGAAAGCCTGATTTTGAAGATGTCATTGGCAAAAGAGTTGAGAACACTTTCTGTGAGCTTTAATCATAGCCACAGTGTCGAATATTCCACGACCTGGTTGGACCCTAGCGCATTGCATGGTTCGGCAGCTGAACCCTCAGTATCGGGCCATTCCACTATGGCTCATGTCACAAATGGATGCACAAGAACTGGATCCCTCATTGTGTATTTTCAAGTTGGATATTTGAACCGTATCATGTAGTTTCGTTTCTTTCAGTAAGCTCAACGTCCTCATCCAGGTCATCACACCATGAGCGAACCCCAAAGTTCCTAACACACCCCTACTACATCTGACCAGTAGGCGTACCATTCCAATTTCCACTCAAGCCACTAAGGTAGCGTCAATACTTGTGCAGTCAAATGGAACAAAGCAGGTCCACTTACTCGAGGTAGTCGCAGGCATGACAGAAGTGACCAGGGTACTTGGGACCCTAGAGACCAGCACCCTAACTGCCAGGACGCCGCTGCCATCGGTAGGAATAACAGCGGTAGGGACGATAGCTGGAGGGACACCAGCGACAGCGATACCGGTGGGAGGAGAACCAGCAGAGAGACCTTCAGGTCCTTCGGCGATCCTTGTCTGCTTGTCGAAGTCGCGGTGGTCAAGCCCGCAAATCCAGGCTTGAATGTGCTAGTGCTGTCAGTACACATCTATGAGTGTAGTCGCAGCCTTCAGGAAATGGTCGGGAGAAACTCACTTCGCCACGCATTTCAGTTGAACACTTAGTGTTCTCGCACCACTCGGTACTGTATGCGCACAGGGCCGTGCAGGAGAGGCAGTCTGGAGACAGATGCGTCAGAGCCAGTGTCGAAGAGAGCAGCATTGCCAAGACGGAGGAGATGGAGAAACGCATGTTGGTTCTGGTGTCTTGAAGGTGATACTTTGTTGGCGAGCATAGATGCGGGACCCTACAGCAATATATACACCATGATCATGTTGCCGCCTGAGGTCTTACCATGGTTCGAGGAACGGCCGATGCTCGGGAATGTGCATGCAAATATTTGTGGTTGAACCTTTGGGAGACACCGCGTTAGAACCTAATTTGAAAGGTTCAGGTGCGTTGTGCGAAAGGAGTGAGAGGGGTGTCATTCTATCTTTCCACTCGATACTACAAAGGCAGTGATCAGGGCCCTTGCATTTTTTGCCCATTCCGATCGTGCTCGCCCATACAACTGTATCAAAGTGATCAAGCTCCCAGGATGCGGAGCAGCGCCAAACAACACTCATCCGACAAGGACGATCAATGCCCCCAAAAACCAGCCATAAAGATGACATCACATCTAGCGGAATTCCTGCCTGCCAGTGCACTTGAGCACCATACGGTCTGCCTGCTTCCTCGGTTTTGGCAGAGGCTTGTCAGCCAAGATGCATCGCAACAGGTTATTCTGTACACGCCTCTTAATAGGATCTCTCCCCTTGTACGGATTGGCTGGATGCTTTTTCGGCACCGACGCCTTCGACGATCGTAAGGAAGGAAGCTCAGTAACAGCGTCAGACAGTGGACCGTCATCAGTAGACTCACGAGGAGTGTAGGCGTTGATCATACGGATGGGCTCACGCCTGTTTGACGGTTGCACTGGACGTGGAGGGTGGACGTGGAGGTTGAAGGGCAGAGACGAGCCGTGCTGGATAGGCTTTGTGCTCATGGGTTGCCGGGGTGGTCGTGGAGGAGGCTGCTCAGGGCAGAATAGGTCGGTAAAGTCGTCAGCACCTGCATCTTTGTTGCCTTTAGTGTTGCCGTCAGTGAGCACAACTTGAGCTTCATGGGCGTCAGGCGACAAGAGCGGCTGTTTTGATGCGCCGTCTCCCCTGAAGGTACCTTCGCATGCGACATGTTGCTGAGGCCTGTGACCTTGATGAGAACAGGGTGGGAGAACAGGAGCGCCGTCGCAGATCTTAGGACTGTCGCCACGATCGTATGTTACTCGGTCTGCGAGACGAGCAGGACGTCGCAAGGGTCCCGTGGAGCTTGAACTGCGACCGACCTTCAACTCGCTACGGTGTTTCTGATGGTCACGTTTGCGTTGAGTCTCTCTCGCGCGGTCTCCTGCATGTATGTGCGAATTGCGAGTAGCCTGCGGACGACCGAGCAAGATGCCATTGACTTCGGACGTGTTGCTGTTAGGACCACGGTGAGCTTGGCCTCGAGACTCACGGCCATAATTTGGCGCCATCCCACCTGCTTTCGAATGTAAAAGTGCTTCGAGGTGGATGTTAGCGTATGTGTGGGTACTGCGTGGTGGCTGATCCCCTGAGTGTGTAGTTGAAGCAGTTGCTGCTGCTATTGCTGGGATTGGCGCTGTTTATATACAAACAGTGACAGAGGGCAGAAATGTCGTCGCGCGATACGACAGAGCTATCTCCCAGGCAGCCAATATCTTTACACGGTGAAAGCAAGTCGGTGTGATGATGTGATTGGTCTGGACAGTGACATGACGCCGTCCCTCATTTCACCGTTTGCATTCACTCAAATCGGAAACATAGCAGCGGCTACAGGGTACAGTGGAAAGACAACTGTAGGTAGGCGAATCCAGGCCTCGTGGCGAAGGGAGGGTGTCGATGCTGGGAAGGAAACAGGCTGTCCTGGTCTTTCCAACATGGCTGATGCTATATGCTGTTGACCGGCTCGATTGACTTCATACCGTTTGGCCAAAAGACACAGACGTGCATCTTGAATAGCTAAAGGTGGGCAGTCCTGTGTTGTGGCACAAGATGCTTTGCGACGCACCTAACTTCGTTAGCCCATGCGAGCTGCCGGCTTCGCTTCCTCTTTTTCATCGCAATCTCTGCAAGTTGACGGCAAGAAAGCAAACTGCGGAGCTGTCCATGCATTTGACCGCCAGCGAGCAAAGCTCCCCTGTTCGCATCAGTGGCTCCTGAAACACACCCAATAATCTGCGAGATCGGAAAGGTGAAAATGACAAGAGACCAAACGGTAAGAGGTAGGATGCGTGGGTTGAGTTGAGACAGTAATGGAGATATCGTAAAGAGTCGGGCCTCTCATACACTACATTGCTTTGATCATAGCCCCTCCTCGAGGCCCAGGTTGACATCCTCTTGGGAACCCCTCTTGGCATGAAGCGTGTCTGCTGTATGACACGAGAAAGAAACAGTAGGGACAATATCCAAACAAGCAAACCAACTATTAACAAACTAATACCCAAGAAACATGATGCAAACCTATGTATGCGCCGGCATGCGCCTCGAACGTCCGCTCGTATGTGATGCTATCTGAAGTTGTGAAAAATGGATGACATGGAAGGCGTCGACGTGCCTAGATGTCGTCCATATTGCCAGCTGCTTCGTCATCGCCAGACTCATAGCTGCCGACTGAGCTCATATCGTCGTCATCGTCGTCATCCTTGTCGGAGTCTTCGGATACATCTTTTGAGGCATATTTCTGTACGTATTCTGCACCATCGATCAACACCTCCCGTGGCCGTACATGTGAAGTAAACATACCCTTGACTTTCGCATCGTAGCTCTTCGGTTCTCGCATGAGGAGTGCAGCCGCTTCGCCGTTCAGAGGATCTGTTGGATTCGGATACCGAAGAAGCTGGGGAATGAACACCTCGAAGATGTTGATCATGTCGTACATGGGCGACCATGTCTGGTTGATGACGTCCAGACAGACCGAGCCAGATCTGCAGTTAGGTCAGCAAGTGTCTGACAAACCTTCCAATTCGATGCAATGTATAGGAAAGAAGTATAGTCGCTCACAGTTCATCGATGTTTGGGTGGAAGATGCGGTTCACGAACCCGATGCTGGGGCTCTTATATGGGTACTGGTCGGGCAGTTCGACGTGGATCTTCCAGAGTCCACCTTGGAATGGTGCTACTTGATCAGTAGGTGTTCAGTCATTTGTAGGCGGCCGACTCACTGTCCTCTGGCCCCTTGAACCTAACGTAGAATTCCTGCCTGCTTTGCGTCAGTCATGTCGCGGTGTGGAGTCAGCCAAAGCGGAGAGGAGACAGACACTTTGACCCAGTTAGCGGGGCGCCTTCGAAGATAGGGGATGGGACTCACTATTGTCGTTCACGAGCGTAACCTCATAGTCGCTCATTAGCCTACCATGCGTCAATTGCTAGATCCACCTGTCACTGCTTCGGGTGTATAGCACGTACATCCTGTACTTTTGTTAGCTGTATTCCCATACTCAAATAATCCAGGCGTACTTCATAACCTGTATTACCACGCAAAGTTCTCGTTAGCCTTTGCTCTTATCTTGACGCGCCATCCAGAGGTGTCGACCTACATCCGTCTCGATACGCCTCTTCGGAGAACTCATGATGACGTCTGTGATATGCGACTCCGTCCAAGCCTGATTCGCGTGTGTGTAGAGGTCGATTTCGAGTGCGCACGATCTCGTCGTTCGGTATATGAGTCCGTGGGTCGTCTGAGCTATGAGGTGCTCGCGGGGCTATCGATAGCGAACGCCGTGAGGGGTTGAGAGGTGCTACGTCGGTGCTTTGCTGGCAGAGTGACGTCGGAAAGGGTGCTGGGTTCTTGTGGAATAGGTAAACACTGCTGTCGAACCGGAGTGCAAGAGTCAAGGTACGAGATCGAGCAGAGTGGTTGGGTCGAGCTGCAGTCACGAGCACCTAATCGGCAAGTCGCGCTTGCACACGTCCGGCAGGGGATGGATCTCGCCGAGTTGTGCGCAGCAGCCATGTCATGCGTTTAAAGCCAACGTCAATGCAAACGAGCGTCGACAAGGAACCATCTTTCGATATCTATGAGGAAGGGTGCTGTGTCTTCAACATGAAGTATGCACTGCCGTCCTACATAAGATTAGAACGATGGTGGCAACGAGCTTCAACCGAATCTTCTCCAAAGGCACTTCTAACGTTTTTGCGACAAATGTTACGTTCTTTCATAGGCATTCAAGACCTATGCGGGTCTTCGCCTAGCCCTTGGTATCACTCAAGGAAGGTATCGTGAGAAAGGGACGCTGTAAGGTGCACAGCTCTGTCTGACCAAAAGACCCAATCGCAGCACCGCAACCCCGCGGCTCCTCCGAGACCTCGGCGCTGCGGAGCCTGACTTGGGCCTCGGATTGGCGCGGACGAGCCTCCTCAGGCAGTACCCCAGATCTCAGGCCGTAGCAGAGAAGGCCGTTGTCGAGACCGTCGAGTGGGCCGAGTAGCCGGCAATGACTGCCAGTGACAGTGCAGGACTAGACAACTCGAGCCAAATCATCGAGGCGAACCCCTAGCCAACAAAGAGGATCCGACCAAAACGTCCGAGCTTCCATCGTGAGAGAGACTTCAGCGAAGATATGTGTACACCACACCACGGCCATATTTAAGACTTCTAGTGGCCCCTGAATGATGTTCTCCAGACTCTTACCCGCATCACACTAATTTAACACCACAAAAAGTCTGGACTTCGACTTCCCACCCCTCGCCTGTGCTCACTCACGAACTTTAATACAGTCGCGTGCTACCATGAACTCCCTCCGCAAAGCTACGCAAATATGTTGGCATAGAACATCGTCTTCGTCGACGATTTCTGCTTTCCAGAGGTCGGTGCCCATGGTCAAAGCTCGCTGCAGTTCACATTCACCTCTCGGTGCAACACTCAGTACACGGAAGCCGGTCACCATCAACACAATCCAAAGCCTGTATCGAAAGAAGGAACCAATCACAGTCATTACTGCCCATGACTTCCCAAGTGCCCATGTTGCCGACCATGCCGGTATGGACATTGTTCTGGTGGGGGACAGTCTTGCCATGGTCGCCATGGGTATGGATGATACGAGTGAAGTGTTGCTTGACGAGATGATCCTACACTGCAAGTCAGTGGCGCGAGCTACTAAAGGCGCTTTCACAGTAAGTATGCGTGGTCATCGACACCCAGTAGTGTACTGACATGTAGAAAGGTAGGAGACTTGCCGATGGGGAGTTACGAGATCTCACCCGAGCAAGCGCTTGCTTCTGCAATTCGTGTGATCAAGGAAGGTCGTGTCAAGGCTGTCAAGTTGGAAGGCGGAAAGGACATGGCACCAACTATCGCCAAGATCACGGGCGCTGGCATCCCGGTGCTTGCTCACATTGGTCTCACACCACAGCGACAGAACGCCCTCGGTGGCTTCCGGGTGCAAGGCAAGACCACCTCTTCAGCAGTCAAGTTCCTTGAGGATGCGCTCGCAGTCCAGGACGCTGGCGCGTTTGCTGCAGTCGTTGAGGCGGTGCCAGCAGAGGTCGCTGAGCTGGTGACGAAGAAGCTGAGCATTCCTACCATCGGCATTGGTGCTGGTAACGGCTGTTCAGGTCAGGTGCTTGTTCAGGTGGATATGCTCGGCAACTTTCCGCCCGGCCGCTTCCTACCAAAATTCGTCAAGCAGTTCGGAAACGTATGGGAGGAATCTCTCAAGGCCATCGAGCAGTACAAGTTGGAGGTCAAAAGTCGGGCCTACCCTGCGCCTGAGCACACGTATCCCATGCCCAAGGAGGTGTTCGAGGAGTTTGAGAAGGCTGTGAATGGAAAGAACTAAAGCTGTTTCGCTTTGTTGGTAGTGGATTTTTTTTTGCATTTTCACATACCCCTTTCATGTTAGTAGTTTTCCGCTACGAATCTTGGTACTTTGTAAAAGGGCAGGATGTTTGACTGGTAAGCATTCGGCGCGCAGTCACGTTTGATTGAGAGGTTACCCAAACGCTGGTGACATTGCATAGCCTACGACGAGCTCCTCATTCTGTTTGAAACACTTCACTGCGTGTTAGTTCTCGTGTCGTTTAGCTTGTCATGGAAATGTGGCTTACAGTCCAGAGATTGCCCACGCCCTCGTCGAGTGCTGGTGAGAAGACATTGCCGACATAACAAAACACACTCTCATGCTCCTTCACGCCCAGTCGTTTTCGCAGAAAGCGCACGATAGTCTCAAAGCGTTGATTGGTGGACAATTTGAAGACTCTCTGGTTCAGATGAGGTGCGGAGCCGATAGGCTGAAGACGCACTGTGACTGCATCAAAGTAAGCGTGCTGCCATTAAAGGCGGCGCCAGGCAGAAGGTAGACACGATGCTTACTCTTCTCTACACCCAGATTTCCAGCTGTCTCCAGAGCTTTCGATGCATCGCGGGGTAGGTTCGTTAGGACCACGGATGCCGCCATAGTGAGCGGAGCTTCTGTTCTGTCATCTTCCTCTATCGCTTTCTCTGCTGGTGACTGGGACATGGCAGGCAAGAGGCCGAAGGTGAGGTGCAGATCGAGCGGCAGTCAAGGCGGCCAGAGCGACCTGTACTGGGCGCGGATACCGGTACCGAGTTTTCACAGTAGGTGAACGGGTGGAATGGCTATGATTGTCGATTGCCAGTGTTGTATGCGTGGTGGAACGAAAGGTCACGATCGTGTAGACTCCATACCGGCCAATCACACCCCACCAGGCCGACCGCCACCTTATGGTTCAAACGGGAATTTCTTCAATCATCGATATCATTCATCGCATTCGATACAGTTCTAGATATCTAATACGATAGTGATACATAATCAGGCCTACAGTTACACGTGTGTGATATGCCGCCGACGTTAAGTTCTTGTTTGCTTTTACACAGAGCTACTCACCAAACCACCAACACTCAACGTCTGCTTCTTCGAATATGCCAGCCGGTCAACAGTCGGTAGTGATTAGCATGGAGATCGTGCAGGATCGCCCTATGCATGCAATGGTATAGACAAGGAATGAAGCATCGCCAAGTCTCCAGAAGTTGGAAAAAAATGCCGCCAAAACGAAGTAAACAACCCAACCCACCCAAGATGGAGGTGCAGAGACGCCTCGAAAATGCTACAAGTCGCGAAAAAGCTATGAAACGGATAGTCGCAGAGTACACGGGCTTATGTGTGAGGGCTGCAGCGAAGTGAACAGAGTCTGAGGATAAGCCAGGTCGTGGGTATTAGTCGTGCGTGGGCGCCGTGGAAAATGCATGGATTCGTATGCTGTGCGTTAAGCTCATTGACGATCGAGTTGGGCTAGGAGCGCGTCAAGCTCGACCCAGTTCTCATTTGTGGCGGCAAACTTTCGGTGTTTGCGAGATACACAATGCTGTATTACGATTAGACCCAGTGGTAAAGTAGATGAGAGGTGTGCATACCTCGTCGAAATCTGTGAACTTCTCTCGGCAATTCTCGCAGTAGCCAGGCTTCAGCTCCTTCTCAGCAGTCTTGCGTCTGCGGAGTGCTGCCATCTTGCGAGCTTGTCTTTCTTGTTCGGCAATCTCTTGGGCCTGGCTGAAACTCTCTTGAGCCTTGCGCTTAGCAGCACGCATAGGTTGAGTGTGATCTTGGTTGGGGGCACCGCGCACATCATTCATGACTGACGAGTAGCCACTATTGGCTGACGTGACGCTGTTCTTCTCCAAGACCTTCCTTTGAAGCTGATTGACCTCTTTGCTGTTGCCAGCACGAGGTGCGGCTGCAGTCGACGAGATCATCTGCGACTGAATGGCAGAAGTCATGTTGGACTGATGCAGGCCAGACGCTACAGGCTCCCCTCCAATGAATCGAGGCATTGCTCGTATGCTGGCCTGAGCACTGCCAAACATAGGTGGAGGGCCTTCCGTTGAGGTTCGCTTCAGAGGCATGCCCTTGGGTGGATCCAGAGGTTTGGCGTCATCTTCATGCTCGTCCTTTTTGATCGTGGAAGGGGCGGTCTCACGCCGGGCGAGATTGTTGTTCTCCTCCAAAGCTCGCTTCTCCTCCATAGCTGACGCGGCGCGTGTGCGAGGGGCTGCTGCCAATGCCTTCTGTGCACGGCGTTGCTCATGTTCCTCCTGCTGACGACGACCAAAGTGGGGGTCCTCCACAAATGGGCACTTGCCATTGCCAGACGCACGGAATTGTGGCCACTTGCCCTTCTCTTTCTCAACCTTCTGGTACTCGCGAATCATGACAGGTCGCGTGGCTTCGTCCATGTCGTGTACGTATACGTAGAAGCCGCGCAGCTGTACAACGTCCTGGGCACCAATGACATAATCTCGATCCAGCTTCTCGTTCTGCAACAGCCTTTGCAAATCTGCCTGACGGCCCTTCTGTCCAGCCACAGTGCCATGACGCGTCGTGTACTGTATGTCCTCACCCGTCTCTTTGCTGAACATGGTGTCCACCATGCGCTGGAGCTTCTCTACCGACCATATCTTCATTCCCAGTTCCCTAGCCCTGATGAGGATATCACCGCGGCCCGACTGACCCGACTTGGAGAGCGCGGTATCGAAGACAGACTTCTTGTTTTCCAACTGGGCTGGATTGACGGTACCCTTGGCGAGGGACGATGAGCTGGTGTCGATCTCGGCGGGGATAGGACGCGTCGTGATAACATGAGTAGCTTCACGAGAGAAGAAAGTGACCTCGCGCTGCGATATTGTTAGTGGGCAGAGAATTTGGTCGGACAGGTCTGACGTACCGAGCCAAGGATCTGAGCTCGACTCATGAGCTTATCCTTCTGGGGCTCCTGGACGGTGTCGAAGTAGAAGACAAACTGCGGGAAGAGCTTGCGGTAGTGCCTCTGCCATTGCCGGATAGTCTCGAGGTCGTTAGTGACTCGTTGAGCTTTCTCGACCTGCTTGGGTGGTGCTTTGTTCTCACGGGCAGCTTCGAGCTTCCTGGTCAAGGCTGTGGTGGGGGCACCACTGCGGCGGACGAGTCCATGGCGGCGAGCTTCAGCATCGTCGACCTCAATCATCTGCTTCTTTGGCGGAGGCTGACCATACGGCATGTCGCGCTGCTCACTCGCGTGCGAGCGTTGGCGCTTTCCTCCGGTCGGTACGGGAGCGCGTATTGGCGAGTTTGTGGCATTCTGCAAACTGGCTAGCGGTACGCGACGATTAGCCATGTTTGCAGAGACCCGAGGAGACTGCGGCACAGCGACTGCTGCCATGCGTGGTGGTTTGCAGCGGGTGGTTGGGCGCGTGAGTGGTGCTGGTAGCGAGAAGGATAGGTGGGGCGGGACGGTCTGAGTTTGGCAAGCTCACGACGCGACGCAACAAGCACGTCAAGGATTCTTCAGCAGCGCGCTGCGTCCATGGCAGGGCTGCGTACGCCTGGAGAGTCGACTAAATTGTTAGTAAGAGCACGATTGAGCGAACGGCGGCGCGTTGTGAGACAGCGTCTGCGGTTATTGGACCAAGAAGAGGTGTGTGTTGTTGTGGCTGGCATCAGACATGAGGGAACCGTTCGCGCTTAGCCGTGCACGATCGTGGTTTCCAGGTCACCCCTTCGCGTAAACACGATCAAAACAACTAACATGCATTGTTCTCTGGTGCCGTGTTTGTGCCGACATTGCATTCATTGTTATTGAGGCCCGTTCACCAGCAAATGTCCCCAAACAGAGTCATGGCATGCACAACACCAGGGGACTTCCAGGCTCTCACTGCCAGCGTCGTGCTGCCCACGTCACTGCTGCTGCCAAAAGGAAACATCGTGACCCCTGGAAGATGCAGGTGATCTGAGACTAGGTACAGACGCAACATGCGAACACCCGTGTTGACTACCAGTTTAGACCAAGAAGACCCGGACACCTGCAGTCAACCCTTGCGTAGTATTGCATTCGTGCCATCTCATGCGATTTGTGATATGTCGTTGGTGACCCCGCGCTCCTGCTTAGCGTGCTTGTCAACCTCACTTTGCACCTCCTTCAAACGCTACCCTCCAACAGAATATGGTTCTACCCTACAAAGCTACCAATCTCACTACAGATTCCTGTGGTGAATTCATGTTGCAGACGTCCTTTGCCACCCCTCCTTCGTGATTCGTCAAATGCATCGCATTCGTGACCTTTGCTATGCTGTCCGTTTTTCCAGTGCAGATAACAACAGTCAGTATGCTGCCTACGTGGATATTAGACTCGCAGTTTCAACGAGGACATCGGCAGACCAACTCATATCGCACTTGAAAACGTTGCCAACACCATGAACAAGCATGCATTGCTCAAGCGTACGAGGACGTGAGGGCTATCGACAGTGAGCATGAGCTCATATGCAATCTCAAGATATGGCCGATTCATGTTTGCATGTAGTCGGCCAAGTGGTTCTCAGGCTCTGGTCATCGATGCAAGATCGTTCGGTGCTCGTTTGTGCTGAGTCTGCCTTCACTTCACTGCGAGGGCGACACGCAGTCACCTCAACTTTGGCCCATCTCAAGCTATCGGCCCCGCCTTCATAACTATCACACTCTTGACATTCATTGCACTACCAGGAAACTTCTCCAGCCAAAGTCATGACATACAGAAGCCAACGTGGACCTCGGTGCTTCAATTCATGGCGACCTTCAGACGGCCCGCTCGAACAGAAAGCTGTGGACTTTCGGCAACAACGGTCACTTGCTCCATTCGAGCGAAGAGCGCCACCTTCTACAACATACGCACCAAAATCTGGAAGCCGCCGCTATACAGAGTCTGATCAGCGTCTGATACCAATGTCCACTGAAGCAATGTCAGAACCGCTGGCTCAGGCGTTCAGGAATCCGAACTTGATGCCCATGGTCCCGCGCCATTCGTGTCGCGAACTGTCAGTCCCACCGATTGGTGACTTTCGACAGGATGAAAATACGGACGAAGCAAGACTACCACAGATTTGGCACACATCCATCGACGAGCTGATCAGACGCACATCACACGACTACGACCTTATCATGAACTACCAGCGTGACGCCGAAGGCGGCCAGCGCTGGCTACCAGGGGACATCGCACAGATCCGTGGTGTTGGCGAAACTCTCCACCGCAACATCTTCTCTTTGAGACGGTGGCAACGCATTGTCGCGCAAAAAGGAGACAGAGACAAGACAATGATGAAGCAGATCAAGGCAGAAGCTAACTCCGTGAAGCTGCAGTGTGAGCGTGTTCAACAGGCAATCGTCAAGTATGAGCAGAAGTGCGAGTTTGAGCTTCTACGAGATGGCGTCTATGCTCAAGATGAGGATGGCAACTTCTACAAGCCCAGCACACCTCGGCGATACGTTGCTGACGGTGGTCACCTCCAGGACATACCACAGCTTAGCACCGAAAGCATGGGAGACAATGACTGGAGCCCTCCTCAGGCTCACGGTCGAGACTCTTGTCGAGACTACGGCGGCGCTGCAAGGATTGAGGCACGTACATACAACGAGCCATCATCACTGCCAGAGCGTGGTATGGCTTTTGATTCTGCTTCCAACAACAGTTTCAAGAGAGAAACTACACACGAAGAAACCAAAGTTGGACGCCAACCCAATACCTCACGTTCTTCTCGAGTCTCAAGTGATCGGATTTCAAAACACTATCAAGGTTCTTCCCATGGTAAATTGCCCCTCTAAACTACTACACCGGCATCACCTCAGAAAGTAAGGGCCTCTTACTGACCTATTCAGGCCACAAGCACCGCTCGTTGTCCCCAGCCCGTGCTGACCGATTCCCAGACTCTGTATACTCGGGGCTGTCGGCTGGAGATGCTAAATGTCGAAGCCGTGGAAGGAACAATTACTCCGCACGTAATGGTGCCTCCAGGCGACAGGCGAAGAGGGATCGGGCTCGGGATCATTCTCCTCGTGCGACGATCGGTCGCTTAGGGAAGCATAAGCTCCATTACTGAGCACAGGGATTGGATATATGTGGAAAGTCGTATCGTGGCGACAGATGTATCGAGGCTGTTCAAGGAGGAGCGTCACGCAAAACAGCGAAGTCAGTTACGCTGAAGTTTCAGTATGGTGACTAACTCGGACATTACATCCATCTGCCTATTTTACTTAACTCCAAAGATGAATGGAGAGGTGATCAAAGTCTCGAAGCTTTTGCCGCTCCCAATACCTAAAACGCCGCCCAATGCCAACCCCAGATTCCCTCATTCTATCAAGACAGCCCATGGGTATACATATGGTACAGTGAAATGCGTGACGCTCGTGAAGAAGCGAAGTAGTATACAAACATTAGCCGTCAACTTACAGCCTCAGGTTCCTCGCCGGTAACTTAGAAGTCAAAGTCTTTGCGAGGAGCTTTCCTCTCGCCGCCGAAGCCGCCGTCGCGACCGCCGCGACCTCCGTCACGGCCGCCAAAACCGCGGTCTCCTCCTCTTCGGTCGCCACCAAAGCCTCCACGTCCACCTTCGCGACCGCCATCACGACCGCCATCGCGGCCACCGAAGCCACCGCGATCGCCGAAGCCACCGCGATCACCGCCTCGCCTGTCACCACCAAAACCACCAGAGCGGCCGCCATCGCGACCGCCATCACGGCCACCGAAACCTCCACGGCCACCGTCACGTCCGCCGAAGCCGCCGCGATCACCACCGCGGGAGCCGCCGTAGCCGCCCGATCGTCCACCACCACCGCGGCCACGGCCACCTGCGAACAAAGACGCAGGGGGTGAAGGAGGAGTAGACATTCCCCAGCCAAATTCAGCAAGCCTGTTCGCGCCCTCGAGCAGACCCTGCTTATCGCCATACCACTGAAAGCTGCCAAAGAGACCACGGAAAGCAGCATCAAGCTGATCGGGGTAGACCTTCTTGTGCGCCTCTGTGCACTCCTGAAGAATCTGGGCAATGTTCTCTGGGACCTCAGCGGCCTGGCTCATGTCGATCCGAGCACTCTCGATGTCAGGAGTGGCCTCCCGGAGAGGCAGGCCGCGGAGACGGCGGCTGACCTCGTTCTTCTCGAAGGGGGTAACAATCAGCCAGCCCTCGCCCTCCTTGCCAGCACGACCGGTACGGCCGAGACGGTGGATGTAGGACTCGCGATCGCGGGGCAGACCAACTTGAATAACGTGACTGACATTGGGGAAATCCATTCCTCTTTAATGGTGTTGTGTTAGCGAAGTGACTTCAAAGGCATAATGGAGTTTCGGACTTACCGGGCTGTGACATCGGAGGAGAATAGAATGCCAGACTTGCAGGCGCGGAAGTCGTCGGAGGCGCGGGTACGTTGGGCCTGGGTAAGCTTGGAATGGATCTCAAAGTTGCGGACACCGGACATGGGGGTCTTCTTTTTAAAACCGCCACCGAGCTTGTAAAATACAGATGCAGCCAGGGTCACCTCGGCGGTGGAGTTGAAGTAGACGATTGCCTTGAAGGGGCGATTGCCATCGGCCATGGCCTTCTGCTGCTCCTTGAGGAAGAGCTCGTAGAGAGAGGGCATGATGTTCTCGAAACCAGCAACGTCAACCTGCTTCTGAGGAACACGGGCGTGTGTGGGCTCCTCCTCCTCGCTGACGCACTTGGCGAAGTGGAAACCGGGACGGAGAGTGCGTCGTACTAGTTCGACGACATCGCGGGGAACGGTGGCAGAGAACATGAGATTCTGGCGCTCGACCTCCTCTGGATCGGGCAAGTGCTGCTTGATCTCGTCGATCTCCTTGGTGAAGCCATCGTCAAGCAGACGGTCGGCCTCGTCCATGACCAGGGCGTTCAGAGCAGGAGCCTTGATGCCGGAGTAGGGGTCAGAGAGGATATCAAACAGACGTCCAGGTGTACCAATCAGGATGTGGCAGCCCTCGCGCTGAGTCTTCTGGAGCATTTGGCGCTTCATGGTTCCTCCAACGGCGGCCTGCACGATGAGGCCGGTGTTCTCGGTGACCTTCCTTGCCTCGACGGCAATCTGCTCGGCGAGCTCACGGGTGGGAGAGATGATGATGGCCCTGATGTCGTCGGCCTTGGCGCGCTTGTAGCCACGGACTTTCTCGCCGAGCTTGGGGTCGCGGGTGATGATGCGCTGGATGACGGGAACAAGGAAACCAAGAGTTTTACCTGTTCCTGTCTTGGCCTGCGCAATGCTACAGATTGTCAGTCAGGTACTATCGTTGAAATGTGAATGCTGCCGTACACATCGACGCCACTGAGGGCCTCGTTGATGGTTCTTTGCTGAACATCGGTCATGGTCTCAATCTTCATCTTCTTGGTGATGGTGTTGATGAGGTTGGGGTGCACAAGGCCGCGAGTAGCAAGCTCTGCGAATGTGGTCGCGGGTCCCTCCTCAGCAATTGTTTGCTCGGCCTCGACCTCTTGCGCGACCTGTTGCCACTTTGCGCTGCTGTGGAATCCGGCGATGGAGGCATTGCTGATGCGGGTGGACGGTGTCCTAAAGACGGCCGATGTGCGTGTGAGAGGAGTGCGAAGAATGTTGGAGGAAACAGCGACCCTGGAGATGCTTTTCGACAGTGTTGCCGGACATCTTCTAAATGCGCCAAACATGATGGAGGATGTGATGCGGAGGTTCGCCGCTGTGTCGTGAGCGGGTGAAGAAGGTCGCAGAATAGAGTATCAATGCACCGGAATGGAAAAAGGTGCCGAGATAGAGGGCGCCGCAAAGTTAGAAGCAAATGGCGATGGAAGAACTGTGATGGCGCGAGTGGAATCTTTGCCCTCGACTTTTTCGAACGCACGGACTGGAACGGAAGTCGCGTTAGGGGTTGCAGACGCGCTAAATTGCCGCTAAGAGAACATACGCATCACCGCGAAAGGACTCTAACTTTTCGTCTTGTGCACTGTCAAATCGAACTTGTCTGTTTAGCAAAAGTCATGCGTGTTGGCTCAGTGTGAGACTAAGAATAACTCCGATTCCACCAACGCCCACAATGCTTGGAAAGAAGACCTCTACTCGATTCTCTCCACCTTGCACTTCTCCCGAGCCCTCCGCTCCCGCTTCACGCCCTCCTCAAAGCCTTGCTGCATCCCGCCCGTCACGCCCCGGACCCACCATATAGTCATATCATTGATCGCTTGACCGACTTTGCCGTCGTTCATCTGGCAGATCGTTTGCGATAGGCGAAGACTCCTCCGCCCAATATCGTCCACGGTAGTGATGCTGCCATTGACGAATCTTCTTGTGATCTGGTGCTCACGCTCGAACTGATATGCATGTGCGAGGAAGATCTTGATGTAGGGCAAGAGGAACTGGATGAAGACGAATGTCTGAAGCACGAGCGTCGCTGTCATGCGGTGTAGAACAGAAGGGTTCTGTGGTGGCATATCACGCGTGACCTGGTTTTGCGCTGAGCGTGGGACCAGCGCGTGGTTTGCCGAGTCTGCCTGTTCGTTGACCAGACTTTGTGGCGCGGCGGCGTGTAAGCTTAACAGCTCTTCAGGTGTGAGGTCTGACGGAAGACCGCGAAGAAGGTACGTCATCCCATGCAGGTACAGCTGTCTGGTAAGGACTGGCGAGGTGTCGTCGATTCCGTAATTAGGTATGCTGGATTCTCGATGTGCTAGTGTCATCAAATTAACACCTGTGAACCATTAGCATGCAACCCTCTGGTGCGGAAGAGCGTGTTCGTACCCTGACCAGCGTACTTCCAATTGATGCCTGTCCTTGCCTCATACGCTGAGAATGGTGGAGCATTCGAACTCATCGAGCTGCCCGGACGCTCAGAGACGTCATCTGCGAAGTCGAGGTCTGTATCGCCGAACACAACGGACCGCCTGTTGGGTGTTGCGCTGCCACTGCTGGGTCTCGAGGTGTAGCCAGGTGGTGGGGTTCCAGGCTGTGGCAGTTCAGTGATCGAGCTCGCTTTGCTATGAAGTCGTCGATCGCGCATCTCGCTTATTGAACGCCGTAATGAGGGTATCGTGGGAAGGTGGCTTGAGACCATGGCTGGAAGGACCTGGTAGATCATGCTGGTGCGTGGGCTCTTGAGCTCCTCCGTGGTGTCGACAAGCGTAAGTGCGTCCGAGTCCAAGTCTAGAGCAATGCCCTGTTCGTGTTGCTGCATGCTGTCTTGCTTATCTATCAAGGACCGATTGTAGGGCTGCCTTGTTGCTATCTTTCACGAGACACCTCAAAACCGCAAGCGGATGGAGAGGTGGCGGGCAGGTAACACATGTTGATTTGGGATCTATCTTTCGGGCGGCTGACGAGTCTATCCTCCGCTGCATGATCGACGAAAATATCTCGCGACGCCGCGCTGAGGCTCCGCTGGCGGCTGGCTCTGCCATGTGAAGAATTGGTAGTTCGCGCATGTGAAAGTCGTTGAGACGTGCACGCCATCAACGGCGGCTAGCGTCACCCTCCCGAACACCAATCAGCCGAGCAACGTGGGGACGTCTGATCTCATGCTGCGCGGGGGGTTCTTTGTGATTGAGCCTTCACGGCATGGTCTTTGTGCGGTAGATTTCGTATCTGCGAGATCTGGTGCGGGGTGCAGAGGTTGTTGAGGTGTTGGAAAGACGACCCGTTTGCAGCTCATCCCTGAAATGACTCCATGACGACCACGTTCGCACATACGTCCTTCCTTGCGCTTTATGCCTTCGCATACTGACCGCATACGGCGACTGCTTCTTGGACTTCGATATAATTCTTGAGATTAACCTGTGAGCTCTCGAAAAAAAGCTGATCTCACGAAGCGTCCAGGTCAGTCCAAGCCGAGCTGCTCGGCCAGCAATAAACGCTGTCTGACTCTCGAAAACCATGGATAGGTCCACAGTACAGAATTGGGCACTGCATCTATCGCGAATCTTTAGGGCGAGGTTGTCCAATGTCTCAAAACCTCCGTGTCCCCGGCAATATCTCGTCAGCCCTCCTACCAAGCACGCGCCACCCACAACCCTTCTTCTGACATCATAGTATATCTTTGAAAAGCAGTTCAAATGGTAGACGTAGAAGCAGAATCGGAGCCCAATCGGGTCAATGTGTGGCACTGCATGTGGAGCAAAGTAGGTTGTGGTACAGCGGTATTGCGTAGCGTCTAAGACAATAGAGAAGATCTATGGTATAATTGCGCAGGTAGTCGGACTGCCATGCCAACCCCTCCATCTTGAATATCAGAACGATCATCATGCCTCGTTCAGTCGTCCAGGTGGTAGTGATGGCTGCATATCTATCGTCTCATGCTCCCCGCAACCGAACGCCGTCGTGAAGATGCGGTGCCAAACTAAAAGCCATCAAATGCCGGGTATCCAAAAAGCTCTTTTCCGCCGAGGGGCTCATCCTTGCTTGAAGAACCAGCTTGTGCGCTTGATCTTGGGCTCGGCATCGCCATCCTTCTGGAGGCTGCCGATGATGGGTAGAGCCGGGCCATCTCCACCTCCACCACGAAGAGGCTTTGCGATGCGAGAGCCGACACCACCTCCAAAAGCGAACGATGCACCGGCGTTCGTTGAACCGAGGCCTCGCGTTGAACCAGCCTTTGCGGCCTCGAGACGCTCTTTGACAGCCGTGAGTTGTGATTCGAAGCTATGTGACGTCAATGTATGCACTAAAGGGTAAGTGAGAAGGACATACCGGTGATTTGCTGCTGTCAGCTTCTCCTGGCTGTCTTGCAGCAAGCTCTCCAACGACTGAATGCGCTCATTACGTGCGATCAACTTCCGCTCGGCGATTGCAACTTCCTTTTTCAAGGAGCTGTTCTGCTCAACGAGTTGCCTTTGCACAACAGTAAGCTGTTCAAGGTTCCGCTCGAGGAACATCATCTTCTTCTGCTGCGCGCGGTTGTTGGAGGTGCGAAGCACGTTGTTGTACTGCTCGCGGGTCTCATCGAGAGAGATTTCGAGCTCGACGACCTGCAGGGTGAGGGGTTAGCATATCTTCAGACGAACAGAATGCAGAGTATCGTAGCGCTGATAATACTTACCCGCTCACACCTATTTTGCAGGTCGCGCATCAAGCTCTTCTTCATGTTATCGAATTCGGCAATTTGCTGCTGCACAGATTTGCCGTTGATGCCATTCGCGACGCCGTTGGCGATTGCGCCACTCTTGATGCGTTGCTGAAGGCTTTCGACCTCGTTTTTAAATTTCTGGTTCTCCTCTACTCGGCGAGCGAGGTCTGCCTTCAGGTCGTCGACTAGCTCAACGTTGCCATCCTGTCGAGCAGCATAAGCATCTGCGAGACGAGACTTAAGCTCTTCAGTGTCTGCCTCGGACAGATTACTTTCGAGGAGCTCCTCGTACGAGCGTTGCAGAGCAGCATTGCGTGCCTCGAGAGCCTCACGTCGCTTGTTATGCACGTTATCGTCTTCGTTGCGTGCGGTGAGCGATAACTCGGCCTGACGTACGATACCTTGGGTTTCGACTATACGGTCTCTGAGCTCTTGCAGAGAGTCTGGAGCAATCGCTTCTCCAGCAGAGCTCATTTCGTGCAGCTGGTCGAGCTGCTCGATGATTTTGCGAATGCTGCGTTCGTTCTCGCTGAACACCTCATCGCCGAGATCAAACCCAGCCATCATCTGCGCCATCGCCTCAGCCTTCTTTTTCTTCTTTTCGTCAATAGCAGCACTGGATTCCTTGGCGTTCATCTTCGCGTCTAGGAGCTGCTGCTTGATTTCGTCCAGCTCCATTGTCAGCTCCGAATTAGCCTCCTTCAGTCCGTCCATCGTGATCTGGGCCTCCTTGCCTTCGAATTGAATCCTCTCAACTGTCATCTTCATGTCATTGAGCTCGGTCGTCATCCTCTCGTGGGCCTTGGTCGACTCGCTATCCTTGGCCTTGTAGTACTGGAGCTCATCTTTAGCGGTCTTCAGCTGATCCTCGGCCTTAGCAAGCTGTGACTCCCGCTCGGCGACTTGGTCTTGAAGCTCATTTTCTCTCCTCAAGAACTCATCCTTCTCGTCTTTGTCTAAGGGTATGCTAGGTGTACCCGCGCGATCCAAGTCCAAGCGCGAGTCCGGCCTCGATGGTGTTTCAGAGTTCCTCGTGGCGTCGAATCGTGATGGTGTCTGTGCACGGGGTGCTGATGCCGGTCTTCTGCTGGTGGTGGATGTGCCTCCTTCAATCGCAGGTGTCCACTTTTCTTTGGGGACCGACTCTCCACCACGCCAAAGCTGAACCTCGCCTTCCAACGATCCGATGTAAGTTTCGAACGTCGTGATCTGGCTTTGTGCCTTTTTAAGCATGGCCTTTAGTTCCGCCGGACTCAGTTCAGCATTGACCTTGGCCTTGTTCTTGATGGTCTTCGCTCGCATACCGAAGCGCAGTGTACTCAGGGTTTCGACATCGTTATAACTACTTGGCGAACAATTGATGATTAGAGTCGTCCGTGAGTTTCCTCCAAGAGATTCTTGCAGAATACGGGTGAGTTTTGAGTCTCGGTAGGGAACGTGAGAGGCTTTTGAGTCCGTCAGGGAGTTGATGACCATACCCAGTGCACTTAAACTCTTGTTAATCTTCTTGGCCTCTTCAAGCGTCTGACCGCTAGCGCCTGTCTTGCCAACCTTCTCTGATCCGGCAAGATCGACCAAGAACAGTTGACCGCTCTTCATCGACCCTGTCTCGACATTCTTCTGAGTGACTGTGACGACAAGGATAGAATGCGAACGAGACGATTCGGCGTTCATGTTGGTGGCCGAAACTGCACGCGACTGACCGCCTCTTCGCAAGACCTCGTAAACTTCGTCCACACTCGAGACGTAGACCTCCAGAAGACCCTTGACGTAAACCCCCCTATTCTTCTCTTCGTGCACAGCCAGGTTGTCGTTCTGTGGCATGAGCAGATCGCGAATGCGCTCCATGTAGATTTCCATGTAGCTCACCCGGACGGTGTATTCGATGTTGCTCGGTGATGCCAGTATGCTTGCAAAAATCTGTTCGACAATACGTGGGATAACACCCTTGCCCGCGTCGTCGTCGATGTCGCTTCCCATCATCGTATAGGATTTGCCTGCACCCGTCTGTCCGTACGCGAAGACTGTGCCGTTGTATCCATTGAGAATGTCGTCAACGGTCGGTCGAATTGAGTAGTCGAAAACGTCAACCTGGCGCGAGCTCATGTCGAAGACGCGATCGAACGTGAAGGCCCCGGCGGCCTCCTTGGACTGTACACATGTCAACCGGTTGACTCTCTCTAAGGGCGCGTATTTCTGCTCGGCCTGAAGCTGGCACGTACGTTGATCGAACATGTGTCATCCGACTTGAAGTCAACGATGGGCTCACCACCGCTGGCAATCTCGATCTTGTTTTGCGGGCGGAAACGCGCCACCACTGTCGTGTTCCACCGTTAGTGAACTGGGTCTTCCTTGGTACTCGTTGTCCGCGTCGCAGCATACCTTTGATGGTGTTACTCCTGTGTTGTCAAATTAGCCTTAAGCTCATCGCTCACCGCATTCTTCGGAAAGACGTACGCCATGTTTGCGAGATGCTGCAGTGTCTCGGCCCCACGGCCTCACTCTGTCTGCGCCTCTCGGTGTGAGAGGAAAACAAGCGCTGCAGGTCCAGTGGGAGTTGCTGTCGTGGTACCGTCTCGGCTTGTGGGGTCTGGCGCGTGGGTGGTGGGAGGGTGTGCAATTACCCCCGCCGCCGTTTAGGGGGAAAACAAATCAACAGTCCCAAGCAACGCCGACACGGGATCCCTGCAGCCAGCTGTAGCACTGACTGTCACACCCCGCGAAGGTGACCAGTAGATGCCTGTGCAGATGAGAAGCAAAGAAGAGAGGGAGGGAGTGTGTGTGTGTGTGTTTGATGTCGTTGCTGTGCGGCCAGGGTCTGGTTCGAGGTGCAGCAAGATGGACTAGCGCCCTCCCCTCCGCGCCGAAGAGCGGTGGACCAACGGCGTGACGCGCAGCCTCAATATCAGCTGGGCAAGGTGCCTGGCACTTGTGACAGACCGATAGTCCCTTGTTGCTGTCTTTTGCGGTCTAGAATCACATGTACCATGGAACGTGTTTCCACTTCCTAATTCTATAGGCCCTTAAATCCTGACCCTAATGATCACTATAATCCGCAGCGTGGGGTGAGTGCACCGATAAAAGAGTGCTCAAGTCCATTGTATGACTGCCACAAGATAGAGCTGCAGTAGCCCATGACGCCTCGCTGTAATACATCGTATGCAGACGCCGTATAACTCCAAAATCAACCCGGATGATGTGGTCCGGTCCAGATAAACTCCCAGCCATGCCTGTCATACTAACATGTCGTTCCTCCGTCGCACGTTCAATCGTCCCAACTCTTCTCCACCGTTTCCCGCACGCGCTTCGTGTACTCTTTTCGGTTCTCCTTGTACAGGTTGGAAGCTTCCACGTTCGCAGGCGAAGAAGTGTTGGGGTCATTCAGCAGACTGCATCCTGTCAGTTTCGCTCTTCTTTTCGCTGTATCGTGCAAGTGATGCTATACCTTTGTACACTCGTCAGGATTGCTGCAACATCGTACGTCGGCGACCACCTGTTTTGCAGAATATCCAAGCACAGCTCGCCTGTGCCGTATACGTTCGGGTGAAACATCTGACTAATAAACTTGACGCCGGGAGGCTTATTGGGGTAGGCCTCCTCAAAGTGCATGACAAGGCGAAAGGTGCCATCCTCAAACGGCGTGTCGGCGGGACCGATGATGACTGCGTTCCTATTCATCTGTTAGGAATACGGCCTCAGAGTATCGTAAAGTATGGAAGGTGAAGCCAAACAGCTCGAGGTTGTGGTGGAGCGAGGGGTCAAGGTGTCGCGTGCAGGGAGGGCTGTGACGCAGCGTACCAGGTCATAACGTTGTCGGCTATAGGAGAGGCGGATACACCGGCAGGAGGATCAGTCTGCATGCGCTGAAGGTCTGTCAGTATGAGAGCTGCAAGACGTTTCTCGTTGTAGCCGCTGCAGCTAGCTCCGCGCCCGTGGTGGCGTACCTTGAAGTCGCGCATCAAGCGGCGGCGGGCTGCGGTGGACATGATGTGTGAGAAGTTGGCGTTGCAAGACAGTTGAGTTCGTGTAAATCGTCGACTGGTACACAGAGAGTGGAACCGGAGGCTGAGTTGGTGTTGCGGAGAGTAGGTACGGCTGCAGGTTGAGTGACATGCTCCGCGGTGGAGGTGCGGAAAGGCGGCGGTAGCCAGTCACGTGGCGACGATTGCATATTCGATCCGATTACAAAGAAACATTGATGGCGTGTTTGTCATGCTCCCTTATTCTTATGCTACGCATCCCTCAATACACAATCTAGCAGGTCTCGAATTAAGTTTATGCTTGGGCCTCGTATAGATTATTGGTATAGATTATTGTATCTAATGTACGGGTTGACAATGCTGGCTCATTGAACTTTTGTCCATGCTCTAACACTCGCTATGCCTCGCGTACTGGTATATCGTCAAGCTCGAACGCCGTTGAAGCCGTAAAATCATCATGCATGGTTCGCTCAGAGGCTGCAGAAGGACATGTAAAAAAATAAAAAAGGACGTTGGAGGAAGAGACCACAGAGATACAATGCGGTTCGCTTATTCTCCGCGGGCACCAGCAAGACCGTGGTGAGACGCCGCGGCGGACTGTTCGCGACCGAGTTGGTCCACGACAGGGAATCGAGCTCGAAGCTCAAGGTCGTCGAGCGGGATGTGGGACCGAATGAATTTATCCCTGCCAGAAGCAGGTGGCTCGTAATCCCAATGCTCCTTGCGGCCCAGCTGCAATGCCTTCCAGCAGGTCCGGCGGTAGCGTTGGCTCTTGAGCGCATCCTGGTGAATTTGCTGGAAGTCCCACTTGGCGCGAGCCTCAGCCTCAAAGTTGCTCAACACCTCTTGATAGTGCGGCTTGTCGGAAGCCGCAAGGTTGTGCAGCTCTTCGGGGTCGTTGACCAAGTCGAACAACTGCGGTGGATCGACCAAGGAGCAAGTATACTTCCACTGGTGGCGACGAATCATGTATGTGGGGGTGACTGTGCTTTCACCCATGTACTCTCCAAAGACTTCATCTTTGCCAGGCTTATCCGAGACTAGGTAATCATAAAGACTGTCCCCATCGATAGGCAGAATAGCCGAAGCATCTCCTCCGGCAAGGTCAACGAACGTGGGAAGGAGATCCATAGTAGACACGGACTCTGTCACGCGCTTCGCCTTGAACTTGGATGGGTAGTTAATAAGCATGGGTACCCGGGCGCTGTTCTCAAACCATGACATCTTGTACCATAGTCCACGATCGCCGAGCATGTCGCCATGGTCTCCAGAGAATACAATGACAGTATCTTCGTCGAGGTAGGAATCCTTGAGTATCTGCACAAGCTTGCCGACCTGGTCGTCCACAAAGCTACATTCAGCAAAGTAAGCACGACGGGCGCGCAATTTTGCCTCGTCAGGGCAAGGATTGTTCCAGAGGTCGATGCACTTCATGATCCGCTGCGAATGGGGGTCCTGCTCGTTTTGAGGAATCTCATGTTCGGGCAGAGGGATGTCAACGTCCTCGTAGAGATCCCAATACTTCCGTAGCATAGCGTAAGGATCGTGAGGGTGCGTCAGCGAGACAGTAAGAGCAAAGGGTCGACGGGTCTCAGCTGGCTCACGCACGTACTCGTGGAGGAATTGAGAAGACTGATAGAGACGTTAGGCAGGGATTTCAGCCACTCCATGTGAAAGTTTGCTCACCTTGAACATGACCTCTTCATCGTAGTCCAATTGATTAGTACGAACAGTAGGGCCAGCTTGCAAGACCGAAGACATATTGTGGAACCATTCTTGTCGCTCCTCAGGCTTATCCCAGTTCACTGACCAACCAAGATCAGCCGGATAAATATCTGTGGTGAGTCTGTTCTTGGTTAGACAAAACCAAATCATCAGATGACGTGACTTGCCTGTGCTCGAATCCATGGAGCTGATCGGGACCGATGAAATGCATCTTTCCAGCGAGCGCAGTCTCATAGCCTTCAGCTCGAAGGTAGTGGGCGTATGTGGGCACTTCAGGTGCGAGGATAGAAGCATTGTCGTAACCACCAATCTTGGAAGGCAGCTGTCCGGTGCACATGGTGAACCTTGAAGGCGCGCAAAGTGGAGAGTTACAGTAGGCACTCGAGAATACGACACCTGTCTCTGCGAGCTTATCGAGGTTTGGCGTCTTGATGACCGAGTTGGGATTGTTCATCTTGAGGAGCGGCGCCGTCATCTGATCAGCCATAATATACAAGATGTTCGGCTTTCTCGCAGAGCCAGGGCCACCTCCGGACGCAATCTTCTGCGACTGTTCGAGCAGGAATTGTGATGTGACGACGTCTTTGCTATTTTGAAGGCGAGGCTCGTAGCCGTTGCTCTTGTGAACACCGTTGCTGCCATTCGTGTGGCCATTGCTGTTAGCGAAGGAGCTCACCGAGCTATTACTATTGGTGGAGGTCTGCGCTTCAAGTGAGGCAGGACCCTGTCTTGCTTGCTTGAGAGGGTGAGAGTAAGCCGTTGGAGACTCTGGCCGTACTGCGCTGGGTGCCATGATGGTGACGTAACAGCTCCCAAGCAAGAGTGACTGGTCAGTGGTCTGAATCCCTCTCTTATAGTTGACTGTGTAATGAGAAGGGCGGAATGGCTGTGTGATGTTGTGTAAGTGGCTGGAAAGAAAAGATTAGATCAGCCTTTGGCAGTGAAGTTAAGGCAGAAACAAAGGTGAAGAAAGCGGGTCGCCAGACAAGTAGTGTCGTTTTGGTCGTGTGCCAAACAAAGTGAAGGTGAGAGCGGACAGTCCTTTATAGGTAATAGTATTGTAGTGGCGCCCCCCGGCCGCTCCTTAACGCACGGTGTATGTGGGGAACGATCTGCTTGGGGCCTTCAGCGATTCTTGTAAGTTATGCACGTTTCGGCCAGTGGTCGCTGGTCGCGATTGCGTGCTGCCATCAATCACGCAATGGCGCTAAACCAATCTAGTCGACTTTTGGAAGGGACGACCAACCTACACTCTACACCGCCCGCCTGACATAAAGCTTACCAGACGACGTCAATGATGCGTAGCAGACAAGCGTATGTTGCTGTGGCCTTCACCACGCGATCGACGCGCAAAAACCACGACGACCAGCGTGACAGCTCCCCGAGGCGCAAAATCAAGGTCTTTACTATCACAACCTGTGGCCAATGCAGCAACTCCTTTCCGCAACTTTGACGGCCGCAGCAAAGATGACAACTGGCATCTAGGATGCGGATTCCACAGCATACACGCACAGACTCCCTGTGCTGTTGCGGCGTGATCACGGAAGAAGAGCAAAGAAAGACAGATCAAGCGCCAGGTGCAGGGTCCAGAAAGAGCTAGTCGACGGATGCTGTGTGTGGAAGCTAAGAGACGGCAAAAGTTGCGATTTGCGCCGTCTTCTCTGACACCTAAGACGATATCTGGCTACGGACTGAAGTTCTATGCGGCCGCCTTGGCGGAAGCTGCCTTTGTTCAGGCCACCCATTGGATACCGGTAGCCACTCCGAGACTCTTCCTAGTAGAATGTCAACATCACAGACCAGAAGGGGATCCCAGACGAGTCCGACATGCTAAGAGTGGCAAGGCTGGATAGAGGATCGACTCATACTTAAGTGTGCGTGCACCACATGTTGTTGGAGCAGGCGACCTTGCAACCCTCTGGCCTCTTCGGCACGTGATACGCATTTGCGGCTTGCATTGATCTAGGCCGCAACCAGGGGTCGTCACGTCTCCGAGCAAATCAGGACCATTCGCGACGACACCGCTCCTGCAGGCGGTTGGTAGCGTATCGCACATTTTGACGACAATGTTTGCGGCTCCTGCAGACGTTACGGATTCAACGTGGACTTACAGCATTTCCTGTCAATCCGTGATGATCAACCGGTGACTATGGTCAGCCAATCCACGCGACGAAGGCTATGTCTCATTGCACACGCAGTCTGACCTGCTCGATCACTACCTCGACGGCACTGTGCCGTACGGAACGAAAGGTCAACTGATTTTTTTGAGCATGGGCGGACCAGGGGCATCGTTACGCATGGAAGTTACTCCGAGAGGCGCGTTAGTGCCGACAATCCATGAGCTGGGTCACGGGGTGTTATCCTCAAACGATCCGTGCAGCCACCGTATCTTGGAGCATCAACAACGATAGCGTGTCACTCAAACGAATCGCGTATCTATGCTACAAGGACGGTATGATTTGGGAAGGCACCCCATGCACGGTTTCAGTACGGCAACACACGCGATCCATTGACGATCATCACCAGCTGACTGCATTGCTCTTTCGATGAGCACCCGTCGGCGCAATCTATTGCCCGGACGGTTTCTTGATGCCTTACTCATACACCAGGCTGGACCTGGCTTTTGTTGCAAGCACGTAAGTTTTTCTTCCCCGGCCAGTGAATTTCGCGTAGTGCTCAACAGGCGAGCAACTCTTGCAACGAGTACTCCTGCATGGACGGTCGAGCGCATGCTACGCACATCTCGAGTTCAAGTACATGCTATCGCATAAATGGCCGTCTCTGGGTCGCTTTGCCTCGTCAGGACAAGCTGTGACACCGATCTCTGAGGATATGCTCAACCCCACATACGCTAACGAGCGCCCTCATGTGCTCAGCTCTACTATCGATACAACGTCAGCCTTTACTCCACATACGCTAGACAACTCACGACGCAGCATCACCTGGCTTTTCGAGCTTGGCTCTCCGGGTTCGTCAGTATGTGTCAAGAAGAAGTCAGAAGACATAGATCTGGCGAGCTGTCCAACGAATCAGCTCTGACGGCACGCATGCAGCACGCGATATCCTGGAATACCCCAGGCTTATCGTTGAACTGCCCTGTGCATCCGGTATCTGCATATCCTCTTGCGACGACCCGATGATAAGCACGAGGACCCGGTATCCTCGTCCTTCGTTCAAATCGAAATCTTGTGAATAGTCGCCACCAACTCCCCCACATACGCTAAATGAGATTGCGTGTACGAATCCGTATGTCCGATAGGCTCGCAAACATCATCCTTTCGTGGATCGCCACGCCCTTTAAGCTCGTTGAGTAATTCTGGTTCAACGATGCAATCAGTCATTCAGTTCACAGTGGTAGATCTGGCCACATGAAATGATCACTAACCCCAAGTCTCCTGTGAAAAATTTGGCTCATGAAAGCGATTCCTTCTGAATTTGTAGCAAAGGGTGTTCTCAGTCCTCCACATCTAATTCCAAAACCGATTATACTACCCGCCTGAAAGAAACGCATGTAAACTGTACAATGTCAATGATCAAAGTTCTTCACCTTAGACAATTCGTCGACTTTGTTGTTCACCATTTTTTTTGGTAGATTGCTAAACCAAGAGAAGCTTTGGGCCTTCAGAATGTCCTGCACCGGTCACTGTTGCACAGAAATATCGTCGCATCTTGAAGGCGAGCAAGTGAGAGAGACCGATGTCGAGCAGAGCATTCTGTAGTTGGAAGGAGTGAATCCAGATGATGCACATGTCCATCCCTAGGCTTCGCCTCGACACCCTTCCTTTCAAACCTCATAATCTCATAAGATAGCCAGCTCAGGACCAGCGCTGAGCCAACAATGGACAAATCAAAGCCGTCCCTCTAACAAAACAGTTGCAACAGCTCGTGACAATGAACGAGAGAAAGGAGCTGGCCCAGAACATTTACTTAAAAAGAAGGACAAACGGAAAGATAGTAGGGTCAAAGCTCAGTTCTTCCCAGGCAAGACTGTAGCATACTCAATGATGATAGAGGTCATGAACTTCGTACGGGTGCCAATATTGACTCTGCTCGGCGAAGGTGTCTCAACAATCGCAGGCGCAACCGTAGTTGAAGGCTGAGCCTCGGTCGTAGCAGTGGTATCAACACTCACAGTAATATACTGGGTGACGATTTCAGTCTCTTGTACAACTCTTGTTCCGCCTTGACTACCTGCTTGGTCAGCCGTAGAATCAGTGGCGTTACTCCACACCCATTCGCCAATTGAGGGGTCGAAGTGTCCTGCAGACTCTTCGGCGGGAGTAGTAGAATTGGTTCCATCCTCACCGGGACCATTGTAAACTGGAGGGTTGCCCTCGATGTCGTGGTTGTACTCGACCTCGCCATCCCAAGTAGGCACTTCGTCATCTGACTCAGGAATAGACACAGGGACGTTGAACACAGTGACGTTGAGGCCAGTAGGAGGGTTGTTGCGAGGAATCTCACTGTAGTCTAAAGCCTGGATACGCCAACTGAAGTTGGCTTTCAAGTAGGCTGCGACGTCCTCCTTGTCCAAGCTCTTGAGCTCGCCTGATTGGTGCTTCTGTGCCAACCTCTCGGTGAGCACGATGTTACCCGTGACGATAACGTCCGACTTCATGCGAGGAGAAGACATCGAGGCGAGCTGGCCAACATAGTTGGGATCTGTGGGCCAATTCTTCGGATCAGCATTTGGCTCACCCAGGAATGCGCGAACAGAGTAGGAGATCTGGATGTCGGTAGGCATCTTGACTTCGCACAACCAGTCGATGGCGGTCGTAGTACTGTTCATGGTGCTGTTACCGCTGCCAACACCTGGAACTGGAACGTTCGTGTTCGTGCTATTGCCGAGGCCTTGGGTAGATGGCTTGTAGAGCTTGTTGAGGGTCGCAGTGAAAGTTTGGTTGGAAGGAGAGGACATGAGTTCAGGGTAGGTGTATCCAAAGGACGTCCAGTTACGGGACGTTGTCGGAGTCCACATATCACCCAACGCGTTCATGTGGAAAGGCGCGAGTGGCGATGCGGGACCTTCAATGGCACCTTTGGCAACCGCAAAAGTACCTTTAGCCTGTGCAGAGTCTTCGACCCAGGTTTCTGGGTATCTGTACTGATACAGAGCAAAGATTCGATCCATGTTTGCATGGTGGAACCAGAACACAGGGTCAAACGCTGAAACCTCGACGATACCCATGTGACCAAGGCCAAAAGCATTGTGCAGACCGTCGTGAAGCGTTTCAAAGTTTCCAATGGTACCACCGTTGGCCTTGTTGCTAACCTGGTTGTACGGTTGGTACATTGTGAGCAGTTTATAGAGCATATCGCGGTTGTTTGGCTGCTGCTTGCCGATGCGTTCATTCGCTGCATCGTTGCGGCTGGTAGCATTGATGGCAAATCCATCGAGTGGGAACCGGACGGTGTTGTTCCAATTCTTGAACTGAAATTCGCTCTGTAATAACGTCAGCGAAGGAATTCTCTCAAAACAACATGGGAAGTGTGTACCAGAGGTGCAAAGTCATCGTAGACCAAGGGATGAAACTCGTAACGATACAATGGATTTGCAATGCTGCCCGTAGTGCCATTCGGGAAAGTAACAGTAGCTGATGGGCGACGAAGACTGGCTGGCATGCATCCTTCGTCGCCATTGGGCGGGTCTATTGCCCAGTCCCAGTATGGCAGGCGTACCTTGTCAGCTATTGACATGGCCTTGTCTCGAGCTTCACCTGCCGGGTACTCCTTCGCGATCTCGACTGCACGATCATGGAGAACTTGCTCGAAGAGAGCCAGGTAAGGTCTGTGCCAGGGACCGAACATGTTGCTTACATGAGGGCAGTATCCCATCATTTCTTGGCCTTCCACGCCGGTTTCTCCGTCCCATTGTCCAAATGGAACTCCATGTATCCCTGGTGCTGTCAATGCTGTCTCTGCAGCGAATTAGGCGCAAACATACCTGCGACCTTGTAGTAAGATACCTTCTCACCCTGATCCATAGCCTGGAATCGAGCGAAGGCTTGTAAGAAGATGTTCCACGTTTCAGTGTCTTTCTCAAGCTCACGTAGCTCTTGTCTTGGGTGCACTCCTGTCCCTTGCACTCCAACAACGCTGAAGTAGCTGTTATCTGCCTTGGAAACTCCGCACGATGGTCCATCCGTGGAGTTGGTCGCGGCATGGGTGTCCGCAAACAAGGAAATGACCGTGATAAAAGATACAAGAGAAAGAACGGAAGATTTCATCGTGAAGTCAGTAAAGAATGGATGAATCGATCAAGATCCAATAGAAACGAAGGTGCGACCAAAGCGCAACGAAAAGAGTGTACGTCACTGGGACTGAACGAAAGACTTGGCGGACCGGAGGCGTGTTGCAGTGGTTCGAACAGCAGAATAAGAGAGCATATAAACAGTCGAAGAAATGATGAGGAGTCGCACTTTTCCACTGCCCCGCTGTCTACGTCTCGTGTACCGGGCTGTGCCGTTGTCACTTCATGCAGACATTGTCCGGAAGGTTGGTACGGTAGAGGGACTGCTAACACCATCACCAGGGTCCCTGTGCGTATGCTGCTACTCGAAACATGTTTAGTTTCTTGCGCATAAACTTCCTTCAGGGCGAGGAAACCAGGACGCGGCCAATGGGGTTGCACGCTGAGCCGCATCACCGACACCCTCCAACCTCATGTAGCGAGAGACATCAGCGAATGTGTGTGGCAACGCAAGCTGCGAACCCTACTCTGCTGCTACTAACGGTCTTGGTGAAGTGTAAAGAACGGACCTGTGGATGGCGTTCAGAGAACAAGGTGAACTAAGAAAAGTCTTCTTACCACTGGAGCCGATCAAGAACCAGCAAATGCGAGCGCAGCCACTGTCTTGATCCTCGACAGAGTGTGACCGGGTATCATTGCTTGCTCTGAAATGTAAGGACCAAGCAAGGCACGAGCCACCTTCGCTGGTGCGACACTTCCAAGCGACTCCAACCATCCCAAACAAATTGATTAGCCACTGACATTTCCGACAAGCTCATAAGCAAACGACGAGGGTCCGAAAAGGAAGAATTGGATAGTTCCGTTTTGCTGTCGTGTGGCATTCGGAAAACTATCGCTGCGGAGGTCATTGTGCATGTTGGTGCTGGCCTCGGTCGGATTGGAAGATGAAACGCTCCACTGGTGCCCATCTATTATCGGACATGATCCCACCGCGCGTTTACACCAGATGCTCGCCGAAGTTAGTGCAGGGCTGCTGTGCGGATGCTTCAAGTGTCTTCCATTGTATCTGGTGGTAGGTCCTCATCTCGCACAGAACTCATCATTCGCTTTGATGCACTGCCAGGTAAAGACTCACTCTTTCTCTTCCTTACGTGCTCTTTATTTCCAGCGACATGCGATCTTGCCCACCTCTTCACTCTCATGAAAGCCTCGACCAATAGTCCCGGTAGCTCACCAACCTGCACCCGCGACATGCCACTGCTGTTCATCAGCACATCAACCGACGTTCTGGCTCTAGTGATCGCAGTATTCAGCGATTGGCCGTACACAGTATCGCGGAAAGAAGTCAGCGCTATATTGCGTAGAAGGAGGATGTTGCCGACTTGAAGGCGCTCCAATGTGTGCAGCAACTGAATTTGCACATGATCTTGTTCGTTGTGCGACTCGCGAGGTGGACGCAACCAGAATGACACTTTGAAATTCGAACGTGTGTCGTCTCCCACAGTGAGCTCCCACAAGTCCATCCTGTAGCCTCCCTTACGTACAAACACTTCGCGTCGCTCAGGGATAGTCATGAGAACACAGAGGAAGTTCGGCGTGGGTGTTTGGGGGTATATAGAGCGCAGGTTTTGTGCACTGGGCAACGAAAGGAGGGGCGTGACCACCATCGCAGATGGCACCTGCAGCACAAGGCCGTGGCTATCCATTGGAGAGGGGCTACTATTTCCTGATGCTGTGGAACCAAAACTCGCTGTCATAAACGACGACGAATGTACGGTATTGTCCTCAGCCACATCCTGGACGACTTGCGAGGACATGAGCGTATCATAGAAGATGAGCGAGTGTTGCAGGTAACCGTCAGCCGTAGCATCGTCTCCATCGAGCGTGAGTGTTGTATCAAGGTTCGGTATGTCGTCATGGGGTAATGCGGTAAATTCTTCGATATCTGGTATCGCGAACGAATGGTCATCGTGCGCGCCTTGAAGGCCAGTCCCTGGGAGGTGAGGCTGCGACCACCCTGTGTGAAGACGAGCGTATTCCGGACCAATGTCTCGCCATTTCAATGCAATCTGTTCTCCTGTAGCCTGAACATGCCAGGTTCTTGCCATGAAACTGTCACAGTCGTCAACGTTGAGAAGAGTTTCGCGACTGAAGTCAAGTTCTTCGCGTAGCGGAGCACCGTTCAACAGCTTCAGCCTCATTAGGCGCGTCGACGCGTCTAGGCGTCACCGGGGGAGGAACGCGCAATTCTGCCTTTGGAGAGGAGTCGCACGAGAGGAAATTTCAGGGAATCGAAAGGCTTCATCGGTCTTCTAGCGAATCAAATGCTCGAAGCGGATAGATGGGGTGGTGTGTTGAACAAAGGCTCGGAGAAGAGCGAGATGTCCGAGGGCCGGTCGCTCGTTCCGCATGCATCGGCTCCTTACCATTGACCGAAGCATAAGCAAGGAGATATAAAGATGGAGTTCTCCACAACTGTAGTTCAGACCTACTGCTGCCTCACGGGAAGGTGAAGTTCTCAACGTCGGTGTCCACGACACGAAACGTCGTCATCGCTCCCGCTTTACGCGTCAAGTTTAGGCGAATCTTATCTAATCTAAAAATCAACAATGGCGCCGCCCAAGACATCTCACAAGCCAATTAATGCATATAGGATGACTGCGACACTCAAGAACTTAGCCTACAAGCTATCCTCAACACTATCATCGTCCGAAGTACCGACTTCGAGAAAAGATGGCGAGTTCTCCAAGGCTCGAAAGACGGAGGATCTATTCCCCACGACCGACCCCACGATAGATGGTGACGACTGCTTACATGACTGTGCAAGTTGCACGATCAAATATCCGCGCAAATTCGAGATCGACGAAACTGAAGAGCTTTACGGTCATGTTAAAGGATGGCAAACACACCTGATAGTTGCAACTGGCAAAACGGACTGGGTGCGCGATGTCGCGGACGAGAAGGGGAGCATCATGGAGGCGGTCGACAGAGGGACTGTGAAGCCGAGCAATGGGGTGGGTAACAACATGACACCTGCAGAACTAGTTCGTGATACTGACAGCTACAGAAACTCATGCTCTCTGCCTCCGACATGCCCATCCCCGACCATTCAGACACCAGCTCCATGGTGCTGCTGCTACCTTCGTGGCAGTTCATCGACAATGTCACGCCTGCCAATGTACCTGATCTCATCACTGGCTACGTAAATCGAAGTTCAACGAACGACTCGCCGCTACACCGTAGTTCGAGCGCACCCTCGCAGCCTTCGACAGCACCCTCTGGAGGTTCATCCTCGACAGATCTGGCAACAACGTCTGCGAATACAGCTATTCCGCCCACCATACCTGCGACTTCGAACCTGAAGGCTCGACCGTGTCCACACAAATATCTTATCCTCCTGTGTAGTCAAAAGACCCGCGATGCGCGCTGTGGTCAGTCTGCGCCACTGCTGCGCCGCGAGTTTGAGAGACATCTACGACCCCTCGGTCTGTACCGTGACTTGCACGATGAGCGGCCCGGTGGAGTCGGTATATACTTCATAAGCCATGTTGGTGGCCACAAGTTTTCCGCAAACGTTATGGTTTACCGTCACTCGTCAACGGTAGAGCATCCAAATGAAGTTAATGGACACGTCAATGGCATAGAAGAGGCGCTGCAGGAGCTCAAGGTCGAGGCCGACAAAGATCACGAGATCGTTCTTGACGCAAACACAGAGAAGCAAGTAGAGAGTGACGGTGAGGCTGCACAATGCATTTGGTTAGCACGTGTCCGACCGGAGGACTGCGAGAACATCATCAGATACACGATCTTGCAAGGCAAGGTTGTCAAACCTGAGAGGCAACTGAGGGGTGGTTTCGATCGTTCGAAGCAAATAGCGAGTTGGTAGAAGATCGATCAAAGAGTCTACGAATTCCACGATAGAATTTGTATCACGAACGTTCTTTGAATGATCCAACACTGACTCCTTTCCAGCCTTGTCCATGACATTCACGATATCGATACTTGCATGCTTTGTTCAGTCATACTCTCTCACATGGCGTGTATCTTATGTCCTTCTGCTCTCTTCTTTCGCATTGCACCACTGTCGGGAGTCGAGGTTCCAACATGAGCTGTCTTCAATTAGTTTTGCTGCTGCCGTCCCTCAAATTTCTGTACCGACGTATTGCTTCTCTCGCAACGGTGAACAATCACTCTGGAAGACGCTGTGGGTGTGGCTGAACGCAAAGCCGCGTTTCCCAAGACTTGAAGTCCACTACGTTGTGGGAAAGGAACCAACAGATGTTGCTCATGCAGAGATCACTGTGGGACAAATCACGTTTTTTGCTGTGGCGGAAGAACAAGGCAGTCTTCCATGAACGGCGTGACTATGCTCGGGATGGGACAGTGTCGAAGCGACCCAAAATCTGTACTTGTAGCCAGAATCGTAGGGCATAAATGCCATCGCTGCGTAGCAAAATTTAGAATCAAGGCATTCTGTGCATGAATTTTTTCACAGATGTCCGGCTCCAGTTGTAGTTGTCACGGAGTAAGCAGCCCTACGCACGAATCTCGAGTTACACTCGTTACCGTGACCAAGCGCGACACGTCCCAGTGCCATACTAGATACAACACTACCGCATGTCTGAATCTCTGAAATACACATGACACTGAATTCTAGTGGCTAGTAGTCCAATATAGACTATCGAGCCTCTCGACCATTTACCTCACTGTCAGGCTTTAATAATTATGCCAAGCAAACGACCACAGCACTAAGTCCGGCCTCTGTAGTTATCCAATCGACCTCGAATTTTCCAAACCAAGTAATTTCGTCAGTTCCACTTGTGTCGAATTTACGCACATTTCCTTGACGGTGGTGCTCCCCTGTTTGACTGCGGTAAAAAACATCTTCACCTTTGGTGAGGGCGTTAATTGCAGCACTGGGGCTCTTCACTGCATTGATCCAGACACTGGTGTATTATACGATACCGTGGTGAGTTCTAACTGAAAAGGCCCACCCCGATGGGGTGTCGCGAGCTCTTCTATATTGGCAGATGCTTCCGCATCTTCACACATAGCAAGTGCACGTGCAACATCAAGTCCAACAACAGGATATTGTACTCACGATGATAACTCACCAAGACTGTCTACAGCAGCGTGCATCGGAATCGCGGTCAGCGTCGCTGTAGCTATCATAGCTGTCGGAATTCTAGCATGGCTATTCCTTCGCGAGCGCAAGAAGCGAATGATGCTTCAAAATAAGGAAGATCCTCCAAAGATCCTCCATACTCGTGGACTACCGCTTCACTCGCTTCACGAAGTGTGGAATAGATTCCGTAACGAGGCACCATGGAAATCTCTGTTCTCATACCGATTACGTACGTTTTCGATCCGTACTATTTTCTCCACGCTTCCCTAGAAAGGCCTGTGCGCAGTCTTGGGTTATCGTTCTTTTCCATTTGCGTGGATAGATAGACCGTAGTCAAGTGCCGAGATCGCGACGACTGCGCTGAATTCTCGATGATCGTCCATTCTAACGACGTCTGCAAGCCTCCTTCGTTCCGTAATGTCATGCAGCTTGCTGATGACTGTGCTACCAAGCAAACTATTCACAATGCGACTCATTGGTTAGAATTTGTACTAATACGTATGCATTAATACTCATGAGGCCGACTTTAAAGGGGACAGAATGCCCATTGCTCTGCAACTCTGAAGCGACAGCACAGCCTTGCCAGCTCATCACAGTTAGATATCAATCATCGGAACTGTGTGCTTAAATGACAACATCGCCAGTTTGTCGATGGAGGTAAAAGAAGAATCCCCCTCGCCAAATCTACAGATCTGCCAACGTCCTTAGGATACGATGGCTCTTACTTTGATTAGTTTCCCGGACAATGCATACAATACACGCTTGCACAAGGCTGAAACACATGCCTGAGCGCTTAGTAGTGACCAATGGCTCAGCCTGGGATGTACTATTCATGCGAGGGACTTAACAAGGGTGTGAACAATATTTCTTGAGAACCGAGGTAGGAGTTTCGGAGTTTCTCAGGTCAGAGACTGTGGATGGAATCGTATAAGGACATTGCACGAAGCTACTACACTCTTAAGGCTGTCGAAGTTACCCATGAGCTCGCCCCTCTGCACACACATCGATCTAGCTTTTCCTCGCCAGGAACGCTGACCCGAGTACGACCTGGTAAGCTGCCAAGGTACCGCAACCGAAATGAGTGGCGCGGTTGTGGTAGAACTCGTGGCCACGGAGGCACAAACCGGCTCGTTCGCCGCTTATCGATCCTTCGAATACTGATGGTATGTTCTAAATCCCGTAATATTGGACAGACCAAGGTGCAAAGCCTCAAGTCGGTCTCGCTCCCTCCTCTTTTCCCACAATCACAACTACCTCACAGCTGTCTAGTCCAGTTCGCTTTTGTTACTGAAACCACATCTCTCGGTATTGTATAGATGATATAGGAAATGTCTTATTCGAATTTCCATTCTACCCGATGGACCTTCGTCACAGTGAACCTAGGCCTATTACAGCTCCTCCCCAGCGTGAATGCCGATTGTTACAACCATCAGGGTGAGTGGTCATTGAAATTTCCACTATGGATATCTGTTTAACGCCTCATGATAGGTACTTCAGCCTTAGATAGTCCCAGCACTTACAATCGCGATGTGGAGCTTATGAGCTGCGGTAAAGGAACCAACAATTGCTGCTTTAGAGGCGAGATGTGTGGGAGCAACCTTCTTTGTTACGGGAGCGTGGGAGAGAATGTCTCCAGGCAATGGTGCGCAGTCTATCCGTGGGATTCCACGCGCTCAAATTTCGCCCCGGGTACTTCTTACACAGATGTTGTCGTCATGAGGCTTAGCTAACATGATTATGCAGATCACGTCAATGGCGGAGTAGGTCTGACAGATTGTGGGAATAACACCTTTGCTATTGGACAGTACGAGGGGATCTGTGCGAAGCAGATATTGTACTTCTTCGACCCAGCCAACGGCGAAGTGCATGATACGGCTACAAAGCCCGGGTTTACGGCAAAAGTGATAACTTGGCTACAGCCTACACCACTGTTGACCACGTCTAGCACGACAGCGACCTCTACTACTTCCAGCACTGCAGCTACCTCTACTTCTGCCTCGATAGGCGACAAGCCTTCGCCTACCACGAACCCAACAGCATCCTTGGCTCCCACCTCACAACACGACCGATCTTCGCCCTCACCTCTTTCAGCAGGCGCAGGTGCAGGCATAGGCGTTGGATGCGCCGCCGCTGCAGCAGGTATTGTAGTCGCCACCTGGCTATGGAGGCGGGAGCGTAGGAAAAGGAGAAGACTGGAGGAGCAGGTCAGTCAATCGGGATTTCCACTTGCGAATCCGCCCAAATACGAGGTATCGCCACAGAAGACTTCATATGCTCATAAGACAAACTCAGTTGTGCCACCTGCAGAACTGGAGGGAACACCACGCAACGAAGTTGAGGATACGGAGCGAAGAGAGGCACCATAAGGAAGACTGAAGTGAGATCTGGACGCGTCTGGCGCAGCACGCGTGTTTAGTATTCCACATCCACCGAAAGTACTCCACCTGTTTACTCTGTTCATATCCGATTACTGCTCTGGCGGCCTAGATCACACCTGCTCTTTGCTGGCGCTCACATTGCATTCTCGTGATCAACACTTCATTTGAGCTTTCCATGCATCTGAATGTGCGCAAAGTGAGAAAGCCAAATCTCTTCGATTGTATCTTGTTTTTTTGGTCGTGGGTATCATCTAGGTAATGGATCGTATCTGATGCTGTGGCATCGCCTTCGTCAAGTAGGGCGTCCGTCCGCTTTGGTGGTTGTATCGCGGCTCCCGTGCCCGCATCTCGAATACCATCATCGATCATGTCGCTGTATCATCCTTCTCCTTCTCACTCTCTGCACACGTCTAGAAAACCATCTCGTGGGGGTGCTGTCCGCTCCTCAAGCTGAAGCTGGCGCCCAAGTACTGCTCAAGGTCCGGCTGCTGCTTGATGGTCGCGATGAGCGCCTTGTCCACAGTCTTCTGGTCCGCAATGCGCTGAGGGTCGACGTCCTTCTTCTGGGGTGTGGTCTCGCCCTGCTCGAAGAAAGCATCCTCGCCCTTGCCCTCCTTCTTCTCGCGCGCCCAGTACTCGTCCTTGCTCACGCGGTCCAAGACTTCGGAGTCGAGGTTCGAGACATCGACAGACGCGCCGGTTGCGATTACGTAGCGGTGATTGACGCGGCGCAGAGGGACGCCGTTGGACTTGAAAGGACCGGTGACCAGGAGCACACCCTGGTCAAGCTGGCGCAGCAGGACGACGCGCTTGCCGGAGAAGCGACCGGAGAGGAGGATCAGGATTGTGCCGGGCTTCAGAGACTCGCGGTATTTGGTGGGGTGGGCTGTCTTGCGGGCCTGGGTCAATTAGCATGTGACTTTGGTATTTCACGACTTTGCGATTTCACCACATTTCTGGCGGAGAGTCACGTCGTCGCTGGAGCGTATCTGGCGCATACCTTCTTCATGAGCGCCTCCTCCTCGGCAGGGTAGTAGCGCGAGGCCTTTTGTTCGCCGGCAGCAGTAGACATGGTGAATTGTTGACTTCTGAGCTTCAATTAGAATTCCTAGTCCGAGCAGAGAGGCGCAATGCCGTAAACCACTCACATTGAAACTTTTGATGTCGTTGATGTCGTCGTCGCGATAATGCTCGACAAGCTGTGGGAAGCTCGCTTGTATTGACCAATGGGAGAAGAGCTGTCTATCGATAAGTCGACGTCATCTACCTTCACGCCAACAGATGCCTAGCACGCGTTCAGAACCATATCTTCCAGCCTGTGTGCGTGGATGTCAGACATCTTACCAGAGTGGATGCACATGTCGTGTATACAGAAAACCTCGCTGGATTGGCACGTGTGATTGATACCGAGGTTTGACGCGTTGGGCAAGACACGCCACTTGCGTTGCTGGGGAGGACTTCATACACGTGGGCGACAATGCGCGACTACTAATTCGTTGTAAATTGCATCTGCAACGATGTTGATCAGACCTTGTACAAATCACTTCGACACCCGCACGACTTTGCGACGCGCAGAGTATGCGATGATTCAACTCGCCTGCGACAAACATAGTCAATCGCTCCGACAACCTCTGATAATCCTGCTCATGCAGTGTCTGCTGCGAAATTGACCGCACTCTGAACGTCCGAAAGAGAAGCTACTCAGACGCAAGCTCGAGACACATCGGATGAGCATCACGTGGTTGAGGTAACGCCAATTGTATCAGTTCAATGGGGCCTGGAATTGACACATCCCATTTCATCGCAGTAAAGTTTCGATCTCTACTGGAGCAACAGGTAGATGAAGTGTTTCTCTACGTAAAGGCGGAGGGTTTGGTGTATATCCACTGCTAGCGTTGATTATCTTTCTCAGCAGTCGGTAGAGCACAGCTCGTTCTTTGTGTTACCTACCGAACCACAAGGATCCGTTCTGCGCCATCCACTCGGATCGCGGCCATGTAAACGACACCACGACATGCATCCCAAGTGCGCCAATGTCAGGAACTATCCGTGCGCCAAGCCTCAAAATCAGTCTGCGTTCGACGGAGAAGCACGTAATTGCCACATACGGCAATTCGAGAGATGGTGGCTTCACGTGTTATTCGTGGCTGCAGGGGAGAGCCTGGGGGTTGGCGCCGGGCGGACCGCTGCACCAACATGACCCGTGGATGTGCATTCATAACTCGGCTATCGTGATTGTTGGCCTGAGGCTCAGATTGCAGTTGCGCAAAAACTGTGAAGAGGCGCTGTATCGGTTACACACCGCGTGGCTGCGCCTCGAGTCAGCTGTCGAGGGTGACGATCAATGTGGAATGCGACACCAGACCCAGCGCGTGCAATCGGACATTCAGGACCTCAGTAATAATCATTGTTGGATGATGAAGTTCCACAGGTAGCCGCAGCGGCAAGTCTAGAAACCTCCGTCGCAGACCGTTCATGCCAATCACCATGGACAACAGGAGAGTCCCAATATATCCTCGGAGCATCGACCTGGGCGCCAAAGATGAAGGGCTTGCTGGGCGGGCTCGAGTCGCTCGAAACATCAAAGTCCGACATCTGAAACATGCAGGCAGCCAATCAACCCAAAAGCTTCGAAACAGCCTTACCCCGAACTAGCTCGAGTCCCTGCAGGGGTCGCGCGGCTCTTTCCCCAGGTGAACGTCAATCTCCAAAGCCGACCCACCGCTGGCAAACACCCAGCCACGAGGCAGTCCTTATAGATAGCAAGGCCCACTTCACCATGGCTCCTTCATTCACTTTCGGTCTTTTGCGTACCACACGCACGTTCACTCGCTTCTCTGCTTTTGTGTTTCTTACCTTTTTCGTTTCTTAACTTTTAGCATTGCAAACATGAAGTTCTTCGCCACCGTTGGAGCTGTGCTCCTTCCCTTTATCGCGACGACCGCAGGCGCTGTCGAACTTGATCCAGAAAATGAGGCGTCTATCAAGGCCGCTGCTAGGACTTATGCGTACGGTTTGATGGAGCTTTACAAGAACAACGCTACGGGTACTGCGGAGCAGGATATTGGAATTTGGCCACAGCCACATTATTGGTGGGAGGGTAATATGCCCTACTCTCAAATCTTGGATTATTGCTGAAATTTTACAGGTGGCGCCGCATGGGGAGGCATGATAGAATACACTCAGTTCTCTGGCGATGACTCGCATGTCAAGACACTGCAACAGGCTCTATCTGCCAATTACGGACCCAACAACGACTTCATTCTATCGTATCGCAAGAGCCAGACGGGAAATGATGATCAGCTTTTCTGGGCGCTTGCGGTCATGTCAGCGCTCGAGTACCAGTTCCCGAACCCCGACACGGCTCCTGCCGAGTACCTGGAAGTCGCTGTGAATGCCTTCAACAATGTCGTGGGGCGCTGGGACACCACCACCTGTGACGGAGGATTGAAGTGGCAGATCTACCCTGAGAATGCGTACGGCTACAATTACAAGAACTCCATCTCCAACGGATGCGCCTTTGCCCTTGGCGCTCGTCTTGCCCGCTACACTGGCAACACGACCTACTCAGACTGGTCCGAGAAGATCTATGATTGGACCAAGTCGGTCGGTTTGATCACCGACATCTACGAAGTCTTCGATGGCGTCGATGACAAGACCAACTGTGCTGCGGTCGCTGACAAAACTCAGTGGACTTACAACAACGCCATGTTCCTGCACGGGTCAGCTTTCATGTATGATGTTACAAACGGTGCGAGCGTGTGGAAAGATCGCGTATCCGGGTTTCTGTCACACGCCGAGCTCCTCTTCTTTAGCGCCAAGGACAAGGACAACATCATGTACGAATGGGCGTGTGAGACTGGAGAGTCTGGCCGTACTTGCAACCTCGACCAGCAATCGTTCAAGGCCTACCTATCCCGCTTCATGGCACAGACCGCAGCTGTCGCTCCCTTCACAAAAGACACGATTACCAAATATCTCAAAGCGTCCGCCGTTGGAGCTGCAAAGTCGTGCTCAGGTGGCGATGACAAGGCCACCTGTGGCTCGAAGTGGTACACTGGCAGCTGGGACGGCACATCTGGTGTTGGCCAGCAGCTTTCAGCCTTGGAGGTGACCAAGGCACTATTATCGCTTAAGCAGAACATTGTGCCCGTCAAGCAAGGCGCTTCTGAGCCAAAGCCTACCGTCACCGCCACGCCCAAGCCCAGCTCGACACCGGCTGCGAAACCAACAACAGTCCCTATTAGCAAGCCAGTCGAGTCAAGCAAAGCAGCTGAAGTGCCTTCGTCCAGCAAAGCCGCTCCCGCTGTCTCGAGCGCATACACTCCCGCAGAATCCAAGTCTTCCGATGACGCCCCGGTCGTCAGCGCTGCTCCTTCGACCAAGAATGCCGTACCCACCTCTGCTGTCGACGGTGTCTCATCCGCCAAGTCTACACCGGTAGCAGCGGTTTCTACGCAGAAGCTCTCAGGTCCTTCTGCTGGAACTGCTTCGTCTTGTGTGTCAAGCACCACAGTCACAGTCACAATCTCGAAGCCGACTGCTGGTGTTAACACTACCTGCACACCTAGCACGACGCTCACCGTCTACGTCCCTCCCGTCACATCAACACCGGACGTCCCATCTGTCGCTACAACCAGCACGCCTGTAGTACCGCCAGTTCTGACTATGCTCGCGCCTGTCGCACCGCCTGCTAACGTCAGCGTGCCTGTTACTGGCAGTGTGCCCAGCTCGACTGCACCGGTGGAGTTCCAGGGCGCTGCCTCCAGCGTTAAAGTCATGGGCGGCTCCGTCTTTGTAGCCGTTGCAGCTGCATTTGTCGCTGGTCTGTTGTAGATTGTGCTTCTGGTACACTAACATTTCTTTCTCTTTCCAGTCCCCTAGGGACATTTATTCGTTGTACATATACCCTTCTTGTCCAGGCTTGGCCAATATTCAGCCATAGATGGCTTTATAGATAGTGCATAGACCATGTTAGATCAAGTCAGCCCGTCGACGCCGTGTTGCACCCTCTGCATGACGTTTGCGGTGTGACGACCATCCATGTTCAGGGTTCAATTGTCCAGTCTCCCCATTGACGTACATTGCGGAATCTACGAAAGCAGGAATAGAAAAAAGCCCTATAATAATCTGCGTCAAAACTGTCGCAGACGATGCTGATCAGCCGCCATGGTTTGCTTGAAGTTTTGCAGCCACCATGATGTGCTCGAGGTCTTGCAGCTGCCCCGCGCCACCAAGCTCCTCACCCAAGACTGCTGCCCGCACGCGGCCCGCTGCACTTTCACGCATCCGAGCGCTCAACAACAGCTGTAGCGCATCTTCAACGCGCGCACAGCCGCACAATCCCCTCAGCAAAGGCGCGCCGTTCCGGAACTCGGCTACGTTGGTAATCCTTGCGGGAGAAATATAAATGCCTGATGCGCACCTGCTCTGTCCTATCACGCACACGACCATCTTGCCACAAGCGACGTTGTGAGATACGAAACAGCGAAAGGTGCGCAGGATCCGGGAAGGAGCGAGAGATGTCACTGTGAACTGTGACTGACCTGACATGTGCAAAGGCGCGCACGAGTCCACCGTGTCCCCACTTGTTCTTGTCCCTCTGCACGTCCGCGTCGAACCTCGAGCGCAGTCCGCACGCTCGCATCACGTCACCCCCCACAATCGCTACTCTGCGCCCCGGTGCGCCCGTATTCATACACGCCCGTATCCATACCCAGCACAACTGCAGTAGCCACACAGCCGCCGAGGCTGCACTGCAAACATGGCGAAGCAGGCAAAGGGTAAGAAGCCCATCGCGACCATGAACAAATACGTCTACGATGCCTTCCTCTGGACGTTTTCCATCCTGGTCGAACTCTTCTTCCGCGAAGTCCACCCAAGGAGCAGCTGGAAGGTGCCCAAGGACGGCCCCGTCATCTTCGTCTGCGCACCGCACGCAAACCAGGTATGGCATGGCTCCTCTATAACAAGCGACCACAGAGCTGACACGTGCCCAGTTCGTTGACCCTCTGATGTTGATGCGTGTAGTCAAGAAAGAGTCAGATCGCCGAATCCAGTTCCTGATTGCCGACAAGTCCATGAAGAGGAGGTTTATCGGTGCCATGGCTGGCTTGACGGGTGTCGTGCCCGTGGGAAGAGCCATGGACGCAACAAAACCTGCCAAGGGCAAGATCTATCTCCCAGATCCCATCAACGACCCCTGCTTGGTCCGAGGCGTTGACACCAATTTTGAAGACGCGCAGTTCATGATTGGTGGCTCACTGGTGCTGCCCAAGGTCGACAACAAGGCGGCGACGGCTGAAATTTTAGAGATCAAGGGGCCCGAGGAAATCAGGCTGAAGCGTGGCTTCAAGGGCGGTGTTGCCATGCAGCAGCTTACCGGCCGTAATGATATGACCAAGGATGGCACTTTTGTCGACGGCGCTTCGGCGAGGAAGGGTGTCGCAGATGGCTTTGAGGGCATTGGCTTCCTCGTTGCCCCGAAGCTTGACCAGACTGAGGTCTATGACGCTGTACACGCTGTTCTCCACCACGGTGGTAGCATAGGCATCTTCCCTGAGGGTGGTAGCCACGACCGGACCGACCTTCTGCCCCTCAAAGGTGAGTCTAATGCCTATCTGGATTGACCCGTAGTCTAATGATCTCTAGCGGGCGTCGCCATCATGGCTCTCGGGACAGTCGCAAGCAAGCCAGATTGCAATCTGAAGATCATCCCGGTTGGCATGAACTACTTCCACGCGCACAAGTTCCGCTCAAGGGCCGTCATTGAATTCGGCACACCAGTCGATATTCCGCCAGAGCTCGCACAGAAGTTTGAAGGACCAGGCAGGCGTGACGCTATCGGCGAAATGCTCGAGTCTGTCCGTCAAGGTCTTATCTCAGTCACAGTCACCACACCAGACTTCGAAACCCTGCAGGTCATTCAAGCCGTTCGTCGCTTGTACAATTCCAAAGGCGCCAAGCTTCCGCTACCTAGGATTGTGGAACTGAACCGACGCCTGGTCAAGGGATACGACAAGTACAAGGATGATCCTCGTGTCGTCGAGCTTAGGAAAGAAGTCATCTCATACAACGCCAAACTCAGGGCTGTCGGGCTCAGGGATCACCAAGTGCAGTATGCCAAGATGCATCCGCTTAAGGCCTTCGTTACATTCTGGTACCGTCTCAGCAAGCTCATCATTTTGACCGCATTCGTTCTGCCGGGCACTATGCTGTTCGGTCTAGTCTTTATTGCGACCAAGCTGATCTCCATCAAAAAGGCGAAAGAGGCGCTTGCAGCTTCGAACGTCAAGATCCAGGCACGAGACGTCATGGCTACGTGGAAACTTCTTGTTGCTATGGCAGTTGCACCTGCAGTGTACCTCTGGTATATCGGCCTTGGCATCGCGTGGTATAGATACAACAGTTGCAACGGTTACCTGCCCGATGGCATCCGCAAGCGATACCTGATCGTTGTTCAGGCTATCATCTACCCGACTGTGACCTACGCAGCCCTCCGCTTTGGCGAGGTTGCAATGGACATTCTCAAGTCTCTCGGCCCACTCTGGAAAATGATGAACCCCTTTTCATCAACCGAACTTGTGAAGATCCAGCAACGGCGCGAGAACCTCGCGCATCGCGTCAACGAACTCATCAACGAGCTGGGCCCCGAGATGTTCGATGACTTTTACAGCAAGCGCATCCTCCAGGACCCCTTCATTGGCGAAGAAGAACGCCCTCACACTCCCGCAGGCAAGTCTCGCGCCGAAGCCGAGCAAGAAGGCCCAACCAATGTCGAAACATACGACTACCCCATTTCGCCCACCAGCCCCGGTACGGAGAACGAAATCCCCCGCAATGAATCTTTCCACGACCTCGCAAACCAGGACATTTTCTCTACGCAACCGCCAACACCAAAGAAGAGTCGCAGCAGAAACAGTAGCAGCGCCAATCTTGGGTTCCAACTCAAGCCCTTCAGCACTATTGACGGCAATCTGGACGAAATCAAGCAGAGGCTCAAGGACGGGGTGAGGGATCGCAGACATCGGAGGAGGAGCAGTGGGATGAACAGTGCGGGAGACGGATTTGAGAGTGACCGCAGTAGTGAGGCAGGAGATATGGAGGGTTTGACTATGACGAAGCGGAAGGCTAGGTAGAGAGTTGTGTTGTTGGCGTGGAAGAGACTTGAATTATCTGGCGCGGAGGAAGGGGCGGCGGCTTTGGCTGGATTAGACGAGGCTTTATAAGGCATTATACCACTTTTCAATTCATTGCTTCCTGAACATATATCTTGCCTTGTGGATACCATTGCTGAACTGGACGCCGCAAGTAGAAGCTGATTCGTGGCCTAAGCTGGGTCACAGAACGGTGACGAGTAGTAGAAACGTCCCGACGGAGTAGCCATCTCCAACATTGCATCAAAATCAATGCAACAACCACACTAATACCGCTCCGCCACATACCGCCCCGCATGCCACCCATTAGCCTGCTGATAGTCCCTACTCCAATTCATACTCCCGCTGCACCGGGCACACTTATACCGCACCTTCAGCGAGTGGCGTAGAACCCTGCTACACGACCGATCTAGCGCGATGCGCCCTCCGACGGGGCAGACGTTGACGACACCGTCTTCCAAGTAGACCGTCGAGAGTGGGCGGTCGGTCGTGCAGCCGCACTTGTAGGTCTGGGTTGTGAGGAGGCACATTGTTGCATTGCGGGCTGGATGGGGATGAGTGTTTGTTGTTGGGTCTTGATAAGGAGTGGTTTTTGCGTTGTGCCTGCATTGTTCTTGCATTGTTTGAAATAGAGGGTATTGTGGGACTACACAGTTGCTGTTGTGAGAGTGTGCGAGATGGGTGCTGCGCGAAGTTCGTCCTCGTAGATACTTAGTGCCTGCTCTTGCACAGTGCTGAGGTGTATGTGGCATAAGTATGATATGAGTTACAGATCTCGGTTCTCGATATATCTCAAGAGCAGCTACGTTGTACTGGCGCTCAGATTCCGCAAACCCAGTGCTTGATCATTTGTTTCTGCAGGCCGGTATGCGTGAGACTCGCCTTTCAAGAGAAAGCTACAGCCTCTTGCATCAATCTTTATTCATGGGAGAGATTCGTACAATGACGTTCGTCCACAAGACGCGTTTGGCGCGCACAGGGTCAGGTGAAAGCGCACTGCAAAACAGACAAAAAGACGAGCAGAGCGTCCTCCACGCCGTGGATCGAACGTGGGCTATCACCAAGAATCTGCCAGACAAGCAAAAAAGTGCGATAGGTAGATGCAACTCCTGGCCGGGAGCGCTGAGCCACAAAGCACGGTCAACCAGGGCCTTGCACTCGAAATGGGACTTGGATTTTGGCGGATGCCGAAGCATAGCAACCAGAGGTCCGCTGGGCCGTATGGCATGTTGAGTGCGTGGTGACCTTGATGATATGGTACAGAAGATTGCAATACATATTTCGAGAGTGTTTGCAAGCGTCCCTCCAGATGCAAAGGGTCTTGTGGTGAAGGCAGGCCTTGTGTACGCTAGTGCTGCGGAGACAGAGGTGAAAGCCACAATGAGGAGTCGAGAACGGTACCTACACAATATCCAATACGCCAGAAGCTGAACGAGCCTCGGAAACATATCTCAAGACCTTGGGTTACCTATGCAAGGATAGCATAAAACTTGGTATGGAGACTGAGCATCTGCACCGCAGGCCGATTTTGGACGACTCCTTCTAGGATTCTGTCAGCAGGGATTGAAGATCACAATTACCTTGGTATGCTTCAGAACGCGGCTGCATTCTGCGCGAATGTGCGAAGTAATCGACTTCGGACTCGCATGGGATTGTCATCGCAGTGCTAGATCGGTTTTCCTCGGATCGTATCATGAGTGCCATGTGCAGCAGATGCAAGGTATCGATGTCAAGCGTGCTCGAAGATTTTGAACATTGAATCTGGCCATGAAAGTAGACGTTGACTCCAGGCCTTTGGTAGCATCTGCGGGATGGGGAAGGCGTCTGCAGAGCCGGCAAGCGTAGGTAAATGAAGGGCAAAGACTCGATGATAGTGCAGAAAACTTCGGCGAGAGAGTCGAGAGTCGATGGAACTGGCTTCTTAAGTGTCGCTTTTGGTAGTCGTTTCTGGGGCTTTCATCGTGAATGTGAATCTTGTCGTATCATCGATCATGGACCGGACCCTGAGGCTAAGTGGAGGACCCAGCTGGCCATATGTGCCACGCGTTATGAAGAGGCCTCTGTTTTTTTTTAGGACAGGCAGGGTTTGGGTAGGCAATCCGTGGGGACACGAGAAACGGTAGAAGAGGGTGAGGTGTGATGGTTGAAGTTGCACGAAAGTTTCGCGCTTCGGCAAGTGCCACTCACACGTCACGCGAGCCCGCTTCAGGCATCGCTCCCTCTAAATGCTAGCTGCACATTAGGCATGCACCCCACAGAACTCCATGCTCTCCACAATAACACCGCGATAACGGCCAATTCGTGTATAGCTTCACTGAACCTCAAGAACTACAGTGTGATGGTGACAACGCTTTGATCAGATGCTTGTGCTACTCGAAATGCCCCGACGAGGTGATGAGACAGTTGATTGACAAGCAGACCGGCACATGCGGGAACGCAGCCAAATCCGTTGTGTTCGACGTCATTTTGCGCATTCGACAGCTCCAGTGACAGAACGCCCAAGCAAACCCCGCGTTTGTTCACCCCAGAAAAGAACAATCTATACGACAACTGTATAACAATGACCTCCAATAGCGTCCAAGCCATGCTGTGTGGTCAGCCAGTGACGTACGCCTGGAATACCTCGGGAGCAAGCAACGCACTCTTTTAAGCGTGAGGAGCCGTGATCATGCTTCGCAGTTCGATCTTGAGAATTGAATTACCTCTGGGGTTCTTGCTGCGCTAAAGTAGGCCACACTTCATTCTGACCTTCGCCGTTTACCATCTCACGTCGAGCTGGAAAGCAGAAAGACGATCTATTTGACGCACAGCTTCACTTAAAAGCAAAATGGAGACAAGCTCTCAGAATGCAGGTCCAATGGCTCAAGGCCCATCGCGAACATCTGCAACATCACCATCCTTGCTTTCTCACGACTGGGCAGCAGACCAGGACCGCACCAACCTCAGCTACACATCCTCCACCCAGCCGTTGACACAAGCGCGCACTGAGTACTCTAACAACTCGACCGATCGTACTTCCTCCAGTCTTACTCGCTCTCGCTCCATCATCGGTCTCCATCCGGACGCTCCCATTGACGAAGAGCACGACCATGGACCAGCATCTGAGCTCCTATGGTCACGGATACGCGCCGTGCTGCGAGAGCCCTTTGCTGAGTTCTGGGGCGTCGCGATCATGGTCATGTTTGGGAACGGCTCAGTAGCACAAGTCCTGCTCAGTACAGGGCAAGCGACAGCACCAGGTGGAAACGGGTTTGGCTCATATCAGTCGATTAATTGGGGGTATTTTCCCCTCCCATGTGCATAGTCGTTCGCTAACACTTCTTAGCTGGGGACTCGGCGTAATGCTGGGGATCTACGTCGCAGGGGACTCCGGGGCATATCTTAATCCCGCAATAACATTTTGCAATTGTCTCTTCAGGCAGCTCCCCTGGCGACGGTTCCCGATCTACTTGATCGCGCAGATGCTCGGTGGTTTCGTCGGGTCCGGGATTGTGTACGCGAACTACATCTCGGCAATCGACTTTGTCGAGGGACACAACCTACGTACGGTGCCACCTGCACCAAACGCAACAGCAGGCATTTTCTGCACCTATCCTCAGGCTTTCTTGACAAAGACCAGTCAATTCTTTAGCGAGTTCATCGCCAGCGCACTGTTAATGTTCGTCATCTTCGCACTGAAGGATCCAAGCAACAACGGGTATGCAACTTTACTGTTTGTCTCTTCCGCCCACAACTATCATACTGACCAAACCTGCCAGCGTACCCAAGTCCGATAAATGGTTCCCCCTGTGTCTTTTTTTCCTGATCTTCGGCCTGGGCTCCTGTTTCGGCTGGCAGACCGGCTACGCGATCAACATCGCGCGAGATCTTGGCCCGCGGTTAATGAGCTACGCTGTCGGCTACGGGTCGGAGGTGTGGTCTGCAGGCGGTTATTACTTCTGGATCCCGATGGTGGCGCCGTTCTTGGGATGTGCGTTTGGGGCGTTTTTGTATGATTTGTTCATCTACACGGGGCCAAGCCCGATCAATACTCCGTGGCTGGGGCTTAAGCAGTTACTCCTGCCCAAGGAAGCGGCGAGAGCGAGGCGGGAGCATAGGCGGAGAGAGAAAGAGGAGGGTATTGTTTGAAGAGGGAAGGCAATGTTCTGTACGTCTTGGGAAAGGATGAGGGTAATTTGATGCCATACGCACGACCGTACAACTTTCTATGAAAATCCATTTTACCGCTATTGATAATACATCTCCTTAGACTGACCCTCCGGATCCAAAGGCGTTCCCATGTCCGGCCAAAACGGTACTACGGACCTCTAGACGAGATACCTCCAGGACAAAGCCTGACGCTTGAGAGGAAAGTGTCTAGTTACCGGCCAGTCTCTTCTCCTTTCCTTCCTTAACACTGTCCCTGATCGCCGCCAGATCCTCTCTTGTCGCATTGTAGCTAGCGTTCACCTGGTTGAACGGATTATCGGGGTGCTTCTCAAACTCCTTCCGTATCTGATCGACCTTCTGGTTGCGCCTCAAGCCCTTCTCATCCTTCATCTCGTCGAGCCTGCGCTCCTCGTACGCGGCATACGCAGCCTTGAACCGGCGTTCCGGGTGCCTGTCCAGCTTATCCTGAGTCGAGGCTGTGAGGTCGAGCGCATCGAGCGCGTTGTCGATACCGGTCGCGTTGAGGGCGGAGGGCTTGTCCAACGAGCCGAGCGCGCTGTCGATGCCGCGGGACTTCTTTTCGGCTTTCTTTGCGCCGGCGCCCTTTGGCTTCGAGGGCAGCGAAGCTTCCTCCTCGGCGAGCAGGGCGGCCTTCTCAGCCTTCTTGCGCGCGGCTTCTGCGGCTTTCTCGGCGGCGGCCTCGCTGTGGGAAACCGTTAGCAGAATGGTTGTAGTCGTGTAGCGGGTTCGACATACGCCTTCGAATTTGACTTGGCGCCCTTCTCCCATGTCTGTGCCTCAGCCTGGTCTTCCTTTGCCTGGGCTTGTGCCTTCTTTGCACTCGCAGCGTCGGCCTTGCGTGCCTGGCCCTGGGCCTTTTTGCTGCCCAGGTTCTCGCCGCCACCACCGCCCTTTCCTTTGGCCATTATGTCTGTATGCGCGGGTACGAGGGAGGTTATGCGGGATCCAGAGGAGGCGTGTAGCGGTTTGAAAGCTAGACAGCGTACGATGTTATGGTGGCGTAGGTGTTTTGAGGTTGAGTCAAAGTTTGGAAAGCAACTGACAGCTGCCTGCGGGACCAGCGTCGGCGGGGCAGGTGCGTCATGAGGGTCCAGATTTTAGCTTTGACAGGGGTGTGCGTTCACGCGTCCTACTTCACCCAGCCTTCAGCACATCATATCCATGCCGAACAGAAGTACATCTTGTTCACTCCATCTCTATTACTCGTATAACATTACTGTATGCTCATGCACCATACGTGCAGAGTCTATCTTTCCGCATGTTCAAACATGCCAAACGCCTGTTTACAAAATGCGACGCTAGATGCAAGCGCAAAGGGGTATATAAGAATACAAATGCCGAAGTAAAATATTATCAAGGCTCCAAGACCGTGTCAGGTTGTCGAATATGAAAAGAATCATGACGCTTGCAGTGTGGTTTGTGTGGTTTGGCGGGACAGAGACGGTCGAAGAGCAGGGGATGCGTCTTTGCGCAGCTGGCGCACGACGGCTTCGAGTTTGCGACGCTCTTCTTGTTCGACCTGCAGTGTGTCAGATGTTGTCTCAAGAAGGACAGACATGATGTGGCTTACCCTTAGTGCCTTCAGGCCTTCGGCCGTACGGTCCCTCATCATCTTCCTGAACTCATCACGCATCATGCGAATGCTGGTCGCCCCCATGTCAAACTGGCCGGAACCGCCGCCTGGCGTCCCTGGCGCTCCTGGTGTGCGAACACCGATCCATTTGACCTTTTCGTCATTTAGGTCGCGTTCCAATGTCTCCTTCTCGCTGCGCAGCTTGTCAATTTGAGCCTCGAGAATCTCCCGACTTCGCTCGTTTGTGATGGCGTCGCGAGTGAGTGCTTCGTACTCGGCGGCCATGCCTGAAAGTTCCGCCTTAAGGTTACGTTCTGACTGGCGGGCCTCCTGCTCAGACTGTGAGGCTACATCTTGCAGTCTACCCAGAGCCTCGAGTTCTGCGAGAAGAGACTGGTTCTTCACAGCAAGGTCGTCGAGCTCTTTCTTGATGGCAGGGTTGGCGGCAGACTCTGCAGCCCGCTGTGAGCGACTACCGTATGCACCGTCGAGCTCGGCCTTTGCGAAAGTGAGCTCGGTTGTTAGACGCACAATCTCGCCTTCCAAGTTGCGATACTCTTCCTCCTTGGCGTTGATTGCATTTGTCGCTTCAAGAGAGCGTGCTGAAGCGGCCTCGCTCTCTACCCTCGCAGCCTTCAGTGCAGTAACCAACTCATCAATCTTGGCTGTAGACTGCGCAAGCTCATCTTGTCGTGCTGCTGCCTCGACACGAGAGTTATCCTGAGCCTCTTGAATTTCCCTAAGTTGACCCTCCAGAGCCAGCGCCCGCTCCTGGGCAACTCGAATCTGTGCCTCGTAGCCTACGCTGCGGTCATCGATCTCCCGGCTCTTGACATTGTACAACGAAGTCACCTCCTGATTCTCCTTGTGCTCCTTCTCAAGCTCTGCACAACGCTTCTCGGCATCTTGCAATTGCTTCAGGTACTTTACGGCGCTCTCTTGCACATCCTTGAGCTGGTTCTCGTACGCGACAGACCGCTCTCGCGATTCTTTCAGTTCCTTGTCGAAAGTTGCAAGGCGTTCTTGCATGTTGATGACCTGGCCCTCAAGTCCTGCATTGCGTTCCTGGATATCCCGCGTGGCTTGCGGGTCAAGTGGGCTCTTCTGCTCATCAAATTGACGGAGTTGTTCCATAGCACGCTCGAGCTCATCCTCCATGGTTTTCTTTTCAGATCTTGCAGTGAAAATCTGTTCATTGAGGCGCTGGAACTGCTCCTCCTTCTGGGCATCTGATTTGTTGTTTAATTCGCGCTGCTGCTTAATCTGGCGCAGAAGAACTGAATGCTTGTCCTTCATACCCATAGCGCGACTCAATAGCCACTGAACCTTGGAGGAGAACACAGGGAGTGAGAAGGACTCGTTTGCGTTGTAGTCCTCGTCAGGCGACAAGTCATCGCTGGCATCAGGATCATCGGCGAGCACACGGCGGCGTTCTCGTTTCCTCTCCCGAGCCTCTTCCTCACTGGCCTGGATAATCTGCCACAGACCCATGAGCGTCGTCTCGTATTTCTCAGCCTTCTCGGCGCCTTCGTTGTCTAGAGACCTCGATTGCAACTGGTCTAGTCGGTCATTCAAGGAATCTTGAATCTGCTCTAGGTTGTAGAGAGAGTCTTCCATGTAGTTGAATTGATCAGCTTGGCCCCCTCCAGTGATAGGTGGTGGGGGCTGGATCGGCTCAGCATCGTTTTCAGGCTTCGATCTGCTCAACACGCCGTACAACTGATTATTGATGCCCTCAAGGCGACCTTCCACCTCGCTCATACTGTGGCGGGTCTTGCTGCGGATTGTCGAAAGCTCAGCGTTTGTGTCTCGGAGACCTTGATCGAGAAAGTCGAGCTGGCGTTCAATGCTTGATGCATCTGGCGATGCTCCGGATGCCTGTGGCGGAAGAGCGTAGCCCTCGTGGCGCTCTGGATTGGCTTGCACAATGAGCTCTCTCAAGCGCTCGTTGAGTTCCTCCAGCCGCCTGCTCATGGTCGTGAGAGCCTGATCTTGGCGATCAACCGACTGCGAGCGGTGGTGGGTTCCGTTTTGCAATGCCAACATCAGACTGTCCAGGTTCTCCGGTGTCCTATAGAAGCTCCTGTCGTCGAATGTGTCCTCGCCGTCGTCGACGCCGTTGGCTCTGCCGACCTCGTACGTTTCCAGGCTTGCTGGACTATCAGGTCGTGTCATGCCATTCTCCGTCAGCTGGCCAAAGGGACTGCGCTTCTTTGGGCCGCGGTGTGTCAGCTGCAGCACGGCAGCTGTGTGCATGAGGAGCTGCATGTCGATCATGCGCATTCGAGATTCAATCTCGAGTAGCTCCCTAATAAAGTCCTCGACTTTTTTGTTGCTGGCCTCGAGTACCTCCTGCGACTGCTCGTCGTAATCTTGGACCGCGTTGCTTCCCTTGCTGCTCAGCCCTCTACGATGCCCCTTGTCCTTCTTGGAGGCCAGCCGAGTCAGCGAGCGCGTTGCATCGCGGATCTTGGTCTCAGATTCTAGCTTCCTCCGGACTGTGCCCAGCTTGGTATCGAGGGTTTTTTGCTCCTGCTTCAGAGCCTCGACCTCCTCCACGGTCAGAATGTCGAAGTACTGGCTGTCCCCAATCGCCGTCTCGACCAGCAGGTGCATTGCGACAGGGTCGGTGTTCAGGACGTCTGAGCTTCTCTTCCGGAAATCGCGCGGCGTGTAGCCGCCATTCTCGCGCACTGTGTCTCTGCGATCGCCGAAGACGTCAGGCGGAGGTATGAAGGCGCTGGCGCCGAAGCGTGGGGAGATCTGGTAGGCCATGGGGAAGAAGCTTGGGGACGGCGCACCCACGCCCGAGGGATAGTTTGAGCTGGGCGAGGGGAAGTCGTAGAGAGGGCGAGGGCTGAGCATGCCGCCGTCGAAGGGGTACTGCGTGCGCAGGGCATTGCCATTGCCATTGCCATTGCCATTGCTGGTCATGGTCGGCCGCCGTGGTTGTCGTGGCAGCAGGGATGTGTACGTGTGCAGGGAGAAGGAGAAGAGCGAAAGCGAGAGCGCTACAGGAGAATAGAGGAGCACAGCTCGCGCAGCAGAGCGAGAGAAGCTGCTCACGGCGGGCAGAGCATAGCAAAAGTGATTCAATCAGGAGAAGCGCGCTATCCACTTGCAGGTGGAGCGGTTGTCGAAATGTTTCCTCGATGGCGCTGTGGATGCGCGGAGCCCCTGTCAACACCTTGTAGCCTGTCATTGTCAACACAGTCCAGCCACGATTTCAGGGTCAGAAAAGGCCCGAACGCCGCGCGGGTATTGCACGACCAACTCCAAATCGGCAGGCACACGCTCCACAACGCCCGCTGATCGGCCTTCGTGTTGAGCGGATAAGCTATGTCCTGACGCCATAAAGATGTAGTGGGCGTTGCTTGCCGCTCTTGAGCATGCAGCTCTTGAGTCTTGAGGCCGTACGCGACAATCCTTCATCGCTGCATTGTCAAACGACCAACATTTCTATTCTCAGATCTTTCCCCCGAGCCAAAAGGTCCGAACCTGTCGATCCCCCGAACCAGTCAAATTGAAATTGGCGTCTTACTCGCATTGCCATATCTGTCCCTGCATCAGCAAATCAGCGGCATGGTATCCGAGCAACCGAGACCGTCGTACACCAAGGAGCAGATCTCCGAGTATTTCACGCGCCTGAAGCTGTCTAAGAAGGAGCAGAAGTACGATGTGACTGGATTGAGCGCTGACGATACCTTGATGTACCTCAAGCTGCTGCAGAAGCTCCATTTGGCCACCATACCGTTTGAGAACCTGACTTTGCATTACTCGGATCACCACTCCATCAATATCCATCCCCAGGCATTGTTCACGAAAATCATTAGCGATAACAATGGCCGTGGAGGATATTGTATGGAAAACAACGCCTTGTTTGGCACCCTTCTCTTCTCCATTGGCTTCGACATCTACTCTGCGGGCGCTCGTGTCAACAACGGAGGAGTCTTGACAGGCTGGTCACACATGGTGAACATAGTGACGATTGGAGACATCAAGTACCACATCGACGTTGGATTCGGAGGAAACGGCCCCACTGTTCCTATGCCATTGGATCGTTCAGACACCGTCAGAGAGCATATCAAGCCTGCAGCAAGTCGTCTGCAGTGGCGTAATGTCCCTGGAAATACTGATCCTAATCAACGCCTCTGGGTGTATGAGCATCGTCAGAATGAGGACAGCGAATGGACCATGATGTACTGCTTCACGGAGCTCGAGTTTCTTCCGAGTGACTATGTGCTCATGAACTACTTCACCAGCACAAGCAAGCGCACTTTCTTCACGAGAACAATCGTGTTGGAGAAGAAAATCCTGGATGATACTGAACAAATCGTGGGACAGTTGATAATGGGCGATAGGGATCTGAAGTGGAGAATACATGGCGACAAAACGAAGCAAATCGACTTTAACAGTGAAGAAGATCGCCTGAATGCTCTCGAGGAGCACCTCGGTATCCACTTTGCTGAGGTTGAGAGAGTTGGCATCCAGGGTCTGCCGTCAGAAATCAAATCGTAGGGTAGTATGTACAAAAGGGATGGTCATTGCTCGATTTGGATATGTAACATTTGGCTCTCGTTCGATTGTCTCGCGCACTGCTTAGAAGAATCGCTGCTCGCACTGCACGTTTGTCAGTATTGCCCATAACTGGCCAACTCATCAATGTACGCACCCTCCAAGGGTTGTTGAGCTCAAAGCCTGCGGGTGCCTCGGCCTTGTCGGTCTGTCCTCGCATGAAGCCAGTCAAACGGCGGTCGCGCTCCATCACTGCGGTGGGATCAGTAATTCGTCTAACATGAGGTCATCGTGGGGATGTCGTACTTTGCTGCACAGCTGTTAGTAGAGCTCCCCAAATGGTTCTATACGCATATCACTCACCCTGTCCCAAGCGTCAACTCCTCGCCTGCTCCTCTTTCCTCCGTTCTGCATCTCCTTGAGCTTTCCAACGGACACGGCGCTGAAAGCGAAGAACTGCGGCACTCTGGTTAGGGCGGTCCAACGCAGCCAATTGGGGCAATCAACGTACGCCGGTCATGATAGCGTACGGCAGCAAAGCCTCGAAGGGAACACCCATGGTTGCGAGAGTGTCAGCGGGCGCTGTGGTTCGGTAGGGGTGGGTGTCGTGCGGTGCGATAGCTTGGTGAGGTCGGCAGCGAGAGAAGGCACGCTCCGAGCGCGCCTTGGCGTCCCCGACCTCCACAAGCAGCGACGACTTGGGTCGCGCAGATAACCCTCCACGCACGCGTTACAGGGAAACTTTGAATATATACCGTGTCGCTAAAAGCCGCCCTTTTCTGCGAATCGCGAACATCGACACCCTCGCGCCCCATGCCGCCCGAATAATTGCGCGTCTCTGCGACCGGCCACCTCCACCTTTACACAGCAACCCACAGCGCGACTGCGGTGCTCCACCATCAGTTGCCGGCCCTGTCTGGCATTCGCGAACGATTCCACGACCCAAAACTACGACATCGAGCTCCATTTTGTCTTCACGGCTGCGTGTCACCGCGCTACAGCTTCACTACGACGCGCTGTATCCACACTACATGATAGCGCTCTCGCGGCGACAACTGCTCATGTACAGGGTAATCTAGAAACACGACTTCATCTGGGTTGCGACACTGGCGTATCTCGTATCCAAACTGGCGACTGCCGTCTCCTTCGCCATGGCGGAGCCGGGCAGGCTGGTGGGCCAGACGGCTACCAGCGTCGAGCCAGAAGATATCGACGCAGACGGAGAGTACGAGATGGACGATATACAATACGACCATGAACCTGCTGCAGTCGACACACCGGACGCAGACGGCCATACCACAGACGCAGAAGGCTCAGAAGTGGATGCTGAGGGCGAAGAGGTCGACGACGACGAGGTCGAAGCAGTGGGTGCCGTCAAAGTGCGCGCAAGTGCATCATCAGATGAAGAAGAAGATGACGACAACGATCCAGACGCTGCTGTCGCGTCCGAATCAGATGCCAAGACCTTCAGCGAAGACGACGAATCAGATAGCTCTGAGGAAGAGGAGGAGATTCAGTATCAGGACGAGAGCGAGGAAGAAGCAGAAGTCGGCGCTGCCAGAAATGACCCTAATGTGTGCATGTACGTCCTCGTGAACAACACCAAAACCAGACTTAGAATACTAACATGGTCGCAGATATTGCAACCAATCCGAAGAAGATGACCCAAGCCCGGATTTCGAACCGTACCTTGCATGCTCTGCATGTGGTGATCACTGTAAGTAGAAGCGCTGTAAAGCTCTAGAGATGACCCAGGTAGCTGACATGTCTTGTTCCTGCAGCACATCGGCAATGCGCCCGCGACGCTAACACGCTTAGCCCCGAGGTTGGCCCTGAGAATGGTATGATCCTTGCCAGATAAGTACGGTTTGAGACTGACACATTGAGAAGATGCAAAAGAATGGCGATGCAGCGCCTGTATCCAGAACGAAATCCATCAAGAGCAGGACAATGAAGCGCAGCAGAAGCGCAAGAGTTCAGAATCAATCACTCGCCGCAGACTATCCTCCGTTCCAAGGCTTGCCAGGGATCTGCTTCCTTCAATACGCGGAGTAGATCCCAGCGGTCATTCCATCTTCAAGGAACTCATCCTTCCTGACGACGCTCCTGAAGGTACACGTTCTTTGCGGAAACGCAAAGCATCACACGAAGAGGAAGCCATCGCACCGGTACCAGCACGGACGGCCAGGAAGAAGCGAAGACCCTCCGAGGTCTCCAAGTCCGAAGCAGCACCGTCAGTAGCACCATCGTCTCCCGGACCGTCTGTGAGGAACGTGGCGACGGATGGCGATACTGATGGAGATGCCGAAAATACTGCGACGGATCAAGAAGGAGTGCGCCTTCGCTCATCGCGCGCACGCCGCTCAGCGAAGCCTCAGCGGAAGGACAAGAGACCTCTCGTATGGATCGAGGAGTCTCAAGGCCTTAGTCTCATTGTTGCATTTCACCTCACTAATGAGAAGGTGCAAAAAATCGTCACACAGAAGCCAAAGAGAAAGGTTTTGACCCTTGAGCAAGAAAGACAGGAGCGGCGGCGAGAGCGGGACAGAGAACGCCGTGAACGCAATCGACGAGCAAGAGAGGCGGCCAGAGAGTCACCGGATATTGCTCAGTACCCGTCAGTGCAGCATCACTTCAGCGCACCATTCCTTGGCTTCACTGAAAAGGAAGATGAGAGCAAGAGCAAACCTTATGGTGGTGTGCTGTCGGAAGCCGACGCAGATACCTCGAAGACCTATCCTTCCCAAGCGGACCGAAAACGCTTTGAAGATGCCCGAGTCAAGGCCGAAGAAGCATGGAAAGAGAAGCAAGCAGCTCTTTACGCTCATCACGAGCCTGTGAAGCCATCGAAGCAGACTGTCGCTGCTAGTAAGATCAAGTGTGTCAATTTCGGCGGGTACGAGATCGAGACCTGGCATGCTGCACCTTATCCCGAGGAATACAGCAAAAACAGAGTGTTATATATTTGCGAGTTCTGTCTCAAGTACATGAACTCTGATTATGTTGCGTGGCGACACAAGGTAAGTCTCTACAAGACAACACTCGTAGATTTGTATTGACAGCGTCTAGCTTAAATGCCCAGCTAAGCATCCTCCTGGCGACGAGATCTATCGTGACGGAAAATACTCCTTCTTCGAGGTTGACGGTCGCAAGAACCCCGTATACTGCCAGAACCTCTGCCTCCTCGCCAAGCTGTTTCTGGGCTCCAAGACGCTCTACTATGACGTAGAGCCTTTCTTGTTCTACGTTATGACGGAGAACAACGACTACGGCTGTCACTTTGTGGGCTATTTTTCGAAGGAGAAACGACCAAGCTCGCTGAACAACGTCTCTTGTATTCTTGTGCTGCCGATACACATGCGTAAAGGCTACGGACAGTATCTGATCGAGTTCTCCTACCTTCTTACGAGAGTGGAGAAAAAGACTGGAAGTCCGGAAAAACCGCTCAGTGATATGGGTTTGGTGAGCTACAGGAAGTATTGGCGGCTGCTGCTCTGCCAAGAGTTACTCAATCAGAAGGGACCCATCAGTGTCGCGGCCATCTCCGACCGCACTGGTATGACACCAGACGATATTGTATCGGCTTTGGAGGGGTTGCGTGCCCTTGTACGCGACCCTGTTACTAAGAAGTACGCTTTCCGCCTCGATCTCAACTATTTCAAATCATACATCGAGAAGTGTCAAGCGGCTGGCAATCCTACTATCAAACCCGAATGTCTCGTCTGGACGCCATATGTCATGGGACGCTTCGGTCAGTACGAGGATGGACCCGCCTTACAGACAGTCCAGCAGCGAGACGAGGTGGAGGAAGAAGACAAGCCTGAACCTGAAGAAGGTGTGCAGATGGATGCTAGCGTTGCGGGTGCAAACGGCACACCTCTTGAGGAGACAAGCCCCGCTGTGGACGAAGCCGAGGCTGTACCCGACATCCCTCTCGAAGACGCTGTCGACGAGGGTTCTCCAGCACCACCTGGCACAGGAGCCGATACTCCACTTGCGAACGGATCTACAATCGCACTCGCCGGTTCCGCGATCACGAGCAATGGACCTACCATACCCCCTACGCGATACGAGATCTTCCCGCCGATTCCAGGAGCTACTGCTGCGAAACGGCGTCCTGGACGACCTTTTGGCGCGCGAAGGCGGACGAGCACGCCAAATCGAGTTCGCAGCACGCCGCTCTCCATACACACCGAGCCTGTGTCAAGGATGCAGCAACTGTCCCCAATAAGATCACGTCGAGACTCGCCCTCGAGAAATGGTGCAAGGACACCAGCGACCATCTCCGTCCGCCGTACGCGTAGCAGGCTGGGCGAAAGCGTCACCAACGGCGATGACCTCGATGAAGGCGGGGAAGTCAAGGCTGTAGTCACCAACGGCAGGAGAAGTACGAGGAGCTCTGCCAGCTCCGGAGGCAGCCCACGGGTGCACCCACGAGTGGTAATAAACAACAGCAACAGGAACAAGGGCAAGGTCATGCGGGTCGAAGAAGAGCTTGAAGAGCTTGAAGATGTAGATGCAGATGGCGACTACGATGATGATGACGACGCTGAGGGTGAGCCTGATGAGGAGATGGATATTGATGCCGAGGGCGAAGAAGACGACGACATCGTCATGGGTGAGGCATAGTGTGCTGGTGCACAAAGTGTAGAGCTCGAGGCACCTGGACGCCGATGCAGTGTGCTTGGCCGCAGCTTGCTGGAGGTAGTGTTGGACCATGGAATGATTGTTTTTGTAGCCAGGCGTTTTGAGGCGCACGTTTCCGCCTGTCTAGCTCTTGTCGCTCTGACTTGGGTAGGACGGGCATTGTAGCATTAGCTTCTTCGACTTGACAAACTTAGGGAGATACCTTGGGACTCGCACAGAGTGGGAGTTGGATTGGAGAATACAGTAATGCATCACCACGGACACATTCGCCTGCAACGCCATGTACCTGAGCAAATTAGTCTGGCGTGCAGCTGTATGCACCGCGTGCCTGTCACTATCCCATTTCGCTCACGCCCACATTACGCCCGCTTGGTACCTGACACGACATCGATGGTCAGACAAGCAAGGCGGAGTGACCGGAGCACCGGAACGCTCTTAGACATTGCAGCATGTAGTGCCACCTTCAACGGTCCGCCACTTCTCCACACATGCAAATCAACAACATCGGCTGGCGCGCATTCCCACACCGGTCAGCCATCGATGCTCTTTCTCATACTTTCCCAAACTGGATAGGCCTATCTGTGCGTTTGTGCTGCGCTTCTGGTCTGCGTGAGCTGCTGCTTTGTTGGTTCTTTCCATGGCGCGATGTTCTCGTCGACCGAAGGAAATCACACGAGGTATTGGATGGGTAGGCAGTGGAAAGTATGGTCTTGAGTGTGTCGTGAACTGTGTTTTGAGTGTGTCGAGCACTAGAAGTCAATCAGAGCGCGAGACGGAGAATCCGTCACACCCGCAAATGGTCGTTTTGAACCAAGCTGAGGCTGAGACTGGGCTGATATCTCTTGGCTACGAAGTGAGCTTGAGGTAGCTGCAGTCAATTCGTAACGTATCTTGAGACAAACAACACGCCTTTTCCATTCGTTCTCCTTCATAGCGGCAATCGATGTGCAGCGATAAGCCTTGCGTTGCGGGGCCCGCGGGGAAAACAAGCGACATGATACACGCCCAACCGCGCGCCCTGTGCTCGTCAACTTGCGCCGACGACGGCTATCAAAGCTCGTATTAGTCACATTTCGAGAATTCAACGGGCAACGATATCCTCAAATGTCCATCAGACGTTGCTTGGCTCGTGACTCAGACGAAAAAAGACAGTTGAAGCGAGACTTCATACTCTTATCTACTTGGTCATCTGCTTCTCGTTTGGCTTCTTCAGTCAACTCGCTACAGGCTGACATCTGCACTTGCAACTACAATAACCCGCCATGCTTGACGTGTCGACAATCGTACTATTGATCCCGCTGGGCTTGCTGCTGCAAGTTGTTGTGAGCTATCTTCGCAACCCTGTCCGCAAGATCCCCGCCGCACACCCCCTGGCCCCGTTCACCAGTCTATGGATCTCCTCCATCCGCTGGCGCAAGATCGAGAATGCCACTCTCAAAGCCGCTCACGACCGCCTTGGCCCAGTCGTCTGCCTAGGCCCGCAAGAAATCAGCGTCAATTGCGTGAAAGGTGGCATTCGGGATGTGTATGCTGGTGGATTTGAGAAGCGCGATGCAAAGAGTGGGTACAACTGGTATGGCTTCTTCACCAACTTCGGCAACGACAATATGTTCTCTACGGGCTTGAACAAACCACACTCGGCGCGGAAGCGCATGTTGAGCAACATCTACAGCAAGAGCGTTGTCACTGCGAGTCCGGCGCTGCAGGCGCAGGTCTCGACAATACTGTATGAGAGGCTGCTGCCGCGTCTTGCGGCTATCTTTGAGGGCGCGGATGGCGTATTTGAGGCGGGAAGCTTAATCAGTGCGAGTACCATGGACATCGTTACGTCGTACATCTTTGGCCTGAAGGCAAGCTCGAACTTGCTCGGCAATCCTGAGGAATGTGCTTGGTTCTTGGATCTCTACAAGTCCCGTCATGGGTGGACATTCTGGCCGCAGGAGTTTCCGCGTTTCACGAGCTTCTTGCAAAAGTATCTTGGTATCAACTTGTCGCCGGTATGGGTTGCTGAAGCGAATGCGCAGATCGAAAAGTGGACGAAGAAGATGTGCGACGGGGCTGCTGAGGTGATGCAGCAAAGCAGCATAAAGACCGAGGAAACGCCATCGGTATATCAACAACTATCGGCCGCCGTCGTGAAGGACGCGAAAAAGAACGGCTTAGGCACTGTGGACGTCAAGCCCATAACTGCAAGTGAGGTGCTCGATCATCTTGCGGCTGGCTTCGACACGTCTGCAATCACGCTTACTTACATTGTTCATGAGCTCTCAACACATAAGAACATCCAGTCCCGTCTGCAAGATGAGCTTCGTACGCTCTCACCACCATTTGACGCTTCTACACCACCCAATCTGCCCAGTGCAAAGGCTGTGGACGCGCTCCCAGTCTTGCATGCGATCATCTGGGAGACGTTGCGCCTGCATTCCGCGATTCCGGGTCCACAGCCCCGATTCACGCCGCCACAAGGCTGTCACCTCGGTCCGCACGGCGAGTACTTCGTCCCCGGTGGCGTCAGAGTCAGTGCAAGTGCTGGGATATTGCACCAGAACGAGGAAGTGTACGAGCGCGCGAGCGAGTGGAGACCCGAGCGGTGGTTGGATCTTGACAACGTCGAAGAGGAGAGGCGGAAAGATATGGAAAGCAGATGGTTCTGGGCATTTGGCAGGTTAGTATATGCACTCCTCGAGTATTGTTCGTGAGCTTACCATTGGCAGTGGAGGGCGAATGTGCGTAGGCTCCCACCTGGCGGTGTACCGTAAGTTCGACGACCCCCTTCCTGCGTCCGCTGTGGTGCTTAGCCCCAGTCATCTTACTACTGTCCCGTCCTGTGGTATCACGGGCTGATGCTCCTAAAGAGGAGTGTTGACCGGCATCGTCGTGTTATTTTTATTGGCTGATCTATGCATTTGCTGATTTGGACCCAGAAATGAAGTACATTGTTGCTGCGCTATACTCGCACTATAGCACAACAGTGGTCGACGATACCGACATCGAGCAATCAGATGCATATACAGCCCCACCAAAGGGCGACAGGCTTATGATCCGTCTGAAAAAGCTGGAGACATGAGCACAGTGGACATGAGAGAACGAAAAAAGCATTCTAGCACATCATGCAAGAGCGTTTGGTCCCGCCATCAATTCTCGGGAGCGGTACCCCGCCGCACTGGGAGCTCAATGAGTAATAGCTTGCATGTACGTAGCGTGTACTTTTCGCGTTTTGCACGGCTTCGGTCAAGCTTGATCCCCGGATGCACTCAGCGTTCCCGACTTTGTTGAGGTCGTGTTGTGAACCATGGTTACGCCGAGCGGGGTGCAGGCGGGCGCACAAAATCGACGTTCTTGATACTGAAGTCTTGATGCCATAATTGCGAGAATCAGCGTTGGAGCCGAATGCTCGCTCGATCGATCTGCGAACCCTGTCGGGTATCCTACTTTTCCAGATGCGTGACGATCTTGAGCTTTTCACTATCGAATGACCCCTCATCGCCGACAGAGTGGGTCCAAGGCGCATTTGGCAAGTTGTGTGCTCGTGTCAAGCTGAATCGACTCAGTCGAGAAGTTCTCAGACCCTGTAGGTCTTCAGGTCATTTGCACCTGACAAAGCAGATTCTCTTTGTTTCAGGGGTGATAGCGCATTCGTGTGTAACCAGTGACGATGGGTATGTGGAAAGTCCCCTTCCTAGGCTTGTGACGGACCCACAAATGTACATTCCATGTACGCAACCGACAGAGTTGCGGATGTTGTGACTTCTAAAAGAAGATTAGATGATGGCTGTTACAAGCTCATCACGTCTGTCATTTAGATGAAGCGTTGAAGAAGAATGACCTGCGAGTGCTCTTATCTTGCGACTCTCCTTCAGGTCGAGGCAGTGCGTCACAGTGCGGGGCCTTCGCCGGGTAAAGCAGCAAGACGCCGTCTGTTCGATGTTATGATAGATGTGGCCAGACTCGAGGGGCACAGATAGAGCAGCAACGTTGACCGACCCATTCAAGGCTAGCACTGTAGCCTGGAGCTGCAGGCGTGCAAGCGTACAGCTGATGCACTTCTCGCTTGCACCCTTGAAAACACGTGAAAGAAGAGGCTAAAGCGCTTAGGTCATGATCCTGGCTTGGTGAACGAGAGTAAAGTAAGAGAATGAAGACTTTGAGGAGCTTTTCGAAGAGATACTCTGAGAGGGCGCTGGCTAGTACCTTGTTCCTTCTGCTTTTTGAGTCCTTGCGTAATTTCAATGCAAATGTCACTTCTTCCAACACACAAAATACGGAGCCTTAGTAAAGACGAGGTCATATCGCGAGGCCTTGAGTACTCGCTCTGAACGATCGTCCACTTTGAGAGCACTCAGCTTGACGTGACACCATTGGGAAAAGATTGAGGGTGAATCACAGTCGACGGCATCCCCATCCACAACACATATGTAGCTGGCTGACATTGACGCTTATGCCATAGCTTGTTTGAGTGATGAGAGAGGAATGAGGGTGATACTATAATCCTGAGAGAATGGGTTGACCAAGCATTGCACATGGCTATTGACTGAATTGCCACTTGATGCTGTCAATAGTGTTTGCGGGGTATTCATGCGTCCATTGAGTGTAAACCGAACATAATTCACTCATGTAAGTTATGTTGTTTATTAGTGCAAGATCATCGCAAAGGCAACACAATAGCCTCAAGCGATATGTGACGATGTCTCCTGCACTGGAGTTTGCGCATTGACTGTCGACGTTGTCAGGACGATCGCTACAAGTCGCCAAGAAAAACTTTGGTTTGTGAGATGTGCATACAGAGCGGCCGACTCTACAGAGACTCCATCCAACATGGATACACACGATAGGGTGGTCTCAATACTGACCGCTGGCGAGCAGCACTGTTGCCAGTCGACGACCTCGAACGCGGCGAAGTCCCGTCTGCAAATGCAAGTCGAGGGAAGATAGCAGCAGCGCGACCTGCTCCAACGCGCAGACCCTGTTGTGCTAGCCTCGAGGTGCCATGTAGTGTCGAAGACGCAGATGCGGCACGTTGTGTAACGTTGTAGAAGCCATCCATATGCGGACAGGGCAGCTAGCGGCATTTTCGTGCATGGCGAATCCAGCCACCGTGAGAATCGCCGCCGATCTTCTGTTCGCTGAGGCCTTGCGATATCGAACGCCATCGCTAATCCGTCGTCCTTTGTTCCCGGTTGCAATAGGCCGTGCGCGTCAGCCTCAAGCCTGCAGAACACGTTGTGCCTTCGTACCAGCTTTTTGGGTGGCGCCATCGTGTCGTCTCAATGTAGGTCTGGAGTGCGCAGCAGCCGCTCTAACCAGTGCCGTCGTATGCTGTGTAGCAAGAGCATGCTGCAGCTGTCATAGCTCCTCAGGGTAGATCCTTACAACAGCGTCCTGCCTCGATGTGTACCTGGGAACAGCCTCCAACATGTGTTCTAGCCACCATGCGGGTATCTGGATCCACGCCACGCTGATCGCGGTGACAAGAAAGGCAGACGGCATTCGCCGACTGAGTTGCGAGTTTCGATTTCGTGCCGCTGCGCAGTGCGTGTTCGAGGGACAGGGCTGGCAGCGACGGCCTGCATGTCAGGTTGATCATTGACAATTAGCTCTACTCTCATGGACCAGCATGGCGGCTGCAGAGACTAAACCACATAGCTGGTGTTGTACCCGTCATGCGCGCTGTCCCAGGGCCCCAGCTGGCTTCAACGGCACCCAGTGGTGACCCAGGTCCTGGGAGCAATATTGATGAGACACAGCTCATGAAATTTCGCCTTGTCTTGTCTGCTCAACCAACCTCTGCACCAGCGACAATTTGCTTCCGGAAACCTTCTGAACGGTAAGTAACGAGGGATTTTCTACATCGCCAGACTGTTTCGAGGTTGGCTTCGCTGGTTACGGTTGTATCGTCGCCGCGCTCAGCTTTGCTGGTGTACTTGGCCATTTGGCCAGCACTCCAGCTCCTACGTCTCGACTAACCTCGGCGAGATCATCTACGCATGGTCATACGTTGTCAGGAGAAGCTAACGCTTGCTGCAATTGAGTCGTCAGCTCTGTTTGAGCGAGTCAAAGTCAGCACGGCGTTCTTGTTCGAGGAGTGCTTTGGCGCAGCGCGAATTGACACGAATGAAAAGCACAATCTCAGCAGTTGGGACGTTGGCCAGGAAAGGGTGAAAGGGTGAAGGCCACACGGGTGCAGAAGAGATTCGACACGGGCAGACCTGACATTGACAGAGGTTCCCTGACATACCTCACGCCGCCTTTGCGTTTCCACTAGACTCGCCGAAACTGGAAGCCAACGGGACTTACTAGTCGGAGATCGAAGAGCTAACGATCGTCGTGGCGTTCAGGCAGCTCGGCGCCCGTTGAACTTTGACACTAGAGTCAAAGCGGCGACCCGGCTTCGCGTTTGGCAGCTCTTGCGCAAGGCCATAGGACAACAGCGGAGGGCCCCGGCTCAAACGCTACTCGGAGGGTACCTTTGCGACTCAACTATCGAGTGCAATATTTCCCCTTCAAGCTGGCCTCTGCGGTAGCCGAGTGTGAGCCTCGCATTTCTCTCTGCCCCTCGTCCTTCACACTCACCCTGCATCCTGCATAACCTGCAGGTCGCACACAACCTCTACCTACGCTCACGCCTCTCCCCGGTCCCTGTTCTACCTGCATTGCGCTATCCTACGGGATAACCCTCCAACGGCCACCACCATTGTGACCAGGCCCTAAGACATATCTCTACCACGGTTCGGTCCCGCTTCCGAGCAGCTTCGACCAACATTAGGCCGTACATTCCCTTCCTTCACGAAGAGACCGAATCGCCTTCCCTTCCCCGGCTGTGCTGTGTATCAAACTTCAAGGACCCCATGTACATGATTCTGGAACGTCGCAAATCCCACTGAAGACTACGCCGGCCGTTTGTGTGGGAGCTGCACGGCGATTGAGAGAGCTGCTGTTGAAACCAAGCCGCGGAGGAAACGACTGTGCGCAAAGCCAACCGTGGTTCGAACTTGACAGAGCCCTGCCGTGTGCTCAACGGCGCAGGCGCAGCGCACCCGCCTGGTCGCTCATTCGTGTGCGCACACACTGTTCTTCTTTATTCCATGGAAGGGTCTGTACCACAAGACCGCCCGTAAACTGGCTCGCCCCGAGCCGTGACCTCACTCTGGAGCTGGCCGTTGCGTTCAAGACATCATTTTGAGCGGGGTTATCGCGCTCGATAAGTCTGTAGAACCAGAGAGCGGATTGTTGACGAAATCACTGGTGATTCACCACTGCCTGATTGAGAGACCAGGGAAAGCGCCCATGGAAGTGCATCGTCACTACATCCCCACTCACCCTTCGTTGTTGCTTCAGGGTAACCAAACTTACCCGCGAATCTGAAAAATCGGACACCGAATCCTCTGCCTTACGCGCCGCCAAGCTGTGCTCACATTTCTCTTGGACAGCATTATAGACTTCCCACAAGCATTAGCTGCTCAGCTACTGATTCCGGGGTCTCAGCCAGCGATTACATTTACTCTAGACCACCTCCCGACCGTTCCTCCCTCGACCTCCCAACAGCGCCTCGAAGTCGAAGACATTACCACTAAGCCCGCCTTCGCAACCAGGTCCTGCTAACCAGGCGCCTGTTACTCACGCTCTTCGACCAGGCGGCATCTGTCCGTGGAACAATCGCCCACAATGTCGCTCCTAAGCTACCCTCCCAACTCGTTCTACCTCCTTGTCAAACAGCAGCCTCGCGAGGCTCTGGTTGTGGCCAAAGGTAAGGAGAAAGCGCGTAAGGCGATCGATCCACCACCAATCGTCCAGCTTGACGTCAAGAGCCACCAAGATCCCCAAAAGAACTTCCTTCAGAACCCTTACCTGTTCGTGCAGGTCAGCCTATACAAGCCTGATCGGGATGAGCCACTACCCGGCCGCGAGTCCCTGATAGGCACTCTTACATCCTCACTACATCGCCTGAAAGACCAGAACAACGTAGAAGTCGGCCTTTTCGTCTTTGGAGACATCTCTATAAGAGTACTTGGGTCCTACAGACTCCATTTTCGCATGTACGAGCTCAGCCCCACGGATTTCCAAGCACAATATCTGGCCAGTTGCACCAGTGAGAAATTCAGTGTGTTGGCACCCAAAGACTTCAAAGGCATGGAGGAGTCCACATCTCTCAGCCGCTGTATCGCTGACCAGGGCGTTCGTCTTCGATTGCGTAAAGAAGCCAGAACGGCAGCGGGGAGCAAGCGTTCATATCCATACGACAGTCCTGTCAGCATCGCACAAGCTCACGCCAGCCTCCCCAACGAGTATTCGTCGTCCTATGAAGGAGAGCACTCACCTGTCAAGCGGGAGAACACTTACAACACAAACACACCGACGGAATTATCGAACCACTCTATTATGGAGCAATCGTACGGTGCTCCACCTCCCTACAAGCGCTCCTTCCCGTCGTACCCTTCCGTTGGGCATTCACCTCCCATCGCGCCCCCTTACAGTATGATGAGCCACTCAAGCATCGTTGGCCACCACTCCACCTCGCTCATCAGCCCCCCGGGGGTTCTGCCATCGAACACGGGTGCAGGGTACAATGTTGATAATCCGGGCTTATACGGTAACTCCACGTACCCAAGCTCGACTTCCGCTTATCCAGGGACCGCCGCTCAATACCCAAGTACCGGATACAGCAACATGTTCTTTCCCTACGATAGCAACGTTCCGCGTTAGATGCGTTAACGGGTTGACTCTCCTTTCCCTTACGTGGGGTCAGACCGCACGCTTTTGCAACGAGGTTCCGAGCGACGTCCACCTTTTGATTTTATAAGGCGTTATGGAGTACAGGCGTGTACTATACGAACTGGGTTCGACGGTTTACACGCATTGTAGGCGTTATGACGACCCAAGATGGTCCGCATTCCGGCGTCAACGGTAGAGTACGAGCCTCACGGCAAACAGAGCATGTGAATGGTCACTTCACTTTAATCGGTTAAAACTTACTTTTCTCTTCGAAGGAAAAAGAGAAACGTTACGCTGTGGCCTCAAGAGGGAAATTCGCTTCGCGAAGTCTCAAGGGAGACCGCCAGCTTCTCCTTAACTTACCATACGCTCGTCAAAGTTGGCTTGATGTCATGTAGTCTTTTCTTTCTTCCATCTTAAGCTTACGGGTCGCAGACTCCGGTCATCACATACGCTTCGCATTCGTGAGCGCAGGCTAGTGAATGCATGAATGGTCTGGATAGATAATTGATAATGCATGTATAGAGGATTAAAAACTTTCGGTCCTGATCCAATCACGACCCCCGCCTGATGATCATCACATTGCAGATACGAACAAAGCTGGCAATCCCCGATGAAACTTCTTTCCAAACAAGATGTTTGGCGTCTGAACGCTGCAGAGGTGAAGAGTCGCAGCCCAACATCAGCGAATGCGAGAACTGTGTTCACCTCGAGGGACGCCCACGGTTCTCATGCATGTTTCAACAGCAGCCGCGTGAGTGATGTGCGACAAGCCCAATCGGTAATGCTTCCAGCAACCCTTGTTCAACATCTGCATGCCTCATCTTTGTAACTTTATCCGATATTAACGGCCCTCTGTATCCCTGCTCTCCAATCCCCAGGCATTCTTCCTACAGTGACATCTGACACGCAGGCTAATCACGATCTACAGCATTTTGCCGAGCGCCACATCATCTCAGTGCCGCCCTATCAGCGCCCCTCACAATCAGGTCGCCCATGATTCTTCCCTCTACCCCTGGCATCGAAACCTGCTGCCCCAGGGCTCTGACCATCCGGATGGAGTCCTCCGTCCGGCAGAGACGTGCGCTGAGCCCACTCGCCGCGCCGCGCGAATATTACGAGCTGCACGCGTCTGAGCAACCGCGGTCTTTGTCTTGATACGCTGCTTGCTGACGGAGCTGCTGCCGGTCATCGAGCAAGCGCGCCATCCTCAACCATGTTCACCATCCAAGCCTCTTCAAAAACATGGTGCGGCTGCGGGCCTCCCGATGCGTTCCAAATTGCTCTTTCCAACGCCCAGCGGGCTAGGACATTGCGTGCAGCTGCAACCTTCAATAGCCGACAGGGTACACGATGCTTCACTCCCCCGCTCGCCGTTAGGGTCGGTCGTTAGACAACGTTAGTGGGTGGGAAACGTGAAATGACTTGAACCCGAAAAGTGACATGTCATCGTGGAGCACGGCTGCATGCATGGAGCACAGCTCGAAACGCAACCCAACGTGCCAACGTGTGCGTCTGCAAGTCCTCGGTGCAAATAAACTTCGCCGGACGCCCGCCGGCGCGCGCCACACAGCTCGCTAGTCAGCCAGCACGGAACTCTCTGCGACGTGTCCAGCACAGAAGAGGGCTGGCGTCGCCTGCAACTGTCAGACCACGCTGCAGCGACAGGGAGGAAGGTGCGCTGATCGTCGTGAGTGGCCCGGCTGCGAGACGGTTAGGGGATGGTGCCGGATGGCGCGCATGCAGTTTTAATCATGTGACTTAGCGTCTGCTGGAGCTGTTTGAGAGGAGGGTGCTGCTTTAGGGTTGGTGGCATCGCGACTTGGCGGAGTTGTGGGAGATAATTGGCGCGGATGAGATGAAGCTGGAGAGAACTCTGCTGAAGGTTTTCACGATGTGAGGTCAAGAGCTCGGAGCAGACACGTGTATTTGTTTGCATTCAGGTCTGGTGCAAGTATCCAATGCGTGACCTTATGAATGTATTGCAAAGACGTTGTTTTTCCAGAACGTTTGTGTTGGAACCAATCATAACTTGTGAAATCCGTGCACCTGTCACCACTCACGCCTTCATCGACACCACGGCAGGCAACACCCACCCTCAGTGGTACTTTGCGTCGATGGTCCCGTACTTGATGCCGTTGACTGTGAAAGAGTACTCAATCGTAGACTCTACAAAGATTTCCAACTCGAAGCTAAGCTTGTAATACGCTTTGCCAGAAGGGCTGTACTTAAGCACAAACTCCTCCTCTGGCACTGTTCTCAGGTCGACTTCTAGGTCAACGAGCTTGTACACCGACTATGACTGGTTAGTAAATATTCCGCTGTGTATAATCTGGGTCAGTCTACTCACCTTCTCTGAGGCACGAGTAGCAGGCTTGTCTGCATCTGAAGCTAGTAGATCTACTGTAATGCGTCTCTTAGCTCCGACCCAGAAATCTGTGCTGAAAGAGGAAGACGAGTGAACAGTCTCAGAAGTGGAGAGATCCTGACCCTTCTTCAGACTCCAACACACCTGGCTGGAGGCCGTCTTTTTGTGGGTGTACGGGCAATAGTACGCATCGATCTCTCGGTGTTTCCTGCGATCGAACGGCTCGGCGCATTCTTTGCCGTAGCTTCTGCGACACTTGCGATTCTTGATAGGTTTACGACCGTCACCTTCAAGACCCTTTGCCACTGCGCCGCGGACAACAGCTGACCAGCTGTGGCCGTTGTCAGCTCGTGAGAAGAGTGCGTTTGGGCCTACTTACGCATACGCCGGTCGAACCGCTTCGAGTCCGTTGAGTTCAGCGAAGTCTTTGATTTTCTCGTACATGTATGGCGACTCAGAGAAGCCGCCGACCATGATGATGTACTGTGATCGATGAGCCATTGTTCACCAAAGTTTAGAGGTGCTCTTACCTTTGGCTGAACCTTGCCGCTTAGTCGAGCTTGTTTGATCTGACCGAGGATAAGCTCGTAGGTACGGCGGATGGGGAACTCGAACATCTCTTGCATGTGCTCGCTAAAGGATTGTTAGATTGGAACGTGTAGGTAAAGATGTAGAGGGTGCTTACGCAGTGATCTTGATCTCGCCATCAGAGATACCTCGCGATTCGTCATCATCAATGGCACTCAAAGGAGGAGGGAGACGCAAGTAGTTGGTCTCAGTACCGGAGAAGCCGCTCTTAGCCTCTAGAACGAAGTCTTGAGCCATCTGTCCGAGCTTTTTAGACATTGAGGTGCGGGGGATCTCGTGGCTCCTGCAGCCTGCAATCTTGACGAAGTCTTCAGTCCCGAGACGCTGCTCAAGCCATTTGAGAAAGCCACGATCCACAAAACTACCTCCGCATTGGTCACCGGCACCAACAGTGGCTTCTTCTAGGATTGTTGGCTCAAGCTCGGCGACGCTGTACGAAATTAGGTCGACAGTCCCACCCCCCATGTCGCAGACGATGAACCCATCGCCAAGAGCAAATTGTGCATCTTGTGCGCTACCTCGAAGCGATTTAATGGTGTAGAGAGCGGCAGCCTCCGGTTCGGTGATTGTTATGGTCCGCTTGAGCTTGGGAAACCAAGACTGATCGAAACCTGCCTTGCGAAGAGCTTGGTGTGTCCGGGCTTTAGCAGCGTCAGACCAGACGGCAGGAACTGTAATGACTAAAGTGATCGGGAGAGTCCTCCAAAGCTGTTTGCCATACTGAACGTCTAGATTCTTGATCAGATGGTGCTTCACCTGCTCGAGGAAATCGGCAACAATCTGGACAGCATTGCGCGGAGTTCGAGTGATTGCAACCACGTCTTGCTCGACCTTCGCTGCTTCTCCAACCGTATGTGAGTCGAGCTCCAACTTGGTCCACATGTGACGTTGGGCATTTGAGGGAATGAGCGAGCCCCACTGCGTACCATCTGGCAGGTATGCGATCTCGCTAGGAACCTTCTCCTTGGTACCAATCTTGCTGTGTCGAGAAGGCCAGTCCTTGATAACTTCGATGTGCTTCTCAAGTAAGCCTGTATCAGAAGTTTCGCAGTACGACACGCCTTTACTGTCAGAAATGCGTCAATACTGACGAGAGTCTCCTCACATACCTGTGTACGTCGTGCCGTAGTCGACGCCAATGACAAGTCGATTACCCAACATGGTGGCTATTGTTGAGGTGTTGTCTGGCGTAGTCGCGGGTGACTGAGGGTAGAGAAATATGAGAGGGCTGAGTGAAAGGTGCCACAATACCAAGGTAGAGATAGGGATGCAGCAGGTGAGTTGACGTTTCTTGGTCCGGTGAGGTGAAGGTGAAGTCAGGCGAGCTGTCTCTGCGCACACTCTTTACAAAGACTGCCCCACTCACCCAATCATAAGACGCTTTTGATAAAGAAGACTTCGACGCAACTCGAAAGAAAACTTTTGCTGGTCGTCTACACCGATGTTGAATTCAGTCACGAAAGCCGTAAGTGACCCTCTATCGTCAGCAGCCAAGCCAATCTCTCACCATGACTTCACAGATTGACAAGATTGTGGGAGCATCCAAGCAAGCCAACCCCACCGCCGACGCTCCAGCCAACATCGAACTGAAGATGGCTGAGCGCATCGAGCGTGGAAAATCGAATGCCAGGAATAACAGCATGCCCAAGCGTGCAAGCGGTGCCGCGCAGATCAAACCTTATGCGCACAAGAGGATGGCTCTTGACCCTCAAGAAGAGGTGTCTATTTTAAGGGCCATGCTTACCGACAGCGAGATTGAGCTTGAGAACGTCACAACGGAGCACAGACAGCTCAGAAGCAAGTGGAAGAAACTCTCAGATGAGCGTGACGGCCAAGATGATGCACGGAAAGATTGCGAAGCCCAGCGCGACTTCCACATAGGAATCATGCAAAACATCCTGACACACTATGTTAGTCCCTACGCTTCCCAATACCACATGATGCCAGAACGATGGACAGACCAAGACATATACAGAGTCATGAGGAACTTGAGCCGCGATGCTCACGAGGCTGCTTCGTTGAGAGCTCAGATCGATGGCTTGAACAAGGAAGTGAACACTCTGCAACACGAAGTTCGGGCCCTGCAAATTGACATGTTGTCTAAAGTCGAGAAGATCAAGGCGGTGAGCGACGAGGAGTTTGCACAAGACTTCCGGAACATTGTGTCAACGGTCAAGACATTGAGCCGCGAGGTCCGTTTTACCAACCAGCAGGACAGTCTCGACACCATTGCATCCGGTACCCTGCTCATTGGTGTTTCTCGGAACCAATGGGAGAACCGAGCCAACAAGAAGTCTCTGACCGAGGCATGGTTCTGGTCTATTCTGATTGACAAGGTCTTTCGATCTCCATTCGCAATCCTCGGGGAGCGATGTGATATCCTCAGTGATGTCTGGCAGAAGCTGTTCGGTGCGCAACACTGCCATGGCTGGCCAAGCCCAACTATCCTCTCTGAAACCTGGCGCTACACGACGATTGATCAAATGTTGGAGAAGACTGAACAGGGTATCGGCGAGACTGGTAAAATGAGGCCACAGTATAAAGACCTTGAGGAAGACATCGTCAGCATCCGCAACAGCATCGTCCAGGCGCTCCAGTCCGGCTTGTCAGCGGAGTCCTCCGAAAAGAACTTGCCAGTGATGATGAAGCTTATCGAAAAAGCATTCGCTTTGATGTCAAGGATGGTATTTCAGCGTGCGCGTTTTCAGGTCACCTACCCCCAGGTTGGGACTGCCTTCGACCAGCGAATTATGATGCCTCTCTCAAGTCCCGAAGGCGACTGCACTACTGGCGGCATCGTGTCATTCGTCGTGAATCCAGGACTCACGAAGTGGGGTGATGCACATGGCGCAAACCTCGACGAGCAATACGACATCGTGCCTGCTCTGGTCAACGTCAAGCCCACTGGTCCAGTCCAGGATGCATCCTCGCGCTGAGCCTTTGTTGAGCTTCCAGATACGGACAAGAACGTGTATCTATACACAACAGACGGTACATACGCTGTGCATGAGGGTGGCATGACAATTCAGACAGATGGGCGACGAGGAGATTGAGTGCATGTAATGGCGGGTCTATGCATCTGATGGAGGATCGCTCTCTAAGCGTCGCCAGGACAAGGGGGGTTTCCAAGCAAGACAACAAAGAATCTGATGGAAAAGTTTCATGAATAAAAGACTTTTCTCATGGTGACTGTATCTGTGAGACCTAAAGCCATGATGAACAGATGATCGATCGTGATCGCCGCGGGAGTGCACGTTCACCAAGTCGCGCTCGAATTTGACTAGCGCGATTCACGCGTCGTGGAATCAATATGGCATCGTCACGATTCTTGCGAGCACCAGCACCAAAGCTTACGTCTTGCTCTTCTCGCGCCCTCAGCCCTCAGAAGGCCTTCTGTTTTTTTTTGTACCAGCATGCCCACGACGCAATGACCCTCGACCTACCCTGATACCCCCGCAAAACCTCTTTACGCGTCTTCCCGGCGCGACTTCGTCGACATTATCACGCACGCCGAGCGTGCCCACACACCTCACAGACCGCGACCATGTACCTCCCGCGGAACCTTATAGCGCACCTCTACCAGAACCTCATAAAACGAACACACGCCGCAGCCCCACCGGTCCTCCTTCTTGTCGCCCTTGAACCAGACGCGCTCTGCGCGTGTCGAATCCTCACCGCTTTACTCAAGCGCGACTACATACCGCACAAGATTCAGCCCATTGCTGGCTATGTCGACCTTTCACGCGCAGCAGATGAGCTGGTACGACCCATGCGGACGACGGAGGGTGGAAGTGGGGGTGTTGTCGTGTGCTTGGGTGTTGGAGGCATGATTGACATGGAAGAAATCCTGGGCATGGACGTGGACGAGAACGGCCAGGGAGGGACTGGAGACGTTGAGGTCTGGATTCTCGATGCACGGCGGCCGTGGAACCTGGCGAACGTGTTTGGGACACCGATTGCCGAAGATTCAACGACTGGCGAGCTGGTACGGCGGCAACCTGGTGTGGAGAAGGGCAGAATCACGCAATCATATCAGAGTCTAAGAGGAGGTGTGATAGTTTTTGACGATGGAGACATTGAGGAGGAGCTCCAAGAGGCGAGAACTGCTTACTGCGGGCTTGAGGAAATGCCGGAGGTGGGCGAAGACTCTGGCGACGAAGGGGATGGTCACGACGAGGATGCACCAGCATCTGGCCAGGCGCCAAAAAAACGAAAGTCGTGGAGCGACCGAGACGATTCAGACGAGGAAATGTCGGAAGATGATCGGCCACGGCAGAGGCTACGAAGCAATTCGGTAAGGCATTCAATGACGACTCGAGAGCCAGGGCTGACGCAACACTAGGGAGGCTCTATACCGTCATCTCCAGGTCGACGACCAGCGCGGCGAGGCCTGATGATCGAGAACCAGCTTGGTGGCTCCTCCGACTTCTCACGGTCAGACTCACGAAGCCGCTCAGCATCTCCGTCGATAGTACCTCCGAAGGAATTGTCAGTCAAGAGCCTACGAAAACAACTCTTGGTCATGCGCAACAAGTACACGAACATCCTCGACAAGTACTACCAACTTGGCGCCTCATACGCAGAACCTGTCTCGTCCATAGTGTATGCTCTGGCGTCAGAACTCGGCCGCGAGGACAATGATCTTCTTTGGAATGCAATAGTGGGCGTCAGCAGTCTAGAGTTATATGGACGAACAGGTAGCGGTGTCGGGCTGAACCCCCTCTCGGCGGCTGGTGGCTCAGCAGGCTGGAACGGCAATCGAGGAGACCAGATTCGCTCCGTGTTCAGGGACGAAGTACGGCGACTGAACCCAGTCACAGATCCACAGGGAGTAGCTCGTGATGCAAGTCTGGGTGACTCGACTGGCGTCATTCCAACCAGTGCACGTTCGGCAACGGACAAGTCGATACGGTTGTCACCAGAACCTCGCTTCCTCCTTTTACGACATTGGTCTCTCTACGAGAGCATGCAGCACTCACCCTACCTTTCCGCAAAACTGCACATGTGGAGCGAACAAGGGCAGAAGCGTCTGAACAAGCTGCTAGCAAAGATGGGCGTCTCCCTGAACGAGTGCAAGCAGAATTACACACATATGGACATGGAGCTAAAGCGCGGTCTACGAGAAAGACTACTCAAATTTGCGCCCCAATACGGACTGGATGGCCTCGTTCCCCCACCACCACGAAGCGGCGACATGAAAGATGGCTGGGGCTTCGTCCGCTGTTGGGGCTGGAAAGCTTGTCTCTCCGCGGTCGATGCGGCCGTTATCCTCGGTGCCATCCTCGAAGTCGGCGACGCGAAATCTCTCTCACAGTCCTCCTTTGAGCCCACAAACTTCGTCGGCACGAACGATCACGGCGACACAATCGCTGCTGCAACCCAAGAAGAACAGGATGAGGCGCAGGAACACATCGTAGCGCGTTTCTGGACGGCCTACGACGCCTTGGGCCAGGTTGACAAACTCGTCCAGCACATCTCCACAGCACAGCATCTACACCGGGCAATTCTCCGCACAGGCACTGCTCTCATCGAGAAGAAGCAGATTCGCCACCTTCGCGCCTTTCGCATGGCCGTCGTAAAAGAAGGCCCAGACGTTCAACTCTTCACGCACCCAGGCGCGCTTACCAAACTCGCGCTCTGGATTGCCGAGGCAATTGTCGAATTAAACGGCACCAAAGGCAAGAACCGCGGCTCTGAACTGGTAATGGCGGGGTTGGACGATAGTCGGGGATTGTACGTGGTTGTTGGCCTCGGTGGCGGCGGGGCGACAGAGAGCGCGAAGGAGAGAATGCAGAAGAGGGAAAAGAAAACGAAAGAGAAAGAAGAGAAGAAAGCGAAGAAGGAGGCAGAGCAGAGGAAGAAGAGAGAAGCTAAGCGGCAACGTCTCGAAGCTGCTGGGCTTGATGAAGATGAAGTCGAAGACGACACCGAGGAAGAAGACGACGAGTCTGAGGAAAGCGAGAGCGAGGACGAAGATGACCAAAAAGACGGCAAGGGGAGGAACAGATTCGGTAACGCGTTCCAAGAAGTTGTACGAGAGACGGGTGCGAGGGTACGCATGGACTCGTTCGAAGCATGTGTCATCGAGATCAGAAAAGAGGATCTCAGTGGTTTCCTGGAGAGGCTAAGTATGAAGGCTGTCGTTGGGTAGGCTCGTCTATTGTTCGCAACGTGGTTTTGATCTACTTTTGTGGGCTTGGCTGGTTAGTGGAAGGCACGGTATGACATGGCATGGCATCACGAGGCGAGGCATAGCTCGGATTGGAGTACCCCCACCCCCACGGCGTTTTATTATTTGGCATATGTAGCAGCGGTGAGATTTGCGTTTGTTTGAGCATAGCGCGTTATAGCAATGGATCTATTCTCATCTCGAACATGGCGAGTGCAAGTCCGGGCGGAAAGAGCTGTGCTGACTATAAATCAATGGCACCGGATACACGGCGACTTCGCAACCATCGATAGCAGCCTGACTCGTCCCTTTGCGGGGTCACCTCATATCAACTCCAACACAAGTCCACACATGACAGATGACAGTATGTCGAGCCCACATCTGTGGCGTGGACCTCATTCATTTCATTACAAGACATATCAAATACTGGGTATCACTTTATCAGAATCCACCATAATAAAAACCAGGGTTCTCCTGAAGGAAGGAATCATACACTACACCGCCAGGGTGTATCACACGACCTCCTTCGGGTCCCGCACAAGCGTATCCGTACTACTCCTGCCATCCGTTCTCTTGCTGCGCGGCGTCTCCCACCCGCTGAGCCGCCCGTTACCCCCCTCGACTTTGACGTGGATATGCGTTTCGACCTGGATATCTCTCCCGGCGCTGTCGCTGCTGCCTCGCGATTCGCCTCCGGAGCCCTTTGTTGTCGTTTCGAGCGGGAAGTCGCCGTTGTGGCTGGGTAGGGGGCGGGAGCGTGCGCTGCCGATGGTTGGGTAGATGCGTGGCGTGCTGTGTGTGTTGCGGCGGTGCGAGGAGAAGACTCCCGGGAGACATTTGGTCATCAGGGGCCGCAGGAGGGGCAGGCATGAGCAGATGATGCCGACGTTTGTTTCGACGGAGCTCCAGGTTGCGGCGGCAGGGTTATCGTAGGATTGATCGGTGCTGTTGGATATGGCGACGAGGGATTGCAGGCGCAGGATCGATACGATGCAGACGCTGTAGGTTGTTAGAGCGGTGAGCTGAGATGGGTGCGTGTGGTGGTAGGGTTTGAGGTAAGGTGGGACAGAGCTGTATGTGCGGCTTTTGGGGTTGTACGGGATAGAGTAAGTGCAGATGTGAAACGCTTCGGCCCCGCTTTGCGAGTACCTGGTGTATGGAGAGAAGGAGAATGGCACTTACAAGCCACCGACAGCAAAGATGCCAATCAGAGCCGACTTCTGTCGTTTTCCGAGCTGCAGACGCCTGATCACAGGCATGGGAAGGATGATGATTGCGAAATCTGTGACAATGTTTACCCCAGCATTGGTGAACCACATGGCAAATTGGTCGATGCAGCGTGCAGGCTCCTTGGTCCAGAACGCTCGTACAGGTACGCAGGCGAAGATGCTGCCGAAGACGGTCCAGATGGTGTAGCAAACAACGACGGCGAAGAGACACCGGCATGCGACCCGGAACTTTTGGGTAGGGAACACTCGGTGGTACTGAAGAAGAATGGAGCTCTTCGTCATTCCAAGTGAGAGGTAATAGGCGATCAGAGACGCCCAGAACGACTGGCTTCGGTTAGATTTCACCAGAACGTAGCGATGTGATATCCCCTACTTTTGAGACTTTGACGTTTTCCTCCCATGACAAAGTGTCGGCATGCTTGCCCATTCCCCACTTTGCTTCTGCTCCGAATCAGCGTTGAGTTCCATTTGCAGTACACTTAACGTACGGTATGCAATGCAGACGGTAAGACCGATTGAAAAGAACTGGATCACAGTCAATTGACGTTCAGTGGGTTCTGGGTCGTTGAAGGCGTACTGTTGCGACTATGATGAGATGATCCTCGATACCCGGAGCGCGGACAATAAACCACCGTGTGTAGAGGCGTAGAAGTACACTAAGCAAGGCCAAAACAGTGAAGGCGACGGAAATATCAAAGGCTTGTCGGCCACGGGGGTTATCTTTGCTGTCCAGCATCGTAGGTACGTTCGACGATCTTCACTTGTCACAAGGAAGTGTCAGTCAACTTGCAGGTAATCAGATCGACGCGGGCTCCTCCGCCAAAAAAGATGTTGGTGTCCCGCCGAAAAGCAATGCTCGGGTCTGTTCAAGCAGCGAATTTTCTGGGGTGCGCATGCTTAATACGTGGACTGGTGGACGATGTGGGATTTGTGGAGACACGGCAGGGCGCAGGGGGTTCTACTGCAACGTGCACAGTACGACGTACTGGAACGACGACTTGGCTAGCCATGTATACGTGCATTAGTCTTGGAACTGCAGTTCTCTCGGACAGTCAGCATTGGCTGATTGTATTGCAGTGAGTCATGTCCAGCCACGAACGTTGTTGGAAGAAGGTGGTGTGCACAGTACCTCCCTGCTTCGCTCCGGCCGAGGGTATTTGCCTCTCTGCACGGAGCATTGCAAGGTAGCAAGATGGTGGCGAGTAGTTGTGGACAGACTACGCTGTGAGGATTAGATCAATCGCAGTCTCCAGTGACGCTCAGGAGACCCTCTCGAGCACTGTAGCGGCTATGCTTCATTTGGGAGTACGGACAAGGTCTTACCCAGCTTGTGGGTCAAGGGGATAGGCGCAGATCCAACCAGCCCTGTACAGATCTGCTACACGAGGTGGCACGACCATGACCACATGGGCAGTCGAAGAGTTCGAAGCGTCTGAGGCTAACATGTGCAATACTATGTGTTGATAGTGCGAAGCCAAGTGGTGAAGGTTTGTCTCCTGCATTAGCACTGGTGGATAGTCTGCAAGCCTCACTCTGTTCCTGAGGAGAGCAACCACTTAGTCGGAATCGTACAACAGCATCCAATGACCGGCGAAGATTAGCGAAAGTGGTGGCCCACTGGTATTCTGGTCGACGTCTGAGAGCGCGGCAGCGTTGAGGCAACGTGTGGACGTGGCAGTGAGGGAGTTTCGCATGCTTCTGGAAACAGGGCTCTTGTGCCACAAGACGACCATGCGGTTGAGGTCCTTCCCTGCAGGCTGATCTTTTGGTGTTCGGTTGCAGATGCATATTGGTCGCAAAGCGAATTGACGTTTTGCAAGTGTGGACCGCATCGGCGTCTACAGGGATACCACCCTGGTTCTGATTACGCGATGCGGCGGCCCGGGATCCTGGCTTCCCAACGCCGAGAGAGCCGAAGGTACCGCGGGAGACTATTCTTATGACAGGAAGGTGAATCGTCCGGCCTTTACGCCCAGCGAATTGGAATTGGTGTCGGGAAAGGTGCTGGAAATAGGCGCGCCGTGTCGCAGCAGGGGCACCCGAGGTGGAAATTTTTGCAGCATCCTTCGCGCATACCACATCTTGGGACGGCTCGGCCAAAGCTGTGGATCAGCGAACTTGCAAATGATGCGCTGCACATCATCCCAAGCACGTGTGTCGCTCCAACGAACTATCGCCTATTGACTTGCGTGCTCAATGTGGTGTTGATGGACAGTCTGCTGATCGATTAAAATAATGCTCTACAATGATCAGCATGGCAAGCGCCGCTGGAGTTGTCAGATTACTGGTGCAAGACCTGCTAAATCAAACCTCCGAAGACAGAGTTTTGACACCTTTGGAGACGCCCATTAAGGTTTACATGGTCGCCGTGGGGGCGGAAGGGCCACGGGAGCGGACACTTTGCTGCACCGTCGTCTATTTGCTGGGTGTGGCCCACAAAATCTCTCTTGAACTGATCGTGGATGGAGCTTCTTTGCTAAGATTGCAATGATGGCGACTGCAGTTCCTTGGTCATGACCTAACATGTGTATCGAGCATGCCCGAGCATGTAGTCTGGATGCGGCAAATCACCGAGTCAGGATCAAACCGGGCGCCTGGCCGGTGCGGTCATGGCGACATGGATTTCACCGGATGCTCGTGCTTGCTTCCGAAGCGTGCTTTGAGATGATCGCGTCTTCGGCGGTCGCCGAGATGACACGTGAAGTGAGCTTTGAATGTCTTGTCCTGGCTGAGACATGGTAAGGCCGATCCTTCACACAGCTGACAAGGAACTCTCTCTCTCTAGGGGTCAGCAACTTCGAAGCATGACTGAGGTTGAATACTACCTCTGATCAAGGCTGCAGAAAGTCCTAATGCGGAAAGTATGTACACCTATCTATCACCAATACATGCGGCAAGCCTTGACTGCTGCTCGCTTTCGCCGGCGCTTACGAATGACTCGCATGGCTTGTTAATGTCAATACGACACTGTTGTGATTAGTGAAGGATTCGATGATGTTGCAAGATGTCGAACAAGTAACGCCGAGCGCTTACCTCCATCACCCCAGATTCACGCCGTCAACCTAAGTCTGGCCAGACCACGTTCTTTCCTCCTCCTATTCGACTGTGCCACAATCTTCTCATCTAGACAAAACCACCACTTCCTGTAAAACGTCTCACCCACCTCCCATGCCTCCTCGACAAACTCATTTCCCTGCCCCCACGCAACAGAGTTACCATGCACTAACAAGCCCCCGCCATCCTCGAAGTCGTCTATATCACAAATAAGCCGAGTGATTGCTGTACTCTGCCCGGGGGAAGATGAGGTGCCAAAGCCGCCCAAGCAGGGCCACTGCGTCTCATCGTCTTCTTCACGGGCAACGGGTGGACGCAAGTGGCTCGGCATGGCCAGCAGGCAGATCAGCTTCTGTCGCATTGTGGGCCAGGGCAGGAGGTCGAGAGCTGGGTGGTGTGGGATGAGGAATTGTGCGGGCACGGGGTGGAGGTTCGAAGGGAGAGAGGGAGGGAAGCATGCCGAGGAGGGCATGACATGCATGTGCGATGGGTCCCAGAGGCTATGGCTGATATTAAGCTCTGTGGCGATGGAGAGCAGCGTCTGGGCTAGGTTCATGAGTGGCATAGTGAGTATGCCGCCGTCCCGTGTCAGTGGGAAGCTGAAGGTGGGTGATGTAGGTGTTTGCCGACTGTCTGTGAGGTCTTGGGTGGATGGCAGCGGTGTTGGAAGGTTGGTGAAGTCTGACAAAAGCAGTCAGTAAGGACTTTGAAAGCATCGGAAATAAGTGCATACCATTGAAGCTTTGCACTAAGGCTGCGTTGAAGGTGTCGTCATGGATCGCAAAGCCCGTTAAATCATCTTCACACGATCCATTGATGAGTTGTTCGACACCATTCTCATTCTCGAGCAGCTCTTGGACTGCGTCGAGACTTGTGGGGGTGACGGAACTTGAGCTGGCGTTTGGCGAGGCAGCACCACTGCTGGTCGAGCGCTGGCCAACGAGACCCTCCAGACTCTTGGCCTGCGCTTCCAGTGCTGCGATCTTCTCTCTACGTCGTTGGCCTAGAAACGTTAATACACTTGAGGATTCGAGATGATGTAATGGAAGACGTACGATACCGTCTCTGAGCTAAGACGTTCAGCGCTCTCTTTCGGTCTGGATCGCCCAGATCAGGCACTTCTTTGGGGCTACAACGCTTCTGGATGCGACCTGCAGGCATGTCGTTATGATCTGAGGGCTTGGTAATGTGTTTGGAGTGTATTGTGGAAGTAGAGTGGACCGTTGATGTTGGGTTATAATGGCGAGCATAGAGCATAACGTTATGCTCATAAAGGCGCTAGACGGATCTGGCACGCCAAAGCGAGTTACGACGACCGTCAGCAGCTAGCATCACCAGTAGTAATTGGCTGATGCTTCAACATCTCAGCAACGATGTTTCGGTAAATCGCTGCCTGCTCCAGCTTACACAACGTTAGCATCTAGGGCAAGATGTAAGGTAAGGCATGTCTGTGTAGTAGCATGTATAAAGCATGCAAAGGCGCGCAGATGTAGAGAAGCATCAAGGAAGCCTACTTTGTCAAACAAGACACAATCGAGTTCAACCACATCAACATGTCTCACAATTCACGCAGCGAGTCCAGTTCACTCCTCAAGCAGGACAAGCAGGGCCTCACACCAGCGACCGAGCCCTCGGACAAGCCACTCTCGACAAGCACACGCTACGCCATCAAAGCCATCTCATACATGCGCCTCGCTGCAGGCGCCGCATGTCTCATCGCACCGCAATGGACGTGCGCAAGTTTCTTCAAGTACGACGTCCCATCTGGATCGGCGCTGCTTGTGCGCATGGTGGGAGCGCGCGACGGAGTGCTAGGAGAGCTGTTGCTTAGCGCTCCAGATGAGACTGCTGGCGATGGAGGCAGGAATGAGATTAGGAGGGCCATCTGGACGGGGATTATGGCTGATGCGATTGATATCGTGAGTCTGGCGTATACTGTTGCGCTGGGGCAAGCGGGGATGAGCACAGGGGTATCAGCCGGGGTGGGGGCTGTGGTGTCTCTGGGACTGGCTGCTTGGGTGTTGAGAGGCTTGCGGTGATATATTGGGGGTACTTGTGGACAGATGTGATGAATATGTCATAAGACGATTTAGTTGTATGTCAATTGCATGTCGTTCTGGTCGGACTTGGGTGCTTAATTGGTAGAGATTGACTCGTGACTGCGCGCTGTTGACACGCGTGCGCCACGTGCAGCGGGGCTTGTTGTGTGGCGCCCTAGCAACGAAACCTTGATTGGGACACAAACACGACGACGAAGACGAAGAAGACGACAACGACGATAACGACAACAACAATACGACACGATACGACGCGACGAAAGTCCATGAACGGCAGCTCGCAGAAGTACCGTGCGCCCTTTGCGCCGCTCAACACGCTCTCGTCCCCGCAGAAGCCGGCGTACGCCCAGCCTGTTTCGCCGGCGCCATCTTCTTTCTACGGCGACGACAGCTCGCTGTTTGACGAAGCCTCCAGTCCCTACGCCCCGCCGCCCTCCACACACAGCACGCATAGCAAAATGGTGCGAGAAAGAGAACCCTCAGCGCTGCCACAGCGCCCGGAGCAGCCCAAGCCCAAGCCTGCTCCCGCACCAGGCGTCATGGACCGCACAGCAGCAGCACCGCAGTTCGGGCAAGCGAGTCCCCTGCGCAACCCACTGAGGCAAGACAGACCCAAGCACGCACACCTGTTCAACGTCCCCAGGCCTGGCCAGCCCCGCCCAGAGCATCATCAGACCACCGCCCGTGTGCCCAACCCACCCCCCGCCCCGGCCTTCAAGGCGGCGCCAAAGCCTCCCAAGCTGGACGCCTTTGGCCGCCCCATTGACGATGACCTGTTTGAGATTCCAGCTAGCAGCTTCCAACCACGCCAAGCACAGTCGACGAGCGTGCCTGTACCTCGTCCCTTCAACCCACCCCCTCGCACCGTGCAGCCGCCCCCGCGGTCTCTGTACTCGTCCATCGGCCACGACAACGGCTTCCAGCCAGTCAACAAGGGCGCACACAATCCCCTGCAGGATGTCCGCAAGACAGTCATTCTGGACGACGAGGACGACTTCGATCCTGACAAAGCCGTCTTCGCCGACCGTGGCCGCTTCGGCGCACCTGACCTAGACGCCTACGTTGACCAGGGCCAGGCCAGTGAGAACATCAAGGCTCTCCTCGAGGGAGCTCTGGACGACGACGACGAGAAGATTCCACGCACACGGGGGCGCAAGAAGAAGAAGCAGCAGCAGCAACGGGCAAATGACGCTGCTGCCTCGCTGGCCGACCGGCTTAAGGCGCTGGACGTTCAAGACGAGGCAGCCAAACCAGAGCCTGAGGAAGAAGAGGCTGACGACGACGAAGATGACGGCTTTGTCGACGGCCTCAAGGTCAGCCTGTTGCCCCACCAAGTCGATGGCGTTTCGTGGATGATTGAAAAGGAGACTGGGGCACACAACAAGCGAGGCAAGCTGCCAAAGGGTGGCATTCTGGCAGACGACATGGGACTGGGCAAGACTGTGCAGTCCATGGCACTCATTCTCTCCAACCCTCGACCAGAAAAAGGCGTCGAGCCCGAGAACAAGAAGAACAAGATCCTAGACGTGGTTGGCAACGGCACTCTTGTTGTCGCACCCCTGGCCCTGATCAAGCAGTGGGAGTCGGAGATCAACACCAAGGTTGCAAAGACCCACGCAATGAAAGTTCTGGTGCACCACGGCCCCAACCGCACCAAATCCGCCGATAAGCTGAAGCAGTACGATGTCGTCATCACCACATACCAGGTCCTCGCCTCGGAGCATGCTCAGTGTGGAGATGGCCCCGATGGGCTCAAAAAGGGGTGCTTTGCTGTTCACTGGTATCGCACGATGCTCGACGAGGCACATACAATCAAGAACCGCAACGCGAAGATGACAAAGGCGTGCTACGATATCCGCTCACATTACCGTTGGTGCCTGACCGGTACACCCATGCAGAACAACCTTGACGAGCTGCAGAGTCTCATCAAGTTCCTCCGCATCCAGCCATACTGCGAAATGTCCAACTGGAAAGACTCTATTACGGGCCCCATGAAGAACGGTCGTGGCAATCTGGCCATGCGCCGACTCCAAATCTTCCTCAAGGCTTTCATGAAGCGTCGAACAAAGGACGTGCTCAAGAAAGACGGAGCGCTGACATTTGGCGGCAAGAACAAAGACGGCGCTGACAAGCCAGCTTTCCAGATCGTTGCGCGAAACGTCGAGACCATCATAGGAGAGTTCACGACTAAAGAGCGCGCTTTCTACGACCGCCTGTCTACCCGTGCCCAGGATCGTCTCGAGGAGCTGATGGGTGGCGAGAAGCAGGACTACATTGGAGCGTTGGTGCTGCTGCTTCGTCTGCGCCAGGCGTGCAACCACCCGGACCTCACCAAGAGCAACGTCAAGGATGACAAGGACGCGCTGACTACTGGATCGAAATCGGGGACCCAGACTGGTTTCCAGACGCCTCGCAAGACTTCCAGGGGCGACGACGCTGATGATCTTGCCGATTTGCTCGGTGGCTTGAGTGTCGCGACCAAGCGGTGTGATCTATGCCAGCGAACGCTAAATCGAGATAACGCTGCAGCTGGTGCGATTCGTTGCAACGATTGTGAGGAAGACCTCAATGCTTCGTCTAGGAAGTCGAAGAAGCACAAGAAGAAGCATCGTAAAGACAAGTACAGGTCTGAAAAGGCCAAGTCTGACAAGGTTAAGAAGCCCTCGAAGCCACTTGTCATCGACGACGACGACGAAGATGAGGAAGACGACGTTGTTCGACCGACCAAGTCTTCTCGTCAACGCCGTGTGGTTATAGACAGCGACGACGAAGAAGAGCAGGGCGAGTGGCTGGTCCCTGAAGACCAGCAGCACTCTGAGGATCTTGGCATTGCTGGCGGTACAGACGACGAGAACGCCGAGGGTGGCGGCGACACACTGGCCTCTATCGACTCACAAGCCACAGAGAGCGTCGACGATAGCAAGAGCAACCTTGACTCCTTCATCGTGCACGACACCGATAGCGAGGACGAAGCGCCAGTATTCCGCAAGAAGCTCTTCACGAAGTCCCCAGCTCGAAGCGCAAACGTTGCGTCCGACTCTGAAGATGACTCGGCAACGCAAGTAGACTCGGACTCAGACACTGGCTCAGAAGATACCGAGGAGGATGAGGACTCTGCCACAGACGACTCTGATCCCGACTCCTACAACACATCCTCCCTGATTCCGTCAACTAAAATCCGACAACTCCTCAGTATCCTTGAGAAGGAGACACCAGATCACAAAGTCATCGTCTTCTCGCAGTTCACATCCATGCTCGACCTCATTGAGCCGTTTCTCAAGCGCGCAGAGTTTGCCTTCACGCGCTACGATGGAAGTATGCGCAACGACCTGCGAGAAGCTAGTCTTCACAAGCTCCGAGAAGACAAGAAGACGCGTGTGCTGCTGTGTAGTCTGAAATGCGGCAGTCTCGGGCTCAATCTAACAGCCGCATCGCGAGTCGTCATCATGGAGCCCTTCTGGAACCCAGTAAGTCCACTCAGATCTCCAACTGGTAAGAAACTGTTCGAACACATACTGACGCCCACCCCCAGTTCGTCGAAGAACAAGCAATAGACCGCGTCCACCGCCTCAACCAAACCGTCGACGTCACCGTCTACCGCCTCTCCATCCACAACTCGGTCGAAGAGCGCATCCTCGAGCTCCAAGAAGCGAAGCGAAAACTCGCTCAGGCGGCCATCGAAGGCGGCAAAGCCATCGGCAAGCTCTCCATGAAGGATATCCTCAACCTCTTCAAGCGCGAGGCAGAGTACGATCATACTAATGTAGATGCGGTAGAGCAGCAGGACATCTTTGCTAAGAGGAGGGTGCTTGATGCCAAGGAGGAGGTGGGTGGACAGGGGGAGGCGACGGATCGACGGCCCGCGAGGAAGGCGGGGAGTCTAGGGTTGGGACGGAAGCGTGCTGAGGATAGTGTCTACGGCAGGAGGTAGTAGGGTTGATTACGAGGGCGTTCTAATTGCATATGTTTTCATAATGGGAAGCGTGGGCATGATAGACGGACGGCGTTGTGGGGGATAGTCTTGTTTTACTTCAATGTCTCTTTTCAATCCGTGCGTTCTCATTCACTTTTCTTCCTGGCCTTGTGTCAAGTGCGCTTTATGTTGGAACTCGACCTTTGGCGTTATACTTTTGGCTTTGCCGAATGTAACAGACACAGACTGGATGTATCGATACGAAGATCATACGTTGTCTGTAGCCAATGCGTATACTTAGTGTTTGTTAGCGCTGCTTTAGCATTGTACGGCAGTGAAACACGATCTATAATCTGATGATGAGGTGCACATTACACTGGAGTACAACCAAAAAAAGGACACTGCAAATTCGAGTGATATCGCTCTGCTCCGTGTTGGTGAAGGTGGAGCTATGGCGTCAGGTGCACGGACTTGCCTCGGCCGGACTTACGCGGTGACGCTGACTATCTTCACGAGGGACCTGGAGCTTGATAGAAGCCACTCGAAGGCAACCTTGCCCTTCACAGTCACGCCTCCCTTCTTGGGCCCGTTCCGCCGAATTTGTCCATCTGCACAGCCCCAGCTCTGCCCTCATGCCACAAACCGCCATCTCGACGTATCGATAGTGCTCGGCTGGACATCGAGTCCACATCTACACCTCACCCGCTTCCTCACACCACAGCCCATACAGTCTCGCAGACTGGAGGGCTTGCTCAAATCGACACCGTCGGACTCTTTATCAGCGAGAGTAGACTTTACGTCGACCACTTCCGCCGTCTATCAGCATCTACACTCACCGCCACCATGTTCACAAGCTTCACGGGCAACACGCGGCGACCGCGCCAGGTAAACCTCTCAGGGCGTAAGACAAATCCGTTTGGAGCGCCTACTACTGGCGCTGGCTCGCAGGCTGCTGTCGACCGAGCACAGCAAGAACGCGCGCAGCGACAACGGGAACGAGATGCACTCAATGCGGCGAAGAAGATACAGCGCGTGTGGAGAGGCCACGCAGGCAGACGGAGAGTGGCGGACCATCTGCGGCAGGAATGGGATGCTGTAGAGAAGCAAGATGGCCTAGCTGATTCAAGTCTACCGTATGAAGGCGAGAAGCTAGCCCTATCGCAGTTGCAACGGCTGCTGCGGTTTGCATCAGTACGGGAACAGCAGGATCTTGAACGGATACGACATTACGGCGACCGACTACAAGAAACTCTGGAGCACGAAGATCAAGCTCGTTTCCTAGATTCATCGTGGACACTGGCGTATCTGAAATTTGAGAGGTTGCTCCTGGCGGCCTTACAGCACATCTCGAAAAGCCCAACGAAACGCCACGATGCACAAATGACTTTTGTCGGTATCCTGCTATTTGTTGCGGGACAGATTCCTGCCGAGACATCTCAGAACGCTTACCCGTACTATCGCACTCTCGCTGAGACCATATCGAATCTCGCACCCTCACTGGCAAGCACGACAGCGATTGGAGACTTAGAAGCTAGCAACGCAGAGATTGTCAATTGGCAGCAGGGCTGGGAGGTCTTCCTCGCCACCCTCATCGCACCGCTCAAGGCTGTGACTGGATACACTTTGGACGCGTACGAGGCTTTTGGCCATATCTTCATGACTATCCCACTACTAAGTTCCGACTCGGATTCACCTCTGATTGGCAGATTCAGGGACGCCTTGGCTGAGTTGATCAACTACAAGCTACTCGCTAGTGCGCTGGCTACATCGTTCAAAACTTCAGGTCTACAGTCACATCACCAGCTGAAGAGCGCGAACAGTCGCCTACGGCTGCTTGGGATGTTCATCTACTTTCATCGATACGCACACAACTTTGACTCACCAGAAGCATACGCGATACACCAAGACTTCGTTACGGTAGTGTCTCTGCTGCTGAACTCCCTTCCGGCCAACATACTAGGAGATGAGGACTCCGTCGTAGATCTTACAGACGAGGGCGACTTAGCTGCAGACAGGGTGACACAATTCCTAAGAGAGCAAGTACAGTCTCTTGTGAACCAAGAAGGTATTGGGAGTTTGTTAGCTGGATCAACGCAATCCTCCGAAGCCTCGGAAGACGAGAAGATTGAAGAGGCAAGACAGCTAGCGAACTACGCCCTCGCGTTGCTTCGTTTCTTTCCCAAAAGAGGTGATGAGATTCGCATGTGGCTCTACATTGGTCCTTCAGACAAGAACAACGCTGGACGGAAGTCGCCTGCGATCAGGTATTTCTGGGAAGCGTCAAAACGATCGTCTGTATATGCGACGATTTTCCGTGACTCGCGTGCGGCGATTGAGCTGTTGAAGACAAAGGCTTCAGATCCCAGTCCTTCAGGCCTAACACAGCACGGCTTTTGGCAGCCAGCGCAGCAAGAGGTCAACCGTGAGGCTGCTATCGCCGATGAGTGGAGAGTCATACTTGTCTTCCTCGAGTTGTATACTTTCGTGTTGAAGGTTACGGACGATGAGGAGTTCTTTGCTGCGGGGCAGCACGACGGGTTTGCAAATCAGGTCCGCGACAGTGGTCTTCCTCTCGGTGAAGTGAAGGACCTCACGACGTTTTTGAAGAACCTTGGATTCACGCTGTACTTCAATGCGGCGGATATTACGCCGGCAGAAGAGCGCGCGACGGCAAGCTCCAGTCTCAATTTCTACAGCCATCAAGTGATTGAGTCCCAGGCAGCTAAAGAGGCTCAGGAACCCTCAGTCGGTGGAGTCGCCGGCCTCAGTCTCGATTACGTCAAGGGACTGGTCACTGGACTTCTTCGCATGGTGTACGAGAGAGACTCGCGACGAAACTTCCTGCCTGCCGACCATTGGTTGATGACATCTCGTTTCGATATGACTGGTTTCATCCCAGCTGTGGTGGAAGAGGAGGAATCGCGACACAAGATCCAAGACGAAGATGCCGACGACGTGGATGAAGTCGAGGACGACATTGACGACACACCGCAACTAATTGGCACAGGCCGTGTACAACAGCAGCGCAGATTGGAGAGGTTACAACGGCAGCAGCGCAAGGCTTCGCGGAGAAGGTATTTGCAGGCTGTTGCCCCGCGCTTGGAGATTCTGCAGAACATGCCTTTCTTCATTCCGTTCACAACGCGAGTGAAGATCTTCCGCGAATTTGTGCACCTCGACATGACCAAGCGTAGAAACACCGCAGATCCAGAAGCTTGGCGCGCAAGAATGATGTTTGGAGGCGGACCGGGCGACAAACACTCAGCAAGGATTCGTCGCGACAATGAGTTCGAGGATGCATACGAGCAGTTCTACTCTCTAGGTCAAGGCCTCAAGGAGCCCATACAAATCACCTTTGTCGATCAATTTGATGCTCCTGAGGCTGGCATTGATGGCGGAGGTGTGACTAAAGAGTTCTTGACGAGCGTCACGAATCGCGCTTTTGTGCCCACGGACTCGGTTGACATGTTTGTCGAGAACGATCAGCATCTTCTATATCCAAACCCTGCTGCGGTCGAGGAGCACAAGGAGCAGTTGAAGCAAGTTGGCTTGCGCGAAAACTCACCCGAGTTTCGACTTCAGGTCACTGAGCTGCTCCATCGCTACGAGTTCCTCGGTCGTATCATTGGCAAATGTTTGTACGAGGGTATTTTGGTGGACGTTAACTTCGCACCTTTCTTCCTCCGCAAGTGGGCGCTTACCGGGGGCACTGGCTCTGCGCCGAACGAAACTGGGTATCGTCCTACGCTCAACGATCTTCGCGATCTCGACGAGGAGCTCTATCAAGGTCTCCACAAACTCAAAACCTATCCAGGCGACGTCGAAGATTTCTCCCTCAATTTCACCGTCACCGACACAGTTGTCACCAACCACACCACCTCTCCCAAGAAAACCAGAGCCATCACCAAAGACCTCAAACCCGGCGGTGCCGACACGGCAGTCACGAACCAAAACCGTCTTGTTTACATCAGCTATATGGCGCGCCACCGTCTCCAAAACCAGCCGTACCTCCAAACCACGGCCTTCCTCCGCGGCCTCAGCACCATGATACAACCCTCCTGGCTCTCCATGTTCAACCACTCGGAACTGCAGACACTCATCTCAGGCACACGTACGCAAATCGACGTCGAGGACCTGCGCCGCAACACCATCTACGGCGGGACCTACGTTATTGGCGACGACGGCCTCGAGCACCCAACCATCGCGCTCTTCTGGCAGATTATGAAGGACTTTAGCGACGACGAGCGTCGCGCGGTGCTCAAATTTGTGACGAGTACCCCCCGCGCGCCGTTGCTGGGGTTTGGAACGCTGAACCCCCGCTTCAGTATTCGCGATGGGGGTTCCGATCAGGAGAGGCTGCCCAGCACGAGTACGTGTGTCAATCTGCTGAAGCTGCCCATGTATAGGGATTATGGCGTGTTGAAGGAGAAGTTGCTGTATAGCGTGTTCAGTGGGGCCGGCTTCGATTTGAGTTAGTAGAGTTGCATGGGTGGTACGAGAGGACTTGGGTACGTTGCTACAGGAATGGTATCGTTGACCCTTCTGCAGTCTAGCATTGTGATGCTGCGATGCTGCGATGCTGTGATGTTGCGATGCTGTGATGCTGTGATGCTGCGGTCCTGGATAAACCGGGTCGTGTACGGGGTAGACAGTAAAGGTACGCCGAATTTGTCTGAGTGGGCGACTCTAAGTCCGGCATTCCCACGAGACACGTCTCTCTGCTTCCAGGAAGCAAAACGCTCACCACGTAACATCCTTCACACTCTGCTTAGTCAAGTCGTACCTCCGCTGAGAAGATAGGATAGCCTGACGTACGAGCACTGCAATCTTTACACAGGAAGCATGGTGCTGCTACTGAGACGGTATCGCCGACCCTTGTGAAGGACGAAAGGGGCTGATGAAAAGAATTTGCGTTGAAATAACGCTGAGCGTTTCTGCCCGGTCACCTTTCCTGCCAAAACCATTTGCGGTTCGAAAGCGATAGTAGCTTGGTTGTTACGAAACAACCATGAATCGTTGATGCAGATGCCCAAGCGTTGTCCAACGTTGTCTGGTCGTTCAAAGCCAGCGTAGAGTGGATCATTGCGACTCACGTGACGCTAAAAGTGAGGCTCAAAACGGGAAGGGATGTTGCAGTGCGCAAGTGACAGACCTCGGAACCAAAAGGCACGAGCCACCCATCCCTACAACCTCGATCCAAGCCACCACACAACAACAAAGATCGGCCCGCCATCTCACTGCATGCAGCATTTTGAGGCGGAGTATTTCATCCCATATGCCTCTACTGTACGTCAAAGATCCTCTGGTGGAGTTGAGTGCACGGAAAGCACGGATGTAAATAGTTACCGAGTCCTCCGGCTTCGTCTTCATGCAGAGACGAGTCTGACGAGACTGGGTGCCGCCGAGGGGTCCCTGTGCTCAGGATCTTTTCTTCTCCCTTTCATACCTTTAGCGGCAACGTGTGCATCGAGATCGCGGACCCGCAAGAGCGACTTTTCGCATCGACACACTAGACACTTATCTGACAACGTCTTCGGTGCGTCCTTCAACGTCTGCAATTCATTATCCTGCGCATCCGTGCCGTTGAGCACTCAAACGCCCGATCCCAGCCCTTCCATGATTAACCATTGGGCTGGTCTAGACAACCACGCGACGCGGGGACCGTTGTCCACTGCGCGTTCTAGCCTGTTCCTACACACCTCTTGGACCATTCAGGTCAATTGCCACCTAGATATCTAAAAACGAATTGCAGCAAGTGTGACGCGGATTAAGACCCTGCCGCCTCTCGTCCATCTTGAACTTCTTCATCGAGATCTTCTTGCTCTGGATGGTGGGGTGCGTCGCTGCTCCTCGGCCCCTCGCGTGATTCGATGCCTCCCGCCAACAGCCAGCGAGCATCCTTCTTCCCCAGGGCTGATGCAGCTGTTCTGCGCTCGAAACATGCCGCACCAACCGAGCGGCCGAGCGAGACGGCTCCTGTCTTCGACACCGACAACGCCACAAAAGCCCTGGATATCTGGTCAGTCCAAGTCGCAGAGAATGTCTATCCAGGACAGACAGATGTCTGGGCCCCAGCTTCCATTCCCGAGAGGACGTCGATGCAATGCGCCGCCGACAGGTACTTGTTTCCTGTACTCACACGCAACGAGAGGCTGCGCCTGACGATGCTATTCTACTACACCCGCGGCGCACTCGAGGATAGCGAACTTCAATCAAGACTGCAGGAAAAGGTTCATCTAGCGCGGGACACAGTTGGATGGGAATTTGTCATTGCAGGCCTTCTTAACCATAACACGTACACTCGCATGGTAACCGTAGGGCTTCCTTTGGCTGTGCTGCCCCGCCGCGAAAGCACCTGCGCCCACACAGTCAACCAGCCTCCAGGTGTAGGTCTGTTCCCCATCCTTACTGATGTATGCTGAGACGATCGCAGGCCATCTTCACATTACTTAATATGGCCGAGGACTGGCGGTTCCGAGAGTCGCCTCACGTGGAGATTGGCGGTTTACGCGCGTATGCAGGCGCCCCATTGCGGTTTGAGACCGAATTCGGCGAGCACGTTGCGTTTGGCTCATTATGTGTTGCGTCGAACTCAGCACAAGAGCCCCTTTCGATAGAGCAGCAAAGGTCGCTGGCGCGCCTGGCAGATTGGATCGTTGCCGATATCGTCCATGCACACCGAGCAAGGCGCCAGAGAGAACGACGCCAAATGCTGGACCGCCTTGGAAAAGTGCAAAAGCTTCTGGAAGCGGATACGAACGTGGAAAATGCCATCAAAGACCTGCTCCATGAAATGTACCCAGGGACTCTAGTGGAAATCCTGCAAGCGCAAGACGATGTCCTTGATCTGAAAGATGGAACAAACGTGCTTACTACGGATATCGAGCATGGACTGTGGGAGGATAGCGATCACTTCGAGTATCTCATCGAGAAGCTGAACCACAAGGAACCGGTAGCGCACAGGCCGATACGGACTGTCATTTCGCGGTGTGCAAGCCAACGGATACCGACATATCTAGTCGTCGCCACCAGAGACTTTCGGGACGTATACGATGACATCGACGCATGGTTTGTGCAGATGTGTGCCGCTACATTATGCCGCTACTGGCAGGGTGTGGCACTCAAAGAAGCTTTGAGGGCGAAAGAAATGTTCCTCCGAGGGATCACACATCAACTACGAACACCAATTCATGGTATCCTGGGCTCTGTTGAACTTCTTACCGAAGAACTGAAGGCACGAAACGTTGTCTCTGCGACCGCCGAGTCGACCCCTGACGCGACCCCTATCGACGAACAGCTGAGCGCATTAGATCCTTACGCATACATCAAAACCATACGATCTTCAGCCAAAGAACTAATATCGACTGTCAACAGTCTTATCAAGCTTAGTCGGTGGGCCGACATTGCAGAGGCGCAGCGAGTCGTCACATTGCACACGATTGAAGAGATTGAGGCGGCTCTCCTCACTGAGCTCACACTCTTCTTACCCGATGACGTGACTCTTCGACCTTCCCTCATCGTCAACCATCGATTACCGAATCGCTGCGATGCGATGTCCTTGGACTTGCGGCTTTTTGTCGATTGCATACAACCTCTTCTGCAGAATGCGATACAGAACACTGCTGGCGGTGTTGTGGTGGTGACTGTTACTGTCACTGAGGACTTCTCAAGCCTGGCGGTCGATGTGATAGACAATGGGTGCGGCATCAAGCCAGAGAACCAGCAGAGAATCTTCGACGCCTACGAGAAAGTCAACACACATACAACCGACGCTGGGCTAGGATTGACAGTAGCAGGGAAGCTGGCAACGCTCATGAATGGCTCCGTCACCTTGGTCTCATCCGAAAATGGCAAGGGGTCGCACTTCCGGGTCACCTTCAACAATCCTACGTGTGCTTCTTCCATCTTGCCGGCGCGACGAAAGTTTGCTCATCTACCACCTGTGTTCAATAGGCTCCCTGCCGATGATCTTACCTCGTTACTTGGCAACAACTTCGCGGAGTACCTTGCTGGGCTGGGCTACACCGAATCCAAGAGCCCTTCAGAGTCGTTACTGACACTGGACTATACGCGCGACCTCAGACGGCTCTACAATGCAACACAACGAGTGAGCGATGATCAAGTCGCTATTTGCCTCGTTCCGGAGAACGATATAGTTATCAACTTTGCCGGACAGCGATTTTTGCGTGACGGCAACGTACTTTATGTGAAGGGTCCTTTCACATCTCGCTCCATAGACGACATACTGGCAGAGGCCGACGCCCTCTTTGCTGCACAAGCGGCAGCAAAAGCAGCTCAACCAGTCTTGCCTGATGGAGGTATTGCCCTCGAACCAACCCCTCCAGCAACGCCCTCGGGCAACGCCCCGGAACACGACCCTGGCTTTGAACCGCCCAATCTCATCCACCGCGGATCCATATTCCCGAAGCAGCTCGTCGAAGCTGAACTCACGAAGTCCGTCTCCGCTCTGCGTCTCGCGCAGCAAACCGCACCGTCGACGCCCTACTCCAACAACCCAATGACCCTCCTTGTTGACGACAACGCGGTCAACCTCCGACTCCTTGAGATGTACTGCAAACGCCGTGGCATCCCATACTGCACAGCCACCGACGGCGCACAAGCCGTGAAGCTCTTCGCTGCACACCATGCCCCTGCAGACCTCACACCAACACCATCACGCACTCATCCCTGGCTTTTCGCAGAAGAACCCGCAAAATCGCCTACAATTCCTGCCCTCCGACCATTTGACCTCGTGCTCATGGACCTCCAGATGCCCGTCTGCGACGGCATCGACGCTACAACTCAGATCCGTGCGCTGGAAAATCAACACGGGTGGTCCAAGAGCATAATTTTCATCGTCACAGGCCAGGATAGTCCGCAGGATCGGCTCAGCGCGCACGAAGCCGGGAGCGACGGGTACCTCGTCAAGCCGGTTGGACCCAAGGCGTTGGATCGCGGGATCAAGCAGTTGTTTCCCGACGCGGAGCTTGGCACATCATGAGGTACAGATATTTGGTGGGTGACAAAACCGCACAGGTGTTGAGAAGAGGAGAATTTTCGAGTCGCATAGTACCTGTATCATAGCATAGCGTAGCGTAGCGTTGCATAGTAAGGTGTTTAGGCGTCTGCACAACAGGGCAAAGAGTGGCGGAAACGCCAGCGCAAGAACAAAGTAGATGAGATACATCTCACTCCAACCAAACACGCGGTTCAATCATCACCCGTGAACTACAATACAAGACACAGTTCCATGCACGTCAAAGAACAGGGAAGGAATACCCGACAGCGTTTCATAGCAGGTCCGCGGATCATACGTTTCGGTACGAATAACGGCATCGGACAAGAGCTCGAGACTGCGGGAGGACGTGTGAATGACGGCCAGAGCATGGTGCTGATTCGCATCGGGTGATAAAACCGTTGCGAATCGTGTGTTAGGAGTAACTTGTGGCGGATTTGGGAAGCCGGTCAGACTCTGATGGGGAGTTTATCACTACGAAGGTTCGAGGCGACGGGATCAGATTTGAATTAAGTTTGGATTGTTTGGGTGTCATACTAGTAGGTAGCTAATTTAGCGCTTTCTATCTGGGCATAGGGGACAGCACCGAGAATGGATTGGTACAGTGCATGTGTATAAGAGGCACGGCGACGGCATGGCACAGCAACGAGTAGGTAGTGAAATTTAAAGTCATGATTTTCCCACTCTATCTTACTACTATACACCTTTCCATCCCAACGTTATGGCTGCGCGAGATTGTCAATTACCTGCTAGAGGCCAACCTCACATCCTCATGCATTTTTGTCCCTTTTCGTCTAACAATCAACACCACTGTTTCCCAGATCTTTAGAACACGCTGAAGTAGTCTGAGCGACTATCTACTGGTCGCCATGAGGCTGCGGTAGTAGCTCGTGCTGAGATCACACGAATGCTTGAGCCACAAGTCTTCTGTGAGTGGCAGCTTGAGGATCTGGGAGCGATTGGCAGTCTAAACGAGCGTTAGTCTATCGATTTAAACCCGACCAAATCGAGTCATGCATACCTTATTCTTGGCAACCAGGTTGGCAACATTGCCAGCAATCTCCATTAGCGCAACGCGTTCCTCGAGACCACAAGACTCAAGGCGGTCGCGTGCGGCAATCTCAAGGGCTTTCTGGAGCTTCGCAAGTAGGTGCTGGATCTCCTGCTCAAGCTCTTCGTCCACACGATATGTTGAGCGGCGGCCGGTGTGGTCAAGAAGCTCGATATAGTCGAGATAGATCTGACCACCCTGGGCCCAGCCAGCAACGCCCTCTGGCCCACGACCGGGCCCACCAGGTCTGGAAGAAGCGAGCGATACGTTGTCATTGGCATCTTCAGGAACGAAGCCAGCCATAAGCTCGCGCAGTGGCTCGTAGTCACGCGAGATGATAGCATCGGGACCAACCTTGCGGCAGAGGACCTCGTGGGCCTCGTCGAGCTCATCAGCCTTGATCAGATGCGTAGCTTCTCGAACAGCATTGCCGTCTGTCTTGGCTTGTAATGCGGCGGCAGCGTGAAGCCAGGTCGCGGGAACGTGCAACTCGTTTGTGAGATAGACGTATGTTGAATCCGACTCAGCAAGTGTCACCGATTTCGCGAATTGGTTAACCAGCGAACGAATATAGTGCTCACGCATGGCTGCCGACGACAGATGAGTGTACACCCAGATGGCTGTGGTCCAATGCTCTTGCGTGTGGAGCGATGCGGCGTACGACAGAGTGATGTTATCACCCAACTCGACCAATGGATCTGCGCCTTGTGTGTCCTTGTTGGTGACGGTAGCCGTCGATGACATGAATGATCGACGGAAGTCGCCCTCCTCTCCGCCACGGAATGTGGGCATTCCAATCTTGCGCCACTCATCTTCTTTGCTGTCTTGATGGCGGGAGTAGAAGAGCTGGAAGAGCTGGAACGATAGTCGTGCATTGAGAGGATGACCGGAAACATTCTCCGGAGCAAGGACGTCCTCCACATTTGCTGGGATATCCAGCTTAGAGGCGGCGTACAGCTTGAGGATACCCCAAAGGATGTCTTCACGGTTTGCCGCCTCAGGGTCAGTCCAGCCCATGTCAGCATTGTCGCGGACAAACCAAGGTACGGGCTTCACGTCCTCAAGTCCATCTCGGATTGCGTCTGCAAATTGAGCGACAGCCAGCTCGATCGGCTCGTCAGTAAGGGTGCCGTACCACAGACGAAGGCCGAAGGCTCGACGCCAGTCAAGAGCGAACCTGCTAGAGATGTTGAACGTAGCAGCCCTGTTTTCGCGACCGTTGCCAGCCTTGCCCTCTGCTTGCGCACAGTTGCCAGAGAGCAGCTCGTAGAGAGCGCGATGAGCATCTTCCATCTCAGCGAGCATGTCCATCCGCCGCCACTGATCGATCTGTTCGGTCATGGTTTGGCGCATAAGGGCATCCCCGCCGATCTGGGCAATCATAGTGGCAAGTCGCAGGTCCAACCCCTCAAGCAGGACGTGACAGGCTTCAGCGACGTTATTGCAGCTGAGCTGGGCGATGGCGCGCTCCTCGGCTGTGACGGCTTGCTGTGCGTGCTTCTGTGCATCTCCGTACACCAGATTCCTCCAGAAATCAGATAGTCGCTCCTTTCTGTAGCGCTGAAGTTGTTCCTCATCAACATCGGCCGGCTTATTGATGCGATCGCCGCCATCAAATAAGAGCGACAATAATTGCCATGCTTGTTGTTCGTGAGTACCTGCGACGGAGTCGAAAGCTACAGCCTTGGAGAAAGCCGCGAATTCAATCGGCACCGGCTCAAGGTCAATGGAAGCCGAGGGTATGCCATCGGCAGCGGAGATCTTGGTGACCTTCTTTTGAATGTTGAGAGTCTCAGGGACAGCATCATCGAAAGTGGGCATCTTCAAGAAGCGGATGTCACTGGTGGCTCCGACGAGTGGTTCCTGGGCTGTAGAAAATGCGCCAGTCTCAAGGCTCTTCGCGCCCTTGTTGCCGTAAATGAAGACACCCGTCTCACTGAAGTGGGGTTTGCAGGAGTTGTGAAAGACTTTATCGTCGTTGGTCATTTGGTCGAGATCGTAGGAAGACTTGGGTCGTTTCGAGTATGGTAACTGGAGACAAGGTTTTAGCAATCTTGTCCCATATCAATTTGTGACTATCTACAGTGGCCGGAGCGTCAATTTAGGAGAAGGATCTCGCAACAATTAATGCAGACTTGCCAAAAGAAACGCTAGAAGGGGAAGTCAAACCTCAATGCCTTGTCCTTGTCGCTTCGAAAGCGACTCCCGGTGACTCTCAGTCTCGCCAAAGAGAGAGTTCATCAAATCCATGTGTGTCGCAAATGGTCGTGCATTGATTGCTTGTGCTGCAAGAGTTGGACTCCTCTCGTAATCACGAAGGGCATGACCGTGGCTTTCGCGCAGAGCAGTGCGATCCTGCTTCCTCGGGCTGATGGTGCGCTGAAGCTGATTTGCCCAGTCATCGTCAAATACTGCCGGACCCTTCGATGGCGTGCCAAAGTTGGGCTTGAAAACTTGGCTGGCTTTCAAGATAGACTTTGGTGCCTTCATCGTGCTTCTGAAGGGATCGAATTCTGTAGCGGATGCTGGCTCCGTGGTGTGGATCGGTCCGGACACAGAATCCGCCATGCTCTGGTCTTGGTCCGATCCTGATTCGCTCTCGTAGTACTCAGCTTCTTGCTGGCCATCAAGCGAACCCACGGAGCGCCCCCCTAAAAAAGACTCGCCACGAGAGTCCTCGTCCTCGTACTCTGCTTCGTAGGCAGCCTCGTCATCGAAGCCCCCGGGGACGTTTGCACGAGGGTGCATGCCGCGCTTGAATTCGAAAGTGTCATCGGGGCTAGAATCGTAGGGGCTCACAAGCGGGTCCTGTTGTGGGGTGCTGGTCATCTGGCTTGTGTTGAGCAAGGTCTGCGCAGGAGTGTCGGGCACGGGGCTGAGCTCACTGGACTCCTCATCCTCATCATCGTCGTAGACATCCCCATCCTCGTAGTCAAGACCGTAGGATGAGAAGTGAGGTACAGTGAAGATCCAGCCACCGTTGGATGCATTGTAGCTCTCGAAGGATGTACCGGCAACGCGCTTCAGGCGCTCGAGGTGTTTCGCGTCCTTCTTGCCAGCCTTGTTGCGGGGCCATGAGTTGAGGAGAGTGACACGCGATGGGTGGTTCAAGCCTGTGCCCATGGGAGGCTTTGGCAGGCATGAGCAGTTTTCTCCGTATACGGTAGCATTGCGGTGGTTGAGCTGGATGATGTCACCGTAGAGCTTATCGAGATCAGTGTTGGAGAGATCAACAGGAGCACCCTGGTGGAACTCGATCTGACCGATATTTTGGCGACCGACGACAAAGTTTTTCACGCCCTTGAGCTCCTGCTTGCTCATCTTCTTCAGCTGGTTCAAAGATGGCTCGGACCAGTACTCGCCAGGCTCAGGATCCTCACCAGGCTGAACGTTGACCGCTGAAGCGGACTTTGGCGTCAACGCCGGATCATCTTCGGGAACTCGTGCAAGCTCGTTGCCGTTCACTTGCTGCATAGCTGGGCGGGACGGCTCCGGGCTGGCATTGCCGTTCACAGACCTAGGCGAAGCATCGCCGTCTTCTTGGCGGACTACCAGCGCTGTCGATCCATTCGTGCTTCCGTTTAATGTATCGCCGTCACCGCCAGCGAAGCTGACGCGCTTGTGAGAAGGCTCGTCGAAGAGCGGAATACGCGTGTTGATAGAACGGTTGACATTCAATTTCTTGAGGCTGCCATTACCGAAAGAACGTCCAGTGGTAGAAAAAGCACCAGGAGCCAAGATGCTGGTCTCAGGGGTGAAGCTGTTGCGCAGGTTGCTCATCGAAGTGCTCCTGCTACCAAGCGAGCGCGACAAGCTGCCTCCAGAGAAAAGACTGCCTCCAAGGTTGGGGGTAGCTTGGCCGCTAGATGGGGTGCCGTAGGTGGAGTATGTGAAACCATACCCGCCGCTGCGCTTGGTTTGAGGGGTGAGCAGACGAGTGGACGCGGCCGGGTTGAGCTTGTGCTGAGGCAAGATCGCACTCTTCTTGTTCTTCTGGCTGCTTGAAAGGGGCGTGGCGATGGGTCCGGGGCTCTGAGTTGGAGTAGAAAGGCCGGCAAAGAGAGCGTCGTTTCCGTAAGGGTTGATGTTCAACGAGGTGTTCAAAAGAGAACTCCCTGAGGCACCAAACAGGCTGTTGCCCATCTGCTGCTGGCCTTGCTGCTGCTGACTTTGGTTTCCACCGAACAGGGAGCCACCATTGTTGTTCTGCTGCTGGTTGTTGCCCTGGCCACCGAGACCTCCGAAGAGCCCACCACCGGTGTTGTTGGTGGTGGAGCTGCCAAACAGACCACCGGGCTTTTGCTGGTTGTTGTTTCCGCCAAACAAGCTCGATCCCGCGGTCTGCTGGTTGTTTTGACCACCGAGGTTACCGAAGAGGCCACCTGATGCTGGCTGCTGAGTAGAAGCGCCGCCGCCGAAAAGACCGCCACCTGTCGCAGGTTTAGCACCTCCAAAAAGGCCGCCTCCTGCATTGTTGTTGTTATTTGTTGTCGAGCCTCCGAACAGACCTCCAGATGCTGGCTGCTGAGTAGAAGCGCCGCCGCCAAACAAGCCGCCGCCGGTGTTGTTCGTTGTGGATCCGCCGCCGAAAAGACCGCCGGTCGCAGGCTTCGCCTGATTGTTGTTGGCACCGAAGCCACCACCACCACCGAAAAGGCCTCCAGATGCAGGTGCTTGGGTGTTGTTGTTCTGCCCGAACGTGCTGCCGGAGTTGCCAAACAATCCGCCACCCGTGTTCGCTGTCGCCGGAGCTGCTCCAAAGGCGGGCGCAGCGCTGGCCTGATTGTTGTTGTTACCAAAAAGTCCTCCACCAGTATTCGTCGACTGTCCGAAGCCGCCACCGGTTGAGGCTCCGAAGCCAGTTGAGGTGTTTGTTGCGGCAGCGCCAAATGCAGGCTTTGCTGCGTTGTTGTTGCCGAAAAGACCGCCTCCGGTATTGGTGTTGGTCGTGCCAAAGCCTCCACCGCCACTACCAAACCCTCCTGTCGTATTGGCAGTCGAGCCCCCTCCGAAAAGACCGCCGCCGGTGGTACCTGTGGTGGCTGCAGTGGTGCCTCCAAACAGGCCACCAGTCGCTGGCTTGGCGCCGAAGAGTCCTCCACCGGTGTTGGTGTTGTTCTGTGTACCGAAGCCACCTGTAGACTGCCCAAATCCTCCGGTAGTGTTCGTTGTGCTACCACCGCCGAAGAGGCCGCCACCAGTATTTGTGTTGGTAGTGCCAAAAGCGGAGGGAGTGCTTGTGTTATTGTTGGCGCCAAAACCGCCAAATGTGGAGCTCTGGCCGAATGCACCGCCTTGACCATTGGAGTTACCGTAGCGGCGTCCCTGGTTGTAGTCGGCTAACCTTAGCTCTTCGAGAGAGAAGTTCTGGTAGGGTTGCTGGAAGGTGATGGTCTGGTAATGTTGTGTTGCAGATGTACCATCTTTCTCGGTGTGTGCCTGGAAAGGCGTGCTCGCAGTACCGTTATTGGTGGTATTTGCTGCACCGGCGCCGAAGCCACCAGTTGTGCCGCTGCCAAAGCCTCCCGTCGCGTTATTGGAGCCGAATCCGCCAGCACTGGCACCACCAAAGAGGCCGCCGCCAGTGTTGGCTGTAGCTCCAGCACCGAATGCAGGCTTGTTCGCACCACCGAAGAGACTTGTACCCGAGTTTGCAGCACCACCAAACCCAGAGGATGTGTTATTGGCGGTTCCAAAGCCGCCGCCGCTACCAAATGTTGAGCCTGTGTTCGCGGCGCCACCGCTTCCGAAGAGACCGCCGCCCGTTGCTCCAGTACCGAATGGTGTCGAGCCAAATGCCGTTTTGGGGGCATTGTTGTTGTTCGAGCCGAAGCCGCCTGCAAAGATTGTTAGCATTAGCCTTTCGGAGAGCAGCCGCTAGGTAAAGTCGGCGCGTAGATTGTCGCGTAGCGCAGAGACAGCAGCCAAGCTGTTACGAGATGAAGCCAGGCTGTGCAGCAGACACGGCAACGCAGAAGGCCAGAATGTAGACGCGATCGCAACGCGCAAAGCAACCACGTACCTCCGCTGCCGAATGTGCTCGTTGTGTTTGTATTACCGCCGCCGAACAGACCGCCGCCAGAGTTGGAGTTGGAGCCGAATCCGCCGCCCGTGTTCGAGCCAAAGCCTGAGGCGAAGGACGAGTTAGACAGGATTGCACGAGAAGCCCGGTGCAGTTGCATTGGCGCATCGCCGACGTGTCTGCGGAAGGCGGTCGCCCTAAAGACAGGGATAGAGATTGCTACTCACCACCAGAGTTGTTATTGTTGGCGCTCCCGCCGAAACCAAAGCCCGTGGACTGGTTGTTATTGTTGTTGCTGCCGAAGCCAAAGCCGCCGCCACCGAAAGACATGATGGCCGTGTGCGAGGCGTCGCGCGCGCGTTCTTGTCTACTCGACTAGCAAGGCGCGGTGTGCGGTCGTCGCGCGGGCGCGAATGGAGTGGAAAAGGTCGAGGTGCGGACAGATGAGGTTCGTGCTAGGGTAAATCGAGCTGCACGGCTGCACGACGGGAAAGCGCGCTAGTCTAAGAAGAAGGCGAGCTGTCAAGAAAGGCGTTCGCAGTGAGAACGCAGAGTGAAAAAGAGCGCTTTGAAGCAGCGGGTGGTGCTGTAGAATGGGAGTGACGAGAAAGGAAAAGAGCGAGAGAATCGATTTAATAGTACTGCGCTCACGGTGCTGTCTCTTCTTTCCTCGCGCCAAGGCATAGTCACGTGCAGCTCATGGGCTTCACCACGGCAAGACTTGCTCTTCACGATGACACAAAGCGTGAGCGATGACAAAGATGTGTGCCATTGACGAATCAGATTGCGCGCAGTGAAATGCTGCGGTTCGCCAGAGGTTGGCAGCATGTTGCCGGTATGTTGCCTGACGGTTTCCTACTGCTACCTGCTGCTGCCTGAGCGCTAGAAGCTGTCTCGCCCCCAGCATAAGACGCTCCGCCCCCAAGGATAAATGTTGCAGAAGTGCAAAGGAGCAGTCCAGCTCAGAGACTTTCGACGTCTCGCTCGTACACGGCAACTTCATGCGAGTCGTCGGCATTCAGCTGGTTGTACAGTGCTTGCTGGAGGTAGGACTCTGCGTTGATGTGGTGCTCCTGGTCGAATTTGGCCAGCAAGCCATCGACCTGACGTACCGACTCGTCGAGTTCAAGGCATTCTGAATATTTGAAGTGATTCTCGCGCCGCTGGTTCCTCTAAACGGATACTTGAACTTCCTGGTCCAGTCGAATGTATCCATACATCAACCCAGCCACTTGAAGTTAGCCCCACCCTGAACGCGCTCACGTCGCGTCCACCCAATCCTGACCAGCAACCACCAAACAAAGAAGCCTCACAACAAAATTTATCTCCCAGTCTTTCAGCGCTCCCAGCGTTGCTTTCAACAATCAGCACCGCTTCGAGAGAACGACAGCGTCAAACACCTCTATCAATCCACGAGCATTGACAACCCCCACGAATCGAGCCGTGCGCTTCAACCACGGCACAGCCAGCGCAAACCTACAACACCAACACCACCACACATCCCATGGCCAGCTCCTCCAACCAGCCGCGCTACGGTATCAATCGGCCCGCCCCGAACCCCTCAGCACCCACCTTTTCGACCCCCGCCTTTCCCTCGGCCCCCAAGAACGCGCAAAGATTAGAAGCCGAACGCCTCGAGCGCGAAAGGCTCGCACGCGAATCCCGCCTCGCCTCCAGCGCAATGGATGCTCAAGCCCTCGCCTCGCTCTCAGAGGAGCAGCGCGAAGAAATAAGCGAAGCATTTAACCTCTTCGACCTAGACAAGGACGGCTACATCGACTACCACGAGCTCAAAGTCGCCATGAAAGCGCTGGGCTTCGACCTGCCCAAGCAAGAAATCCTGCAGCTCCTGCAGCTTCACGGCACTGTCCCCACGGTGCAGAACAACCAGGGCCAGAAACAGCCTGCGAGAGACTCGGCGCGCGCGGCGGCCCAGCAGGCATATCCGCCGCCTGCGCGCCCGCTGCTGAGTTTCCAGAGTTTTCAGACCATCATGGCGCAGCGCATATTGGCGCGGAATCCAGAGGATGAGATTCTGCGCGCGTTTGAGTTGTTCGACGAAGGGGGCAAGGGCCGCATTACGTTACAGGATCTGCAGAGGGTGGCACGGGAACTGGGAGAGACACTGGGGAATGACGAGTTGGTTGCGATGATTGAGGAGTTTGATTTGGATGGGGACAATGCCATCAGTCGGGACGAGTTTGTGGGGATATGTCTTGGGTAGGTAGCGTACCGTCATCATGATGGAGATTTTGGATTTATTGTTCTTTGAAGCCTGGCGTCCGGAGTTGCGTAATCTACCATCAAGTGCTAGTCCAATGGCTACCATATGCAAAGGTGCAGCGATGAACGTTGATAGTTGGATTCAGATCTGCTGAACTATATACAGCCGCCCAAGAAAAGCTCAAACAAAAGGAACATGCATTGTACAAGACACTCTATCTTGATCCTCTCCTCATTCTCCACACCTCAGGCGCTTACTGACCAGGTGAGACAAGCTGGCCTCTCTTGGCAGCATCGTGAGCCCAGCCACCAGCCAGTGCCTCACCACCGTTCTTCAATCCGTAGTCCTTTATTCTGGCCTCGAGCTCAGGCCTGAAGTGCCTGATGAGACCCTGCAGCGGCCAAGCAAAAGCCTCGCCCAGCGCGCAAATGGTGTGGCCCTCGACCTGCTTAGTGAGCTCCTGGAGCATGTCGATTTCACGCTCACGCGCCTGACCCTTGTAGAAGCGGTCCATAATCTGGTGGGTCCACTTGGAGCCCTCGCGGCAGGGTGTGCACTGGCCGCAGGACTCGTGGTGGTAGAACTTGGCCAGGCGGGTGATGGCGCGCACAATGTCGGTGGACTTGTCCATGACAATGACAGCGGCAGTACCGAATCCGGATTGAGCGTCCTTCAGCGCATCAAAGTCCATCAGCTGGTCGTCACAAATGTGCTTGGGGAGAACGGGAGTCGAGGATCCACCGGGAATGACGGCGAGGAGGTTGTCCCAGCCGCCCTTGACACCACCACAGTGGCGGTCGATCAGCTCGCGAAGAGGAATGGACATCTCCTCCTCGACGGTGCAGGGGTTGTTGACGTGACCAGAGATGGCGAAGAGCTTAGTACCGGCGTTGCGCTCACGACCGAAGCTGGCAAACCAGCTACCTCCTCGTCGGCAGATGGTGGGGGCAACAGCGATGGTCTCGACGTTGGCAACAGTCGAAGGGCATCCGAACAGACCAACAGCGGCAGGGAACGGAGGCTTGAGACGGGGCTTTCCGGGCTTGCCCTCGAGCGACTCGATGAGGGATGTCTCCTCACCGCAGACGTAGGCACCCATACCGCGGTGGACGTAGACGTCAAAGTCGTAGCCGGAGCCGCATGCGTTCTTGCCGATGAGGCCGGCCTGGTACGCCTCCTGGATGGCGCGCTCAAGAACAGTGGCCTCGTGGTAGAACTCACCACGGATGTAGATGTAGGCGGCGGTAGCGTTCATGGCACGTCCGGCAACGAGACAGCCCTCGATGAGCTTGTGGGGGTCCTTGCGCATGATCTCGCGGTCCTTGCAAGTTCCGGGCTCGCCCTCATCGGCGTTGACGACAAGGTAGCGGGGCTTGTTGTCGTTTTCCCAGCCCTTGGGGTTCATGAAAGACTGCAGCAGTCAGTTGTGCTCTCTGTACAGCACTACACGGCACAAGGGCTTAGTCTGCGTACCCATTTCAGGCCAGAGGGGAAACCAGCACCACCTCGGCCACGCAGGCCAGAGGCCTTGACCTCGGAAATGATCCAGTCATCACCCTTGAGGAGAATCTCCTTCGTCTTGTACCAGTCGCCGTACTTCATTGCGCTCTTCAAGTCGGCGCCGTGGTGGCCGTACAGGTTCTGGAAGATGCGGTCCTGGTCCTTGAGGCCGCCGTACGTGCGCTTGGGCGTGGCATCGTTCACTGTCGCGAGCGTGCGCTTCTGCTGCTGTGAGGGAGCCGCAGCGGTCGAAAGGCGAGTTGCGGCGGTGGCGGCCAGGGGCGCGTGGCGGGCGGCCGCGGCCAGGGCCGTCGAGGCAGGAGCGTGTCTTGCGAGCATCGTGAACGCGGATTGTGTGTGCGCTCGTGCAATTGATGCGTGCGGGGCGGCGTGCGTTGCTGGGAGGCGTGGCGGCGTTCGATGTTCGTCAAGTTGCTTCATTTGGCGCATCTCGAATGTCATCTTCTTGGCGCGACGCTGATTGGCTCCACGCCGTCTGTCTATGACACGACGACACACTCGGAGACACTTACCCTTGTCCGTCACTGATCCTCCGCTCTGGAGGTATGACGGCCAGATTGTGAAAAAACTATCATGTTTATGAGTTTTCCCCAGCAGCGTGGCTATTTTGTCGCATAGTCAACACTTGCACATATGTCACAGAATTGGCTACAAGCACTGTGCTTTGCCAAACATCTGCCACTGCACGGTTGCAGTACGATTTCAGGCCGAGCATCTCCTGTCAGTCTGTTTCAAGGCTCGCGAGATGTTCAACTGTGTCAAGTAATGGATCTATTCTAATTGAGGTGTTGCAAGGCTGACTTTTCAGGATTGCAATTTCAACAAGCTAATGCTCTTAAGGATGAGAATATCAACGAACAAAACAAGGGATTCTGGCCACGATTCGATCAAGCCTAGGAATGATGCATTGCCTCACAGCCACGATTCTATAGCACTCGCATGTATGTATGAATGTATCAACATTACTATTAGGTATTAAGAGAAGTGTGTATCACCAGTAATCTATTCGTAGACCATCCACCCTACACCTTAACCATCAAAGCCACAGGCTCACAGCTGTAAGCCTCACCACCCGTGACAGTGAACTTCAAGCTCGCCTTTTGCAGCGTCTTGCCACCGCTTGCCGGATCATTGACCAGGAAGATCTTGTTCAGCTGACCCTTGATACCACACACGAACGGCCACAGGTAGCTGCCCTTGGTGTCGATACCCAGCATCATCGTCTCGCCCTCGACCTCAATCTGCGTCAGCGTGATCAGCTTGGCGCCCTTGGGCAGCTTGTCCCACGCGGCAAGGCGCAGACGCGACGCGCCTGACGTGGCGAGCACATCGGGGTAGTAGTGCAGCAATCGGTCTGAGGAGTCGCCAAAAATGGTCTTGGTGGCCGAGTCGCCCGTGAAGGAACCGGTCGTCAGGTTGGATAAGTCGGTCGCGTCGCCGACGAGGGACAGGAAGAGGTTGCCACTAGTGCTCGGGTTGAGCTTAAGTGAATTGGTGGTGTCGACGATGTCGAAGTTAATGAAATTGACATCGGTTACGTTCGAAGTGGAGTTCAGGGTCGAGTTGTTGACGTTCAGCTGAGGGAAATCAGAGCTGGTAGCCGAGGGAGTTGCAGAGGTCTCGGAAGCAGTGCTTGTGGAAGGCGTAGCGCTGGGTGTTTGGCTCGAAGTATCAGCAGATGCTGCAAGAGGAGTTGGCGATGGAGTGAATGCATCGGGTGTGTTCTGTGCTGGGCTAGCGCCAATAACAGTTGGCTGGCTGTTCGCGCCGCCCTCTTCCTTGATGGGTGTAGCTTCGAGAGACGGCTCTTGCTGTTCTTGACGCTTGCTCCAGCGAGCATTGTAGAAGAAGTTGTAGTTGTTCTCGCGGGCAGGGTTGGAGACAAGGTAGTTCCCATCGAGGTTCTTGTACCAGACGACACCGGTCTTTACAATTCCAGACCATGTGTCTTGGCCGAAGTTGTCGTTAGTGTACTGCCACCTTCCACCTGCGTTCCGGATTGCATTGTACATATTCTGGAACACAGCGCGAGAGGTTATGGCACCACGTCCGTATGCAATAGCAACAATGTTGATGTTGCTAACGCCAGACATGGACTCGTAACCGGGCACCACCTGAACACCAGGTTGAGAACTGGCTGGGCCGGGGTTGAGAGTGTAAACACCTGTGCCGCCTGCGACGACGAACGTGCGCAGCTCCTTTCCGTAGCTGAAAAGCATAGAGATACTCTTCTGGTTACCAGGCCATGGGTCGCCGTTGGCCCATCCGACAATGCTACAGGAAGTCAGTAAATGCGCAGCAGTAGTAAAAGGCAGACTCACTTGTTAGTATCAATAACAAGCTGCGTTCCGCGAGCAACGTTCTGCTTAGCGTAGCTTGTGATATCCCGGTCTGCGTAAAACATGCTCAAAATGGTAAAGGTGGGCTGGACAGTCATGGAGCTGTGGATGGGATCCGTGTTTGGCGAAGGATTGGTGATCAATGCTGGATAGCCATTCTTGAGCCAACAGTTGATATCGGTGCGCTTGGGCGCAAAAACGATGCCAACGCAGGTTGAGACTGTACCACACCATTCCATACAAATTTCCATGGATGGTCGGTAACTCCAGGTGATATCGGCGCCAGCAGCATCCTTATTACAGCTGACGACGTACTCTTTCTTCTGCGCCCCCGAGTCTGTATATGACTTGCCGTTTGCGTCAGGGCATAGAAGACCGGTAGGTGTAGGAGTAGGCGTGGGGGTCGTCGAGGTTGTCGAGGTCGTTGAGGATGTGGGAGTCACAACTATTGTCGATGATGTTGTGGAAGACTCGGGATCCTCGATGCGCTTGCGGCCAATGCAGCCCTTGGCTAGAGGAGGAGACTTCCAGCCATTGAGCTTCCAACCCTCGGTACCGGGAACGTCAATGCGGAGTTCGTTGGTGAGAGCGATGTCCCACTCGATGCCTGTTGTGGTATCAGTAATGATGTCAAGATGGGAGAGGGACACGATGCATACCTTGGCAGTCGTCGCTTCCTAGCTGGTTGCCCGATGTTCCGACCGCAAACTCAAGCTTCGCCTCGGCAGTAAGGGCAGGAATATCTGACAACTCGATTTCTTTTTTGAACGTGCCAGATAGAATATCGACACCAAAGCTCAGGGTGACAGGGAGACCGAGGGCAGCTGTAGCGGTAAGCTCACCATGAGCATCGAATTTCTTGGTGATTTGCGGGGTCCAGCCAGATTGGGTTGACTTCTTTGTGTCAACAAAGTCAAGGGTTGCCTCGAAGGCTGGCCAGTTCAGACTTGCGCCCGCAAGCAGTTGTCCCTCAGCTTCAACGCTGAATGTCGCTTGAGTGCTGAGACTGACGCTTGGACCGAGGGAGACAATCTTAGGAATTTCCCAGCCAGCGAGGTTCCGCTTGATGAGTTCCTTCTTGACCGTCTTCTCGTATTTCGTGAATGCATTCACCCCCAAGAAGGCGCCGACATACATGTTACCATGTACACCGACCTGGGCCTTCTTCAGACCGGAGAGAGGTGTAGCACTGATAGAACCCTTGGCGACAAATTTACCCTTGACACCACAATCGACGCACCCTAGCTTGAATTAGCAACTTGTCACCTATTCTTTGCTTAGATGAGAGACCACTTACACAGCTCGATGCCTGGTTCGGGGTCAGCCTCTCCAGGAGCCTTCAAGATTTCAGTGGCAACCCTTTCGAGGTTGATCTTGGATGCCTTCCATTTGTCACCCTTGCGATCTGGCCTGTAGTCGTAGAACTTGAAACCTGTGGTGCCCTCCCAAGGTGTAGTCTTTGTCAGACTCGTGCCTGTGAGGTCAATCGGAAGCGTGAGGGAGTTGTCATAGTTGCCAGTCACGATAAACGCAGCCAGCTTGACTGTGTTGACAGCAATAGCGATGCCAACCTGAACAGTAGTCTTGACAACGGCGACTGCGACACTTGCAGCGGTCTTTGCAACTGAAACCACTGTCTGCGCAACCTGCTTGACAACGGCGACAACAGCTTTCTGGACAACTTGGACAGCCGCCTTAGCGACGGCCTTGAAAACGCTCTTGAAGCTCCATCGCTTCGACAGATCGCGCCTGACGCTGACACTGAGTTCGGTGCTGTTTGAAGTATCCGCACCAGCAGATGCCAGTACATGCTGCTCGTCATCCCCGCTGGCGGCGTAGTACCCAAGATTCTCGTCAAGAGACTTATCGAAAGAAGATCCACATGCAACAGCGGGCAGGCCGTCGACAAAAGGAGAGTCCGGCTTGCCACAGCTGAGCGCATCTGCATCTCCACCAAGGCCTACAGAGCTGTTGTTGGTGCTGTTGTTCACTTCGATCTTGCCGAAATCGATGTCCATCTCGTTGTAGATATCCGCGAGCTCCACAGCTTTACCCGGAGCGCTGAAGGTGTTGGCACGCTGATCGAAAGTGATCGACTGAGCCAGCCAGAACGAGTTCTGGTCGCCATTGCCACAGCTCTTCGCACTAGTGATAAGAATGAGGGGAGCTTTCGCTGGCCATGAGTCTGCAGCGTGACTGAACGCCAGAAGGTTGTCAAATTTACCCTGGAGGCTGCCACTCGAGCAGTCAACATTCTTGATGTAAATGGAGTGATCCAGAACAATGGAGGGGTACTTGTAGTCGACAGAGATACGGACAGTAACCGCGCCAGACTCTTCATCCTTCATCTCATCGGCACTACCACCGAACCAAAGCTCGGTTTTGGGTTCTGGGGTAAGCACACCAAGACCGCCCATGTCGATGCCAGGTGGAGACACGGGACCGAGGGTGGCTGTAGGCATAGGAGGAAGCGTAAGGACGCTGGCCATAATAGATTCCGAGGCGCCTGGGTCCAGAGCCTTGTCAGGGATAGTGGGGAAAGCGAATGCATCTTTGGCAGCCTTCTTGACAACAGCACCCCAGACGTGACCAACGGCATTAGCCTTGTTGACTTCGTTCTTGAGATAGCATGATGGGGCGACATAAGCAACAGCCTGGCAGGCATCGTTATCGTCGCAGGCCTTGAGGCACAGATCGAAGGTAGCCGCATCGACAGTCTTGAAGTCGCCGCCGCCATAATCAGTACCGCAGGCAATCTCGTATGTGCCGCCAGAGGCTATGGTAGGAGTTTTGCCGTTGCTACCAGGACACGTGATTGGTACAGCAGTAGACTGAGCGGTAGCTGTCGAGGTGCTGGTCGTAGCAGTGTTGGTGGTGTCAGGGTCGGATGCGACCAGCTTAGCTGACCACACGTGTCCTGCAGCACCGCCCTCGTTGAGTGTGCCTTTCTTGTAACATGCTCCCCAGACGTAGCTGACATCGACACAGCCAGTCGTTGCCGCGCAGTCTTCGATGCATGCCGCGAATGTATCAGTTGATGAAGAGCCAATGTCGCCACCACTAGGTATATCTGTCAGAGGGATGATGAGCCTGTAGGATGTGGAGTACATACTAGTGGTCGAAACCGCACTCAATCAGGAAGGTGCCTTTCTTAGACTTATACTTGACACCGTCACTGGCCTTGCCTTCACAAGTGACGTCTTTTGTCACGGCAGGGGTCTTCGTATCCGTCTCGCTGCCGCCAGTAGAGGGGACAACCTTCTTACGCGCAGTCCAGATTGAGTTGTTGTCGAGAGCAATGGTGAGCTTGTTCTTCTTGTAGCACGAGTTGGGCCACGCGAAGGACACATCGATACATCCAGGAGTGTTATCACAGTCCCTGATGCATTCTTCGAACGAGCCGGGAGACGAGGCTCCCATGTCGCCGCCGCTTCTCCATTTCAGTAGATGAGCATTTACAGACGACGAGAACACTTACGCGTAGTCCTTACCGCAGACGATCTCCCAGTCTCCGTTCTTTGCGGTAAACGTCTTGCCATCACTGTGATTGTCCCAGCAGGAGAGTTCATCGGTCGCACGCCTAGCCACATACGACTTCTCCTCAGAAGGAGCAGGAGCTGCTAGAGAGCGGAGGGCCAAAAGACCCAAAATGAGTGTGGGTTTCAAAAGAAAGGACGTCATCGTAACCGACGACAGGATAAGCAACAGTAAAGAGTGACGCGAGCCGGAGGCTCTGAAAGACTGAGCAGCTGAGACCGCAGGACTGTGGTGTCTTCACAGATAGTCTGACACTCACATCTTATACTTCTCATACTCCTTGAGGCTGCTGAAGCTTGCCTCAGTGTCTAGATGCAATCTCCACATTAAGAGTAATCTTCGAAGTACACTTGACGGGGCTCCCGGTCCTCAGCTGAGAAGTGGTAGTGGTGGTGAGCTAGAGTAACACGATAATCGCCATGACTGCAGGCGAGTGTAGTCTTCGGTCTTGGTACTGAGACCCTGCGGAGCATGGCGCCGGGAGAATCGTACGCTGGCAGCGGTCTGGCTACATTGTGGCGCATTTTGAAGCGCTGACCATTTAAGGTACCGTGCCGATCCGCTCGCCCAAGGACGAGTGGCGATTAAAGCGAGAGGCTTTCCATTTGCGACCTCTTGTGAGGCTCAACAGTGCTGCGAATTAGCACAGCGTGCTGGTCTCGCATGTTCGTGGTCATAGGTAGTTGGCGTGAAAGAGCACCTGCTCTGAAGATCCACCAGGATTTTGTTTTGGCGCATTGACGATTGTTTGCCGACCACGTGCAAATCTCAACTCTCCCTACCTACTCATTTCACCCCTGCAAAGGAAGTCGCTGCATGTCACTGACTCCCAACTGCGGCAAGGCTGCTGCAATGGCTTAGGTCGTCCCACATTCAGCACACTTGTCAAAGCCGTGTCGCGAGCTACGGGACGATTATCGAGCGCACCGGCTCGCCCCTGACACCTGCTTCAGCCTCTCGTAAAGGGCTCACTCGCACGCTCTGCCAAGATTTTCGAAAGCTTACATTGAGCTTACCTGTCTACATTGAGGATGGAGATGAATCGCTTCGAGCGATCTTGTCTGTGTCCTCCGCCCCGGACCTCGTGTCCGCCCCCTGCTTTTAGCTTCCGCGGTATCAATGCTCACGGTCTGGATCTTCGACCACAAGGAGAAGCGCGGAGGTGAAGAGAACAAGGCATGCACAGACATGTTCTGGACTGGTTATTTGCTGGTTGTTTGTGCACGTCCGCCTCGATTATGGATGAAGCTGGGACATCTTTTGGTCTCTCCAATTGCTCCTTTGTTTCGCAAAGGGGCGCGCTCAAACAACCGAAAATTTGCCCAATCGATAACTTCAGCTTTGAATTAATATGCTAGGATAAGATTTGGTGTTTGTTTTGGCAAGACTGGCTATCGGCCAAATCCGCTCAGCCTTGTCCTTATTCAAGACTGACACGAGTCGTAGATCTCCCGCAGGAGCTGTTCGGGGTCTTTCTGCAAAGCGGCTCGGTTGGATTCAAGAAAACGAGCTTGTCACTCGGCATGTTGGGTCAGACATATGTCAGCATATGCCAAGACGAGATCGCTTCTCCGTTCTCGCCGAGGGAGAACTCGCTCACGTGTAGACTTGTGGGTCTCGATTCAAAGGCTGTCAAAAGCACTCTCTCTCATTTATTGGAGTGAATAAGTCTTTGGACCACTGGACCTCAAGGTCAGTTCGATCTCGGCTGATATTCAGGAACTATAGGCCTCCAGTGTGTTACGAAGTATCGCAGAAGTCCCGTAACACACGGTTGTTGCCGTGATTTCCAGTCTGTGCCACAAGTGAGCACGGTGTTGCTACCAGGATGTTGCTGTGCAAGACCCGCAGACCCAAGAACGGAGCTCGCGAACGCCGCCAGACCATTGGAACTCACTGTGTATGCGCTCCAGCGCCGCTACACAGAGCTTGGACAGCAAACATATGCCAGCTCAGATGGCGAAACGACGCTGTATAGCTGTCAGATGTCGGCGTAAACCTCTTTCCGATGGATTGCAAGATAATCGATCGAAGATGCAGGACGTTGGTATGGACACATGTCGTCTTGAGCACTTTGTGGGTTGTTTCCACACTGCAACGGCGATGTTTGTAGTGGAAGTCTCTCGTCTGATTAGCTTTGGTCTGAGGCGGCAATGTTTAAGAGTATGTAAAACATGGAATAACAGGCGATGTAGCCGCTCCTTGAGCAACACAGAATCTAACGTCCTCTATTTTTCGACACCGCCTAGACATCAGACAAACGTGGTATAGTATCTAGTTTGCGCATGGAGTATTCTCTCAGTAATGATTCCATCTCGCGATGTTATGTCTAACGTTAGAGTTCGCCTCCTCCCTTCAGAAGTTATCGATCTTTGTCCCGATTCCCCTCTCATCCGCCAATCTTACCAAATCACTACCAACAACAACATCCATCAATCCCAGACCCACGCTCTTGTAGATGACATTGCCCTTCTGCAACCAGTCCATGAGGCTCCGATGCTCCTTATCGTGTTCATCTTTGCTACTGTTTCCTCTTCTCTTCTTTGTTGAAGGCGCCTCTCCCAGCTCTACGCCATCGTTGTCCAGGCCTTCCTGGCTCATGCGTTTCTGCACCATGCACTCTGACCGCCGTTTCTCAGCATCCCGCTTAAGCATTACAAGTTCACCGATCTCGACAATTTCGTTGGGTGAGAGGCCGGCTTGAATGATCTCGCCAGCTTCCTTGAGGCACGCTTCTACGCTGTCAACAATGACTGCGCCACCCTGGGGGGCGTGCTTGTGAAAATGGCGGCCGTGGTCGGGAGCGACGTTTTGCCTAAGGATGTCAGGGTGGACCTCGCACATGTGTGGCTTATATGAGCCAATCGCTGCTACGTAGCGACCCTTCTTTCTGCCCTCAGGGTTTGTGAGGTATGCTGCTGGGAATAGCGGCGTCAGACTTGGCGTCGTGCAGAATATGACAGACGAGGCTCGAATTGTGGATTTAAGGAGGCGCTCAAATTCGCCATGCGAGGGGGTGAGGATTTGAATCTTCGGTCGGTGCAAACCTTCACCTTCTTTCCTATACGCGGGGACGTTGGATGTGTTTGGATCAAACTTAGTCGGCTGCTCGTCTGGGTTGTACAACGATTGCAGCAACTGATGGACGCGTTCGAAGTCGCGATTGATAATATTGAGGTGGTGAATTTCTGTCGATCGCAGCATAAGGGCGAGGCGAATATGCCAGTATGCTTGCTTGCCTAACGACAATCAGATCTGGGGCTAGTAACGTTCTCGCGAAAAACATACCTGCACCGAACACAACGATGTCGTGCACGTTATGTCGCTTCTTAAACAGCATAGTACTCGCCAGCGCAGTGCGAAAGGCAGTGATCTCCTCGGCATTGACAAGTGCGCGAGGTGACCCATCCTTATCCAACAGCTGTAAGGTGCCCTTTGGTGTTGTGCTTTGTGAACTGGCGAGGGACTGAGGCGGTTCGAAAGAGCTGCCGGACCGAGTCGACTCTGAGAGAGATGTTGCTTTGAGAGAGGATGCAATCGACGAGGTATCTGAAGCCGCCCTCTGATCAGGCGCCGACAGTGTCACGACCTTGAAGCCAATACCGTCATTACTCGAGGCTGGCATGAAGAGCGTTGTTCGTCCATCGTTGCGCTTGAGCGCGGTGCGCATGGGCTGGTAGGATGAACAACATGCATTGGAGTCTTCTTCAGTGGCGGTCGAGTAGTAGTGCAGCCCATCGGCAAGCGATTGTTGCAGGTCGAGGATGTCCTGTTTGGACAATTGATGCAGCAGGTTGCGTACGTCTGAGTCGGTCAGGATAGTTAACGGCATCGCGACAGATGGATGTGTAGGATGATGTAAGTGGGATGAAAATAGCTTGAGCTCGAAGTGGGGGTGGGGTACCTGCCCCAAGCAAGACTGGCCGAGTACGAGCGGCTTTTCTGGCTTTCCGAGCTGCAAGGAACTTGCTAGGGCTTACATCACAAATCACTCAAAGCTGCAAGTAATGCTAATGGCGTGCGTTATCGTTGTTCGATTCCAGTCAACGCAGTGTCATAGCGACTGCTTTTAACCCTCCGTAACTCCGTGGTATTGTGGACCCTACATGCAGAGATAAGAGACACGCCATAAAATTCATGAACCTAGCAAACCGCTCAGACCATTTAGATCTTGATGGCGGTCTCGAGAGCCTTCCTGCGCTTGGCCATGCGAGCGTTGGCCTTAGCACCCATGATACCACCACCCCAGTGACGGGAAGCCTCCTTGTGGTGGGACTCGAGGTAGCCGTCGTTGACAGCGGAGACGAGCTTGGAGAGCTCGGTCTTGTCCTCGGAGCGGACCTCGGTGAGGGCGAGGACAGCAGCGGTCTTCTGGTGAACGACGGTACCGAGACGGGCCTTGCCCTTAACGATAACGTAGGGGACACCCATCTTGCGGCAGAGAGCAGGGAGGAAGACAACGAGCTCGATGGGGTCGACATCGTTGGCGATCAGGACGAGCGAAGCCTTCTTGTTCTCGACAAGGCCGACGACGTGGTTCAGACCGAACTTGGCGGTGTAGGGCTTCTTGGAGACATCCTCCTTCTTCTTGCCCTCGGAGATGGCGGTAGCCTCCTTGGTCAGGCGCTCCTTCTTCTCGGCCTTGGTCTCAGGGCGGTACTTGTTGAGGATCTTGAAAGCCTGAGTGGCGACTGCAATGCATTAGCCGTAGTCTCCCGATTCCGTGTGGTTGTGCTTACGGTTGCGGTCGGCAACGTGCTGGAACTGGGCAATGGCCGGGGGGACCTTCAAACGGAGGTTGAGGATCTTCTTCTGGCGCTGGAGACGGACGTAGGCGGGCCACCTGACCATGCGGCCAAGGTTGCGCTGGGGCTGGATGTCCTGGCCGATGCCGAAGTTCTTGGGGCGCTTCTCGAGGAGAGGGTTCTGACATCGATTAGAGCCTGCGAAACACAGCGCAAGATTTTCCAACGTACCTTAGGGGCCTTCTTGGTGCCAGCCTTTCCCTGGGGGAAGGGGGCGGGGGCGGTCTTCTTTCCCTTAGGAGGCATTTTGAACTGTAGAGGCTCTGTCATAGAGAACAGAAACTATCAGCGAATGTTCATCCACTAAGTAGTTCTGTAGCTCGTAAGAGTGAGCGGGTATTGCTACCGCGCTGCACTCTGGCCATCATTGTTGTCGACATGCTCCATTGCTGTCGCATGCGATCTGAATGCTGTTCGAGCGGATCAGAGGCGGGTGTTGCGCTTACCGTTGGTTAGTTGGCGGTCGACGACGAGGTTGCTGGACTGACGAAGAGCGAAAAAGTTCCTTCTTCGTTTGGGAGAATCAAAATGTGGTGCGGGCATAAGCGAGGCTTGGCCGTCGGCCCGTGCGTCGACAGCGCAGTTGAACTACCCAATCGAGATGCACCTCCACCGACCATCACCTGTCACGACGCGCATTCTCATGGGAGCATCAAAGGCCTCGGAAGGAAGGCAACTTGTCTTGATATTTGGCGCATGGAAGGCATTGCTCTTCTGCCTCACTGCATTGTGTCCAGGGCCTGGATACGACACCTCTGGCTTGATCCTCGCTGATTCAAGCCCCAAACGCTATGCGAATCTGGAGTCATCGTCACGATTCGACAAATTCGTTCTCAATCTGTTTCGATGGGATGCATTGTACTTTGTCAAGGCTGCCGAGCGTGGCTTGGTCTTCGAGCAGGAGTGGGCTTTCAGCCCGGCGTTCTCCAAGCTCCTGAGTGTCCTGGGACGATGTGAGACGCCTCGGAACCTGCCTTGAGCTGGCATTAATACCACTACAGTGATCTCCGGCACCAAGGATAGCTCGATTCAAGACTACGCTGTTGCGGGTATCGTCGTCTCCACCATTTGCCACTTCCTCTCCGTTCTCGTTCTGTACAGACTTGTGACCGTCCTCAAAGGAGGTGGGCCGCAGCAGTCCCGGATTCCCTTTGTTGCATCCGTACTCCATATACTCACTCCAGCTTCCTTGTTTCTTTCGGCTCCTTACACAGAGTCGTTGTTCTCATTGCTCAATCTGGCCGGCATGCTCTCCTACGCCGAGTCTAGATCAGCTGCCGAATCGCCTTCGTACAGCCTTCATGAAGTTGCCTACAAGCTCAGCTCAGGCTTTTTGTTTGCCGTGGCGACTACCATACGAAGTAATGGCTTGCTGAGTGGCTTGATCCTTCTGTATGACGTTGCGCGATACCTACCGCAACTGCTCTCGATGCAGTTGAATGTACATGACCTGGTCAGACTCATCGTCACTTGCGTGTCTGGCTCTTTGATAGCTATTGGATTTGTGGGACCGCAGTATCTAGCCTACGTGGATTTCTGCAATACCAGCAGTTCTGTTGCGAGGCCATGGTGCGAGAAAACCATTCCAAGTGTCTATTCATGGGTGCAGAGCCATTACTGGTGAGTACAACAGACAACAGTGGAATACAAGCTAACGTACGACCAGGAACGTCGGGCCGTTCCGGTACTGGACCTTGTCCAACCTTCCTTTGTTCCTGCTCGCGTTTCCAATATTGTGGCTGTTAGTCTATTCAAGTGTCACCTCCTTCAGCATCGGCTTTGCTGGGCTGTTGCATGGGCGTCCGGTACCCCACACCAGTGACACCTCTGACTCCAAGCTCGCACCTCTCGTAACGTCCTCGCTACAAGAACTGGCATTACCACAGCTAGTGCTAGCCATAACGGCAGCCACCAGTTTCCATGTTCAAATCATTAACAGAATCGCGTCTGGGTACCCCATCTGGTATCTCACTGTCGCTACATGGCTTACAGACCGGAACTCAAGCTCAAAGCCTGGAACGGATATTGGGCAATGGACTATCCGAGCGATAATCATGTATTCTCTGATACAAGGCATGCTTTTCGCAAACTTCCTTCCTCCTGCTTAATCTTTGTATTACACGCTGTACATCTTAGTACTTCGGAATACTATTCTCTGGAGTCCTGCAAGACACGGTGTGATCGCTTCTTGTAACGTGATGGCGCTGCCGCCATCTTTCCCGTTCGACCGCCGTTTTCTTGCGCATCCATTGGCGTGGTCTGTGGAGTAAGCTGAGGTCACTCGCCGCCACCAGAATCGCTTCGTCTGGAAGTCGTCCGCCATGCCAAATTGCGAAACACATCGCGCAATTGTCTCCAACATAATTCGATAGTCAAAAGGATCTTTTCTCAAGCATCTGTTTCTACGCATGATTTGAACGATTGTCGCAACAAACATACTTCCAGCAACGCAACGCCATGACCCTGCATTATCATGGTGACAGGTTTCCCCGAGTATCTGCAGATGGACAGTTCGAAGCGTTCAGGACATCACATCGCTAGTCTCAGCCTCTCCACGGAAGTGGTGCCTAGTTTCATTGTACCTGCATAGCGGTGCGTCATCTGGTCACTCACGAAGAAAGTGTCGTGTCAATCCTCCTCGATGTGCTCGTACTGCGTCATGTCGTGTGTGTTAGTGCAGGTGGGGACCGTAACGACTTCCAATGCCATCCAAGAGCTTGAATCACTAGTTTCATCTTGACCAAGTACCAGCAACTCGCTTCTTTTCCTGGGTGGAGAGCTGTGACACCAACATGTCCCCCAAAATTACGCAGTCTTTACTTTGCATGTTATCTGTCAGACAACCCGGCGGTACATAAAGAGCTCTGCGACCGCCCACCTGGATGACCAACACGCAACATCACCCTCAGTTCCTTGCTGCAAATCAAGATGAAGCTTTCTGCAGTCGCCGTTACTTTCTACGCTACCTTGGCTGCCGCCGCAAACATAGTAGGTAGGCAAGGACAGTGTCCCGCTGACAATTGTTTCAACAACGTGTGGGGCGCAGCTGGAGGTGCAGATCACATCCTCACAGCCCAGCGGGACTGCTCGAGCTATCTAATAACGACCGTGATCAAGTACCCAGTGTAAGTGAGTCAGCATGCATCTCCCAACGGAAGCTTATACGATCTATGTCAGCACGACCGTAGACTCTCGAAACACCGTGACTACTACCATATCTTGCTTGGCATCTGGCATCAGCAGTACTGCCCCCACTAGAACGTCCTTACCCGGATTCAACTTCCCTCTTCCTGTATCTACACCGACTTCAGGTTCGATCCGCCAGCTCAGAGCCCGCCAGGACGAGTGCTTGTCCTCAAGTTCCACAACGATCTCCGGATCTGTCCCTGCCTATGCTAGTATCAATTGTCCCACTGCATCCTCAGTCTTCGCCAGTATCTGCTCCTGCAAAGATCTGGATATCACGGAAAGAACAATTACCCTGGAAAGCACTGTAAGAGACCTGTGGTTCCTGTGGTACCTCTGTGCTGACTTTGGCTCAGACCGTGACAAACATATTGAGGCCGACTGTCACAATGACAGCTCCTTGTAGATCATCAACCACAATTACTCTGTCACATAGCTCCTCTACAACGGTCATCACCGTCAACTTGTCCTCATCTCCAAGCAGCGGAACCGGCACCGAGTCCTTTACTTCTCACAACTCAAGCTTTGTGTCAGCGGACACACCCACTACTTCGAATTCATTCTCATCATCCAACTTCACATGGGTTACAACTCAGCTCAGACCGACATCCACCTCCGACTCCGGTTCTGCAACCATCAATATCACCCTAACAGGCTCCACCACTACCCCTTCCGCGACTCCAAGCTGCGTCACCCAAGACTGGATAATCTGCAACAGCACCTGCCTCAACCCCACTAATGATGAGCTGAATTGCGGGAGCTGTGGCAACCGATGCGGCGATGGTCTCGTCTGCTTCAACGGCATGTGTGCCCGACGACCAATCGATCCGCCGTGCGACTCAAACTGCACCTTTCAACGTCTATGCAACCAAGGCGTTGAAGGAGGCCCCCCGGGAGGCTGCAAATGCGCACGGGACTCGTCTGGCTTCGGCTTTTGTTTTGATGCGAACAGGTACCAGTGCACACCTAGTGCGACCAAGTGCAAATCGACCGTTGAGTCCGGGGACTCCGCAAGACCAGGGTGCAAGCTGGGCGAGATCTGTGTCAAGAGCATTTGCGCTGGTTCATCGTCTTGTGGCAATACTTCGATCCCTGAGGCCGACCAGGATGGTATATGTATTACGACCGAGGGGTGCGGTAGGCAAGGCCCGACGAGGCTGGGTGCGCTGGTCAGAATCGGCGAGCAGAAACAACACAAGAGACTGACCGGACAGTTCAACTGGTAAGTCTTGCTCGATCTCAGGACCATAGATTCCGTGTCGGTAATTTACTAGGGTATGGCATGGCGTGAAGGCGCCCAGAGCTCCACTGTATTAGTCTTAGGGCATGCGAAAGTCGTAATTCTACATGGACTAGTGGTGTGACAAAGGTGAAAGAGTGATTTCCGACTGGTAGCAAGACCGATTCAGTGAGTGATTCATCGTAATATTTTTGAGACCACATCATGATTGTGCTCTAACATTGTCGTGGCTGAGCAGTGGATCAAAGACTGGGTGCCAAGCGGCGTATCTAACATCGAAGGGCCGTGCAAAGGCCCGCAACGCAAACCACACCGCGTGGAAAGCCAGCTAGCCATCAGGCGCACTTCTTTGAGACTGCTGAGTCTTCACGGCTTGTGATATCATCCAACGTAGTTGCTAAATCCTAAAGGCAGCCCCGGGTACACACAATACATTCTTGTTCAGCCCCCGTCATGCTAGTCTTTCCTTGTGCCAGCATATTGTAATATAGCCTCTTGTAGCATTGGGAGCTGTATCGGTGAGTCCTTTATCGATCAGCTCAGCGACATGCTGCAAAGCTGCCCATACGGGTACTATGATAGACTCAGTAGAGATGACTTTGACTTTGTGTTCGAGATGTCGGCCTGAACTCGTAAGCGCTGAACTGATGTTTTCTTATCAGCCTTGTGACTTACGTGAGAAGATAATGAGGCAACAGACGCTAGGTCAACAGATGTAATTCGACTTCGTCCACCCCTAGCGGTGGCCTCTGTGCTAGTAAATCAGTCGCTCTCGGACACTCTGCTTCTATTCAGGGGTCCAGAATCAACAAAGATTGGACAGCATGGACGCTATAACCGACTTACCGCGCAAAATTGCTTTTTCATGAGAAAGAGTCTTTCACCTCAGAGTATGAGTCTTTGATACCCTCTTGGGAAGCAAGTGCTTGTCTTAGTCGAGCGCAGACAGATCAATTGCACACCTTTGCGGATGCCGCTGGAGATGTCAAGCTCACAAGCGGACACGACATCCGGGAAAAGTGTAGAGAGAGGGATGTGGAATCAGTAGCCGATCTAGAAGCGATAGTGGTTTGGCAGCTGCGATCTTGGAGGCGTCAGACGGAGGAAAGCGAAAGACCGGCCATGAGGAAGAGGTCGGATGCAATGAATCTGCAGGAAGAGAAGCAGAAGCAGAGGAGGACATCACGCGGCCGGTTGTATACTTTGCTCCGGACGAATTGACTCGAAATCAGTCAAGTTCGCGTTCTGAACGTACGACACAGTGTACAATACGACCGAGGTCGTCGCGATTTCATGTTACATCTTGTTTGATCTGTTTGCGTGTGGATAGATCCTGCTTGTCAAGTAATGTAAGTGTTGCAGAACAGACCAAGTTCGATTGATCATGCATGTGATCGATTAGATCTGCAAGAAAACGTCGATGCGTCTGCAACTGTCGTCGTTCCAAGATTTCAAGACAAGCGCATCAGTCCCAGCATCCAGGCCCAGCTGCGCATGTTGTGTCACGACGCACAGCGTCCCGTTTGACATGTAGCTTGCAGACGTAGTCGTGCTGCCGTGTCGCATCGCAAATAGTTCACATGTCGAGGCACCCCTGATAAAGCTACAACACGGTCATCACGTTCAGCGCCAATTTTGTTGAACAGTCAGCCATCTGTAACGCGAAGTTGAAAAGCGTCAAGAGGCGTATTGGAGGTTGGTAGTCGATAACAATGGTTCTCACCCAAAGCCATGGCTATAAGACAGGCTTCATGCCTGACGGGTAATTGCTGACTTATCACTTCTCGATCTGGTCGTCTGAAAGGACGGACCAACGGTCAGGTACGAGGTCTGAGAGCCCTGGCTGAGCGTGCGCCGGCATATTTGACTCGGCTCACGACTGTTGTCTGAGAACCCCTCTGATCAGGTCCCACTCTTTTGCGATAGAGCACTTGGCTTGCTTCGAAAGTTGCATGACGCAGACGGTGCGAAAAGAGAGGCCCGCGACTGCCGCGATTTCCTCTCCATCCTTGCCCAATATTTGTTTCGTCTCCTCTTCACCAATTCTGCGCAGCCCTACAGAGTCAACACCAGGGACCCCGGCCGCGTGACAATTCGAGATGGCTTTGAGACGGTGGAGATGCAGAGGTGAGAGAAACAGGAAGTCGGCGCGCCAGAAAGGACCCCTGCTAGTCTTGGTCTTTAGCGCCACCCGTGAGCACTCGACGGGAAGCTGCTCGCGACCACGGATGATTGCTTCTTCTCATATTTTTATGCCCACGTCGCTCCAATCCTCTGCTAAGCTGTACACATCCGGTCGCCGTTGCCTCGATCTGCTAAGGAATTGCCATCTATCCGTCCGTACCCCTGCCGAGTGCCCGCCATTGCTAGGACAGCCCCGCTATCACCTCGGTCGCTTTGGACGTATACACTGCACCGCGCCTTAGCTGCCAGCACTCCGCATACATAGTACGCTGTTGCTGCATATATAAGACTTCACGTGCCGCAGCGCCAAAGGTTGCTCATCACAAGGCTTTGCGATTGCCGCTCGACAAACTTGCCCCACTCTATACTCGCCTTTATAACGACCCCACCTCGTCACCGATCAAGCTTCGCATAAGCTTCGCTCAAAGCAAGCACACGACCACAAAACTACCAACAATGACCTCCACATCTGCCGCAGGGCTGCTATCTCGCCAGCTCAAACAAATGCAGAACGACAAGAGTATATCAGGCATAAGTTGTGGTCTGGTAGACAGCAACGTGTTTGAGTGGGAAGTCATGCTTATGATTGACGACGACACAAAGTTCTACGGAGGTATCTCGACCTTGATGGCAGACGTTGAATGGTGCTGATGTGCTTAGGTGGTTTCTTTCGCGCACGGCTGAACTTTCCCCCCGAGTACCCAATGCTGCCACCCAAGATGCGCTTTGAGACACCCATCTTCCACCCAAACAGTAGGCCTTTTATCTCCGGGAGACCTATCAATGACTCTGCCTGACACACACGTAGTATACCAGAACGGTGAGGTCTGCATCTCGATTCTGCATCCACCCGAGGAAGACAAGTACGGCTACGAGTCCGCCGCCGAGCGTTGGTCTCCTGTCCAGACCCCCGAGACTATCCTTCTTTCCGTCATTTCTATGCTATCGAGTCCGAACGACGAGTCGCCTGCGAATGTTGAAGCTGCGGCACTGTGGCGAGAGAACACACCAGAGTTTAAGAAGCGTGTGAGGAAGTGCGTGCGAGATAGTTTGGAGTTCGAGTAGATGGTACAGTTGGAGGCGTGTGCCAAGGTGGTTGGGACGAAAGGAGCAGGAGTCCAGAGCTGGAACACAAATGCACTTGGTATCTCTCTTTATTTGATCGTTTCGGCGTGCATGGAGGAATTTCAGGCATAATTTGCAGCGTACAATGCATTCACGATCCGTCTTCAACTGACAGACCTTTGTCGGTGGGCACAAATCTCTCATGAAACTTTGTGGATTTGCGCTAGCCCTTGACCCCATATTAGCACACCACCGAGACACGGACCTAGAGACCTTCGAGTTCTCGTGAGGCGACCTGCGTGAAATGAGATGATACCGTCATTAAAAAAAGCGAAGGTATTGCGTCGTGGTGCAGGTACCGTCCCGTCCGGATCTTTGGTATCATTGTCTTCGATTGAAAGCACTGAGGTATACGCGTAAACTTTCATGACTGGCTGCATGATTATCAAGGCCAGAGATTAAGGCTTATGTTTGGCAGTAGACATTGTACTATGAAGGACATTCGAGTTCATTAAAGTCAGTGTGAAGCTCATTGTTGCTTCTGCTCAAGGAATGCACGCGGGAGGAATTGACCTTCAAACTCCAGCAGGATCGTAATAAGAAAAGACCCCGCCAACTTCTTGTTCGCACAATAGTTTTGCTGCAGCCCCGAGTGGCGCAGCGACCTCGCGGCACGGGTAACCTTTGAAGTGGCCCTATGGTGCATCTTCTATCCGAACGAACGTTGTAATAATTTGGAAAGAAATCGATGCGGATATCGGTGGGTTCGACCAGCCGTGGTAATAAATCTCACACTGGAGATTATGCGAGTCCTTATCTCACATGGATACCACACACCTACTATGCAGCTATGACTTACCTTGTCGACCCAAGCATCGCAGTCGAGACATCAGAAAAACTTTGAGTTTTACCAAAGAGCAACGTTAGATGCTAGCAGTAGCCTGAAGACATATGAAAGGTCAAATGTCCAATTCAAGGCGATGTCTGGATAGATCGGGCCTGAGAATGAGGACTATTCTTACAGCTTGTAGGGAGTTGAGCACGGGGCGCATTACAAAACTCGCCACAAGACAGATAGTGATGAATTCAGCACGCATATGCGTAAGATCTTCATCCAAAGCAGGCCCCAATGGAACGTAAAGTCGAATATGTCGGTGGCGGGGGCTTCAACAACACCAATCTTAGTGGCCATGTTGGCTTGTGTGAACAAAGCTGTGAACAAGCCTCTCCACACTGTCTGCTATGTGCTAAGCATCGTGTCTTGTTGCCAGAGGTACGATGTACTTAGTAAACTGGTACATAAGGATGCCGGTGGCTATGACACACCGTGGGACTCTTGCATGACTACTTAGTGGGCGTCAGAGCGCTAGTGTAACCATACAGATCTAGTTCGTTGTGATATTGCTGGAGCAAAACTTCGTGAGAAGGGACTCGAACATGCAAGCAAATGTCGAGTGATAGTAATCTCTTGCAACGTCTACTCATGTTTACGACACCAAACTTTAAGAGCCCTGGCTCCAGCGATGGGAGCTACATGAATGTGAATTCAAGTCCATGTCAGAATTACGTTAAGCAGTGAAACCGCTACCAGCAGCATCCAACGATCCGAGCGAATACTAACGGCTTTGGACTGCTGTACTGCAGCCACTTGCCCTTCTTTGACTTTGCACACCTTCTTCTCGCCACTTGTCGGAAACCCCTGCGTTGTGTTGAATAACATCTCGATCCACAAGATGTCCAGCGTTGCATTCTGGCCTATCTCCATACTCCCACTCCAGGTCGAATTCGCACTCCACATATCAATGTAGAACCCGCTTGGAGGACTTGCTACAGGCACATGAAGCGTCGTCTCGTTCACTTGCTGATTATCAACAAAGAAGACGCTTCTGCCTGGTGTCCAATCTAGCCTGTGCATATGCCATTCGGTGTAAACCTTCTGGTTTGGCATGCTTACGTTGACAGTCGCGCCTGGAATTGGCGTCCAATCTGGTTCACCTGAAGAGGCCGGCTGATTGGAATATTGTATGTAATTGCTGGGCGAGCGGGTGAATATCTCGATGTCGGATTCTTGCGTGTCGTTCAAGTAAGTGAAGATGCCTGCGACAGCACCCGAAGCGCCTTGGACGCGGGAGTAAACGCGTAAGGAGGCGTAGCTGATGTTGAATTCGCTGAAGATGATCTCACCGCCATCTTGTGTTTCGTCGTCGATACGTGCGGTACTGAGAGTCAAGCAGGATGTCGAGTCCGTCAATGTATTCGTTTCATTTGCTGTAAGAATTTAATTGCTGAGTTGACGAGTATGTTAATACGCTGAACGCACTGATGAAGACACTCTCTGGTATGAAATTGATGGGAATTGAGTAGCCACCTGGGCTCTTTCGAGGGTAGTCGCGGAGGTACCAGTCATCCTTCCAGGAATTGTCAGAGACGACTTTCGATCGTAAGCCTTTCTCAGTTGTGATGCCTCCTGGCTTCATCCGCCGGAAGTCGTAAAAGCGGTAGTACTGGTATTGGGAGGCTGCAATGCCATCACTGGAGAATGCAGTGCAATTACTGAGATCCTGCATCGAGACAAGCCGAGCCAGTGACAGAACGCAGAACAGTGAGATGCGCCACATAATTCTGAGAAAGTCGTGTGTAAGATTCTTGATCTCTTGTGCGTATAGTCCTACAGAGTTGTTGGATCTTATTTGTCTCCGCCGGATTGAAAGCTTTCGATTCAGAATAGAAGACATGCCAGACCTGAATGGATCAGCAACGCCATAGAGCCTCAGAATCAACAAGCGGCAAAGTCTCGAAGTACAGGGCGCCCACTTTCATCTAGGCTCGTCGAAGACTCCATTGGCAAGCACAACAGCACCAAGCGAAGCGACGTACCTCCGTGGTGCACCAAGCCTGAAGCCTCTACGCTTATCGTTCAGGTAGCCAGGAGCTTCAGGCTTCGCGCGGGGCTGAGCGATGCATAGGTGGCTGAGCTGCTAAGTTCTCACGTGCAGCTGAAATCCTAAGGCCAGAGACACCAGATGGGGATCTGGATGAATTGCCCAAGCAGTGGCCTAGAAAAAAATAAAAGCAGCGAGAAGCCTGGGGTACGCTGTCGCGTAACGCAGCCGATCTTTCTCTGATGCCCCCAGGATGTTAGCTGAGTCACTAGTATTGTAACATGGCGCAATGCAATTCAGTTGACTTGTTGGAAGAAGGCGTCCAGTCGGAGATATAACCTCAATATCTCGTGTGGACGATGCGGAGAAAGGTAGTGCGCGGCCCTTCTTTGTGGACGTGAGCTAGACGTAAATTGGAAAGACCACCCTATAGGGGATTCCGGATCGGTCACTCAGGCGCTTTTAGACTAGCCTGTTCGTAGCATTACTTTTCTTGTAGATCGACAAAGTCAAATACTGTACAAGGACTTGTTCGCATTTTTCTTTTAGCGATAGAGACGGTTGGTCACCGATAGACTGGGATTGGTTCCAACGGATGCGACGGAAAGATTCTGGAAACGGGTGAGCATGCGTGGCACCGACCCAGCCCTGTCAGTCGGGAGTCACATTCCGTCCTAATCTGTACCACTGTGTTTTCGAAGGTCTGAGACGCTAAATGATTTTGGGAAAGGTGCTTCGAGGTCTCGACTTTTGACAGTACAGTGGTAGTCCATGGATCTAAACTAAAGTTGCTCATACTGACGTGCTTGCGCTTTCTCGGCTCTGGTTGCGTAACGGCTCTGTGTACCTGCCGTGATCATCTAGGCAGGGGACACAAGTCACGGTATCGATGTCAGCGAAGGACGGATTTGCAGGTCTTCGTGCGTGGAGATGTCCAGGATGTGTCGTCTGCCGTGTAGCCAACCACCACACCAACTTACTTGGATACCTCCCCTGAACGCTACTGCACGAGTCCACGCCACGGCTGAAGTCAGTAGAGCGTGCAGCACGACAGGTACTGGCCTTGCGCTGCAACATGAAGGACTTTCGACAAGACGTTGGTGTGAGTGTGGAGCTGGGTTGCTGATTTCGAGAACCGAGAGAGTTCTTTCGTAATAATTGTTCTCAAGATGCAACTTAACTTTGGCCGCCCGGTGTAATCGTTCTTGAGTATCTTGACTCACTGATATGGTAGCCATGCAAGCGCCGGCTAATAGCCAGCTTATTCTTCTCCGCGCGAGCTTGAATGCTTAGGGGTCTGTTTGGGCGCTGGGCCGAGTATGGAGTAACATAAAACCGTTGTAATCTCCGCTTAAAGTGGATACGTTCGCTTTAAGCAGGCTTACGGGACAGCTGCCAACAGTCTGGCGATTAGTTCTGGGGCGGGTGAGTAGCGTTGTCAAGAAGTAGCTAATAATCTGGGGAAGTAACTAGGACCATGAGATTCTAGAAAAATGACGTAGTTTCACGCCGTGTGGCGGTCTAACAACGACCTACGATCTACCGTCTCCCTCGACTTACTCATCAACACCAACACTAATAGAACTCCATACCATTTCAAAAGCCCCAACCTGAACGCCATGGCTGACATTACTGGCAGTGCCTGCCAGAAGACTTGCCGATCCTGCAATATCACCCAATCAACCCTTCCATCACGATCTCAGCTGCATTCTAGCTTCAAGTATCGACAAATATCATGACATGCTTGAGCTAGACTTCTCTTGACATTCCAACCAAGGACTACCGCCGACTTGGTCGGATCCGCAATGCATACGCCTACGTCTCCTTCGCGTCGCTGGCTCGCGGCCGCGGGGATCTGACGACCAGATACCGACTTCATTGTTTCAACAATCTCGCTAACCGAGTAACCTGTGCCAGTACCGAGGTTATAGACATGGTATCCGGATCGGAGGCCTTCAAGGGCCGCAAGATGACCTGTCGCCAAATCTGAGACGTGGATGAAGTCTCGAATCGCCGTCCCATCGTGCGTGTCCCAGTCCGTTCCATAAATTTTGAGCTCGGCGAGATCTCCCATCATGGTTCGTACAACGATCGGCATCAGGTTGTTCGCGGCGCCCCGTGGATCTTCACCTAGAATTCCAGATGCATCACAACCAATGGGGTTGAAGTAACGCAGCGCAACTATGTTCCAGTCTGGGTCAGAAAAGGCCAGGTCACTGAGGATAGCCTCACACATCCACTTAGTGCGTCCATAAGGGTTGGTTAGACCGACCGCGCCACTGCTGTCGCATTGTTGCTCGAAGAGGCGCCCACCGTTGTCGGCAAGCTCGCCGTAGACTGTTGCCGATGACGAGAAGACGAAATTCTTGATGTTGAACTCAGCCAGTGTTCGACAGACTTGGATAACTCCGGAAACGTTGTTCTCGTAGTAGTCTAGTGGCGTCTCGAAACTCTCGGCGACTGCCTTATGAGCGGCAAAGTGAATGACGCCCGAGATGCGGGAGCCGACCCAAGTAGCGTTGCCTCCAGCTGCATGGTAGAGCGACAGGATATTGCGTAGTCTCTTATCATCTCGGTAGTCAGTCTGGTGGAAAGCAAGTGTTGGTATCTTCGCCTGAGACGGCAGATGGTACAAGTGGAGATACTTCAGCTTTTCAAACACGTCGACGTAGGAGTTGCAACAGTTATCGATGATAGCTACGTTCCTTCCGACCTTGAGCAGCTCCCAAACGGTATGACTTCCAATGTACCCTAGACCGCCAATGACCAGAATGAAGTCAGTGCTGTCGTCTCGGACGGTCTCCAGAACATCTGGAAAGAGCACCGATTTCTCGGTGCCTGGTGTGTCGATCTCAAAATCTGGTGTCGTTGGGGTTGATTCGGGGGAAGAAGCTCTGGAAGCATCGTCAAAATACATGATGATGAAAATTGGAAGAATTAACCGCGGAGAAGAGGGGTGAAGCTGAAGATTTGATGCGATTTCCACTCACTCTTTATACAAGGCCTCGCAGCAACCAAATTGCACAAAAGCACGGCTCTGCTGGAGCTGGGCTTCTGAAAGCCTCAGATATTTTGCTTCTGGGTCATTCAGCCTCCAGAGATTCTCTCGAGAGTACAGTTTCGAGCCGTGGCCGAAGACGCTGAAATCATGGACTTCAGTGTATTGGATTCTGGCCACTGTGCTAACACAAAGTGGCTGCCTGTCATGAAGAGCTTTACCTATTTCTCGAGGCCATTCAGCTTACAAAGGTGGTACAAGCGAGAAGGCGGCTTCTGGGCCTCGGAACTCAACGACCTGTTGGACCGCATTCGGTTGTCTCAAGGAAGAAGTGAGCATGAAGCCTCCTCGGAAGCACCTTGCACGATCGTTCAGCTCGTGAAGCTACAGTATGCTTACTCTGATCCCGCGTAACATCAAGTTTGGTCCAGTATCTGTTCAGGCCCCAGTTGAGCTGTAAATGGCCCTAGAGTGTCATACTAGCTTTGTGGCTGCTCGCCCGTGTCAAAGGAGCGGAGGCTACGAAACGGTGTTCAGCATCACGTTACAAGGCAGCAGTAACTTTGGAATACATTTGATATAGACAGATGAATTCAGTCACCGTATATCAGACCAGTGTTCTGGTTAATATGGCGCGTTGATGGAAGAGATAATAGAGCAGAGCTCAAAGTAGTCGAAATGGAAATCGACAAACTCGCAAAGGTACAGCTTCACGGTACAAACATTAGGTGCATATTTGAAATCGGCAATTAGACATTACAGTACATAGCGGTGCACTTTTGCCAGGCTTGTGAACGATCGTAAGGGGTGTAGATCTTTCTTACTGCCGACACTTCCGATCTCTGGCTTTGACTCAACAGAAAACCTAGTTCAACTACGAGATCGAGGCTCCTCTATGTTGCGCCACACTCACCTGCTTTTCGATTGAGCTACATTGCGCAGTCTATGTGCCGTGTCTCAGCTCGGTTCTGCAGATTCAGGGACGGTCTGGACACCTAGACTACGTTGGTGCTGACTTTCTTTTAGAACAGTGGCTGGCGTCAGTCCTTGAGACTCTCGAAAGGCTGGAATCTCGAGTGCCTAGGTGCGTGGTGAGATGCCTTTGACGACTAACTATGTACCGACAAGTCACTTCCCACAACAACCCAAGTGGCAGCTGAACTAGCTATTGCTGTCAGTACATGAACTATTCGATCGTTCGCAATTACCTCTATCGTGTACTTTTCTTCTCGTACCTCGTCAAGTGCGTCGTTGCCTGGAAGCTCACTTTTCTTTCGAGTTTATCGGCCGACATCACCTAAACATGCACTTCCACATCAGGCAAGCACGTTCCGGGCACGCAACACGTCCAGGCCTGGCGCAAAGCACCGAAAATTTTGAACCGTTGATCGAGCAGTCTGATGATGAAGATGAGATTCAGGTTGTAGAAACCCCGAACTATGGACGTTCTGTGAGCTCCTTGAATATGTACTGCGAACCCATGAAATCGCCGCCTTCCACCATGCCACGCACGCGAGAAGTTCGAATGTCAGCTCTGAGTACTTCCACCTGTGTCGGCAGCAAGCACGAGTCCTTCTCAGAAAAGAAGGATCTTGTTGCACCGTCTGTGGCTGTTAACGAAGTCACATCAGGTAACTAAGGCCCTAAAATCTTCACGTGCACGTGGGATCAAAGCTGACTGAAGCACAGAAGAACAGGATGACCAAGCGTCCAAGTCCAGGAAAAATATACTTCAACGCGTCAAAGACAGCATCTTCGAACATTTCCATCCTCGATCCATCCTGCATTTGCTCGACTTCCGTCCATGGTTTTGGCCCTTTACCTGGAAGAAGTACATCGTCATTTTCATCATCGCTTCCATCATTGCCGCTTTAATCACCTCCAACCACTTTACACTATGGATTGCGACGTCGCTCAAGATCACTCGTAGCTACATGCTGCCTGTGCTGATAATCTCTGTCTGTGCCGAGCCCTTGATCATTCTGATCATCCTCCCGGTAGCCCAGCTTCCAGACATTCCCAGAGACCAGATTGATTTAGTCATGGGTCGTGAAGAAGACATTGAAGAAGGTGCTGCCGAAAAGTCCAGAGTTCGTCAGGGTCCTTTTGAGACAGCACTAGTCATTCCATGCCACGACACTGATCACACTGCAATGCGAACCACTATCGACTCGGCACTTCCGCACTTTCGCCCCAAGGATATTTTCATAATCGACAATGGCCGCAGCAAGTACCCTTCACACCCGACTGGAAACTTTCGCGAGTACATCCGCTCAATTCACCCTGACATCGTTTACATCTGGTCACCGATTGGTAGTAAGAATGCCGCACAACTTGTGGGCGCCCTCGCTGCCCGTGAGCGCGGGTATATGTACATCATGACGGTTGATGACGATGTCTGCATACCGAAGAATTTTGACCCCCCGACCAGCATGATCGACGATACCTTCAAGGCCGTAGCTTTCCCCATCAAGGCGATGGATGCGCAATGTAACGTCCCTTTGTGGCTCGTCGCATGGCAGGATGTCGAATACCGCCTGTCCGGGATGTCAAAACTTGCTGAAGACCGTTTGTGTGGTGTTCAGTTCCCTCACGGTGCTGGCTGGTTCGTTGAGCTCGAGTCCTTCATAACACTTATGGAGTATTATCACCCAATGGACTTCATTGCAGAGGACTGCAATGCCGGTCTTGGTCTCAGTCGCATGGGCAAAGGCATCCGACTTGATGCACGGTCTTATCTTGCGACTGAAGTTCCAACGACATTTTTCGGTCCGGGACTGAACTGGTGGAAACAGAGACAGAAGTCGTGGGAAATGGGTCGCCATGGCCGATTGTTTGTCTTCATCCGTCACCTCTTTTTGTCTATGCCTCCGAAAAAGACCATCCAGGGCGTCCTTTGGCACAAACTTACGTTCCTCTATCTGATCTGCACGATCATCATTGACTGGCTGCGCATTCCTACGATCATCGCACTGGGACGTACTGCCACCTGGTGGAGGAACGCCATTCTACTGATGCTATTCTCGGTCGTCCCACCAATGATCTACAACTACTGGAAATGCCGTCGCCGTCCGGATATGAAAGTAAGGTTCTGGGCCTGCTTCACCTACCCCTGGTACAAGCAAATCTACGTTATCGTTGCCATATGTGGAGCCATTAGATGGGCTGGCTTCTTCCTTGGAGGTCACCAGGTCCCACCCACAATACAGCAAATGCTCAAGCATAAAGACGAACGCTGCTTCTGGCTGGATCCCAAGTTCAAAGATAATCCAGCTTGGCTTGCTGATGAGGCTGAAGCTTACGAAGCGGAAAAGGCGCAAAGAGACTCTGAGGGGAGGATGCCAGGGGCCGCTGAGGTCACTTCGCCAACAGCCACATACTCCAGCACGACAGTGGCATCTGTCGACTATGGCCTGCCTCAGTCAAGCCGTCCGAGCACGGGACCACAGCCTCGAGGAAGCCCAGATCTAGATGCTATAGACGCCTTCTCGGCTTTCCCGAGTGGACCACCAAGTCCACTGCTTATCACCTCACCATCGAGCGTGGCGTGTGAAACAAATTCGTTCGAAGATCCTTCTCTTGTTTACTCTGAACCATTCGAACATGATGCGGTTCGAGATTATTGGGATTTTCCTGGGTAAGCGGCATCCGGCGTTGTGATAAAGGATCTCGTGTCAGTACACCAGATCAGGAATGCATCACTCTACTCATCATGCTCGCCGTTACGTGAACGCGACGCTCACTCGACAAAGACCTACTTGCAGAGCAAGACACTGCTGCACACAAGGTCGGCATTGCGGGATACACAGTGATTGGGGATTACAAGTAGACGATGTCCCTTCTTCTTTAAATAAAAGTACTAGGTCAAAGACAGCATCTTCTTGTTTCCAGTCAGCCACGTTGCCACTCATCTACATCCAGAAGGTGCACGCAACCACCTACCGTGCGTCGCAGCCACCTGTCACCATATGTTGCACCCGCCTTCGGCATTTTGGGCTATTGTCCTGCTGTAACATAGCAGTGCTTTGGCGACAGAAAACAATCTTATCGGACTTGCGGTGGCACGCAGACTCCTTTTCAATGCATTGAGTTCAGCCTCAGCTGGTGTCAGCGCGCCATTGTGGGTCCTGATGATCAGGACCCGCCGTGAGCCTAGCGGACACGGGTGGATCTTTGTTTCAAATTCGGTGCACAGCGACTTCGATACCTGTCAAATAGCGTCTTTGCACGTGCAGAACAATGTGTCCATGGGTACAGCGCAACACCTTAGATATTGAACACATACTTACTCTTGCGCAACGTGAGCCCGCGCGGCCAAGATAAGAGTCAATAAGATTTTACGAGCACACCTTCTCATGTCATCTATTTGCAGACCACGATCACCCAAAAGCGGGAGGCCCATCCCCCAAGAGGCCTAGCTCTCGACCGAGGTGCCTCCATGGCTGGGCTAGACCGTGGCTGGCTGGCTGCACGCAACACCTCGTTGTGCGCACTGGGAAAAGCTCCCAAGAAAATCACGCCGTAGTTGCAATGTCTTACTCCCTCGACATGTCGTCCCTTACAGCTGTCGCAACCTTCGTCGCAGAGAACAGCCTCGTCGCACAAGATTGCAGGGCTTTGAATTTGTGGGGGCGACGCGTAAGAAACGGCGGATCGGCGGCGGCGTCATCAAAGGCACATCAACGGTTGCAGAGGAGCGGTTCGGACGCACGAGGCGGGCCAGGAGACGTTGTTTGGTAGCGCTGGGTAAGACGAATCGTAGGGTCATTCCCTCCTCCTTTGTCCAGTCGCTCTTTCTCTTTATCGTCGCCAAATACATCGAACTTCGACTTCGAGTCCCCACCTCACCTATCATGGCGGGCGACGCAATGCTGCCCATGCCCATGTCTCCTCGCCAGACACCGACAGAGATAGGTGGAGCAGCCGTACAATGGTTCTGCTCACGGCGAGGGCGGACATTGCTGTTCTCCATCGTTTTCCTTACTCTCGTACTAGGCCTTGCAGGCGCACGGCACTCTGAGACCATCGCGGCACAATATCACGCCCTCTCTGAATACCAATGGCGACTATATCATCCAAGTACACCAAAAACTACAAAAACGTCCTTCAAAGCGCCGTCAAACACCACGCTTCAGCTCGAGAATGGTGACATCGACCACCTACCACCGAAGCTCGAGAAGTCGACACCAAATTTCCACCTCTTGATGACCTCGGAGAAGGACTCAGATGACTTCTGCAAGTCGACTCTATCGGCGATGTTGCTCAACTATCCTCCACCGACCGGCATCAACCTCAACCAAAGGTTCGTGAGGCCAGGACATAAGGAATGGCAGACACTGTCAGCGATCAAGGAATACCTGCATAACGAGAGGCTGGTACATGACGAGGATTTATTGTTGATTGTAGATGGCCAGGATACTTGGTTTCAGCTACCCAGCGATGTCATCATCAAGCAGTATGAAGCTGTAGTCGACTACGCGAACGTACGTCTGCTAAGAATGTATGGATTGGACGAAAACAAGCGCCAGAGATTTAACCAAACGATCATTTTCGGAGCCGCAAAGAGCTGCGAGGAGGCTGTCATGTCCTGCAAGTACGCGCCTGAATCAATATTGCCCCTTGGTCTCTACGGCACCGGCAAACAAATCAATAGCGATGGAGACCAACCTGCAAGATTCCTGAACTCGAGAGTAGTGATGGGTCCTGCTAAAGACCTGAGACTCCTCTTCGACGCTGCTCTACAGAGACTTCAGGAAGATAGCAACGAGAAGTCGACGATGCAATCAGTGCTGGCGTCCATGTTTGGGGAACAGCAATTAAGACGCGATGCAGCATTGACAGATGGTAGATCGACATCGATGAAGCTGAAGAAGTGGGTAGGAAAGACCTCAAAAGAGTATGCGGCGGCGGAACGACGACTTGCGTTTGCAAATAGGACAACACTTCCGGAGAAGATGGACGAATATTCGATTGGCCTTGATTATACGCACACGCTCTTCCAACCTCTCGCACTCGCACGACCAACGGAACTGCTGTCGTTGAAGCACGACAACTCAACAAACCTATCGCTATATCGTCATCCTGAAAGTATCACACCGCACCTATCTCTTCCGCCAACACTTCTCTCCAGTAAGCTCCCCTTCTGGAGCCCGAACCTGTTTCTACACAATCCATCTCCTGAGACCAACAAGCCTGCCTACATCGACAAACTGGACTATGACTTCGACCTGGACCGGCTCCCTGATCGCCATACCCCATGGTACGACATCCCACTCTTGCAGAATACGTACACAGGCGCAGTTCCTGCTCTTGTCCTTCGCTCCTCCCGCACCTCAGTGAGCTCTGGTCTCCTTAGCGACCAAATGTCCTTCAAAAGCCTCTGGTTTGCCAAACATAAACGCGCCCTGTTACGCCAATACTTCCGCAACCCACAAAGCCCAAACGGCTATCACAACTCTGTCGTCGGCGGTGACCGCTTCTGGGACCAGCGCGGCGGCCGCGGCGGCGTATGGACCTCAAAAGAGCAGATCTGGCTGCCCTGGGGCGAGGTCGACGGCGTATGCGGAACCCTCGCACATTTGAAGCAAGTTTTTGACGATGGCAAGGGGGTGTGGTTGCACGAGCTCGAGGATGATAATGAAGGGCAGCGAGTCCGGGATGAGGAGCTGTACAGAAAGGAACTTGAGGAGAAGAAGCTGAAAAAAGAGGAGAAAGAGAGAGAACAAGCGCTGAAGGCGGTGGAAAAGGCAAGGTTGGAACACGAGCAAGCGGAAAAGGAAAAGCATAACCGAGAGAAACTTGAAGAGGAAGAGAGACAGAGGCAGATGGACGAAGAGAAGAAACAGAGGGAGAACGAGAGGGTGTCAGCTATCAGCGAGGCGAACTTATTAGCGGCTGAGGCGGAGCAGAGGAGAGAAGAGTTGGCAGATTTGGAGGAGACAGGTGGGGATGACGTACTGCGCCCTTCCAAGAGATCCGCGAAAAGGTGGAGTGCGTAACAGAGATCTCACATATGTGCGACTCGCATGCCGAATTTTTCCTTATCCATTATACCATTTAGCGGGGCCCGGTTCAGCGGCTAGACGGCGTTTCGTGGATCACTCGTACCTTTTTCCTGACATTTAGTCTCAACTAAGACCCAGACAATTGGCTCATGTTGTCGACTACGTATACATGTCCATTTTTTTGGTCCTCTAGTCATTTGCCAATTTGTGTAAGGTTCAGCGACTCTGCGACTGGCATGTGTTTCATCAAAACGGCGATACCTGTATCAAAGAAGACTACACCACCAACCCCTATAGGCAGTAAGTTCTGTCATCGCGCCTTTAGCACCTCAGTCTCGGCACACCAGCTTCGCTTCTTACTACCAACACGTCAGGTTACGTCTGCCCAGACCAACGACTCAAAAAAATGGTCAGCCATAATGTTCGACGCCATGGTGTATGTTTGTACTCAGAATCTCGTTTGACGCGATTTGATGACCCACGTATATTCAGCTGGTACAACTGCAAGGGTGCTGGTGACTCATCTACAGATTTCAGGCACCTACCGCCCTTTCTTGATTGAGTCAGCCTTGACACACCCACAGTTCGGCAAGCGCAATATCTAGTTGCAAACGATTGTACCGGTAGCCTGTCGAATTGCAGCGGGCATTCTGCTACTAAAAATGCGACCGGATCGCCTCGCATCTCTCTTCCATTGTTCTGACAGTGAGTTCTTCCTACAAGATCAACAGTTGACAGGCAGTGCGCGAACTCACGCCTAGAACCAGCGACCACCTAACACCAGTTCAGATAAACATCACACACGTCAGTCTCGATGTCTTCCACGCCCTCCGTCGAGACCAACACGACGCCCACTGCTGCCAACAAGATCCAACCCGAACGAGCTGTTGCTTTCGCCGCATTGATACTCGCTGACGATAACACTACTATCACTCCCGAGAAGCTTCAGGCAATCCTGAGTGCTGCCGGGATAACAGACGTTGAGCCCATCTGGACAACAATCTTCGCCAACGCACTCAAGAATAAGGACGTCAAAGGCATTCTCACCGCAGTCGCCACTACTAGCCCAGCTAGAGGTGGCGCTCTTCCTCACAGCCGTGAAGACGATGACCACGACCAAGTCGTATCTACGTTCGATGTGGTGGATCCTGGGCGCGACTCAGACAGCGATGAAGACGCCATGTGCTCTTTCGGATTATTCGATTAGAATGAATGCAAAGGCGAGGACATGGTGCGGTAACAGCGACGGGAATGACAACAGGATGGGGTTGGAAGTTTTGAGATCCTGGATTAGTTTACGACTCAATGGAAAGTTCTTTCTTCCATCTTTTGTGCCATACTCCATGTCTGACGTCGTACACATGCGAAAGCCAGTCCGCACAGCCGACCGAACGCTGCGATGAAACTCAGCTCGACCGCTTTCAACTTCAACCAAAGTACCTATATGAGTCACAGACTGCTCAGCTTCTCGTTGTGGAAGCATCCGAATGTTTCTTTCCGGTTTGAACTTGAAGCCGGCTGAGACGCCGGCCCGAGGATGGACCTCAGCAGGTATGGACACTTGGAGCGGCAGGTTGGTAACCAGGTATTGATCGAACGGAGGACTGAAAGGTCGTTGAATTGTCAAAGAAAGACATCACGAAATGTACATGGGTGGAGAAAGTATGGGAATGTATGTTTAGTTGGAATATGCACAAAGAATTTGATGTCGTAAACCTAGCTCACACAAGAGTGAGTGTCATATTTTACATAGCTCGCTGTGTTCGGTCCAAAAGTACAGCAAGTGTCATCTAGCTGTACCATGTGTTCACGCTGTTCTTCCAGTCCACGTACTGAGGGCCGATCTTCTTCAAGTCACCAACACCAAGGTTGGCGGCATCGTTGATGAGCTCGTACTTCAAGATGTCAATGACCTTCTCCACGCCTTCGGCGCCATAGACGTTGCTGTACATGAAAGGCCTTCCGAGACCGACAGCCTTGACACCGAGAGCGAGGAGCTTGAGAACATCAGTTCCGTATCTGACACCACCATCAGCGTAGACCTCGACTTGGTTGAAGAGATCGGGGTCCTCGCGGGAGATCTCGAGCGCGATCTCGAGCGACGAAGGCGAAGTGTCCAGCTGACGGCCGCCGTGGTTGGAGATAAAGATAGCTTTCGCGCCATTCTTAACGGCTTCCTGAGCGTCCTCGACAGTCTGAATGCCCTTGGGGATAATCGGCAGAGATGTCATGTTCTGGAACTGGCGGTACAGGTCCCAGGTCAGCAGACTGAGGTTGATGTCTGCAGAGCCGACACCATAGCGAGCTGCGCGGTGACGAATACCATCTCCGGGAGAGTCGACAGTAAGGATGATAGCCTTGGCCTTACCAGTCTTCTCGATCCTAGTGAAGAGTGCCTGGGTCTCGGTCAGGTTGTTTGTAAGGTAGACTTGCTGGAAGAGTGGCTGAGTAGTGTTGGCGGCCTGTTGGTAGATCGCATCGAAACTCTGAGATGAGTACAGCGATGGCATGTACAAGATGTTTCCGGCAGCAGCACCCTTGACAAAGTTTAGCTCTCCGTCAGGGTTTGCGTAGCCACCACGAGCGCATGGAGAGATGAAGAACGGTGCCGAGAAGTTGTGGCCCAGCAATGTGGTAGGGAGGGAAGCAGCGACGTTAGTAATATCGCTGAGAACGCGAGGACGAAGTCTGTGGCGCGTAAAGACTTCGAGGTTGTTACGATACGACCACTCTCCAGCAGCGCCGTTACGGTAGTATGTGTAGGAGGAGATGTTCATGTATTTGCGAGCCGCCCATTCGAAGTCAGGAAGAGCGACCATGTTCGCGAGGGGTGGAAGGGTGCCATTCGCGGTGACTGAACCAAGCAGGTCCTCGAGACCTGTATCTGGTTCGTTGAGGAAGGGACGCGCTGCAAGTGCAACGGACGCAAAGGCGAGAGCTGAGACGCGCATGTTGAGGCAATGATTCTTCGTGAAGGAGTGACTTGGTTGAGAAGGATTGAGAATGGGCAATGCCTTTTCCTGGCTGCGAAAGGCAAAGGTAAAGGCAGTTATATAGAGGAGACTTCTTTGCTGTTGCCGATTGCGTCAATGGCAGGGTTGCGCGTCGTTCCGATAGTGGGTAAAAGAATCCTTCACCTTCACTGCAAGGAGCAGTTTTAATCTTACGCACTGCCTGGACATCCAGACTCAGCCCTTCCGTCATCTCTTTCACTATCGCCAAGAACACAGACTGCATTCCAGGCAGGTCAAGTGTTTGACCGATATTGGGGACCGACTGTCGGACCGAACCATTGGTGCGTGGCGGTGTTGACAGCCAGGGTGCCGTATCGGAGATAGGTTCAAAGAGGAAAGTCAATCTTACTTGATTGGCGGTTCAGAGGAATCGTTTCAAAACCCTTCAGTTTTCGAAGCCGGGGCAAGACCGAAACGTGGACGGCATTGCATGCACGTGCCGCACCAGCAGGGGCTGAGCCTAAAGACGTTTGACCGCCGTCATTTCTCGTAGAATTTGCGGCTGCAGCTTCTTGCAACTTTTTCCTTTGCGGACCTCATGTGTGGAACATGCTCAGTTACTAGGCAACTAGCTTCCCAGTGTGAATATGAATGTGACACTCCATATTCAAAACGCCACTCAAGCCCTTTCCGTGACCCTGACTTCTTCTCATGTTTTGGTAATGGTGCCAAAGCAAGCAGTGAAGGCCTAGCGTCACTAGAACCTGGCACCTGTCACACGTCAATCCGTTTAGTTCCCTTTTTGTCCCACTCTTCAACAGGCATCCGACGTGGTCCGATGGTTTGTAAAAGACTTTAATGCCTTACAAACGAAGCGGAATACAACCGTCCGTTCGGGCTTGGCATACAAGCCAGCCAAGAGCGATTCTGTGCGTCATCGCATGTTACCATGAACCTTCCGAGGAGAATTCGGAATTTGACGTTTGTGAAACATGATTGTTCTCGACACTGCATTACAAGTGGGAGATCTGTGCGTCTGTTCGTATGCCTGCTAACATCAGAACATGGGTGTGCAGATGCTGCTCAGTTGCCAGACGTCGCAGACTTAGGCGAGATCCTTTTGCAATTTGAAGCGATGCTTAGCTTGTCGATCTGCTTTCAATTAGAATACCGGCATTCAAGCAAGCAGAGTACCATGTCTTGCAGATGACGTATATGCGCGAGCCACCACGAATTGCAAGCCTTGGCTCAATGAAGCTTGTAGAACAACATCTAAGCCATAAGAGTTTGTACATCCCGCGGATGAACCATGGGCGCATCCCGTTCGCGACCAAAATCCAGCGGAGGGGACTGCTCGTCTCAGAACGCTCACAGGGCGTACTGCTGGGGCAGTCTGATTTGTTGAAGAACGGTTCACTGGTTCCTTCCCGCACGTCTCACGGCTATCAGGGACGCTGCGAGAACTTTCTGCCGAAGGATCGGGCTGCACATACGGAGGCTGCCAGGTGGCCACAGTGACTGTACTTTGACTGCTTGTGCCCGTCGGAATGTTTAGCTCGGAGGAGATTGCGGCTCAGGCAAGTGAGTGACTTGGTTTCGCCGTCTCTCAGCAGCCTTGTGTAACTGTAAGCAGCCCAGTCGACAGCATCGAGTCGGGAGGTACTGAGGATAATCTTTGCGGTGACATGGTGGTTGAGGAAGAGTGGTGCAGCGGCTAAAAGCTGACGATTAAAACGCGCTGCCAGAGTCTGCGTGTTCCAACAGCAGTCTCAGGCATCCCACCGTTACGTCACGGACCATGTCAACCACCACTGAGGGCCTCAATAACACGTCTTTCATCATGAAATTAGCTTGCAGCTCGCGATACCAGCAGAAGCATATTTGTCCCTCATTTCAAGTGGTCAAAATAGAGCAGGCTGACATCGTTCAGAGGAACGCATGACGCGCTCCTGCGGTTCCTCCCCACCTCGCCAGCTATCATGACAGCTGCTATTTTCGCCACGATGTTCACTGCTGCTCTACTTGCCCTGGTAGTGCTACACCATCGCCTGCGAGTTCGCACATCTCAGGCCGAATGCAAGTCTCCGGCCGAAAAACACCACTATGACGAAATTCCACCAGAACTATCAGCGTCAGCATTGCGACTCACAACTAGATTGCAAGAGGCCCTGCCAGATTGTCTGATCTGTCGCGAGGATCGATATGCTTTCAGGGAGTCGATTAACGTTTATTGGGCCAAGCAGCCATGCGAGACCAGCCCAGCATGCGTCCTCCGACCTCGAACGACGCAAGACCTTGCGACGGCTGTAAAGATACTGAAGAACGAGTTCGATTGTTGCGAGCGCGAAGAAAAGACTGAGTCTTTAGGAATTTTCGCAATCAGAGGCGGTGGTCATCTGCCGATTGTAGGTGCATCGAGCATTGATGGCGGCGTGCTACTGGATATGTCACTCTTTGATGAAGTGGTTCCAGATTCTGACGGTCGAACTGTTCTTATAGGTTCTGGCTGCAGGTGGCTTCAAGTATACCAGGCTCTTGAAAAGAGGGGTCTTGCGGTCGCCGGAGGCCGTAATTCAGCTGTGGGTGTTGCAGGCTTGACCCTCGGTGGCGGTCTTTCTTTCTTCTCCCCGCGCTTCGGATTCGTCTGCTCCAACGTCATCCAATATGAAGTTGTACTCGCCGATGGATCCGTTGTGACAGCTTCAGCGAGCGAGAACCCTCGTCTTTGGCGCGCTCTCAAAGGCGGCTCAAACAACTTCGGCATCGTTTCATCCTTCAAGGTCAATACGTTTCCTTCGACGCAGGTATGGAGTGGCTTCATCTATCTTCTACCCTCGCAAGCGTCCAATACCCTGGCGGCCTTCCATGATTATGTGGATCGAATTGTAAGCGACAACCAAGGCAAGACATATGATCCATATGCGGCAGGACCACTTGCGTGCTTCACGTACCTGTCAAAGAGCGGTATTCAAGCTATCGCTGTTCATCTTGCACATACTGGTCTACGAAAAGATCACCGTGGATGGCCCCAGTGTTGGCGCAGCTCACGATTTGCTTCGTTGTGGCGCCTATGGAGTACCTGTAAAGCTCGAAGCCTCGTCAGCGCGACTGACGAGTTGCACAGTCTCAACTTACCTGGACGACGTCAGACATGGGGTACTACGACAATTCAGAACGATCCCGCAACACTTGCAGCGGCCTACGATGCATATCTTGCTGGTGTAAGCAGTATCCGGCAAGCCGGACTCAAGGATGTGTCTTGGACACTTGTGTTTCAGCCATTGTTACCTGACTGGGCGTGCAAGGGACAGTCGAATCCACTGGGCCTAGACGATTCTCCTGACCAGCCACTTGTCAACGTTCAATTCACAGTAAATTGGGCCTTGCGGGCAGACGATGAGAGGTTGGAACGAATCACCCGTACTTCGATTGAGCAGATCAATGAGTTTGCGACCAAAAGTCAGACCAGTCACAGGTACAGGTATCTCAACTATTGTGGAAGCTGGCAAAAGCCGTTCCACAGCTATGGAGAGGACAATCTTGAATTCTTAAGGAGCGTGAGTCGAGAGTACGACCCGGATGGTTTATTCCAGCGTGGTTGCCCTGGAGGATTCAAGCTGGTATAGTAGTATAGGACAAAGCCAGGCATGTGGAAGATGCACCGTCCACCGACTCGGTTCCCTCATCTCCAATCCTAGCCGAAAATCATTAGCGTGTTGCTGATCACTAGGTACGTTCGCACGTGGTAAGTTTTCAGTTCATCATACCGGAAACCGCACGCAGATCCCCCTAGACCCTCGGCCCGATCACCGCACTAGGCTGACTACTACCACAATTCAGTTTGGGTACCGGTAATACAAAGCTTGGCCAAGGCTCTACCATCATGCCATCGGGCTTACTACCGCGTAACAGTGAGTTGCCGTCCCTAGCGTAGAGGAGAGTACGAGCTTTGCTGCTTGTCTCCAAGTCACATACCGTTTGGGTGCTCGAGATGTCGATCACATGGCGTTGGGACTCTCAGCAGGATCTATAACAGCAGTAGGCATCTCGTCAACCGCGTGCCTTGAGAGACCGCTCATACTATACCTGGCCTCTGCCTGCTTTATCTATGAATTGACGAATATGTACTCAATTCTCAAGCTTAGTTTCTTTGCCGTTACCGTTGCTGCTTTGCCAGCACCCCAACTTATTGATCTAACACCCGGCTATTCAAAGGGCGACTCCGATCCCACACGATTCCGATACTACGAGAACCAGGACTTCTTACAGGGTCCGTGCGATATCACGACAGGGCCAGATGGCAACATCTGGACGCAAAACTTCCTCGACAATACAATCTCAAAAATTGAAATCAGAACTGGTAGCATTACGAACTACAAAGTACCTTACAGCCCAGATCAACTGTATCCAAATCAAAGCTTGCCTCTGACAGGGCGGGTTGCATTTGCATGCGCCATCCAGCCGGGCAGCGATGGCAATCTATATGCTGCAACAGGTATCAGATCACAGTTCTTGAAAATCAATCCTTCGAACGGAAACATCAAAGTCTTTACCCCGCCCTTGCCGAATGTACCCTTCCTAGGAAATATCCAACCGTTCAACGACCTCTGGGATGGCGGATCCGGGGTGAGTGATCTACTGATAGGTTGATTGCGTTTGCACAACTAACGAGCCGTAGATGTGGTACACACTCACAACAGCTGGCACCCTCTACCATTTTGATTATGCTACCGAGACTTTCGATGGTGTCTATCCGCTACCTACACCACTCAATGGTGTCGTCGGAGCTTTCGTCTCGAAGATTGACGGCAACGTTTACCTCGCTGAAATGCTTGGACAAGCCATCACCAGATTCAACCCCAAGACAAAGCGATTCACCCGCTTCCCTCTCCCACTGACCGGTCTGGGCATTGTCGTTGTGCGAGCTGAGACTGAGAATCGCTACATCTGGTTCACTGGGTTCTTATCCAACAGCAACGTCCGCTTTGACACCCGGACTGAGAAGATCGATGTCTTTACTGATCCTCTGCCTGCTTCGTTCCCCACGGAGAATACAGTTGACCCGCAAGGACGATACTGGTACTCGACTGCGACGAGGAACACGATTCAGTATCTTGACCAGAACAATGAGGCCGTCATCATCGACATGCCGGACAATGGCATTACCTCGCCAATTGGCATTCCTCCGGGTTTGAACATTGCAATTCATTCTGGACCAGATAATGCGATCTACTTTTCGCAGGTATTGCGGAACAGGATTGGGAGATACCAGCTGTAAGTCTTCAGGAGTGGCTGTTGACTTTGTTGCTACCAGACCCGGGAGCCTCCTCATTTTCGATGCAGCTAGTGTCTTAACAGAAGCTGATAGCAACACTTGCGAAGACAATGCACATTATTGATATTCATCTGGAAGATCTGATAAAAGCTACTGCCGTTGAATAAGCTTGTAAAATGCCTGTTCACGTTTGGGTAGATGTACCTGTACAGGCAGTAAAACCCTCCGTATCGCAGAAATGCTGACGGAGATTCTTTGTGCCACACATGACGCAGACTCATAGCTGTCAAGACCAATGTTGTAAACTTCAGAAGCGCTGTCGATCCTCTTGCCATTTGCAGCTAGCCGTCCGAGCTGCTCCCCGGGAATTGGATATGAGACCCTTTAGCCACTTCTCAAGTTCTCTCAAAAAAGCAACATGGATACCCTCGGTACGCTACCGTACCCGAGGATATTGCCGCAGCATATAGCCGGGCTTCATAATTCCTTGTAAGAAACCTATGACTATACTACCATAATCGGTAGATGAGCAAGGTCGTGAGTCCTCCCACTTCCGTCGTGACGATCATTACTCGGGCGGGATGTGGTAGACATGCTCCGCATAGGCCAAGCCTGCGTCCCTCGATAGCTTGACCTTCGCAAAAGTCTGGATGACGTGGGGTGCAGATAGATCCGACACTACGCTCGCGGTTGAACCCCTGACCCGCTAGCTGAGATTGGGTGCGGAGATCACCCGCACCAATGCCCGCTAATCTTAGACTTTGATATCCTCGTCAACAAAGCGAGCATATGAACCGTAGGCCTGATGCAAGGAGTAGGCGACCAGTCAGACTAGCAAATGGACGGGAGTGACTTTGAATGGACGGCGAGTTGAAGTGGAGATCAAGAAACGGTGGAGGCAGGTGAGCGATGTGGCGGTGTTGGCACACGTCGATGAAGACACGCAGGAATTATTCACAGCTGCAGCTTAGGGAGTCTAACCTCGAACGACACAAATGCCTTGCAATCCCCGGCTGGCAGAGGATAATAGACAAATGTAATGGAGTGGTGCATACAGGGGATCACTCGTGGCTTGAAAGATGGAAAAATCAATTCAGATTAATCATTGTCAGCTAAGTAACAGCGTACTGCGAAGATACAATCGCACTGGCGCACTGCGTGCTTGACCAGGCATCACTACTAAGAATCCATCGTTTCATTTTGCGAAGCGCAGTGCAACGCCAACTCCAACTTGCCTGTCTGATTTCTTAGGCATTACCGCTCCCCTTGTAGCTAGCACCAGGGAACTTGTTAAACAGCTGGTTGTCGAATGTAGCCAACTGAGGGCATCCGAACTTGGAGCTAAGCGGGCCGAGCTGCTGAGTAGCCCAGCCAAGAACAGAGCCGACGGCACCGAGGAGAGGGTTGGTGATATCTGGAAGACCGGAAAGGGAAGCCTGTAGGAAGAAGCAGGCAGCCTTATTGCCATCAGCAAGATCAGCAGCGTTGAAAACACCGCCAGTAAGGTCGGTAAGATCGACGCCAGCAAACGAGTTTGTTGTACCAGTGTTGCCTCCAATGCGGACGATACCTGGGTACATTGCGTTGTTGGTCTGGACATCCAAAAGGACCGCAGGCAGATTGTACGCGTTACTAAGTGGACGCTTGTACCAGTTCTCTGGGATACGCTCTTGCCCACGGTTGTGCACGAACTGACCAGGAGCGTCACCAGTGACAGCGAAGAAGCTCTTGAGAACCTCGCGGTTGAGGAAACCACTTGGTCTCTCGGCGCTATGGTTGGACATGAAATTGACGACAAAGTTGTGCGCAGCAGGCGCAACCATGCCGGAAAATGGGCCAGAGAAATAATAAGGGTTGTTGAGAATAGACCAGCGCGTGACGTAGTCAGACTGGGCGGCCATCTCGTCCAGTGTATACTCCTCGGCGAGCTGGTACAGATGCTCCCAGGAGCGCATTTGGAAGACTCCAACATTGCCACCGTTGAGGTATGCATCGCCTCGGACAATGGAAGCATCTCCCTCGTACTGGTTGTGCGTTCCCGCAATACCACTTGCTGGGAAGATTGGAATAGTAGGTGTGAACTTTCCGCCAATCGACCAGCGGTTCGAGACTGGATCCCCAGCAAGAGCGATAGAAATGACTGCCAATGCCAGGGCAAGATCGGGAGACATGCTGTATGCCTCGCCGAGGCCCTGGACAGTCTGTGCCGTAGTGACTAGACCATTGCGTGGAAAGAAGCCGTGGTTGGCGGCAGCGTTCAGTCCAGGGCACTGCCCGCGGATGTCGCCAGATCGAGGAGATTGAAACTCGTGCCCACTGCCGGGGCCAACATTGACAAGCTGTTCTGCAGCGTTGAATGTGAGGGCTGGGCCTGAAGCTCCAGTATTGGGTCGCCCGGACTTGAAGGTAGGGTTGCGTTGTGGAGGCTCTTCACGCTTCTTGAGCGCCCTGTCCATCTCCATGACATTGGGCCATGCCGCCGCAAGGGGCACGAGTGTGAGCAACGCGCTCGCAGAGGAGAAACGCATGTCTGTAGTGGAATAAAAGTGGAAGTACAGAGAGAAATTGGGGGAATGTTAGATGATGAGGTGAGGTGAGAACCTGGAGAGGGAGTGCACTTGATATAGATATCTTGTTTGCCTCTCCAACGGGTATTACCTCGAAGACTTCTGCATCTCTAGCCCACCAAAGTTTCCTTAGAAGCCGTCCATGATGGTCTTCGTGCAGATCTTTGCGGAGACAATCCACGCCAAGTTGCTCCCGAACTTTGAGGTCCACCTTTGCTGGGGCAAAAATCCGGGGATATTGCGCTAGGTCTGGTGGTTGTAACCCTGGCACGGGATGAAGGCAATCCGAAAACATGGTAGATTCGGACTGGTTGCCAAGTGCTTGGTGTACGCTAGGACGGGCGCGAATGACAGATGCGCAGATCAGGCACACGTATCTTGTCAGGCCTTTCTCCTCTGGTACAATGCAATGTCTTGATCAGGACTGGTCTATGCGGGTAGTGCACGGTGCAGTGAAATTGACTAACAGGAGCGTGGTCATTGGGCATGCAGACTTGCAGTTAGGGTGTTGCACCGCCGTCATCGCCGAGAACAGCCTCAAAAGCCACAAGCTTCGGGATCTGCCTTGTGGAGGTGCAATCCGCGATAGTCTGGCGCAGAATCTTGATGTCGAATCAAATCCGGGTGAATTGATTGGCTGTGCGTTGGAGCTTAGCGCTCTCTGGTCTCCCCTTGCTCAATGACCATCGTCAAAGTTTCAAACACTGACTCTCGAAAGCATGACACGAACACCGGTAACTTGCAAAGCCAGTTTAACAGATTTCGTCAGCGGTACAGTTTTCTCGAACGCACAGCTAATCGCATCTCTCGGTCGATCTGGTGCGCAATAGGTCTAGCGACCAGCCCGTGTCCGATGTTCAACGCGCGCCTCAGACAAGAAGAATGTGCATATTGCCAATCATGTTGTCAATGTTGACGGTGGAGCATTCGGTACGATAGTACTTTGTTCTCCTGCTAAGCATCTTGGACGTTGGTGAACCTTAGAAAAGGTCCTGAGATTTGGTGTCCTGTTCCCAGCAACTCTACCTCCTATTGCGTATTCAAAACTCGTCTATAATCCAAGACATTCCCTGGTACCCCTGCTCTGGATACTCCGTCTTCTGCAATGTAGATCTAGGGGTCCCTTTACGGGTGAAGTTTGAGCAATCGTGTGGGGAAGTCGTACATCAGGCCTGATTGACAGCGGTAGGCCGGTACCCTCGGTATTCGGGAGCGTTGAGCCAATAGTAGATAAGTTGTTCATATTCTTTGAATGCATATAGCCTACGCACGTTCCACGCTTTGTGTGGCTGTAAAGGGTATCAAAATTCGACCGCCAGGCCTTCCTTCGGCGGCACACAATAGAGGACAGATCGGTCTTCGTGTATCCTTGCAAGGAGAAGTGGACGGCGAAGTGAGGTCTCAGACGGTGGATATTGGTCGCCACCACCGGATCTGGGAATTGACTAGGATCTGGTGAATGAGAGCTCATTTAGAGTTGCCATTTGAACTGTCGAGGGGAAATGTTTGGAGTGTACGATCGTGGCGTATGCTGTATCAAATCCTATGCAGAACGGCATTTGCCGCACGGGGAGTCGTACACGCAACTTCAAGGTAAACTGGCTGCCTCCAGGGGGAAAATGTCACCGTGGACTCTTGCCAGGAAGAGCCAGTGAAGTCCTTCACACATTCCACTGGGGTGTATGGTCAATCCCAAGGTGCCAACCACCACAAAAAAAAGTCGGCGAACCTCCCAAGACCCGCGGGAATACGATTAGATCCCTACCGACGCCGCAGGGAAATGCCTGGATCTAAACATTCTGCTATGCATGCCTGATTTGCTGCCGTTCGGCGAGGTGTGGGTGATTATTTGGACGGTCGATCAGGACTGGCCGCAAGTGCGCAGCTATTACCAAGAAGCGCTTCAGGGCCACTGACGGTGAATCATAGTTCGTATCCAATCTCTGAACAGTCGAGGTGGGGGTGCTGTCGCTTGCCACCCCCTGTTCTCCACTGACCACTCAGTCGTCGAATCCATGGAATTCGTCCTCCTCCTCAGCAATTTCTGTCTGCTTCACCTTCTTCCGCATCTGTAAGATCATCTTGTTCAGCTCTTCCTCCTTCTGACGCTCTTCGTCCGTCATCTTCGACTTGCGCTCCTGTTCACGCTTCGCCACCTTCTTCTCACGCCTGAGCTCTTTCGTAGCCTTCTGGTCCTTCTGGTCGGTCCAGGCTTTCGCGATTTTGTTCTCCTTGACGAACTTTTTGCCAGTGGCGCCTTGAGCGGCAGCCTCGGCCACATCCATCTGACGCTGCTGCTCGCGTACTTTGTCCTTGTATGCAAAGGCATCGAAGTCCATGGCCACTCCAAGTGCCTTGTCACCCTCCCATTTCTTCGTTTCTGGCATACGGGGGAGACGAAGCAGACCCCAGGCGGTTCCAAGCTCCGTCCAATCCAAGTCTTCAACACGGAATATCGAGCTGGCTGTGTGCTTGCTGTAAGCACGAACCCAAGAGACAAAGCCTCGTTGTGCCTTGTCGTAAATAGCTCGATCGGTCTTGACCACCTTCCTTATGGCATTGGTAACGTGCTCGATGTCTTCTGACGTGACAGTGATATTCAGATGTGTGAGTGGTGCAACAGGAGTCTGTCGTACACGCAAGAACTCCACATAGTCCTCTTCCAAACCGGGAGTGAGGAAGGTCACCGCAAGACCCTTTCGTCCTGCTCGTCCAGCACGTCCACATCGATGAATGAAGGTCTTTGGGTCGCTTGGCGGATCAAGTTGGAGTACAAGATCAACTGAAGGTATATCGAGCCCACGCGCGGCCACATCGGTCGTTAGCAGGATCGATGGCGTGACGCTGTCCACAAACTTGGCAAAATTCTTCCTTCGAACCTTGTCGGGATGCTTTCCATGAAGGGGGACAATGGTGTGGCCCTTGAGCACTTCAGGAAGTACGTGTTGGAAGTAGTCGACAGCAAAACACGTAGCCAGATAAAAAATGGTCTTTTGAGGCTGTGGTTGCACCTGCTCCAATATTTGCTTGATGGCCGGTAGCTTGTGTGAGGGCGGTGTTACTAGATATGCCATTTGCAAGCTTGCAGGTGTCCTCTTGTCCTCGATCTGTCCATTTTCTGCTGCTCTCGCCTTCACCTTGACAGCAATGCGGACTGGATTGCGAAGACCTACACGAATGAGTTGATCAACAGCTTCACTAACACTAGCACTGAACAAGCCCGTTCGTCGTTGCTTTGGAAGACGTGAAAGGATCTTTTGTAGGTCGTCTTTGAAGCCAAGGTCAAGCAGTCGATCGGCTTCGTCCAGTACGAGGGCATCGAAAGATGAAGAACAGTGGACGTGACGGGAGGACAGGAGCTCCAGCAAACGTCCAGGAGTGCCAATCAAAATATTTGTCTGCTTCTTGAGAAACGCGCTCAGATCTTGAGCTGGCGTGACTGAACCTCCAAGGAGAAGCTGAGGTACGACCTTGAGGGTTCCGACAGGGAACGTAGGTTTTGGCGGTAGGTCTGAATCTTCCATGTCGCTGTCTTCGTCTTCTGGCTCAAGTGCTGCCGCTGATGGGGCGTGAAACTTGAGCAATGAGCATAACACAGTATGGATCTGCGTGGCTAATTCTCTTGTTGGCGATATGATAATAGCACCCACGTGATGCTTTTTAATGGGCGCATCTAGTCGAAGCAATCGTTCGACGATGGGAATGAGAAAACTATGGATTATTAGCGGAGAAGCTCGAGAGTGCCTACATACATACGCAAGTGTTTTCCCGCTTCCGGTGACCGCTTCAACAACAACATCGGAGTTCTTCATGAACATGGGAATCGCAGCGTGCTGCACCGGGGTGGTTTTCGCGAAGCCCATGGCATCGACCGCCTCAAGAACCCATTCTGAGAGTGCCGGCGTCAGCGCGCCAAACGACCGGTCAATTTTTGATTGGGGCGCCATCTCCAAAATATGTGAGGCGTGAGGTGTCGTGGTGTCGCCCGAGTGTGGTTTGAACTTTTGGCTCGGCTCTCGGACTTCTCGAAAAAAGTTGGGTTGTGGCGTAGACAGGACCCGCCACAACGCCACACTTTGTTGAAGGAAACTGCGCTCGGCCGTGTCCACACGTGATGGTCGTTATGACGCGCCTTCCATTCTAATGTACAATTCGCTCTAGGCATCAAAAATCTCCTGAGCGCCCCCGAAACAAACGCCAGAAAGTCCAGAGACACAGCCTGTGGCTGGAAACACCCGGGCCATCTGAGTGGAGCATTTCACATGCGAGCTGATCTCATCGACCGCGGTGATCTACGCGTACCCGCGACAAGAATACGGTGCTGTTAAATTCCTGGCTGCGCAACAAGATTACATAGGCGTCTCTGCCTGGTGTCGCAACTTGTCCTTTTCAGATCGTCTCCCCAGCTGGCTACTTTCGCCCATCTAAATTGTGGCATCTCCTGTTCCCTTAGATGCTGCGCGTGGTCCGGACGAACTCGCAACCGCTCTGGCTTTGTTGATCACGTCTGACACCGATGTCGAAGCCACCACATCCGCAGTCTTAAACGGCGCTCACACCACGTACACCCAGCCTCACGACGACGTACGCTACGATCGCCACTCACCACTCGCTAACCTTCCTCTGTTTTGCGCGTGGATCCGCTCCAGCATATCCGGCCTCATCCGCGAGCCCCCGCTTCCACACTTCGCGACCTGCTTTCGCTCAGCAATGGCTTCTTCGAGGCAGTACCAGATACCGCACACGCCGCGTGTCATTTCTCCATCTCCGACTCCATCGGAAGCTGGGAGTGGGAAAGATGGCTACTTTCCTCCTGTAACGCGTGCTTCGGCGCGCAAGAACAAGTTGCAGTCACCACCCCCGATCGAAGAAGACTCGTCTGGCTCAGACCCAGAGAAGCGCGCACGGGCTCGAAGCCGCGATTCTACGCTTGAAGGAGGCTTGGGACGAAAGAGAATCAGTGGTCTGACCACCAGAAGGCAGCAGAATGGAGGGGCGAAGAAAGACCCCGCCCTGCCAAATAGCACGAACAACGGGCATCTATCCCCAGCAGCTGCCAACAAGAATTATTGGCGAGAGATGAGTCGAAGTCCAAGTCCACTCGGCCTGATTCCCATTCACCAAGAATGGCGCTCTTTCGTACGTACAAGATACACAGTCCTCGAGAGCATCCCTCTAATATCACTAGATTCATCGGCATGAAATACCTCGCAAGATCCTTCACGTCTCTATCGGCTTCGTCACGATATATCTTTACTGTTCCGGCCGCCAAATGTCGCAGATCCACCCGGTTCTGCTTGCTATGTTCATCCCCATCGCTATTACCGACGTCATCCGACACCGCTACTGGCAGGTCAACCGCTTCTACATTCGGTGCCTCGGTGCACTGATGCGCGAGTCTGAAGTAGACGGCTATAACGGGGTAATCTCATACCTCCTCGGTGCGTGGATTGTCCTGCGCTTCTGTCCAAAGGACGTGGGTGTCATCAGTATCTTGCTGCTTAGTTGGTGCGACACTGCAGCATCGACATTCGGGCGTCGTTGGGGACATCTTACACCCAAGGTCAGGAAGGGCAAGAGTCTTGCAGGCACCATCGCAGCATGTGTCATGGGCATCATTACAGCCGTCCTGTTCTGGGGCTGGCTGGGACCGCTCTATTCAGAGCTCAACCAGGGCGACAATGCCTTCGCGTTCCGGGGTGTCCTAACGTTACCAACTCAAATACAGCAATCACTGGGATTGTCTACCGCCCAGAGCACGATCACGGGCCATTTGGCTCTCAGTGTCATGTCTCTTGTGACTGGCATCGTCGCCAGTGGCAGCGAGGCGCTCGATCTATTCGGTTGGGACGACAACCTTACCATCCCCGCGCTTTGCGGAGCCGGACTCTGGGGCTTTCTTCGCATATTCGGCTGAGCGAGCAGTTCACGATACTTACCAATTTGACTAATGTTTATGTTCCCTTATTCTACATAATGTCGGCACATGAATACCCTAGAGCACAGCGGAACGGCATCAGTGCATCTCACCTATGACGGCGTTTTCGGTTTTAGGGGCTTGGACGTTGATATACCACATGGCGGCTCTAATGTAGACTCGGAGAACGAGCCGTCTTGTCTTTTCATCTCTTTTGAATGTAGAAGAAGATAGAAGTCATTACCAACCTCTTTGCTCGTCTTCGATGTTCCGCACTTTCATCCCTCCCACTCTTTTGTTTGAGCTTCACACTTTCTTTGGGCTTCGCGATCCAAGAGGGAGAAGTGGCACAGCACAGGCCTTAAACCTCTTCACAGTAGAGCTCGACGATGTTAGGGCTTCAAAAATTGCGAAACCTCGAAAGACTAGACCGATGAGCGAGTTTCGTTTTCGCCATTGCAGCCTTTCTGAATGTAAAAGCCATGGACGAAACAGTCTCATGTTACTGAGCACTCCCTTCTATGCCCACTCTGGTCTTCACATCATGCGCACGCCGGGGCACACACAACCGCAATGCGTAATCCAGATGCAGAGACTGTGTGACAGACGCTGTGTCGGCTAATTTTGACAGCCTGGCATTCTTGCAAGTTTAGCAAAGTCTGTAGTGCAGTTCTTCGTAGTTCAACATGGCTTACCTTGTGCCGGGGCTTATCTGTATCGTACTACAGGCCAAGGGTTAGTAATAATGTGGTCTCTCTCACCAAACCAGACGGAAATCTCCCTACAGTGTGTCTCTGTTGACGTAGCTGAAGGATGAGATGTAAGACGGCTGGGGGGTGTAACTCGAGCGATCCGGAAATCACCCCGGCGGTCGTGCAAAGAAAAACATAGTATACGCAGTAGATCAGTACAGGTTTGACGAGTCCCAAGGAGACAAACGGACCATTCTGACTGGATCAGGCCTTGGTGCGTGGGACCTGTTTGATCATGAGTCAATGCTCTCGAAATAGCTTTGACGGACCCTGGTAGCTTCTGTGCCACGCGTGAGGGTACATGCAAATAGTCAAGAATGTAATGCCTCGCTTCCCAGTGCCAAACACAGATGCGGGGTGGCAGATCAGTGTCCAAGGTCTTTCCTCCCTACATTCCTGCCAAGGCATCTTACGGTCTTACATGCGGGAAAATCCTAGACAGCTTCATGCACAGCGGGAGCAAAGTCAGCAACGACAGGCAATTACATTGCATTCTGAAGAGAGCCTATCGATCGTCCAGAACGCTAGAAGAGTTCGGTACAATCCGCATCTGACAAGACCCAAGACTGATATAAGAGCTGCAGTGGATCACCGCTCACTAAACAACCCTCACGCAACCTACACTTCCCATCACCAAGCCTCTGTTAACACTTTCCCAACTCATCTTATCCAGTTCATTTACCTTCCACCATGCACATCCCCACACTCCTCACCGTCACCGCCCTCGCGTTAGCCAGCACCTCTCTCGCCGCCCCAGCTCCAGCGGCAGACCTAACCGCCGCAACTGAAAGCCACGAGCTCGTGCGCCGCGGCTTCGGATGCCCAATCGACAGCAAGTGTCACGCGCATGTGCGTCCCTCCAGCACCGAACCAAGGGGTAGAAACGAGGGCTAATTTCGCATCCCAGTGCAAGACGATCAAGGGCAGGATCGGAGGGTATTGTGATGGGTTCTTGTAAGTCCTTGGTCCCCCTAGCGCGAGGGAAGACTGATGCAGTCTAGGAATTTGAGATGCGTGTGCTATAAGACTTGAGGATGGAAGGTGGATTTGATTGGAACGAGTGCAAGCCTTGGATATGACTGTGTGGTCTGGGTGTTCGATGTGTGCACACCAGACAAACGGTATCTAGCCGCGTGTCCAAAGGAAAAGTGAACACCAAAATTTGTGAGCTTTTGTGCGAAACAGTAATCATCTTTCTGTATCGTGACTACATTCAGTTTTACATTTACTCGGCAACCCAGACAGCGGCCATGCCCATACCCGTTCCAATGCACATACTTGTGACGCCGATCCTCTGCTTCGTCCGTCTCAGCTCAGTCAGCAAGGTGCTAACCTGCCTCGCGCCTGTGACACCAAGTGGGTGGCCGAACGCAATAGCGCCACCCTTGGGGTTGATCTTCTTCTGGTCCAGGCCCAGCTCGTTAATGCAGAACAGACACTGGCTCGCGAAGGCTTCGTTGATCTCGTAGATATCAACCTCATCCTTGTTGAGACCGGTCTTCTCGAGGACAACGGGGATCGCGGCCGCGGGTCCAACGCCCATCAGTAGCGGTGGAACGCCGACGATGGAGGCCTGGACGAACTTGCCGATAATCTTCTGGCCCAGGCGCTCAGCGGTGCTGCGCTTCATGAGGAGCACTGCGGCCGCGCCGTCAGAAATCTGCGATGCGTTGCCAGCGTGGATCGACCCGTCTTTGGCAAAAGCAGCGCGAATCTTGCCCAGGCTCTCCGCTGTGATGCCCTCACGAACACCATCGTCCCTGGACACGGTAATCGTCTTCACCTCTTCGGTCTTGGGATCCGTCCACTTGACTGTCAGGGGCGCGATCTCCTCATCAAAGAGCCCCTGCTTCTGCGCCTCGACAGCTTTCTGGAACGACTTGGCCGCGAACGCGTCCTGGTCGGCGCGCGAAATCTTCTTGTCCTTCGCCATCTGCTCGGACAGAACGCCCATGGGGACCTTGCAGTTGGCGGCTTCCTTGTGGCTCTCGAGGAGCTCGCTAAGCTCGCTGACAGCGTTAGGGCCGTATTGTGTAGACATGCTCTCGCTACCGGCACCAATGCCGACCTCAATCATGCCACTCTTGATGGCGTTGGCGATGTCGACGCATGCCTGCAGACCGGAGGAGCACTGTCTGTTCAAGCCCTTGACAGCGGCAGTCACCGGGAAGCCGGCTGCAAGAGCGGCTGCGCGGAACTCAGTTGCACCGCCGCCGGGGGCGAGGACAGTGCCGACGGCGATGTCTTCGACGAGAGAGGGGTCGATGCCGGAGCGCTCGATCAGGGCCTTGAAGGCGCCAGTGAGGAGGTCGGCGCTTTGAGTGTCTTTGAAGCCGCCCTTGCCGCCCTTTGTGATGGCTGTGCGAAGAGCGCAGGTGACAACGACCTGATATCATTAGAAAGACGAACAGAGAGAGCTCAGGCGAGGTAGCAGAGAGTGTTGAGGATGGAACGCGGAGAGTACAGAGTATAATGTGCAAGAGTAGACAGTATAGAAACGTCTCCAAAACTCACATCATCAGCATGCTTCTCTAGCAAACTCGCTCTGCCCTTGTTGCTCTTCGAGCTAGAGTCAGAGCTCCCACCGAGATGGTTTCCAATCTGAGCAAGACGCTCCTGAGCTGTTAGTCGTCAGCCTTGTATTCAGAAACCACTGACAAGCCCCCATCCAAGAAGCTCCTCGACCATCATCATCATCATCGCTTCTCAGCAACGATGCAGCGCGAGAACGCAATACGTACCTTTCTGCGGTGCTTGTGTCATTTTCAAGCTTTTAACTATGTCTTTCTACGAGTGTGGGAAGAGAGAGAAAGTGTAAGAGTAGAGAAGGAGGGAGGAAGAAGAAGTGCGAAACGCTGGCTCTTTTCCTACCGAGTGAAGGCATCTGGCTGCTTAGGCCGAGCCGAGGCACGACGCATGGGGTTAGGGTGCCCCGGACTGCGCCCCCGCCCCACAATCTGGCTAGTTTCACATGCGGAGAGTGAGCGTTCACATGTGAGGAAATGTTGAGTGATTGCGTGAACGTGACGGATCTTTGGTACATGTGTGAGAGGTGTGGTGTGAAAGGAGGGATGCATGCTTCCTTTCAGGATGCAGTGCGGTTTGTTGCAGAAGCAGTGGTTGAGTCTGCACGAAGACACTTTCAAGACCTCCTCCATCGCCGAGCAAGCAGACCTTGAAGCAGATGTATCTGTGAGGCGGCCAAGAAAGACTTCAGCAGCTTTATGTGCAGTTCGTTCCCAGCAAGGTAGGTGTAAGAAGCGTGAAACACATTGCTACCTTGTGTTTGCGTTCGATGCTTATAAAATTTGGGCCCCGGAACGCCATGCTACCAAATGTTCAATCTTCACAAATACCCACTGCTCATCGCCTCAGCTCATCGTCCCAGTGAGGGTCCGACAGCCTCCTCTCCAGCTCATCCGCAATGCTGCTCCTCTGCACTTCGTCGTATCCTGGCGGCGGCTCAGACGGCGGCTGAAATGGCCTCGGGCTCTGCAGCGGACTCGATCTCTGTGGACTATCTGGCGCAGGTGGGGCATTGGCAGCAACAGGTGGACTTGCACCGGTGGTCGTAGCAGCAAGCCCTGCGCTCGGCGGCGGACTAAGCGGCGCCTCTGGTACCCTCGCATGCTGTCTGCTATCTTCGTACGCAGGGAGATCCTCCATGTTCACATTGCCCGCTGCAACGGTCTCGTCGATGCCGCTTTCGCGCGCCACATCGAGCGTCTGGCGTAGTCGCTCTTTCAAACGCTCAAATGTGTTGTGGAAATCGAATGCGCCGCCCTCTTTGAACTCGATTACGCAGTCCAACTCGCCGTGTTGTTGGGGGATCCCGCCGCCAATTACGGGGTGGATCACGGCTTCCCATTTGTTTGCGCCGAACCATGGTGCTGTGACGCGCGAGTCGGCGACGTTGAGAATAGGGACGGCGAAGGACTGGAAGGACGCCGTGGGCGCGACAGGGAGGTATATTACCTGCGGCTGTCAGTCCAGAAGCTCGAACGAAGCAAAAGGATGCGCAGGTGATGTGCAAATCGTACCCGTCGATTTGTGAGATATACAATGCCGTTCTTGCACTGCTGCGAGTAGGCTTCTGCAGGCGGAAGGCGGTGGCTCGACTGCAGACTCAGAGTCGTGCGTTGCGGGGATTGGTATAGGGTCGTTTCGCCAGGAAGAGGAGTGTAGCCGCCGCTCTCGCTGATCATGACCCAGCTGCGCTTCCTGTCAGTCCTGCTCTTCTTCATGTCTTTCATGTTCCCCATCCTGGACAGATGCTAGCGGGGTATGACGAGGGTCAGTAGTAACAGCAACAACAGCAGCCACGCCACCTTCAGGCCACCTGCAAGAAAGACAAAGGATGGGATGCATGAGCCTATACAAGGGCGGGCGATGACTTACTTAACCGACATCTTGAAACGTTCGCGACTGTGGAAAGAACGGTTCGCGCGGTCTTTGCAATGCAGGCAGCGACTGAAGCTTGACGCCAGGTGAACGCTAAACAGCGGGTACACAACGCGCGCCGCGCGCCGTGGCCAATCACAAGATTGATGGCGGCTCCAGCGCGTTATGCGAGTGATCTGTTTAGCGGGGTGTTTTGGTGGGGCCTCTGTGTGTCGCGGCTAAGTCGATTAATTAATATTCGTGGTGTCGTAGAACAGCTCGTGAGTCGGTGAAGGCAGAGATTTTGCTAGGGATTGTAGTGATGTGGAGTGTGGATAGTCAACGAAATGTTCGAGGCTTTACGTGGTCTTGTAGCATTGCGTCACTGTTGTTCGTGGGGTTAGCTTGCATATCAATCTGCACGCCGGTCGAATCTTTTCGGAGAATTCACTCGTGTAAGCAGTAGGATCACGAGCGTATTGAGCAGGTAAGCTAGTCACGTACCTGCATGCCTTCCTCCGCTTGAAGAACGACAGGGTATGGGGGTATTGAACGCCCCGGCATAGGATTGCTCAGCGCTCAGTAGAAATGGAAACACCTGCTGCCCTCCAGAGATACCACTCACAGCTAAAAGAGAAGGTTCAGTTCCACAGCGCATTCGAAAAAACTTGCAGCTCACTGATTGTGCTCTGTAATCGTCCAGCGCCTCTTAGGCCCGCTTTCCCGCTCGGTCACACCAGATAACTTTGGCGAGCCCCAGAGGCCTTGATGCGCTGTCGCCTGAGGCTTTGCGCCCCAAAGGCCACCACCAGCAGCCGGCTTCGATACACTACTTGTGCGGTTGATTGAGGATGGCAGTGGGGCTACTGAGTCTCCTGACTCCCTCTGCTCATTCGTCGTCATCCTCGTTAGCTCGTTCGTTGTTTCAGCCGCACTATTCGAAGCAGGCTGGATACTGGGGACCATTGATGGCTTCGGCTTTGGTGCGGGCTGCTGAGCTGCGAAGTTAAGCACCATGTCGGCTCCTGGACTCGATCTGCCGTCGCTGCTTGCATCTAATGGCGCCATACGGGGGCTTGACCACAGCCCAGTTGATGGTGACGACATCCCACTATCGTTGTTGAGGTGGCTGTAGCGCGAGTTTGAGCCTGAGCTCGCCGTCCTTCGCACACCATTGGCGTTCCCCAGCCAGCTCCTGTAAGATGCATCGAGCGCAAAGGGAGATTCGCTAGGAGTGCCTGCGCCGGACGAACCACCAGTAAACCTTCTTCTATAGTTTCCGGTTGTTGGACTGGGATGCACTGCGGGTGACTGGGTTGCAGATTCGGGAGCTAAGATCACTGCTGGGTTTGTGCCTGGCCGCAGATGGTCTACAGAGGCAAGCATCTTCATCTCGTAAGAGTCCGACATACCGGGATCTGCGACCGACAGTCTTCGCTCAAATACGGACGAAGCAGGATGATCCCGGGGGCTGTCTCGTCTCACAGCCATAGACAGAGAGGCAAGGCCAACGTCGATCAGAACGGGCTGGTTTTGGATGGCACCAAGTAAAGCGTTGCAGCCTGCGCCGTGGGTGATGAGAACAAGCACAAGCTCCTCTTCTCCGTCTTCATCCTTGCCGTTCAACAGCCGCAGAGGGTTGGCTGCAAAGTTCGTCGCGTGAGGTACGGATGGCTTCGGCTCTTCCGCAGGCTGTGGCCGATCGGAGAATGTGAAGCCTGGGAATTGGTCTTTTGGCGGCATCGCCCCATGCTCTCTGTACCACTCCATCATGCCAGTCAGACCTTTGCGGAAACGTTTGTGCATGGTGCTCCATTCATCACCGTACTCGCCACCATCACCCCAATTCTGCGGCGGCCGCATGCTATCCCATTGGAAGTCGACTGTGACGCACGCCTCTCGTGCATGTGCAACGTAGCCCCTGGGTATGGGATCGGCAGGGGAGACAGAGTATGATGGCGCGGGCGAGTTGTAGTTCTTCTTGGTAACGTGACGTGTGGACGGATTGAGTGACAAGAAATTTCCTCTCGGCCTCAACGCCTGCACACCTCCACCGCTGCTGCTGCCGCGGCCACTGAGACTACCAGCACGCTCTCTGGTCGGTGGCAAGGTCTGCGCGAGGCTGCTCATGCTCGAAAACGCAGCGTTGTCGACGCTGGAACGAGCTGGTGTCGCTGCTGCTGTTGCTACCGCGCCTTTACTGGGTCCTCCCCAGCCGCCGGGGAAATGGCCCTTGCTGCTGTTGGCATCTGGCTGTGCCTGCAGGTTGTCACCCCTCCGCAGCAGGTCGGCTTTCGCACCTGCCACCATCAATGTCGAATTGGGCGGCGGGGTGATGTCTTCGTAGTAGTCGGGCGACAGCCATTCTCCGAGGAAGGCGTCGATGCGCAGGAGGATCTTCTCTTCGCCCTTGCGCGGCTTCGAATAGACTTCGAGGCTGGGATCGGCCAGGGGATCGAGATACGTAGGCTGTACAGAGGGTGATGCTGAGCGAGGTGACTGAGATCGTGTCGTCGACGCCAGTGGAGAGCTCCCCAGCACGCCGCTCCGCTCCTTGGACGGCGCAGGCACTCCAAGCTTGGGTGTGACCTCGGGCTTGTACTGCGAGATGCCAGCTGCGACTGCTGTGCTTGTTTGCACGCACCGCAGGAACGGGCTTGAGTGTATGACAATCTTGCGCTTCTTCTTCTTGGGTCGAGCGGGTTGCGCCTTGGGGGCGTCGAGGGCGCTGAACTCGAGATGGGCCAGATCTGCGTTCGCTCCATGCTTGGCCGCCTCTGTCTCATCGACGTCTTGTTGGTGCAGCAGCGCAGCTATGCGCAGGCCCAGGGCTTTGGCCTGCGACCAGCCGCCGTATGTGAGAGGAGGATCGTAGGGCGTCGGCGATGTGAGGTGCCATGATTTGTCTGAGGCGTCAAGACGAGCGCCGTGTCTGTCACAGGAGGCGTCAGTGGGAGCGTAAAAGGCATGAACGCGGCCGTCCTACCTCGCAATGAAGACAGCAGCAGGGCCCTTCTTGGCCATGGCTGCGAGGAAGCCTCGGTCGTGAAGAGGGTGTGAGCCACCAGCTGAGCTAACTGGAGCTACTCACGCAACTGCTAGCAGTCAACACCCAACAACTGATCACTGCTGCGGTGGATCCAGGCAAGCTATCAAATCGTGAAGCTGCAAATAGCAATCGTGTTTCGAGCGTCGAGCGTCGAGCTGCCAAATGCGAAGAGTAGAAGCTGCCCCGAGATTCTTTGCGTTGCAGCAGCTATGACACCATGGCGGTCCTCAAATGATTGATCAGAGCGCTCTGAGTGAGGGGTTGGAGCACTGTCGCGCAACCTGCGTGACCTGACAGTGGTGCTGCTGTTTACCCCTCAAATAATCTCACGAAACTCGCAAACCTTCTGGACGCGTTCCTCCTGCACGTGGCCCAAGGAAGAAAGTTGCCCATGTTCTTTTCGCCCGCTGTCGGAGAGCATGTCAAGTTGACAAGCTCTCAGGTGGGGCCAGACCAAAGCTCAAAAAGCTTATACTACGGCTGCAGGCATGTGATCCTTCTCCTGTGCTGGACCCTGTTGTCGTTCAGCTGAAAGAAGTGTTTTAGTCTAGAAGACATTTCATGTCCTTCCACCTGGAAACATCAACAAACAAGCAACCAAACACCACAGTGAGGTGACACACCTGCATCTTGGTCTTGGCTGCATCCGTGTCTCGGATAAATTCCTCCCGGCAGTGATTGTTGCACCGAAAGGCTCCACATCTTGCGCAAGGACATGTTAGTCTTCGAGTTGCATCAGACACGGAGCTTCGAGGCTTGCTATGCCAATCAGCGGTCCCTCTCCTCTGGACCCTGCGAAGGCTTCCACTCAGACAGCTGAATGGCATAACGACCCCTATTGGCGTACCCGGCGCCTCTCACCTGCCCAGATCCAAATCCACGATGTGCGTCTCAACGACAGACGGTATGACTCCGGTTCCATACTGGACATGGAGGAAGTCCTATCATCATCGCTGCTGCCCCAGTTAGAAGACAGAGACAGATTAGCGAGTGACCTTCCTCTAGATAATGTGTCCAAAAGCGAACGTGTCCACTTCCAGAAGCTTGCCATTGAGTTCGGATGGATGAACTGTTTAAGGAGCAACAAGGTTCAGACATCGCCTTCAGACCCTCCAGAGCTGAGGAAATGTCGCTGGATACACATATCCAGCAAGTACTCGAACTACCTCTCCGGATGCCTTGTCGCACTTTCGGACTGGACCCAGGAGCCTCAGCGAATCATTGCGGCTCTGCATCAGTTGGAGCACTGCGTCAACCAGCAGGAGCGTTTTTCAAAACATGGAAGGTACTTCGCGCCATTCTTTCAGCGTCTGGATGAAGGTCACACTTACGAAAGCGGAAGGTCTGAAGGACCAATGCTTCTGAGTGTACCCTTTCTAGACTGGACAGTCGAAGGCGAGACGCCTCCACTCAGGTTTCAAGTAGACCCTCGAGAAGGGTACCAGTCTTCCAGGAGCTCTTCGCATATGCTGCGATCCATCTTACAACATTTCTACCGGCTTGAGGATACGGCAGATCGAGAGTCTCAACAGGTATTCGCCAGACACAAACCTTGGCTGACAGATCGTAATCTGGACCTGAAAGTCAGACGCTGGTACGGCCACCACCCCACGAGTTTGAACGTCGATGAGCTGTGGATTTTGGTTGTCGATGCACGTCATGTGGTGACATTCTCCAGCAATCAGAGCTGGAAGTCGCGTTGGCCACCCCTCCAACTCTCGGCGAGGATTGCAGAGATATCTTTTCGGGGAATTCGCAACGCTTACATCAACACGGCCGGCGAGCAAGACTACACCGCTGCCACGCACGTAATCACTGCGCTGAACGGGGCACTGGGCATGCTGCATCGTAGCTTCTGGTCCGACATTACACTTTGCCTCTCCGACAGATATGCTAGCTACTTGGGCCATCTGCAGTATCGTCTGCACCGAACCCCTAGTACGAAGTTGGTCATGGACTTACTGCAGGTACAGGAAGAGCTCAACATCATCATCTCAATCATGGAGCAACAGATAGAGCTCGTCGGCAGCCTGCAAAACATCCTGAATCCCGACAAGACGAAAAGTCAAGCGCACACCTCTACAAAACCTTACAATTCCATACCCTCAACAAACTTATCTACCTACCGCCAGCTCTCCTTCTCAAACCACCTCTCAGACCCCTCAGCGCAGCTACTCGACAATCTCCAACGCGAATATGCCGACCTCGTTGGCCTGCGCGACAACAGCAATACGCTTATAAACCGCACAATTCAACTCGTCAACATCCGACTCGAAGACCACGGCAAAGCAATCCTCGTCTTCACAATCGTAACCATCATCTTCCTCCCGCTGTCCTTTGTGTCATCATTCTTCGGCATGAACTTCTCAGACATCAGAGACATGGACCGCACGCAGCGGCTCTTTTGGCTTGTTGCGGGCTGCTTGACTGTTGGCACCGTGGGATTTAGTCTCTTTCTTGCCTTCTATGGAGGGGCAATTATGGAAGGATTTGTTGGGTGGAAAGAGGCGCGGGGCAGGAGATTGAAGAAGCGGCGTCTCGAGCGTAGAGCCGTAGGGCCGGATCAACAGGCTGACGTGCCAAGCTTCGAGGTGCTAGATGCTACTCGATCGCAGCAGGCTGGGAGATTTTGATGTGATAAAGCTGTGGCGGAGGACGCTGGCTCGGACGACAGTACTTGGTTAGGTTCGTTCGTTCGCCTCTCCACCATGCCGATCGAAGTCCGCCGCTTCACTGTTGTCTAGGGAACATTTGGCTCAAGTAAGGATGACATTGACAAAGCCACTGGAGTATCGAGCCTGGACCCAGCTTTACACGCTTTCTTAACTAAAAGCTCAAGAACAATCTCTAAGCTGTGGACAGCTGTCAGGCCTTCATTTTCGATAGTTGATCCAGAGCTCAGATTATTGACGTCACCAGATCCGGACTATCTCAAGTGCCTGCAAAGGCCTGTATTGCAGAGCACATACAAGTTGATTCCAGGGTAGATGTCCCAGCGCCAAATTCCGTTTTACGGCAAAAAACCTTGTTGTGAATCGTGCAACTCAGAGTTATAAACCGTACTCTCGCGGCTGGCCATGACCGGGCTAGCAAGCTACGTCCGAGCTACTTGCTTACCTGCCTACGGCTTACCGGTATCAGCAAGTCCATAATATTACCGCGGAACCCCTGCCTGAAGAGCTTGATTTCGAGCTCCGACGCGCACGTCATACGGCAATCTCGGTGAGCTTGAAAGCTGTTTGTGGATTAGGATGAGGGTCCGACATGGCGGCTAGGCCGTTATAGGCAGGAGCAGAACGAGGTACTACGCGTAGACCAGGATTAGACACGAGACCCCGCAGAGGATCAAGATAATGACCTCAATAAGGCTACCTGATAAGCTTTTCAATGCGTGCTTAAATGCGTGCTTAAATACGCCAAGGAAGCTTGTTGGCCATACCACTGTTAAAGAGCTTCCTCACTTCTGACTATGTTTACCAAGTCAGTGGCATCAATTGCCTTTGCGTCGCTTGCGCTGCAGGCTAATGCTTTGTCCAAGAAGCAATGGCATAAGCGTGCGGACCATCTGTATCTGCCAAAGGAGACGAGCGACTACAAGACGGCGTCCGCTCCTAACAATGTCACGATTCGATACAAGAACCCTGGCATCTGTGAGACAACTCCAGGCGTAGACAGCTACTCTGGATACGTTGACCTCTCTCCAGATGTGTGTAAAATCCTCTAGACTGGAACCATCTCTAATATCGACTAGGTTCACGTATTCTACTGGTTCTTCGAATCGCGCAACAACCCAGCCGAGGACCCTTTCACACTCTGGCTCAATGGAGGCCCTGGATCCGACAGTCTCATCGGCCTTTTCGAAGAGAACGGACCCTGCATGCTAAATGAGAACTTGACAACATACTACAACCCCTACAGCTGGAACAATGTATCCAACATGCTGTACATCTCGCAACCTGTCGGCACTGGTTTCAGTTACCAGAAGCAGGGCGTTGGAAGCTTCAACCCGCTTTCTGAGGACTTTCACTACAACTCGAGCCAATGGCCGGCGACTGGAAGATACCCGCTTCTTGATCCGCTGAACACTGGTACAATCGATACTACGGATCTCGCTGCTATGGCGACATGGGTAAGTTCCGTCGTCTCAAGCTCATAGGTGACAGACATTAATATTATTGTTCTAGCACGTGCTTCAGGCCTTGTTGAACACCATTCCCAAGTTCGACACAAAGATCGGAACACCCAAGGACTTTAGCCTCTTCACTGAGTCGTACGGTGGCCATTACGGACCGGCGTTCTTCAACTACTTCTACAACCAGAACACCAAAATCCAGAATGGAAGCATGCCCGGCTACCCGCTCAACTTCAACGCGCTGGGCATAATCAACGGCATCATCGATGAGTCTGTCCAAGCCGACTGGTACCCCGAGTTCGCCGTTAACAAGTGAGTCTCGCTGTTTCGTGAGAGGGGAGGCGCGCAACTAACATCGCTAGCACTTACGGCATCAAAGCCTACAACGACACCGTCTACTCGTACGCTAAGTTCGCAAACAACATGTACAACGGCTGTCTCGATCAGATCAAGCTGTGCCGCGCCGCAGCTGAGGGCAATGCTAGCTACTACCATACTGATGCGCCCATCACTAACGCGGAACTGACGCCCGGAGTGCTGCAGCTTTGTAACGAAGCTGCCGACATGTGCCGCGACAATGTTGAGTCGCCGTACTACTACTACAGTGGCCGCGGCGTATATGACATCCGTCATGTTCGTTTGGACCCAAAGATCCCTACTGCCCTTCATGTTACTGACAAAATCTTAGGGATATGATGACCCAACGCCACCGTCTTACTATCCTGACTATCTCAACCTGCCGGAGGTGCAGGAGGCGCTCGGCGTGACAGTGAACTATTCGGGAAACAACGGCATCTACTACGCGTTCCAGAACTCTGGAGACTTCATCTATCCCAACTTCAGGCTCGACCTCGAGAATTTGCTTGATCAGGATGTGCGCGTCAGTCTGGCGTATGGAGATGCGGACTACATCTGTGAGTCTTTTCGATCATTAGAAGCAGTGTGAAAGCGCTAACACAACCAGGCAACTGGTTCGGTGGACAGGCCATTAGTCTCGCAGTCGACTATACCCACAGCAAGCAATTCCGCGCCGCAGGCTACGCACCCATGACCGTTGATGGCACCGAGTACGGCGAGGTGAGACAGTACGGCAACTTCAGCTTTGCAAGGATCTACGAGTCTGGGCACGAAGTGCCTTACTACCAGCGTAAGTCGCTACACTTATTTCCTGCTGTCCAGTACTAACAGCATCGAAACAGCCCAAGCTGCGCTTGCGTACTTCAACCGCACGCTGTACCACTATGATATTGCAACTGGCGAGAAGGAAGTCACGGCTGATTTGGAGACGTCTGGGTCTGCGAATGCAACGCATACGAACTCATTTGTACCGCTTACGAGCTCGTACGTTCCGGAGTTTCCGTCGCCGATTTATCCCACGGCTACGTCGGGGTACTAGCTGTGCTTTGGATGACTATTTCTGCTCTTTTAGGTGCGCTCGGGGAACTTGAAGATTGTCGCCTTCTTGTAGCTAGATTGCGTGTCAAGGTATATACTTGGCCATTTGAGCAATATCCCGAGCGATCTAAAGCTTGAGAGATTGGACTGTGCCACGTCTAGTAATCACGCACATTATCATCTGCTCGTCTCCCTAGAGTTCTATGCAAAGCCGCCAGCTATGGAAATGCGTATTGTCCTACTTACTTGGCGATTCTTTAAGTGGGACGGAATTCTATTCTGTAGTACTGAATTGCCGCGCCAGCGGACAATGCAGAGAAGGCGAGAGGGCCGTGTTTGAGCGGTAATCCTGAACATAAGGGGCGTTAGGGAATTGTATCCCGCGCAAGCCACGCACGCTTATCTTGTCCCATAGGCTTCTCCCGCACTGTCTCCACGCATATACCGGTCGTAAGATCTTCATTGATAGAGTCATTCGTCTTCCTCCGAGTTGCTGTCCGGATTTGTGTCTCCGGCCGTCGAAAGACGTTGACTAAGATATGTTGTCCAAGAATTACTTCTCCCTCTATCGATGCTAACTTTGAAGTCATTACCGATTTGACCATGTTGTACAAGAACGCCGAATGTAGACGAGTCAAAGCTGAACCCTACTGTGAGGTCTTCCTGACCTTGCATTCCACTTGTATGTTTATCGTGACCAGACCAAGGCGTCTCCATGTCATTCACTTCAAGACACATATCGTGCAGTTCATTGGGGGACGCCCGTAAAAGATCATCAAACTTGGCTTCGTGGAACCAAGCAAGCTTTTCAAAGTCGGACAGACGATATATGGCAGCCTGGCCAATGATCTGCCAACGCCCGGGATCGATATACCGTGGACGTAAGACAATTGCAAGCGGCCTTGCTGTCACGGTGGAAGAGACGAAAATGTAGTCGTTGGGTAAGACGGTGTTGTCTGTAGTAATGATGCCGATATATTGACTCCCAGCTGAGAAGACGAATGTCGTTTCACGTGTGCTTCCGACTCGTTCACATGTTCGGCAGACGCGTTCGGTCCCGAAGCCGCAGGGCTGGTGTTCGACGTTCGAACAGAGGCACCTAGTTGTGTTGGTCCGCGTTGGAGATGCTTGCGCATCGGACATACTGGCTATTCTTGCACGTTCCGGCTCTATGAGGCTCAGACGCTCAAGAGCAACTGTTTCTCGGAAATTCACCATGGCCCATAGCGACTGTCCGTTGGAGAGAGACCTGCGGATCAGAAACCTGTGCGGCTTATCTCGTTGATAGCGCCTGTAGACCGCAGGATGGCTGACCCTGTCCAATCTCATAACGACTTTGGCAAGTTTGGTTTGACGAAGCTGGGAAACTTGGTTCTGGTTTCCGACCGTTCCTGCTTCCATCGGTGTAAAAGCAGATGGGTGTGTGGACTCGAACAACCGCAAACTCTTTGCAGAGTCTGGAACCACTGCCAATGGATCCGCTTCCCAGTGAGTGACTCGACTAAAGAGCTTGAAAGATACAGACATGGATACATTGGATGTGAGGCGGTACAAATTGTGGCGCTGACTCGGTATTTGGTTAATCACGTACTCAGCTAGCTCGGCCTTAGAGATACCGGATATCCCCAACAAGAAGTCGAACACGAGATTGTTCCGGTAAAAATCCTTAGCGGGCCGCCAATTGCAGTAGATGAAGTATCGAGATACTCTATCCAAGCGTGAAATGCGTGATGGCGTTGCTGGAGCATATGGCTTGGTGCGCATCGTCGCTAGCTGACACAGGTGATCATAGAGACACGGAGCCCGTTTCCTAGAATGCACATCGCGAGCTGCACATTCGAGACTTCTAGTATTCCAAGGAGACGTTTAACAAGTCGAGAAAGGGTATCTGGGGCGGTTCCTTGATCGCTTTGATGCTTTAGAACGTCGACAATTACCTCTACAGTTGGCTTGGCATAATCCGGTTCGATACGATGGTTGTTCCTCGTCGCGTCAGATATAATTCCAAGCAAGCCATAGATCTTGTCATGCATCTCGCTACTTTGAGAGGTTGGAAAGGATATCAGCAGCTGTTGAAGGTGGAATGCAGACTGGCGCTCTCGGCCATCATTTTGCCACCATAGAGCTCGGTGTTGGAAGAGAGCCCAGCCTGGGCATTTCTGAATGAGTGAATACAGACCCGGCGTCAATGCTTGTAGAGCCTGCTTCTGCATATACAGCTGCTCAAACCCGTGAGTGTCCAGTACAAGACCTCCACACCAAATGGTGATAGTACGAGCGAGCACGAACTCTTGTACAACCCACACGCGTCGCCAATATGGTCTTCTAAGGAGGTCAATCAGTGAGCTCCATTGTGATAAGGACATGCAACGATAGAAATCGTTGCGCATATGTCCAGGAGCAGCTTCTGAGCTAGGAAAGAATGCCGAAGCTGTCTCAACTGACTCCATGTTCTCGCCCAGCCAGACTATGACTGCAGTTGCGGCGGAGTATATGTCGCGCATGAGAGCTACTTGGTGGTTCCGTTCCAACACATTGTTCTGGTTGATACTCAAAGCATCGACCCAGAGGTAGTCCGCTTGCCCGTGAGCGTTGGCGCGGAACTGGTAGCGAAAGAGGAAGTCCCAAAGATTGAGACCCACTTGAAGAGACATGCCATTACACTTGATCGTCTTGAGTTCTTCGTTCTTCTGGTCGTCGCATTTGATGTTTTCGTGTTTCTTTTTTTCCTGACTCCACGTGTATGACAACGCAACATATGGCGGGCACTTATCCATTGCAAAATTGTAAAGCTCACACTGGATCTGACGACCGTTGTTACGGAGTACTTTCATAAGACGAATGCTTTTGATTCCTCGGTCTAGTGGTTCGTGTCGGAAAGTTGAGGGCTCGTCCTGTGCCGAATCCGCCATAGTCGGAGCCATAGGCTCAACATTGACGTTAGATGGAGAAATGTTGTTGGCCATGGCGACTCTGTCGGAAACTGAAACAGTACGACTAAGTACCTTTGGGTCTCTGTTGAGGGTGCAATCGCGATCTCTCCGCAGGCGTTATGAATGATGGGAACAGCTGAGGCAACCGGCCAGATCTAAGGTGAGCATAAATTGTGTGCTGCAACAGTAACCAGACGAGCTGGTAATTTGTAAAGTAGAAGAGACTGATGTTGATGAAATGTACGATGCGCTGTCTTTGGAGGTTTCAGCCTGGTTATACTGTGGCTTAGCCCCCACACAACAGTTTGTGACGCGCTGCCACCGGTCTTGCTAAGCGGCCTGCTGCATCCCAGGCTGCAGTAGTGGATTTGCAGCTCAGCTCACATTGGCATCACATGAACAGCAAGTAGCAGTGCATCGTGGCGAAGACTCAACCTCGCTCAGCAGTCTCGTACGGACAACAAGATGAATGATTATGATTCCTCGGTTTAGTGGTTCGTATCGGAAAGTTGAGGGGTTGGCCGGTGTCAAACCCGCCACAGTGGGAGCCGTTGTTGGAGCTACAGTCTGGATATGAACATTGGAGGAGGAGCCATACTTGGCCATGATGACTCCAGTGATTCAGAATGGTACGGCTGAGTAATATTAGGTTTCTATGGAGGATACGTTCCGGAACTTTCCCGCAAGCATACTCGATGACTTCAAAGGGAACGGCCTAGGCAGTCCGCGAGATTGAAAATCATCGTGAGCTTCGTACGTAGGTAATCACCAAGCAATCCGGTCGTCAGTAGATTGGATATTTCTGTGTTGGATGGACAAGCGACAATTTGTGTTGAAGGGGCTGCAGCCCAGTCGTGGTGTGGCTCAGCTAGAGCTCAGCCTCACATGGCACGCCGTGAGACGCACGGCGGGAGCTGTCCAATGCGCTCCTGTCGGGTTGCCAATCTCGTGCGTGGCTTGTGGTCGCAAGAATGCCATCGGAGTTCAGCTTGTGACTACAGATTTAGTTGAGAATCTAGCGTCGAAGCAACGCGTAGACCGATGGGCTTGAGAGTCAGTACAACCAGCGGGACAAGAGCAGATCGACAAAACAACCATCAAATACGTAATACTGCACGGACTCGGAGGATGATGTTATCTGGCTGGCAGCCACATGTGTAGCCATGCACTCATCGGGCTGTAGAGAGCAACTACAGCGCAGTGTCCGTCGCAGTCCCTAAAAGTCCTTGTATCGAACGGCCCTCAAAAAGGAGGGATCCATGTTCAGGCCGACGAGCTCACAATCACATTTGCAATGTGGGAGATGTCTCACCCTGAAGAGTCTGGTACAAATAGTCTTGGAAACTTCAAATTCAAGTTGAACAGACCGTGCGCCATGCGAGAGTACCAGGAGAGGTTTGCAAGTCGGAATTATCTAACCACTTCGTCTCTTCCATGGTTAGGCAATGTTGCTGAGGCCTTCCCTGCCAGATTTGATGTTCTCGGGCCCGTGTTGTGCCGGCAAAGCTCGCTGTCCACTCATTCCGACCGCGCCCACCAAAACCGACACTTCGACATTACTCGACAGATTGAAAGCCGATAAGCTTCGGTCAAGATGTGAGAGTCTTCTTTTGACCCTGAACAATCTTCGATTTACTTCTGGTGGCCTGGCCGAGTCTTCAAACTACCAATATATTAGATTTGATTCAAAACTGAAATATCGAAACAACAAGCGGCCTAATGAGCCTCACTGTTTACTGTCATTCTTCTGCATCGCATTGAACTGGATTTATAAGTCACCACTGCCGATGCTAGCGCTCTGGAGTGATTGCGGCGCGCGGACTGGATCAGGCGAGCAGTGAAGAACGTTAAATCAATGTTATATCGATCTTTAAGCTTACAACTGTCCTCATATTTCTTCGGACACGTCTGTCCTCAATGCTTTATCATAATGTAGCGTTTTGATGAGTGCCGAGGTTTTCTAAATGTATGTTGTGCCACTTCACTTCACTCTTAGAACTTGTGTTATCTTCCTTCACTACACCCAGGGCCGTGGCGTTTGTTGCACCGCCCAGAAAGGTATAGTCTGAGTCGTGGCTAGCACTTGCACCCCGCCAATATCCAATGTTTGCCTTCTTGCCGGCCACCTTCCACAACCCGCAACCCCCCCTTCATCCTTACCTTCTCTGCCCGTTGCTCTCCAGCGACACACGAGCAGGTAAAACCGAACGATTTCCCTATCTAGCAGTCACTGACTTACATCCAGCCATGAGCGGCGAACGCTCTGTCCCGATGACACTGGCTGAAAAGCTCGCCATTCCGAGAGCCCCGAACCCGACCGGTAGAACGATCTCAGCGCCCAAGGGCGAAGATGCCTACCGCATCCTCGAGAGAGCTCGTCGTACCAGGACCGACGTTACCCATGAACAAGATCGCGCAGTGGGTTATATCAAGCATCCCGCAGACCGGCGCGGGGTCCCTAGGTCATCCCTGTATCAACACCGCACCAAGACCAACATGTCCTCCTTGTTCTACTATCCTGTCATCACCACGCTCTCAGCAGACCCCTATATCAGCCTCGACCGCTTGCGTGCAGATGTCACCTCACTCCTCAAGTTGCGAGTCAAGTCCAAAAACATCAACCCCCAGGAACTGGACCGGCATATGCCTCAATGGCCTCTTCCGTCCAGGTAAGTGCCTCTTACCCTGCTACAGTGTCGCAGCGTGTATTGACATGCGCAGTCTTGACCAACAGAACGCTTATCGTCTGCTGTTTGAAGACCCACTTTCACTTCCTACAGACATCCTTCTGCGGATGCTACACCTCCAACCCTCAACCGCAAACAACAAGATGACGACGAAGGAGCGCAAAAACTTTAACAAGATGTGGGACATGGTCTACTACATCCGCGAGTTCCCCATGACTGCGGGTGAGGCATGCAAGGTGCTGGAGACCCTGCATCTTGACCTGTATGATATGCATCCTAACTTCTACGGTTGGTGGGAGCGGATACGCTTGATGCATCCTTCGGACATGATCTTCTTCCGGTACTGCGGTCAGACCAAGAATGAGCCTTGGGATCGACACAAAGACGATGTCTATTCAACGTCACTCAAGACATTCCTCAGTCGATTCATCCGCACATTGAACGCTGTGGACCCGCAACTTCTTGTCAATGCCAAAGTCTTCGAAGTCGTCAGTGCCAGGTCGCCCACGAACTCATCAATTGAGCTCAGGAACGTCACTGAGCAGACCCTTATTGCATTATTCGGAGACGGAGTTCTGAACACTGAATCCGGAGGCAAGGATGTCATCACTCTCACCGACCGCAACCGGGATGTCTTTCAATTGCTTAATTCGGATACTTACGCCAAGCTTAAGCCAAAGCTCAAGAAAGATGCCAGCGGAAACGCTACTCACCCTGCGCTGGCTCCTTGCACACCGGAACAGCGCCGCCAACTGGAACTCCGGGCAACAGCCGTCGAGACATATGTTTCCGAGAACGAGACGACTCGCAAGGGAGCTAGCAAGATGCATCGATTCACTGACGTAACTAAAGACATGCTTATGACGCAAGGCAAGTTCCAGCAGCTTGCAGATGGCTCTACTATACTAGTACAGCTTGGCTCTGATCTCGGAGACGAGCATGAGGATGATGAGAAGCCATTCTTCGAGGCTGGCGGCCGTTCTGCTGAGGTTTTGACGATCAACTTCAACCACTTCAAGTTTTGGGAGAACCCGATTCAAGGCTTCGACAAGAAATCCACTGAGCAGATGGCTGCCGAAGGACTTCTGACCTGGACAGACTACTTTTCGTGGTTCGTTAAGCACAAAGTTGACTTTCTGGGTGCCAGTCGACTATCGGCAAAGTTCATGAACGTCACACGACCTTACATCATCGTGACTTACGGCGCTATTGTGAGTAATCAAGAGCGGAAGAGGCATTCAGGATCCACTGACCGGTCATAGCCTACGTACGCATGTTCGCAGAACTTCGAAGCCTTCACCGAGAACCAGCACATGGCTTACTCAACCAGCATTCAGCAGCGCCGTGGCGGTGGCGAGTTGTTTTGGCTCAACAACATCTTTGCCAATCCAAAGCTCAGGGGATTCGATCGCAACGCCAACACCAACCCAGACAAGATGTTTGTCCACTTCCCATGCTACCACCCTGGCGGCATCGGGCACTCAGGTCAGCTCAAAGACCGGAAGAAGGATCTGATCAACGCTCACAACAGCCTTCTCTGGGACACGTACGGAGAGGTCATCGCGATTTTCGAACGCATCCCTCGCACAACAGGCTACAGGCGGAGGATCTGCGAGGCTATCATTCTCTATATGAAGGCGAAGCTCGATCCTTCCCACCCTTTTGGCGCGGCTTTCAAGCAGATGAAGCGTGAGTTCATGATTGCCTCCACAGCTGATGAAGAGGCTAGGCGTATGCGAACCTTGCAGGAAGAGCTGCCGAAGCCTGAGCCTCGCATCTTGGAGCAGAAGATTGGACGTAACCGACAGGACAAAGTTGACGATGACGCGGTCACTGTCACTGCCCTGAGCAAGTCATTTGAAGTTGACATTCGAGTCAAAGGCAAACCTACCGCTGGCTGCCGGCAGAACTATCAGCTTCGTTGGACGGAAGATGATGGTTCAGCGCAACTGCTTGAACCAATCTCGTTCCCCCCTGGAGTCGTCCCTGATGATGGAAGCACCGAGACGCGCTTTGTGACGTAGTAAGTTTGCCTTGTAAATCATACGTGACTCGTTGCTAAGAGGACATAGCACTGCTACTGGAATTGATATTCGCGACGAGACTGGCGCGTCTGTGGGTACCAGAGAGCGGATGCCAAACTTGGTGGGCAGTAGTAAAGACGAGACCCTCCCACTTGCGGCTCTCGTCCTCATGCTGCAAAACGACAACAACGCCAACATGTTCTTCGAACACTGGGAGAGTATCACTGGTTACTCTGTGAACCAGGTCCTTGGAGTCAAGCGTGGTGTTGCGGATCCGAGGCTAATTCAATCGAGCGATCGATATCTTCCCGCATCGTTCTTCGAGATGTCTCCCACATCCGGCCTCCCGGTCTTGCCAGGTATCAAGGGTGTCCTTCACCCAGGGACACGCAAGAACATCGTTCAAGAGCTTAAGAACCGCAAGTCTGCAAAGCCTGGCGATTTCATCTGGCTGTTTGAACGATTCCTCCTCGAGACGTTTCCTGAAGGTGGAGATGTGGACGTCGTACCAGGTTCCCTGTTGCCGGACTCGGTGTACAACAAGATTGCGGAGTTCTGCAAGAAGAACACCTATATGCATCATCCGCATTGGCGCACCATGTTAGCTCTCACAAGCATGCCGGAGATGGGATTGCCTGAGCGCCATCTTCCTGCGAACGTAGTGCTAGTAGCAGTCGAGACTCTACGAAAACTTTCTACTACAGATGGAAAGCCTGTTAACAAGTCAAAGAAGGGCAGCTACAACAAGATGCAGTACGAACTCTCTCGTCAAATTCTGCCACTCAAGAGTGGCTCGACGTGTCCCAAAGGTCTCATTGCTCCGACTGAAATCCTGCCCTGGATTCAAGATGTTACCGAAGAGCTAGACGAAAACAGTGCCAAGCTCATGGGCGAGGCCACTGACGAGAGCGACGACGATACCCCACTTCTTCCGAAACGTGAGCGCAAAGACAAGCAGAAATCCGGTACCATGCCGAAGAAGCGTTCTCGCGATGCGAAGCGCGAGGCTGATGAGATAGATTTCAGCGACGATGCTGCTCTACCAGCGAAGCGTACGAAAGACGAGAAGGCCAAGAAGAACAAGCAGCGATCTCACAGTCTCAACCAAGAAGACAGTGACGAGATGCTTCTCGATTCACTGTACTCTGAGCGCAAGAAGCTGGAGCCCAAGAGCCGCCGCAAAGGCCGAGGAGATACTAGCCCTGGCCTCGCTGGTGTCGGCTCCACTATTGCCAGCTCATCTAAGCCTCCCAAGACCCCAGCTCCGATCAAGTCAACCGCGTCAGCTTACGCTACTCCAGCTGTTACGACGAAGGCTCAGAACAAGCGCAAAGATGTGGAGGTGGACGATGTTCTCGAGCAAGCCGACGAGGACTCCGAGCCTGTTCAGGCACACAAGCGACGCAGGAAGGGAAAGTCCGCCGACACCGACTCTAGCAGGTCAAAGTCTAAGTCCAAGACCGTGGACTAGTCGGAGCTTGAGAGATTCTGAAGTGGCCTTCTGGCTCGTGGTGTCACCCTCTATTGTACTGCTGTGGCATGCTCACTGTGAGCGTTTTCTCGTGTTTTTGACCAGACACCAATGCTAATCAGATACTGCTCTTCCAGACCGGCGTTTCTGGTCTCTGGGTCTACGCTGTCTGATATCTACGGAGCTTGTATTTGTACACAAGCCCGAAACTCCGGCAGAAGATACTTCTCAGGCACATCTGCCTATTCTTGTCCTTAGCATACAGTTACTCCGAATATTCATGAGCCCCCAAATTTAGCGCCTCCATCGTGCAGTGATGTCCGATCTCGCCGTGATTTGTGGTATTATTCGACTTCCTACACCACGGTCTCGGCGAAACACATGTGCATCATTGAGGTCTATGAAGAGTTTCCAAAAGTAGTACCAGAAAAGCTGATAGACACCGAACAGGTATCTGCCGGCCACTTCTTCGCTGTGTGCTGCTTCCTAACCACAAAGGATTACTCATGATTGGTTCGTACCACAGATCTATGTCACTGTTTGCCCCGCTTCTAAGCGACAAAGCTGATCGCCACTTGGATTTTCGGTGGCCGACCTAACCGCAAGTTTTGCCGCATGTAACTCGAAGATGCCGTGCCGACGTGTGCTTACATTGATATTTTAACCATTCAAGCAAATTTTCATGAAGCAATAGCGGCCTAATGGGTAAGTTACCAAATCTGCCAGTCCTCGAAATTGCAAATCTAACATGTACCAGTCTAGTGGTATGATTCCTGCTTTGGGCTGATGCTCCTAAGCTGCAGGAGGCCCCGCGTTCGAATCGCGGTTGGGCCCGCTCGATTTTTGGCCCAGGAAGAGGATGGGCTGGGTGGTGAGGTTTGCCGCGGACACTGCAAACTGCAGCGCAACGCCAAGTCCTACACACCTGGATTTTTACCAGCTGGTTCTATGTCTTTTGATCTGTGTTTGTTGCAAATTTCAGAGTGATCGATATAGTGGTGCGGTTGTGGTGAGGAGGTAAGGGAGATCGGAGTTGCGCCCACCTCGAAAATGACATTTTGGGCTAAAGGAACTCCACCAAACAATTGACACCTGACACGAATAACCTGTTCTAGATTGACATCATTGTAAACATGCGGACTTTGTCGCATCAGGCATTACTTCGTACTTAGAGGGTCTATAATCCCTCGGCAACTGGGTCTATATCTTTCTTTCACGTTCCGTCTCAAGGAATATAGTACTTTGCCGCATTTGAATTCTCGACTACCCGCAGCAACGTACTATGTAGTTGAACCTGTTCAAACCACAAGGCCGAGACTAATTATCGGAGCAATATGAGCATCCTACGTCGACAATCTATAAACCAGCTTTGGCCCTTACACACTCTGTCATAAAAGGGATTGCAAGTCGGATGAGATCTCAATTTGCGCCGAGACCATTTACCAAGATCAGAAGACTGCAGTCTGATCAGGGTCTTATATACTTCAAGATTGCAAGTTCGTTTTTTCGTCACATTCAGCATTGTAGCCTCACATAGTAAGAGTTCGACTGTAAAACAAGTTTCGAATAACGTGAGGTGGCCACAGTGTATTTTTACAATGGACGGAATACCCTCTAGAGTCCTATGCTAATTAAGACTAACAATATCGGCGAATCGCTATTGGGACGGTTCGAGGGTGCAGCCGCAGCGCTACAAACTAAACACAGACTTGGTAAAGGGAGATGAAACAGAGAGCCGTCCTTACATGGCGTGTCGCGAACGCGTTCTGGCTTCGAAGTGACCGAAACAGTTTTCTTGCAGCGAGGCACTCCCATACATGTATAACAACATCAGTACTGCCAGAATTGGATAAGATTGATGCTCTCTACCTGAACTGCTAACATATACGTAGTGTAGCGTAGGGCATCGTTCCACGGTCTGTTGAACCGTCATTTCAGTTACAATGTACTCATCCTGATTTCCATAGGAATCTCAACAGACTGGACCAGAATTGAGATGAAAAGGCCTTGAAGTGTCCATGTGACAACCGCAGATAGATTTTCACTGTTGTCGGCACAATGTACGGCATGTTGTTGCTGCATCTACACGTGCACGCAGGTAGGACTGCGGGTCTACCATAGCTCATCAATGGACTGTGAGCGTTGGGGATGGGTCGAGTCTTCGAACAAAATGCACCTATTGCCCAATTTGAGCATTCTTCAAAACTTCTCTTGTTGCCTTGACCTTCATGTCAAAAGTTCCGTGAGTCGAAATCGCGTGGTCCTGACAAACTCTGTCTACACTCAATCGGGACGTGAAGGAACGCGTGCAGTCGTCTGAACTTGGCTCCAACCTTGTATCGAACCCCTCAAGCATGGCGCTGCTTATGTCTGACTCCACAAACGAAGTAGCGCGTGTGTAGCACCCGCATGTTCACAGTCGTCCACCCCTGCATCAAAAGCACCGCGCACGTACAGCCGAACACTTCCAAGCTCTTGCATCCCGGCACGCATTGCCAGCCAAGCATGGAAACCTCTAGGCCATCAGCCTCGCCTTCGCGATCTTCTGATTCCGGCGCTATCATAGAGACAGCAAAAACCACATCTCAGACGCTGTCGGGAAGCATTCCATGATCCCAGACATGTCCAGGCCCCATCGCCGACCCCTCACACGAACACCCTCGCTCAACCCCATCAACAGCGCGGCACGCGACCCCACCCGCCAACGCCCTCTCGGTCCCCCGTCCCCGGCAGCGAATCCCCTCCAAAGCTGTGATGAAGAAGCATCGATACGACCATAGCTCTAGCGCGAAACGAGAAGGTGGGCCCGTTTGTGCACACGGCCCCTTTCCTATCTTGGCTTTCCCGGCTAATCAGATGCCAGGCGTCCTATTGCATGTGCGACACCAGAAGCCAGAGGGGAAGGGTTATCGGATCCTTTTGCGAGTCTTGTTCATCGTCACGCTGGTCTTATAGATAGGGTGTTCCTGCGCTTCTTTTCGGGCAAGCAGATTGAGAGTTTGAGCGATTGACGTCACATAAGAGCGTGGGATAAGCCGTCCACCAGACGTGTGGAGATTAAAGCGACGCAACGCAGCTTTGGGAGAGAAGACGTCGTTCCTGCGCATCGGAGCATAGTTTTCTCACGCCGTTGGAGGCGTACTGGGTAAAAATGAACGACGTTGCGCCTGTAGAGTCCTACGACAGCACGGCCAAGGGAGCGATTCGCACCGAAGAGGATGTATACGACAACGCACCCGCATCATCATCACGTGCGGCAGATGGCGAAGCAGAGACTCGAAGAAGTACTTTCAGGAGACGCCCAAAGCCGAAGCAGACATACAGTCACACGCATTTCAAAGTGTACAAGAGGAGATGGCTTGGTCTTGCGCAGCTCGTGTTGCTGAACATAGTTGTTAGCTGGGATGTAAGACGATCTCCGTACACATATTCGCAATCGCAATTCATACTAATTATTACAGTGGCTGACGTTCGCTCCGGTCTCAACATCAGCAGCGACATACTTCGACGTCTCGGAGACAGCAATCAACTGGCTATCCACGGGGTTCCTCTTCTCCTTCGCAGTCGCAGCTCCCCTCGTCATCTGGACGCTTCACCGCAGCCCCAGGGAGAGCATCCTCTGGGCCTCCGGGTTACTCTTACTCGGGAACTGGATCCGGTATGCTGGTACACGCGCCTCGGGCGGCATGTTCGGCGTCGTCATGTTTGGCCAGATTCTGACGGGGCTGGCGCAGCCGTTTGTGCTCGCGGCGCCGACGAGATATTCGGATATGTGGTTTACGGAGCGAGGGCGCGTAGGCGCAACCGCGCTGGCGAGTCTGGCGAATCCGTTCGGCGGCGCTGTAAGTCAGGAATTATTCCTTGTGAATCGCTTTAATCTGTCTTCAGCGAAGCTAACAAGACCAGCTCGCACAACTCGTCAACCCCCTCCTCGGCTCCGTCGACAAGATAGTCCTCATCGTCGCCATCATAACAACAGTGTCCTGCATCCCATCCGTTTTCCTACCATGGGCGCCTCCTACGCCGCCAACCGCGTCATCAGGTCTGTCACGCACACCCGTCCTGACCTCGATAAAAGCCATGCTGCGCTCTCCACCGTTCTACATCGTTTTCATAACCTTCAGCGTCTACGTCGGCTTCTTCAACGCCTTCTCCTCGCTGCTGAACCAGATTCTGTATCCGTACGGCTTCTCGGAAGATGAGGCTGGTATATGCGGCGCGGTACTGATAGTCGTCGGCCTCGTCGTTGCAGCCGTAACGTCCCCGATCCTGGACAGGACGCACGCATATCTACTCGGAATAAAGATCATGTGTCCCCTTGTGGCAGGCAGTTATCTGGCGATGATCTGGGCGCCGCAGACGCGCGGCATCGTGGCGCCGTATGTATTGAGCGCGGTGCTGGGCGCGGGTAGTTTCAGTTTGCTGCCGATTGCGCTCGAGTATCTGGTTGAGATTAGTTATCCTGCGAGTCCCGAGGTGAGCTCGACGATTTGTTGGGTTGGGGGCCAGCTGTTTGGGGCTTGCTTCGTTTTGATCATGGATGCGCTCAAGGATCAGAGGAAGGTGGACTTGACAAAGGTCAATGATGGGGGAAGGATTGATAGTGGAGGGGATAAGCCGCCAGGAAACATGTACAATGCGCTGGTGTTTGAGGCAGTGGTGGCGATGGTGGTTCTGCCGCTGCCGCTGATGTTGGGTGTAAAGAGACTGGGGCTGGCGACTGGAGAGGGGAGATTGCAGGTTGACGAGCACCGCGAGGGGGAGGTGGTTGAGGGCCAGGCGATTGAGGGGCAAGAGAGTTGACTATTGGAGGATTACGATGCTGCGTAGTCCAATTCAGGAGGTTTTCTTCTTACTGTTTTCTCATCACGCGTGATGGCACTCTCATCTTATTTGACACGAATTACGAAACAGCGATTGAGATAATGAAATTGCTTGGCATGGTAAATGGTACAGTGTTATTCTAAACATGACTCTGATATTTACAGTCATCCTTGACGTGTCCTGTCGTGTCTTTCGATCCAAGGGCCATCTTCCAACTATCGGGTCATGTATTCGGCACGGTAGCGGTCGAGGTGAGCGAGGGGTTGGCGGGTTTATTTGAGCTGAGCGAAGAGCTTGGGGGCGGCGCACGCAGTCGCGCAGTGGACGAGGTGGAAGACTGTAAGACATTAGTGTTACGGCGGTGGACGGGGCGGGTGGTGGAGACATACACTCCTCGATGCAGTCCTCCTTGGCCTGGCCGTCGTTGTCGATCTGGCCGGTGACGCGCTCGACGCACTCGTCGTAGTGGTGCTTGGGGGCGTGGCACTCCTTGGAGTTGCGGCACTCTGGGATGAGTTAGCTGGTGTTGCGGCTTCATTCGCTGGCTGGCTATCAAGCTGCTTCCAGGATTGCGGGTTATCAATTGCTCATCAGACGCCTTTCAGACGTTGCAAGAACCACGCAATGCTGGCAACTGCTGATAGGCCACGTTCAAGGGCCACTCACCCTCCTCAAGGGTCTCCTTGGGGTCTACAAGCTCCTCCTCCTCCTCCTCTTCCTCCTCCTCGGCCTCGTCTTCGTCATCGCCGCCGTCGCTGGGCCTGTGTCCCTGCTCGTCAGAGCCCTGGGACTTGGCGTCCTGCTTGTTGACCTCGGCCTCCTCGCTCGACTCCTCGTCGGTGCCGGACGCAGGTGTCTCGGTGGATGTGCCACCCTGGGGAGGAGCTTCGGCATCGGCCGAGGGGAGGGCGAATGTGTCCCAGGCGGCGGTGAAGAAGTCGGTAATACCCATTGTGACGGTGGGGCGACGATTGAGTCTCGAGCTGGTCGGGTGGTGATGTAGACGGCGGGTGGAGGGTGTCGTTGGTCGTAGCTTGGATGCGAATTCCGTCCAGCGCCCGTTGCTTGGCGTGCTAAATCTGTCAGCCGCAACTCGCGCAACTCATTGGACCCTCGCAGCTGCACAGTACAATGATGACTGGGATGCACACAAAAGTACGCAACGAGTTTATAGTATAGCTGAAGCTAGCTGCGATGTCTCTTGAACGCTTCCTGCACGCTCACGCCTGCCTCCACGTCCGCAATCACCTTCTCGTCGGCGCCCACGAGTTTAGGTAGAAGCTCCAGCAGTTCGTCGACCTTGCCCTGCGGCACTACCACCACGCCGTTCTCAAACGGATCGATCATGACAATATCGCCAGCCTCGACAGTCGTCTCGCCAATGTGCACAGGCACGTTGTGTGCGTGAAACTTGGTCTCTGCTCCTGCGCCGATGATCGACGTTCCCTTTGACCAGATGGGCAATTGCGTCTCGTTTAGAGCAACGAGATCACGCACTCTGCCATCGACGACTAGGCCGTGTGCACCCAGATGCTTCATGCGGGCTGCCATTATGCCGCCCACGACTGCACACGACTGGCCTGGTGGCTGGCTGATGACAACTATGGTGCCTGTCTCTGCGTAGTCTGCATACGGCCTCGAGTCGGGCAGATTCGAAGCTGGAGCGTTTGCAGGAAGTGCAGTTGGGTTAGGGAACGACTTTGTGGCTTTGGGTGCCATCAGGAACGTAGAAGCAGGCGCGAGGACCTTCTTCAGCTCTGGCTTTGGTATGCTTGCAGTATGGGGCATTGGCTCTGTTGCCTGTCAGTAGGTGTTCGTTGCAACATGAGGCGCTCGTAGCATCATGAGGTGCTTGTAGCATCACAATGTGAGCCGTACGTATGTTCGCTAGGAAGCCTGCGCCTGGCACATTGAGCTTGAGCAAGCCGTCTGCCAGCTAGATGTGCTCAGCTTGAAGTCCAGACATGTTAATGTCATGATTGCACTCACATCACATGCTGCATACTTGTACAGTTGTTTCCACTTGGGTGAAGCCATCTTCAAAGTCAAATCGAAGAGATTGTCAGTCTGGCGCTGAGTGCATTGAATGTATTGAGTGGCTCTTGGAGTACTACATGTTCCAATGTTCCACGACCCCGCTAGGCCGAGGTGTTCATGAGCTCTGGCAGCGGCAGCATCCTACCAACGCAAGTACCTTATCTGTGAGCATACAAGCGCATAGTCTATCAGAGCATGGAGACAAAGTGTCTTGCAGTCTCATTCACTCTCAAAATGCAAGAGGGCTGTCAAATTGAGTCGAGGTCTCTTGGGTAAGCTGCACTGCCCTGATGAAGACATTCTGAGACCTTGCATCTATAAGAGTACCTCCTAAATGCTTGCACAAAGCCCTCCCAGTTAAACCTGGCCATCATCGTCTCAATCCTCCCCATATTGCGGTCGAACAAGTCAGGGTCCATTGGCCATTCTCGTGTTGAGACCGTCGTCACGTGGACCTACGCCACACGGCCCCATGCTGGTCGATCGGCTTCCACTCATCACCATCCGCTAGCGACATTGTCGCGACATCTCCCCAGACCAATGCGCCTTCAGTCTTCACCCTCTTCTTTGCCGTAGTCTGGTCTCCAAAGCACTTTACCGCGGCCTTTGCCGCCATTTACATTTCATCATGGCTTCCACTGCACCCTTTGCGGTCCCCGTACGTTCCGCTTCACTTGCCACGATGTCCGACATCGCGTCATTGAACGCCTGCTGACTTATTATCTACAGAACCTCGTTGCCGCCGCCGCAGGACTGCGCTCCACCATGTCTGCTCCTTTGCGGCCCTCGTGGCAGGCCCTCGCGCGCATGCCTGCTGCCAACAGCGCCAGGCAGATGCACACCACCCTGCCTCTCGTCTCCAGCCGCCTCGTCCGCAACCCGTCTCTCAAGTCGCTCATGACAAGACAGTATTCGTCTTTGTCGCCCAATGGTCCTCTCGCACAGCTTCGCCAGCAGCCTCGATTTGGTATGCTTGGTCTCGGTTTGGCGCAGCAGCGCTCGTTCTTCGGTGGTCCTTCGCGGGACCAGCTCGCTCGTCTGGAGGAAGCTGCCAACAACAACCCCAACAGCGCCACCTCCCAGGCTTCCTTCTACTCGGCTGTCATGCGCGCCAACATGCCGCAAATCGTCATCGATCGTTACAACACCGGCCAATTCGCCACAAACGCCGTCTCCGACCGCCTCTACCGTCAAGCGCTCGAGAAGACTGGCCAGGCTGTCGCCATTGGAAATACACAAGGAAACAATAACGGCCTCACGCCGCAGCAGATCCAGGCTGTCTCCCAGGCTGTTGGTGCCAACATGGGCGCCGGTCAGATTGGAAAAGCCCGCGGCGGCGTTGGCGTCAAGAGCGACCCTGTCTACGTTGTCGTCGAGGAATCCATGTGGAACGTCATCTTCAAATGGGTCAGGTGGCTCGCTGGCTTTGCGCTGGCTGCGTACGTGTCCTTGATTTTGATCACTCTCTTCGTTGAGACCAGTGGCGTCCTCAAGAAGGTCGGCGGTGGCACCAGCGCTGAGGTACGTCCTGAGCACCAGAACACTCGCTTCAGCGACGTTCATGGATGTGACGAGGCCAAGGAGGAACTTCTCGATGTTGTCGACTTCCTGAAGCACCCTGAGCGCTACAACAAGCTTGGTGGCAGGCTGCCCAAGGGTGTATTGCTCATTGGCCCCCCTGGTACTGGTAAGACGCTGCTCGCTCGTGCTGTTGCCGGCGAGGCTGGCGTCCCCTTCTTCTACATGTCTGGATCCGAATTCGACGAGGTGTATGTCGGTGTCGGTGCCAAGCGCGTCCGCGAGCTTTTTTCCACTGCTCGAGCCAAGGCTCCTGCTATCGTCTTCATCGACGAGCTTGACGCTATAGGCGGCAAGCGTAAGTCGCGCGACGCCAACTACCACCGACAAACCCTCAACCAGCTCCTGAACGACCTCGATGGATTCGATCAGTCCACTGGTGTTATCTTCATCGCCGCCACTAACCACCCGGAGTTGCTTGACTCGGCGCTGCTCCGTCCTGGACGATTCGATCGCCACGTTCAGGTTGAGCTCCCCGACGTCGGCGGCCGTCTCGCTATCCTCAAGTACCACACCAAGAAGATCCGTCTGTCTCCTGAGATTGACCTGTCCACCATCGCCCGCGGCACACCCGGTTTCTCTGGTGCTGAACTCGAAAACCTTGCCAATTCCGCTGCTATCCGTGCCTCCAAACTCCAGTCCAAGTTTGTCTCGCTGACCGACCTCGAGTGGGCCAAGGACAAGATCACAATGGGTTCTGAGAAGAAGACTCGCGCCGTTCCCCTCCAGGACAAGATTCATACTGCTTACCACGAGGGTGGCCACGCTCTGGTTGGTCTGTTCACCAAGGGCTACAGTGATGTCCACAAGGCCACTATCCTTCCTCGAGGCCATGCTGCTGGTATCACATTCTTTTTGCCCCAAGAAGAACACCACCACACTCGATCGCAATACATCCGCCAACTGCAAGTCTGCATGGGTGGCAAAATGGCTGAAGAGATCATCTTCGGTGCTGACAACGTAGCCGACGGCGCGTCCGGCGACATCCAGCAAGCCACACAGCTAGCGTACAGCATGGTGACAGCCTGTGGTTTCTCAGACACACTTGGCAACGTTGACTTCAAGTCAAACTACGAAATGGTCTCACCAGAGACCAAGCGCCTCATCGACAACGAAGTCCGACGATTGATTGACGAGGCGAGAGTGAGCGCGCGCAAGTTGCTAGAAGAAAAGCGGCCCGAGCTCGACCGCCTTGCAGAAGCCCTCGTCCAGTACGAGACCCTGGACAAAGCCGAAATACTCAAGGTCATCAAGGGCGAGAATCTTCCCGACCGCATTAAGTCGTCACCGGATGCGCCGATCAAGATGCCCACAAGATTACTGCCGTCCCCTGTTGCGCCGCCGGTGCGTGGCACGGGCAGCGAGGGCGGACCTCCTGGCCCTAGTGTAGTAGCGTAAATTGCGTGAGCCTGGCGAGGAGATGTGATCTGGAAAGCATTATTGCATTTTTTTGCATGCGCAGAGGCGAATGGCGTTTTTGCGGCCCTCTTCCCTCTTGCTCCGAGCGTTGCTCGTTAAAGAAATCTTTCTTTGTGTACATTATAGCTTAACAGCGTGCGAAAAAGCATCGCAGATTGACGCTGCCGCACTGAGCGATGCAGGTTGAAGATGGGCAGGAGAGGAATCTGTAACTAGACTGAAGCGTGAAATGGAAAGATAAAATGCAGTTTTGTGTCCAATTTTGAAGGATTTGAAAACGGTGTCTCGTACGTGTCCGCCCTCGCACTCCTTTGCTCCAGATCGTTCATGTAGCTGAATAACCACATACACGACAAATCCTGTCCTCTAGTAAACGAAGGTCCCTACCAACACCAAGCACGTTCCATTACCTAGCCAAATCTCCTCATACACGGTCTTCCTTCAACATTACCCCTCACACCTCACCTTTCTCCCTCCACAAAATCACCTTCCCCTCCCCCCTCCCACAGGCCTCCATCCAGCCCCTAAACGCATCCACATCAACTCTATACCCCTCAATCAACGGAATGCCCCCCGCCTTCTGCATCTTCAGCACCGTGCGGTGCAACACGACACCTTCCCCCTGCTGCAGAGCTGTGTGGGCATCGATGGGCGCAACGGCCAAGGAATTACTCGCGGTTCGGAGTTTCTGGTGGAATGTATACTTCGCTGGGCGGTGAAGTGCGCGGCCAAGGTGCTGGAGGGAAGAGAGGCGTTTGAGTTTGGCGTGTGGTCGTGTGGGGATGGTGCTTCGACAGGGATTGGGATTGGGGTCGGAGTCATCGGTGGGGATGATGTGCAGACAGTCGCTTGTGGATGTTATGGCGGAAATGGGCCAGGCGAGCATGGCGTGCGGTGGTGTGCTCCCATCGCGTGGCGGAGTGGCTTTGATGAGGATGTAGCACCAGCGTCCTTGGCCTGTTCTGGCACGTTGTGCCATGCTCATGTAGCGAATATGTTTGGAAACTTCTTTGTCACTCAGTCCGAGGGTTTGCTTGAATGCTCCAATTGGGGAGTTGCTTCGAGGCAACGACGGGTGGTACATCGTACTGCTGGGGTCTGCGAATACGTCGACTTCGTGGTAGGATAGCTCTGCTGCATCGCCGGGGCCGAGGAAGCGTACTTCCTTGTGGGGCTCGACACTGGTATCGTAGAAACTCACTGAGAGTAACTGCTTCCTCACTGGCTGCGTGATAGGGTACGCAAAGGCGGGATGTAAGGAGAAAAGCTTCGGATCATGCAAGCGATGGTACAGGGTCCACATGGTGTTTGACCACGTCAGGAGGATGGTCAGAAGAGCGTGAGTGTTCCCTGGGAACTTTCGTGTCCAGTCTGCCTCTGCATCGGCTGAGAGGATGGGTAGCCCAGAAGCGTCATCCCCACGAGAACGCTGCGCCATGGGCAGCCCACAATCTTCTTGGGTTGTTGCAGAAGGCGCCCGCTTCCTGGATCTGATTGGCTTTACTGGTGAGGGAGCTTGAATGATGATACGAGGTGTAGGAGGCGAGGCCTTGTTCTTGGATCGTAGAGTGTCGTCGTCGAGAGAGCCGTCATACCTGCTAGCGTACTGGTGAGCGATCTCATTGAAAATGGACGCTCCTGGTACAGATACGACACCTGGAGAGGGGAAAAGTACTGGCATAGACTCGATTCTTCTCAAGCTTGACGTGTCGATATAAGGTAAGCTGCAAGCTTCCTTGCTGGAATGCTGAAGGGGTGCTGGCATGACATCCCGAGCCGAGACAGGTTTCGTTGGCCACACCTCCATGCGTACTGGTCGAGTGAGAGCAGACGCATCGTCTCCACTGATGTCAAGGTCTGGGAGTGGAAGGAGCGAGCTTGTACGTGGAGGAAACGATGGCGGCGGTGGCGACGATTCAGTCTCAGTACTTCCTGGCAGCGAGCCATCGCTCGCTGCGAGTGTGCTGCTTGAATCAAAGTCCTCATCAGACTCGTAGTCTGTTTCTTGGCTTACAGTATCGTCCACCTCATTGCTGTCACTATCTAGCGACGTGTATCGTTGAGCAGTAGCCACAGCCTGCTTCGCGCATAACAACTTCGGCACGCTGATACTGAAGTCGCTGCTGGCTCTAGCTGTGTGGCTTCGAGTTGGACTTGCGCGCACAGGACTTTCCTTCTCCTCTAAAATGTTCGTGAGCACAGCCTTGCTTGGTTGTGACGGAACAGAAGCTGCGAAACTGTCCTCACGCCTTGAGGCAAAACCAACAGTAGCGTACAGTTGTTCGTAAGCTTGTAGGCCATTCTCAAACCTCTCTTCTAGGTTGCTCGGTATACAGGTAGGCATTACGAAGGGCTCGGGATCTCGTATGCCCAAGACCTGATTCAAGGCTTTCGATGCGCTGAATGCACGCACGACGCTGTTGATGATATCCGACGTGCTGCGATAGGGCGTCTCAACTTGCAAATTTTCGTGTAGATTAGCAGGTGGGCAATCCGATGAGGAGCTTCCAAACAAGCCCGGTACGGATGTTGAGCGCATACTGGGCTTACTGAAGGCCTCGGCGAGAGATCGGGTTGAGAATAAGGCAGAAGGCGACACACTCGACGAAAACGCTGATGTAGGGGTGCTGAGTACAGCCAACCGGTGCGGAGAGCTTGAATTGGGGGGGTTGAACCTGTTTGCTAGTGTGGATATTGCTTTCGTCGTGTGGTTATTCTTGTGGCTAAGTGAAGGCCAGTTCTGACGTGAAACAGAACGTCAGTCGGAACACCAACACCAAAACCATAACAACTTAAGGGTTGGACCTGAAGCTCCTAAGAATGAGATCATGTTAGCTTGATGAAGATTGTTCTCAGGTGAGCGACGGCAATGCAGAAAGGTCAGGGAGTGTGGTTCAATAGGCCATTAAATATTAGATTCATTGAAGAGAGAGCTTGAGCTCGTCTGATCATGTGCACAGGCAGGTCACAATAGCTTCTGCTCTCATGACTGCTGAATGTAGATTAGTGTAGGTTTAACCTTCAGTAGAGAAGACGTAGTCAGCCTCAAGAGTGTAGGCAGGGTCGTTGGGACCGAAGATCTGCCTCTTCTCGCGCTGCCACTCGGGCTGGTTGATAGCGTCAATGTAATCCTGAACCTCCATGACGATGCAGCCGTATTTCTCAACGGTGCGGCGACGGCTATCAAGACCTTGAGTAGACTTGATTGGAAGAGACCCTATTCGTAGATTAGCATTCTGATGTCCCTGCACGTCGAAAAGAGGACGTACCGTTCTGGCCACCACAGCTATAGACCTGGAATGCTTCCTGGTCGGTGAAGATGTCAAGCTTGATACCAGACCATGCACTGGACAAAGAAGCAACGGGACCGGAGTTGCGCCAGTCGAAAGGTCCGTTCTGGTCGCGGTTGACGGCGTAGCAGTTGTCGTAACCTGTGCAATTGTAACCGCAGTTACCGAGAAGCTCGGGTGCAGTGAGATTGGCGCCAATCTGCTTGGGCGCAGACCAGAAATCGTTGACTGAGTACTTCTCGTTGGGCAGGATGGTACCATCGGGAATGAGAATGTTATCAACACCAACGCGCTGACCGGAGTAAGGTAGGTACAGGGTGTGGTTCAGAGCAAGAGCCGTGTCCGGGTTCTGGAAGCCGTCCAAGTTCCAGTAAGTGTGCGAAGTCAACATGATGGGTGTCTTCTTGGTGGTCGCAAGAGCAACAATCTTGATGTTCCATGTGTTGGGGGACATGGTATAGGTGACATAGCTAATGACCTCACCAGGGAAGCCCTCTTTGCCGTCAGGATCAACAATTGAGAAAGTAATTGAAGACTCGGTATGTGCAACGACTGTAAAATTGCGCCAGTCTGTCATGATCAGTACATGTCAATGCTCTAGGACTGTGTTCTTACCCCATCCATCTAGACCACCGTGCAGGGTGTCAGCACCGCCATTCTCATTGGGTGTGATATGATAATCAACCCCGTCGATGTTGAACGTGCTGTTCTTGATACGGTTTGCGTAGCGTCCGGGAACACCTCCAAAGTGAGGGTGGACGGGGTCGACCGAGTAGTAAGAGGCATTGTCGTAGCCAAGAACAATATCGCGCTCTACACCATCTTTGCCCTTAATGAAAAGGTTCGAGATAGAGGCACCGTAGGGAATGAATAACCCGCGGATGCCTTCGGCGGAAATCTCGTATTTGCCGTTCTCATCAGGACCCGAAGTGGTGTTGGTCGGGTAGTTGGACGGTGCCGCAATGGCAGTCGCCGCAAACAGTGCGGAGAGGACAGCAATCTTCATCGTGGACCTGCGCTTTGGTGCTCAAGATGGAGTAATTGACAAGCTTTGCGGAGAGGTGGAGCTTTGAAAACTGGGGAGAAGCTGGGGACCATAAGTAGTGCGTTCGCATGGCTCCACAGACCTGGTAACCAGAGGTCTAACCGCTTTCTCATGCTTACCCGTTGCTCTCGCTAGTGCAAGCCGTTGGCGACGTAACATGACCTTGGTACAATGGAGGCGGGTCGTTGCCGCGTGGAGAAATCGCGCCTTTCCCCGCACAAGGGCTCTCCATGCCGATCCCTCAGGAACACAAAGCAAGACGGAGTCGGCGCCGAAAGCATGGAGAGCCGCTTCAGAGCTTTCAAAAGGTCAATTGCCCTCAAGGAGCATGCATGATCTGTCACGCTTATTGCACAAGTGTTGTGCAGGGTGTTGCGACCTGCATCCCTGGTTACACTTCAAGAGATTGAGCTTCGTGGTAATCTCTGCTTGCCAGCTCCCGCCGTTCACACCTGCCCGAATTCCTAATAGTTTAGCGTTGTAGCCGTGCTCACGGAATATTCACCACCGGTAGAGAGCAAAGTATCGCAAGCCCGTAAAACGCCTCTCGGTGGGTTGGCCGACTCGCGGAAAAATCGGAGTGACAAGGGGAGGTTGAATTATGATGTGGAGAGCGGCTGGGGCGTCCTGGCCATGCTTGTCAGCTGCGAGGCGGGGAAGCTTGACCGTGCCACATTATTTGCTGCCATGTCAACGCGATGCACGGGTCGGATACTGCAAGTGGTACTTAGGCCGCATCTCAAGCCCGTCATATGACATTTCAAAGCGCAATCTTGTTACCGGAGACTCATCAAAGCATCTAATCCATTTGAAAATGTCATCCCTTGAAAAAACGCCGGACGCCTCCTCGCTTCCATGAATAGCCAGCAATATTTACAACCTTGGAACACAGACGTTGTCGAAATTGCGCCGGTGACGCCAGCCGCCATGCTACGGATATTTGACAACAACCCAGCAACAACCGTGAGGAAGAGCAATAGTCATGTGCGTACTGGTGGCTCTTTCTACAGCAGCCTGCATACGAGGCATCTCTAAGACTCTACCTAAACCTTGCGCTTCTTCCTGACAGGCTCAGATGGTGAGGTAGGGAGGGGCTGGAAAGGCTGCGAAATGACTGCAGTAACGTGGGATTCGGCGATGTCGGACGGAGACACCAAGCGCTGTTCTTCACTTTTGTAGTTCACGGGACGTCGATGTGTTTCAGGAAGGCCATGCCACACGCCATCACCCTCAGTCATGTTCAGCGCCACCGGCGCAATCGGGCGATATTGTGGCCGGGCGAATGAGCCTTTGGGTTGTTCATTAGGCAAGAAAGGGTCGTACTGTTCTGCTGCGGTCACTTGAGCGTCCAAGTGCAGCGCAATAGATTCAGTTCGACCTTCTGGCTTCGGTGCTTCAATTTGGGAAACCACATTGACCGCTGTTAGCAGGCTATCAAAGCGACTGCGGGATGCAAGCCGATGCGCTTGCTGTCCTATGTCTGGCTCCTGGGCACTGAACTCCGCAGCGCCGCCCGCATTGACGGTTTGCGCGACTGTGTGTGGCAGATCCTCGAGTGTCGGAAATCCTGGTATTGAACGAAGCTGCGTTACATCGACGGCTGATAAACTCTTGGGCTGTGAGACTGAAACCTTCGTCTGGCTAGATGTTGGTCGTCCTTCTTTGCAGCTAGGATGATCATCCCACGCAACACTAGGTTTCTTGTGCTTAGCCCAGCATCCTGTCGTCGTCGCCAGATTGTTGATCTTCTTGCCCCAATGGTGTTTCTTCACTCCAGCCAAAGTCGCAAAGCCCTTGCCGCAAAGGGCATGGATGAAGAGCTCTCCTATTGATTGCCTGTGATCTTCCAAGCTAGTGTGTTCTGCCTCTACTGCCGCCTCCGTCGTTTGTGCTGTACCGGGTGTTTGGGAGCTGGGAGTCGAAGGCGCACGCAGTTGCTCTTCCACCTTCGCTGCGTAGAAGAAGTCTTGATCAACAGGCGACGGTGTTATATTGTATGTAGCATGGGGAGTACTCAGAGACTGTGGAGTCTCATGCTGGAGTAATGTCGGCGTTGCGTACGGTCCGGTGTATTGAGGATATGCTGAAGACACCTGGAGATCGTCATTGAACGGATGAGCCGGCGCCCCCCGGGATCCAAAGTGAGCACCAGAATTTGATGTATGTAGAGAGAAGCCTACGTCGTCGTTCGTCCAAGCGTCAGCGAAGTTCGAGCCCTCTTGCCACGGATTGCGGAACGCCGTTTGGACAAGAGGCGGCACGATTCTGCCATCGTGGATTCCTGAATACATAGCCTCTAGGTCTTTATCTGCCCATGGAAATGCGGGCAATTCCGGATGCTGAGCAATGGGCGGGACCACTAGTGAAGGAGATGACGCCAAAGATGGTTGCCCGCTGAACCCCTCATAGCCATCGAACATTGTGAAATTGGTGAATTGGTCTTGCTGAGGAAGTGGAAACCAGCTGGAAAGAGTTGGTATACGCATTTGAGGCTCATGCGCCGGCTGAAGGAATTGAGGAGTGGTATTCAGAGTGGATTCCGTCGGTAGATCGAAATCATCTGGCGCCCATCTGGCTGCCGGATGCATGAGAATATCCATGAGCTCTTTCCTGAGATCGATGTGTCCCTCAAGAGTATCAAGTATGGCCTTGTGTGTCTCTTTCTTGCTCAGCGCTCTTTGACTGAAGAGGTCCAGGCTCTTATGAATGTCCAACAACTCGACTGAATCCGTCCCGAACCGAACCTAAGAAAAAGCAAGTCAGAGAGCGTAGCCGATAGACCGCATGCTTGTCCGAAAGATTACCTTCACGTCATCAAGAAATTTGACGCTCGCAACCTTCAGCTCATTGCGCTGAGGCAGCCTGCATGAAAGTCAGTCAAGGTTGCACTGCTTGATATGAGGCGCATTACCTAAGCTCGGGTAAAGTTAAAGACATCTTAGCAATCTAGGGTAGCGCCGTGTTGATCGAGATGTAGCTAAGGAGCAATATGATGTTTCGCAAATCTCAAAGGTCTTGGCAACGGGCACGGCTGCGGTGAAGTGAAACAAGGTGAGCGGTGTGCACAGTGCGTTTGTTCAGCGCAGATGAACGAATCTGTAATGGCCAGATGAGCGGTACGGCTATGTACATGGTTGTTTGGGTTGGGATGGTAAGTTTGGAAGTTTGTTGACTTCCGGACCGTACATGGCAGCCGCGTTCACTTGCGTGTAGCATCTTGCAGCTTCCATCTGGCACGGCGATAGAGTTGCAGCGCTAGTGTACTATACACTCGTCTGCGATGTGGTCGCCTGGCCTCGGTATATCGTTTGTCGAATAGAGCCAGCGTCGTACACAACTTCGGCAACACTCTTCCTGCAACGCCATCCGTTGTCCATGCTGTCAAACAATACAAAGTCTGCAGGCTCGCCAGGCTTGAGGACAAGCGTGGAAGCTTCGTGGCCAATAGCAGCCTTCGCACGAGATGAGACGGCTTCCTGCATACTGGCGTTAGCGCAAGCTTGCATTAAAGGGACAGAGAAAGAACGGCGACCTACATAGAGCAGTTCAACATCATTTTTGGTAGGTGCTTGATACAGTCCCACGCCAAGTTGCGCAATGCTGAGCGGATCACAATTTCCCTGAGGCGTGAAAGCATTGCCAACGTTGTTGATTGCGATCGCAACGTTCAAATCAAAACGCTTGATTAGTTCGGTGATTGGCAGCGTTCCACGCAGGTTGTCCGGGGTCCTCATCATGAACAGATCAGACGTAGGCAATCCGATAAAAGAGACGTCAAGCTCGCCTATCTCCTGCTTCAACTGATTCCATTCGTCATCCCGGAACCGTGTCAGACGTGTGCAGTGCCCAAGAGTGACCTGTTTGTCGCTTTCATGCGCCCAATTCTGCTTCTTGAGAGTCTTCAGCACATCCCAAATAAGAGGCTGTTTGTTCTCTTCAAGGAAGTAATCCAGGTGCAGATCGAGATGTTTCTTATGTTTCAATGCGAGAGCAGATATCCAGCTGGCATTATGCCTGGCTCTGTCCTCGTCGTCTTCCACGTAGGGTGTCGAGCCCAAAACTTCTACATTCTCGTTGAATGCTGCAGACCTCATGAGCTTCCTAACTTCTACGCCGTCGTCCTCTCCGGAGAACAGCGGGAGCTGAGCGAACGCGCAGATCTGGACATTGCAGACTTCCTTGTATTTCTCCCGCAGCTTCAGTCCTGCGTCCAAGCACTTGTGTCCGACGACACCGTCCACCTCCACGAAGGCTCGCATGGCAGTGACTCCGTGTCGCATGCTTTCCTCGATCAGTTGGCTACCACGTCTCATGAGGTCCTCTTCTTCGAATCTTTTCTTCGCTGTGCTGGTCATCATCATAGCCTCATCGAAATCGCCGCTCTCGATCTGCAGATCCTCGTATTTGGGATCTTGCAGCAAGAAGCACTTGTCCAAGTGGATATGGGCATGACAGAGAGACGGGGCAATCAACCTCGTAGCACCATCCAGTGTTCCATCTTGGTTCAAGTCGGTCGATCCGTCATGCTCTTTCACTAGGGCTATCCTGCCCTCTTGGATTGTAATGTCCCATAACTCAGAGGGCTGCTTGCCAGGCAGACGGACGCGCGTGATCCTCTTCAATGTTTGCATATTGTATCGTGACTCACTTCAGAGCTTGAGGAGTATAGAAAGGAAAGATCAGACTTGCACATGAATGAAGATGGAGGAACAACGATGACGTGGAGATGGGGTTTAGATGACCAGAAGATTGTACCTAGCTTCATGCGTGTTGGTTTCTATGCGCGTCGCTGATCGCCAGTCGCCAAGGAGAATGGACGGAGACGGTGAACAGCTCGAGAAGGGCATCAGGAGGCCCTGTGCAGCATCTAACCACTGCTCTTCAACGACAAAACGAGTGTGCAGGATATTTGAAGATGCCGAGACACTGTTGAGTGCAGTGCGGCGTTCCCGATGGTCGTGCCCCGCCCTTCAGCGTTAAGGGGGCCGGCGTGCCAATCATTATCAGCCCTGTGCACAGCTATCTGGACGCGTTTCCTAGACGCTCCTTCCTCCGTCTCATCCATCGAGGAAGTCGCGACACCATCGTCGCTGCAGTTCTACGAAATCGTTGCTCGCCCACAATGCAGCAGGCGAATTATCGAAATTACGCAATCGGCACGCCTGCTCGGCGAGGGCCCGGTACGTGACTCCACTTCGTGACTTCCACCACCACGCACCCAAGCTCGCGCGCACCTTCCCAAAGCCAGTTATGATCAGTAGGGCTGACTTAGATGCCATGTTCCGCAAACCAGCCCCGATTGCGCATCCTCAACACCAAGCTGCGCAGCAGTACAACGCCGTAAACATGCAAGCCCAGCAACGTGCCGAGGCCGAGCGACGCGAAAAGATGCGCCGGATCGCGAAGAACCCTACCGACAAGAACATTCCGGAAGGTGTCGAAGACGTCTGCATCGGCGACGGCGTGGCGCGCTACCGCGAGTTGCGCGAAATCGAGCGCACGCTCGACGCGACCATGATGCGCAAGAAGCTCGATGTTATGGACTCCAAGCACCACTCAAGAGCTTCGCGCCATGGAACTATGCGCATCTGGATCTCCAACACAGCCGAAAACCAGCCATGGCAGGGCAACGGCATCGACACAGAGGCATTCGACTTTGAGAGCGACGCCAATGCCACCTACCGTGTCAAGATCCAGGGTAGACTTCTGGATGACGAGGGTGACGAGGGTCTCGAGGAAGAGGACGAAGACGAAGAGGGCAAAGACGCTGATGGTAAGTGAGCTTCAGTGCATAGTTCTGCTTGAGTGTATGCTCCGCGCAAACTACGGGAATGATACTACATCTTTGCGCATGAGTCGTATGCCAGAACCCTGGAGACTGGAAGCTAACAGCACTTAACAGCCATGGAGGAAGACGGCGCCGAGTCCAAAACTGCATCGAAACCGAAAATGTTCTCCCAGTACTTCAGCACAATCACGATCGACTTCGATCGCAACAAGGACCTCCAACCTGACAACTTCACACAGATCGAGTGGAAGCGACCCGAGAACCCTACGGCAAAGGAGAGCAACTTCAGCGAGCTTGAGTTTGAGCGCAAGGGAGATGAGAACATCAACATCACAGTCAACCTGCAGCGATTCCAGAATCCCGAGGTCTTCAAACTCAGCCAGCCTCTGTCGGAGCTGCTAGACACAGATGAGGAGGACCGAGCAGGCGTGCTTATGGGTATCTGGGAATATGCGCGATCACAGCACCTACAACAGGACGATGACGAGCGCAAGTTCGCATGCGATGCGAAGCTCAAGGCTCTCTTCAACGGCCAAGATTCGTTCTATTTCCCCAACCTTCCACAGCTCATCAAGCCGCACCTCACTACTCTCCCACCCATCCAATTGCAATACACCATCCGCGTGGACAAGGACTATCTTGCGCCGGCGGACAGCAGCAAGAAGCCATCAGAGCCGACTATCTACGATGTACAAGTCGCGCTCGAGGATCCAATGCAGCCTCTCTTCCAAGACATTCTGCGTCGACCAGATAGCATCCAGACGTTGCAGGAAATACAAAAGCTGGACGAGCAGCTCGTTTTGCTCATGGGCGCCGTTGGCCAGTCGAAGGCCAAGCACGCGTTCTTCACTAGCATGGCGAAGGATCCTGTGGCATTCTTCAAACGCTGGCTGTCGTCGCAGAAGCGGGATTTGGAGGTTCTGCTTGGAGAAGCTACAAGAGGTGGCGGCGAAGACGTGTCTGGCGAAGAATGGAGGCGTGGGGGAGCGGACGGTGTCTGGGGCAGCGAGGTTGCGAAGGAGAGTGTTGCACTCTGGCTGGCGAGAGCACAGAACGTCAAGACACACTAGATGGTGTACGGTTGTTTGGTTTTGCATCAATCTGATGAAGCACACTTTTGGATCTTGGCGTACAGGAGCAGGGAGGTCAGGCGCTACCAACGTCGCCTCGACGAGATACCCGAATATCAACTTTACTACACCAAGCCAAAGTGCCGCGCTGATTGAGTGATGGAGCTATGCCATTCATGGACTAGTCAGCCTGCGATATCCGGACCTCGGGACGTGCTGTCTCTCTTCTTCAAGACACCAACACCATACAAATCATGTCAAAGCCTTCTCGACCGTACCTGCGCGATCTGCAGTTTCGCGGGGTCGTCGAAGGTCTCACTTACCTTGACAAGAAGTCAGAACCATTGTGTCATTATTTTGGAGGTGTTCCGTTTGGTCTTCCTCCAGTAGGACCATTCCGGTTCCAGAAGCCTAGATCGTTACCAACATGTTATCGCTACGGTACCAGATCAAACCCTGGCCGCTTTACAGGTAGCTGTGGGTTCTGTCCACAGGTCACTCGACAAGGTTTCGATGATTCTCGATGTGAGGAGGACTGCCTACAAAGCAACATCTGGGTTCCACTTGGAGAGCCACCAAAGGGAGGTTTGTACCCTGAGGAAAATCATGCTACAGACGATTGACTGCTTCTCAGGATGGCCGGTGATGTTCTACATACATGGTGGATTTCTTCAACTTGGCAACCCTAACGACATGGATCTGCGCGCGTTTCTTAGTAACTCGCCAACAAAGTGCATCGTGGTAGCCCCTGCCTACCGCCTGAACTTATTTGGATTCCTCTCTTCGGCTGAGTTACTCCAGGCTTGTCCCGATTTCGGCGTCAATCTTGGCTTCTGGGACCAACGCCTCGCTCTGCAGTGGACATGGGAAAACATTAGCTACTTCGGCGGCAATCCAGCCAACATCACCGTCTCAGGATACTCGGCCGGGTCGCATTCAGTATTCTACCAGTTAGCGTACGACCTCGGTGTGCCTGACAAGAAAGCCATAGTCAAGCGCGCTCTTATGCTATCAAATGGACCCGGTGTACAACCGAAAAGCGTAGAGGAGTCACAAGAGCAATTCAATGAGCTTCTGGGCGCCCTCAAGATCCCCTTGAATCTAAGACCATCCGAAAAACTCGCAAAGCTGCGCGCGATCCCTGCTGAAGCCCTCGTCGAAGCCAGCACCAAGCTCCAAATCCACCAGTTTCGCGCCGTCACGGACGGCTCCTTCGTGCGGCACGGCTTGATGCAGGAGCTTTCGAAAGGAACCTTCGCGCAACGGCTAAAGCAGCGGAACATCAAGATTATGATGGGAGAGTGCTCAGAAGAGCATTTCCTATACGGTACCTGGAAGCCTCCTCAGCCCGGGTATGACGCTCTATCTCACCGCCTCAAGGCAGACTATCCGCGGGCGGCAGTCGAAGTGCTCATGAGACACTACTTCCCGAACCGCAAGTTGTCGAAGAGATACAAGAGCTGGAGTGAGGCTTTTGGGCACGTGTACGCCGATGTCCAGATCCACATGCTCCAGCGCGGCATGGCTGATGCTCTGGTGAAGCATGGTGCTGGAGAGCTGCTCCATCGGTACCGTATCGAGTGGCGCGCGAAGTGCGTGGACAAGACAATACCAGCCAAATACGGACCGACGCATACTTCGGACATACCTATTTGGTTCTGGGGCAACGGGCACGAGTTGACCACTGATGAAAAGGAGATAGTCACCGAGGCGTTCCAGAAGCCCTTGGCTCAGTTCTTGAACGGTGAAGCGGTCTCTTGGGGTGCTGAGCAGCACGGGCAGGTCAGGACTCTCAAAGAAGACGGGCGAGTGGTGATCGAAGACGACAAGAGAATGGAGGAATCTATAGAACTTTGGAATGCTCTAGGCAGAGCTGATGTGTCTCGACGACCGCGAGAGTCAAAGCTGTAAGCGTGCACAGAAGTGTCGTTGTCAACTAGGCAAGCTAAGCCTCGGGATGCGCTTGCTTGCCGTATATAACTTGAGTATGACATAAACTCGTCAGGGATTCGAAATTTCCACTCAGTCGTACAACGTGACTTCTCCGAGCCTCTCATGCCAAACCCCTTCCTCTTGCCTTGCTCTAGGTCTCTTGCGTTGTACAACGCGACTTCCTTGCTCGCTTACGCACACCATCCACGGTACCTCGTCAGAGCCCCTTCCGCAACACCAGCCCTCAACCACCTCTATACTCATCTTATCTACCCATATATAAACCGCTCATCACGCGAGTCATTCAACCAATAAGAAGACGGCCCAATGGTGTAAGTCTCCGCACACTCTCCCAAGAGAACTCCGTCTAATCCTCATCCAGCTAGTGGTATGATTGTAAGTCAACCTCACTCACACAGTGCCTAAGCAAATGTCTAACACAATACAGCCTGCTTTGGGTTCATTCTCGAGTCTGCAGGAGGCCCCGCGTTCGAATCGCGGTTGGGCCCGTTGTTTTTTTCTTTGCTGCAGCAAGGGGGTTCTGCATAGGACAGCAATGCCTGCATGCAAGTGGCTCTCTGGAATGGCTTTTTTGGAGAAGGTCGGACGACTGGTGTGGTCGTACGAGCGCATAGCTACAGCTCAGAGAAGTTGATTGAATATGAAAGCCCATAAGCATTGAGCGCATTCAGTCCACAGGTGATGAGTGTAAACAATGAGATTAAGCAAGAGGTATCGAGCACCGTATCCAAACGCCAAAATTTACCAAAAGCAGAGTCGTAGACTCGTGTTCTCATCCGTCAGACACCCACCAGACGCTCAGAGCACCTCACCACCCGCACCAACAATCCTCAACGCGCCCGTCTTCTTAACACCAAGGCCCTTCTTTTCATCCGCACGAACATGCTCGCCCACAACCACCGTACACAGTCTCCTCATTACCTCCTCTCTGCTGATCTTGTCCCCGGGCCTACCGGGTCCAACATCGCCCGGTTCAATCTTACGCCCTTGCAACCTCTCATACTCGTCAACGGAACTGAGAGTCAAGAGATGCATGAACACTTCACACAAGGTAATGAGCTCAGGCGTCATGGTGAATGCATATCCCCAAGCGGAGACTTGCGCACCGACGTAGTTTTTCTCTGTTGTGGACGCGAAGGAAGCAAGGAGCGCTGCGTTTGCACGGGATCGTGTTGTGGGTGGGACCGTCAGCGAGCAGAAGATGGTCGGGTACTTGAGGTGTGCGGCATGCAGCTTGTCCAGCGTTTTATAGTGAGTCTTTGTCCACGGCTCGAGGCGTGGGAGCGGAGAAAGTTTCGAGAGGATTGGGTGAGCGCGTGCGGGCGAGGATCCTGCGCTAGCAGAAGATTCGCGTTGGAGTTGTGCTGCAGCACGTAAACCGTCCGAGCGACCGGCAGAACTGGTGCTTACGAAAGAGGAATCGATGATGGACTCTTCTTGGGTTGCTGAAGCCCGAGCAAACGGAGTTGGTGTGGCTTCTGAGGGAAGACTGGACTGTGGCTGCCTGGCTGCGGAACTCGGCGTGTATGCTGAAGACGCAGTTTGCTGCACGAAGCCCCTTCTTGCCATCGGCGGGCTCGAGGGCATGACGCTTGAGTCTCCTTGCATGGTCCTGCTGTATTCCGTGACCTCCTCAATCTCATTTAGAGATCGTTCTTGAGGACTGTAGGCATCGAGATACTCATCGGCCTCGTCGCGCAGTAGGCGCACACTGTTGGTAGTCACGTCTACGCCTTCCATCTCAGCAAGGAGTTGTCGCTGATCTGATGCAGTAGAAAGCATAGTATCTCCGTCGATGCGTGAATGGAATGGCGAGCTTTGCGCAGGAGGCAGAGTCGACTCATCGTGCAATCGGCTGGGTGTTGTAATGTCGGTACTGTGAAGCTCCCGACGCAGAGGACTGCTTTTCTTTGGTGAGCTGGGAAACGCAGCAAAGCGAGGTGGAGTGTCCAGGAACGGATTGGGCTGTGCGGAAGGGGCCTGCTTCTCTGGAGATGGCTCTGGCTGCAGGCTCTCCCCTTCATTCAATAACAGCGATAGATCTAGTTTGTCGGTCTTTGGCTGTCGTCGGTCACGGCGCTTCTTATCGTAGACTGCAGGCATGTTTGACTGGAAGAACATGCCGGTATCGTCGCTGCCCTCGCTGGCTATGCTATTGTCCTGCTCCTCAGAAGATTCCGTTTGCGCGATATCATCGTCGAGAATCCTCGATTTACCCTTGTCAATATCGGATGAACCTTTTCTAGAGATACTAGCCCCATCTTCTCGTCCGATCTGACGCGCGTTTCGACGGTAAAATCTGCTGCGGCTGGGTCCAGTGGCTGCGCTTTCCACGAACAAGTCAGGCTCCTGTGATGCTGCTTCCTCGGACGATGTAGGCTCAGGAGTGTTAGAAGCCCGGCTCCCCTCTTCTTGCCAGATGTCTGAATAGTCCTCCTCGACTTCCTCGTCCAGTACTTTAGTTACTTCATGTAAAGGATTGGATTCCTTATGCTTGCCTGCTCTCATCTGAGGCTCTTCGTTTGTATCTTCCATCACACTCGCTACAATGCTGTCAACCTGAAAGCTTGTCTCGCCTTCGTCATCGCTTCTCATGGGACTCGGCAGCGGATTCACCGTTTCTTCAGTGGCCAATGTGGGATATTGAACCTCAGCCTCTTCAGCAGCAGATGCGGAGGCAGGTTCGCCATTCTCCTCGTCTTCAGGTGTCAGCAGGCGCGTCCGCCATTTGCGCTGTGTCCTGATGGGCCGCTCTCTCGGCGCGTTCTGTGTGCGTTCTGTACTCGACTTCGAAGACGATTGTTCACTGGCAGCTTGGCTCTGCGCAAGCTGTTCACCCAGACGAAGCCCATCCTGTAATTGCTTTCGTGATTTCTCACTAAACCCTCTGAAAAGATCATCAAGAGAGCCTCGTCGATCGACAGCGGGCTCTTCAGATGATTCTGGGGTGAAGCGGGATGGATCCAAGACTCCTTGCAGGGCAACACCAGCTGTCAAGGCTCTCCCCATCTTCGGTGTTTCGACCTTGGCTGGAGCAGTGCGAGCAGGCTGAATGCTAGGTGGTGCAGATGGATTCTCGTTATCGACGGCTGGCGTTATGTGTCGCGGTTGGGCAAGGGCAGGTGAGGACTGGACAGGTCGTGAGGTAGGGACTTGGCGTACAGGTCCTGGGGATGATTTGGAAAATGTTCCCGGCTGATGACTCAAGGTCTTTGCATCTTGGTCTATGATAGATGCAATGCTAGGCATAGGTGCTTTTTGCGCCTCATCTGCTTTTGGCGGACTGGATCTCGAAGGCAGTGAATCGACTGAGATGATGCTAAAGCCCTCGCTGTCGATGATGGTGGTGTCGTCCGGCATTCTTGTGGCTCCCTCATCGAATGCGAAGTCGTCCACCTCAAGATCGTCCTCATCGTCATCGTGTTCGAATGGCTCCGTGTAATCGATTTTCTCCGCCGGCTCAGTTGCGGCGTCGGTCCGGGATGATTGAGATCGTTCCGCTCCTGTCTCCTCGCCCCCAGAAGCTGGTGTGAGAACATCGCTGTCCTCGTCCGACTCTACTTCTGATGAGATCTCGATTGTGAGGGGATTTATGGCATGAGGCGTGCCTTTTCGAGGTTGAGGCTTCGATTTCTCGGTCTCTTGCGGTGTGTCGAAATTGAGCGCTATTGTCCGTGCTTGCTCGGTGGGAAGAGGCGTGGCACCGACCTGACTTCTAGCTTCATCTTCTGAAATAGGAACGACTAGAGTCTCTTCGTCCTCAAATTCTGGCTGAGCAACCTTCCTTGGCCGACCTCGTTTCCTCTTCGGCGGCGCGTCAGTGTCGATGTCTGCCGCGCTTGACCCTGCCGGACCTAAGCTTGTGTCTCGTGACTTTGATGTTGCTGCCCGCCGCACAGGTGTACCTCTTGGTTTGGTCTTCGCCGGTGTGCTGCCAGCAGCATCCGTCTTCTTGGGTCGTCCTCGTCCACGCCTCATCGGCGTAGGCGCATCGTGATCCTTTAGGGGTATGGTTGTGGTCTTGGTGCGGCTGACTTTCTTGATAGTGGGCGACATGGTGTTCTCACCGTCACTCTCAGGCTCAGCCTGCACTGTAACTTTGATGCGCCAAGGGCTGGCGCCGCCCATTCTCGGTGTGTTCATGACCATGGACTTGGCCGGGGAAGAAATCTCAAACTCCTGCATACTTGGCCGACGGTTCTGCTTGGTTGGCGAGCTCGTTCGTGATCGCGCGCGGGGCGTATGTTGTGGTTTTCTGGTCGATGTTATCGTGTTTTCGTGTGTGGATAGGGCAAGAGGGTCCGGTGACGAAGAGTAACTGCGAACAGCATCTTCGCTGATGTGCTCGGCTCGTCCACGAGGAGCCATTATTCTGAAAAGCTCTGCTGTTAGTCGTAAAAAGGTCAAGATACTCGAGACTGGGTTGTGCTTGCCCTAAGCCTGTCTGCCAGGTGGGTGTGTCTCGCGGTTGCCCTGGGCAACAATCTTATCGCAAATTGCCCGCCATCACCATCATCGTCGCCAGGCAGCACGCGCTACATCGACGCAGTCCGAGACTGGGGTGATGGAGACGTGATGGGAATCCATGGGTACGTGTCGCACTGTTTGCGTGTCTTTTGAGTTCTAATGCGCGCAGAATCTACAAGGAGATTGGCCCGGGGCGGCGTGTAGCGCTGTCGAAGCTTGCTGTCGAAAAGTATGAGGAGACGGGCAGACCTTTGCGCATCGCCATAGACACGTCGATATGGCTGTTCCAGATACAGGCTAGCAAAGGTGTGTCTGTGACGGCGCTGCGCTCGTCGTGGTAGGCCGCTGACTGCCGTAGGTGGCACCAATCCTGCCTTGCGAACCTTTTACTACCGCCTCCTACGACTCATCGCCCTCTCCATACACCCTGTCTTTGTGTTCGACGGTCCTAACAAGCCTCCATTCAAGCGAAATAAGCGCACTGGGCCGAACGTCGCCTCGATACCAGAGTTTCTCGCGAAGCAGCTGCTGAAGCAATTTGGATACCCAATACATCTTGCGCCTGGCGAGGCCGAGGCAGAATGCGCCCTGCTGCAACGAGAAGGCATAGTCGACGCTGTGCTGAGCGAAGACGTGGATACGCTCATGTTTGGAAGCGGCATCACAATACGCAATTGGTCGCCCGAGAAGTCAGGCAAGACACCAACACATGTCAACGTCTACGATGCTGTCGAAACCAAGAACGGGCCGTCGGCGCTCGATCGCGAAGGCATGATCCTGATCGCGTTGATGAGCGGTGGTGACTATGTACCTGAAGGAATTCCCGGGTGTGGACCAAAGACGGCTTGTGAGGCCGCAAAGGCTGGCTTTGGGCGCGATCTCTGCAACATACCGCGCAACAATGCAATCGCACTATCACAGTGGAGAGAGCGACTTCAACACGAGCTAAAGACGAATGAGAGCAAGCTATTCAGGCGCAAGCATGGAGCCCTGAAGATACCAGATGACTTCCCTCGACTTGACATTCTCGGCTATTACACTCACCCTGCCATTTCGACGCAGACTGGTCTGGATAAGCTTCGAAGGTCAATCAATTGGGACCAAGAGCTCGACTACCCTGGTTTACGCGAGTTCACTGGCGATGCATTCGATTGGGTGAAGCTCGAAGGTGCAAAGCACTTCATACGCAGCCTCGCACCGTCGCTCCTCATCCGCGCCTTACGTATGCGAGCGACCCGGATAGAGCGTCTGCCCACAAGCAACATACAAGCAATCCAAGAAGATGAATCATTGCTAGTGAAAGGAATTCACGGCAAACGTCAACACCCTGTAACAGACAATAGCACCGAGCTTCGTGTAAGTTTCACGCCACTCGAGCTTGTGAAGATCAACCTGGAGACCGAAGAGCCTGATGACGACTTTGAGCTTCCGCCGCCCTCTCAACAAGGCGCCGGAGATGACGAAGACCTTGTTCTGGATCTGGAAGACGATCCCGCGGATGGGCCCAAAAAGCGCGGACCTACAAAATTCGACCCTTCCAAGGCGGCCAGAGTATGGGTCATGGAAGCCTTTGTCAAGGTCGGTGTGCCCCTGAAGGTGGAAGACTGGGAATCCGAGAGAAAAACAAAGCTGAAGCCCAGAAGAGCTGCAAGTCAAGAGCCTGGCAAGGCAGCTCCAAGAGCTAAGGCTACGGTAAAACGGACGAAGGCTGCGCCAGAGCCGTCACAAGTGGGCATTCAAAACTTTGCCAAGGTCACAAAGCCAGGATCAAGATCGCTGCGGGCACCGACGAAAGCGCAAGATAACCAGCTTGAAATTCCACCAGCCCGCCCAAAAGCCACGTTGATTGACTTGCTCTCATCCTCGCCCGTGCGGCAACAGAGAAAACCACCTACGGTCGCTTTGCATCGGGAGATACCACTGCCCCCGGTGCTGGAGGACCTTCCAGCAAGCATTACGAAGAGAAGGCGAAGAGCGCCTATACAACGATCGAAGACACTTCCAGCTGATCTCAGTGCTGATATCGAGCGTCCAGTATCACCTCCATTATTAGACACGATCGAGACGCTTGACTTGGTCAACTCGCCGATTCAGCCATCTCCATCCCAGGCCCGAACCAAAAAGGCGAAAACGCGAGCAATTCAGCCAAGCCGCGGAGCATCGGTGACCGCTTCTCCTGAAAAGGGAAGGCAAACTACACTTGACACTTGGCGAGCATCTCAAACACCCACGAAGACAAGAAGTGCAGCGAATATATTTGACGATACTGCAATTCCCACACCAACACAACTCCGGCGCTCATCTGATCTTGTTGATACCCTTGACTTAACGTTTTCATCACCACTCAAATTACCTGCGCCTGCAGTGCAGGAACGTCCACCATTGACCTCAATATCGTCCAACGCGTCTCGATCCTCTTCATCGTCAAGGTCTTCGAGTGGTGAAAAAAGGAAGACAAGAGCAGCATCCACACGTCCACGGCCAGCCTCACCACAGCTTCACGACACCCAAAACCCAACGCCAGAAGTGGACACCCTCGATCTCACGGTCGCCCAGCCACAGGCTGCAAGGCACCCAGCATCTAAGCCGAGACAAGCGGTACCTACCCCGGCTGTAGCGATCGAAGTGGACAGCCTCGACCTCACCTCGCCCTATCCGCACATGTCCGCTCCCACGTCCCCAAAACTCGATTCTCTCGACTTGACAAACTTCTCATCTCCGACCGTTCCTCCACAGCAGTCACCAGTACCAACCGCATCTCCGCTTCTGCGCCGCTCACCCCGCCACCATTCATCTCTTTCGCCAGACCCGCAACAAAAGTCGCCACCTGCGGCGTGGAAAGCGAAGGAGAAGAAGAAGAGGCAGATCATTCTCCGGAAGAGTCTGGCTGGCGCATGGACGTACGTTGATGCCGAGAGACCGGCGAAAGATGTAGGGTCGGTGTTGAAGGGGAAGGAGCGGCGGAGGTGGAGGGAGAGCGAGGTCGAGGTTTTGGACCTGAGCTGAGCTGGAGAAGATATGGAATCATAACATTGCCTAAAAGCAAGGACGATAAAATATGAGTGCATACGCAGTGGTCGGTCAGATATAGATGTACTGCACACAGCAAAGTTCATATATGGGCGCCTAAATGTTTTCCTTGCGTGCTGTTATACCGTGGAAACCCCTCCTGAAGGACGTGCAGGTACCTGGTCATCATTAAGAAGCGGTACTTGTCCCTGTTGCGCAAAACACGGGGAGTCGATAACTTGTCGATCCCGCGACACTGACTGACAGTATCTTACTAGCACACTGTCTAGCGGGTGACTTACTGCAGCCTTGGCCGTGGTTTGACAGTCCTTCGCGTTCCCGTCGAAATGGTATTAGAGATTTGCCTTCCGGTTTTAAGAAGGTGTTGTTTCACTCCCATCGGTCTTACTGATGATCTCTGATGGTGGAATCATTGCCCGAGTCCATCAGGTTCTTCCAACATGACTTCGGTTGGCTTATCTACAGGTCTGCTCTACTCTACAAGTCATGCCCTCAGACACCACCCTTCAGGTAGTAATCCAGCGGATACCCAAGCCACTCACACTGCTCCACATCCACAAACCCTGTATTTTTACTCGGCCAATCAAGCAACCTGACCTCAGTGCCGCTCTTCTCGCCACCGCCAACCTGATTCCACTGCCCGTAGTTCCGCACACCTTCAATCACTTTGTCATACCCACGCACCCGCAAATACTCAAGATCTGGATTCGGATCTCCAGTCCTGACAAACGCGCCAAAGTAGCTCGTAACCAATTGTTCGCTCCACAGATCCTCCGGGTCACGGATGGTGCTCAGCGTGCCAAAGACCCACGGCATATCCGCGCCGTGAAAGCGAAAGTACGGATTCTGCGGGTTGTTATTCTTTGGGCCTCCAAGGTTATTAGGGTCGTAGCCGTTGATTGTGCGCTCGAATTGATAGTAGTATGCTTTTTGGAAGGCTTTGGTTTGCGTCCCGGCGTGTACGGTGGCTTGGTCAACGCAGCGGAATGTTTTGTCTGTTGCGATGCGCTGCGAGACGTTAAAAGAGTCGAGCGTTAGGTTGCCGGTGCTGGTGAAGGGGAACAGGCCCGACGCAATGACTTTCTCCGCCCATGTTGAGTTGATGCCAAGAGCGACTTGGAGACCTTGAGTGTGGTTTGCGACCGGGGTCTTTGGGTAAGTGGAGAAGGATGCGCCGTCGTTGCGGATGATGCCGAAGATGACAGGGATATGGGCGGTGCTGCCGTTACGTGTAGATAGGATGAGATTCGGCGTATTGACGTACTTGCCGTCCTGCACGACGTACCGAGCCACAGTCGAGAGGCCGACGAGGGTTGAAGCCGGGACCTTCTCGAGACAGGCTACCTGGCTGGAGAGGTCCGTGCCGTTGCAGCCAGCGGCGGCGAAGATCTGGGGCCCTGCTACGGCGTACGACTGATCGATTGTGTAGTATGTTGAGTATGTGGTTCCATAGTCGCCTTTGAGACCGAGTGTAACTCCACCACCGAGGTTGGACATGGAGACCGCACCCTGAAACTTGCCAATGGCCTGGGGAGAACCAAGAAGGGTACGTACAGACCCAGCGCCGGCAGACTCACCGGCAATGGTGATCTTTTTAGGATCGCCGCCGAACGCTGCAATGTTCGCAACAACCCAGTCAAGAGCAGTGATCTGATCCGCAATGCCGTAGTTACCCTTTATGTCGGTCCCGGGAACAGCAAGAAACCCAAGCGTCGAGAGTCGGTAGTTGATCGAGACGACAACAACATCTTCTTTGCTGGCAAGATTGCCACCGTCTGAGAGCGCATCAGCACCACTACCTCCTGTAAAACCACCACCGTGAATCCAGAACATGACCGGGCGCAGCTTCTGCTTCGATCCTGCTTTGGGAATGTACGAGGTCTGCACATTCAAGAAGAGACAGTCCTCGCTACCTGAGCCGCCTTGTGCGCACTGCGCGCCGTAGGCAGTGGCCTGAATCGTCTGACTCTGCTTTGAGTAGACCGAAGAGTACTTGAATCGTTGAGGTGTGTCGGCGTAGGGGACACCAAGGAAACGGAAGGACTTCTGATTGCGATAGCCGACATACGTGTTACCACCTGCGGCCAGGCGAACCTCGGTGCCATTGACAGGTCTCGCGCTCGATGAGCCGTTGTTGGCAGATTGTGTGCAAAGGACAGGAAGCGCCTTGTTTGACGATCCAGAGGCTGATGCAAAGTTCAATTGCCTGCTGATAGAAACAATACCATTATCGATATAGTAACCTTTACCAGCATCATAATAATTAGCGTGGTCCTGATACGAGAGTGCATCAACGAAGTCGGATTGGTGCTGTTGTAGAGCGGCTTTGGAAAGGGGCTTTTCGTTCAGGGCAGCGCAGGCGGCCGCTGCATTCGGTTGCGTAACGGCATCAAGAATGATGGCTCCAATGTGGTTTCTGTCGTCTGAGCCGTTCAAATTGTTCTGATAGATGAGTGTCAAAGAGGACTTCGAGTTTGTAATTGTCGCTGCTGCAGTCTCGAAGGGTGAGGCAAATGAAAGACTGGGATAGCCGGCCGCCACAGCAACAAACGTAGCAAGTACCCTCATTGTAAAGAACAAAACCAGGAGTCTTCACGGTCGTGGTCGTTCTGCACAGGAAGGCGCCTGGTTGCTGCAGGATAGACTGTATGGGACCTATTTATACTATACCGGTCGCCCGGATAGCAGCCCGTGTCGAATTGAAGAGCCGTGAATCCAGTATGCTCTAGGTTATACTATGCATGAGGCTATTAGAATCAAGCATTTAGATCATGTGGGTTCCCCGGATATCCAGGGCAGAGTGTGACTAGACCCGGGGCTAGGCAGAATAGTTCGCTACATGGTTGTGAGATGCATGCTCATGACGTCGCTTTCCCTAGCCGTGAACATGCTGGAGCAGATCGCATCTTCGGACCTTGATACATTCCATCGACAGGAAGTCCTTTTGGGACGGCTGTTCCAGCAGTGAACAATGGGGCAACACAATCTTGACCCTGTGATGATGCGTCCATTTGCCGCTCTGTGGGGAACCATCAGTATTGCGCGTGCAATTTAGCCGTTTAGGCAGCTCTGAGCAGCTCACACGGCACATACAGGGAGCTGAATGTGGCGACGAAGACTTGAACCGGTAGATGACCAGATGTTTGTAATTTCTTGGTCGGGTGCGAGATGAGAGTATCGCGAAGGTTGAGTGCTTCCAAGAGTGTGGGCAAGCGCAGGCGAACGGTCAACGGCCGCTTTTCGCTCTTTGGCCTAGGCTGCCACTGCGCCCCTTCCCCTCAACGTTGACATCAACCCGCGAGACCTGTTGATAAATTTCGTAAAAGCGTCGAAATATACGCGACATCAAAGGGCTGCGTTGGGCTCTAGAAACCCTTTTGATCACATGCGGAACATCTGGAGCATTACGTGAGTACTGGCGCTCTCGCACACTCGAAAGAAAGCCGACAACAGACTCTGAAGGCCGTTGCCGTTGCGATTATCAATCGATGCCTTCGCGTAAATGCCAAAGCAGGAAGGGCTTCTGGAAAACAAAGACATGATTTCTTACTTTTGAGAGAAGCGAAATTCGCAGCAATATCTCCGAACGCCTGGGGTGTGTCTGATTATGCTGGAGCGGCTCTGTAAGTGGTAAGCAACTCGCAGAGGCTTTGGACCGCAACTCTTCTAGACACAAGGTTGGTGGAACTCAATGTCAGCACGCACTCCCTGGTTGGACGCCTGTCCAGATACACGGAAAGCGGACCTGTTCGGGATTGGCGCTCGGCAGCAATCATCGTATAGCATACCAGGACCAGGTACGCGAGTGCAAGGATGCGAGATCTCATAAGATCTCACCGGATCTCACACATCGAATCAAACGTACGCTCGTCCGTTCAACCTATACCATGCGATCAGTTGCACTTCTGCTGGCCCTAGCGGTCTCAACTGTCCTCGGTCAGACCGTCGTCCCACCCAGCACCTGGAACTACACGTATCCATGGCCTGTAAAATACCACAGCATTACTTCACAGCGGGCAAACCTCTCAATGGCTTACATGGACGTCTCCCCGGCCAGCTATCCGATAAACAGAACAATTGTGCTTCTCCACGGCAAAAACTTCTGCGGCGCAACCTGGGAAGATACAGCGCGCCGCCTCTCCAAGCGTGGCTACCGTGTGATAATTCCCGACCAAATTGGCTTCTGCAAATCCTCCAAACCACCAGCTTACCAGTTCTCTTTGCAGCAATTAGCCTTCACCACTGCCTCCCTGCTTCAAGCGCTTGGCATCCCGCAGACTGCGATCCTTGGACACTCCATGGGCGGCATGCTAGCCACACGCTTCGCACTGCAGTATCCGAACGTAACAACGCATCTGATCCTGACGAATCCAATCGGTCTGGAAGACTGGAAGGCTCTTGGTGTGCCGTGGCGGCCTCTCGACACCTTGTACGCTGACGAGTTGAAGACGAACTACACCACGATCCGTAACTACCAACAAGCGACCTATTATGTCAATACTTGGGCGCCCGCATACGACGTATGGGTCAATATGTTGGTGTCACTGTACCGCTTGCCTGGCGAGGGGGCGACATTTGCGTACAACATGGCACAGACGACCGACGCCGTGTTGACGCAGCCGGTGGTATACGAATTTGGCTTGGTGAAGGCGAAGACACTGTTGCTCATTGGTACCAAAGACAACACGGCGATCGGTAAGGCGTGGAGTCCGCCGGCTGTGCAGGCTAAGCTAGGAAACTATTCTGTGCTGGGGAAGGAGACTGCTGCAAAGATCCCAGGGGCGCAGTTGGTAGAGTTTGCGGATCTGGGACACGCGCCTCAGACTCAGGATAGCGAGAGGTATCACAAGGCATTGTTCAAGTGGTTGGATCAAGTGCGCTGAGGAGGAGGATCTGGTCTCTGATGTGCCGCCTCGCTTCGGACGAGACGACCTTTGCGTCGATTCTCTCAAGACTCCGGAAAATTCGATGTTACTGTCGCTCGCCTTGCGCTTCTATACCTTCTCCCAGATCTTCTGTAGCTCTCTGATATTCTCTAGCTTCGGCCAGCAATCTTTTATAATCCGCCTCGCTGATCTGAAACCACGCTCCGAGCACATCCGCCGTGTACCCAAAAGCCTTGTATGCGAGTGCGAGTGCGAACAATATAAAGCTGCCAATAGTGGCCCACTCTGTTGATCCTTCGATGTAAGCCAGAATGCCTAACCCTGCAGACACAAAACTACACACTGTGTACTCGATGAGGGATGTGAGCGTCGTAACCTTCAGAGCACGCTCTTGCGCTATAAGAAGATGGTAGGACGAGATTAGGTAACCTTTCAAGCTAAGCAGTGATATTTCGTTTTCGTTGCCCGGCGCTTCTGTGGGCAGCGCGGCAGACTTCGCATGTATCAGTTTCGTCTCGAGGTAGAAGTAACGTTTCAGAGATGGGAGGAGGTTGTTGTATTCCTCATCGCTGTAGTCATGGTCCAAGGACACGAGATCACGAAGCTCGATTGAGTCGTAAGCGCGCCGGAAATCGGCTCGGAGAGGAAATGTACCGGAACTGGAGTTGCGCGTGTGGTGCTTGTGTCTGATGGCGTTCTCTCTGGCTATCTCTTTCGATTGGTTCAGGTCAGTCGAGTCTTGAACTTCTGCAATTTGTCAGTGCATGAAATTGGAGGAACAAATGGCAAATATTACCGTAGTACGACTCTGCAGCGACTAATACAGGCAAGACCAACAAGAACAATGGAGTTATTTGACCAATACTCATGCTTGTATCAATCTCAAGGGGCGTTCCGGTATTCCAGCGACCAAGATAGAGTTGTGTGAAACCAAAAGCAATCATGAACGTAAGCATTGGGCCAAGAGATAGAAACGAACGGCTGTATGTGTCAGAGGCACGGTATGCGATGAGCCAATGGCGTCGCAGTCCTCTGCTGTCTCTGATTTTCTCAAGATGTCGACGTCGTTTGAATGACGTCCGTTCAATTACTGCCTCCTCCACGATATACTCCAACTCTTTCTGGATAGGCCTGAATATATTTCGGTGCCGAGATGTACGTAGCTTGAACATTGTTCGCTCGAAGAATGTCGCTTTGCCGTTGTCATTCTTGTAAGACCACTGTATTCGGACCAGGTATTGCCACGTCAAAAGAATGAGGGTCAAGGCGGCAGACAAGATGTCGAAGGTGTCCAACGGCACGTCTTCGTTGAAGCCCTTATCACCGAAATAGTAAAAAGTGCACTGGAGCGGGATCGTTGTATCGACAGAAGCCGTGCTCATGATCAGAGCGTAAATCAACAAGATCAGAAGAATTACCATCCCAAAGACGCGCCAATTACGTACAGCACCGTGGGTGAGGAAGTACTCTCTTAGTACGTCCAGTGTCGCCAAGTGCGTCGTAGAGGAGAACCAGGCCAGTGCAAACGCAAGCTGGAACTCCCAAACGGTCAGCGTGCATTGGTTGGCAACAGCTGCAATGAGAATTGCGAGACCGGTAGCAAGTTGCTGATCGCTTAGCGCAAGTATGAAGCGCTTGACGACCTGTTCGCGCTGTCGTCTGGTGAGCTTGCGATGCGGCTTTGGTGGTCGTCCAAAGAGCAATAGAGACTTCAGCTTGACATATCCAACTCTGAAGCGGGCATTCGTCTTCTCGGACGGCAAGCATGACTGGAAGCTATCGATAACTGTTCTGTCCGTCTCGTTAAGATACGATTCTGGAAGGGAGTCGGATAAGTAGCCGTAAACAATGGCTAGAATGGCGAGAATAGCTGATATGATATACGCGTACAGAACCTGTAACTTGATTAGATGGGTCTTTGTGCGAGAGATGGGGGTCGATTTACGCCAGGTCCTGCTATATCAGTCGTGGCTCTAACCATGTCCCGTGGCTCACAATTGAGGTTGGCGCACCTCGCCATCATGGCACGTAGTGTCAGTACGTTTTGCAATTGATGGAGAATTGATTGTGGAGTCAGCGATTCGAATGTTGAGCTGTTTGGAATCGGACCAACTCCGTGCATCACTAGTGGAGAACGTGCGTACTGGAAACTACCGGATCACCGGTCCCTGGAATGACCGTTTTCGGAGACTTACCTAATTCTTTAATTGTCTAGTGTGACTTGCAGACCGGCGTAAGATGCGCGAAGACTGCTGTTTGCGAAGCAAGGATCGTGGTGTTGATCAGTCGCATGGCTACTTCACGGAACGCTTCTGTGTAGATCAAACAAGGCTCATTTGCTAAAAGGAGTCCGAGGATTCTGTAGTAAAACTGGCAATCATACTATCTTGACAGACCACAGAGGACTTATCACCCTCAGTCGTCCCCCAACGGCGGCGGCAGTGGGATGCTGAAATCCTCCAGACTCCCCATAACCTGACTACTCCCGTACACGTTCTGCGTCGTTACCAATACCGGACTACTCCACCCCTCCATAGCTGCTTTCGATGGACTCGGAAAGCTACTCGGGATGTACAACGATGGTGGCTTCTCGGGTGACACGAAAGGCTGCGACTTCGACATCCTATGTGGTGTTGTATTTGCACTGATTACCCGCTGCGTCTTGCTTTTCCGTGGTGTGAGTTCATCGACAGTTGTGGCTTGGCTATGCTGATAGCGCGCCGACGAGGCTGCCGGTGCCCCTGTCTTTGGGAGCCGTGGCGTGGCATTGTAGCTGAATACGTCGGCGGTGGCATGCATGCTAAATGAATTAGGTGCGCGAGCGTGGACGTACTGTGAGTACGAGAGCCACTCGTTCTGGAGTTGCTGTTCAGCTTTGCTTGAGTGCGATTGTTGCGTCTCATGGTCGGCTGAAGCGGAACGCGAGATTTGCACGGGCTCGCCGTCCAGATCTGCAGACTGATGCATTGACGTCGATAGTGGATCAGGAATGCTGTGCTGCACTGTACGCGATAGAGCTGGTTCGGGGTCAGCTCCCTCTTCATCTGATGTTTCATCCATCAAGACCATCGGTGTGGAAGGAGCATCGTCTTCTGGCTGTGATTGGATCATTGGCGGCGTGCTAGGGATGTTGTCGATTGGCTTCGGGGCTTGGGTGGTCAAATCAAGCTGACTGACTACATGAGTTTGATCAAACATGGAAGAGAAGTCTTTAGAGAAGTCCGCGGCTTGAAAAGACTGCGATTTGGCAGATGCGCGGGAGGAGCGGTACGACTCGAACTGCGGTCCATCATCATCGTAAATCACCGGCGCCCAGGACTCTCCAAGCTCTGGTGAAGGCTTGTAGGCCACTTGCCGGACGTGCCGCTCCCGCAGCTCGTCGGAATGTGCTGAATCATCCAGGTCCTGATCATGGTCTTTCTCCGCGCATCTTCGGTCGATCTGTAGGAGAATTGCTTGCGTGTCCGCACCTATGGCTTGTCCATCCATGACCCGTTCGGCATTGCGTGATGACTGTTGCGTGAGCACATCACCTTCCAGGTCACTGCCTTCGTCTTCTGAGTCCTGGATGGTGCTTTCAAATTTCCTTATGTGGGCAGGAGGTGCAGGCTGAATTGTTGGTTCACGAAAAGTGACTTGTCGACACTTTGAAGGCGTCTCGGCAACTACGGTGATGTCGTCATTGCGCTCTCTCAGAGCAGATCTGTTGAATTTCTGAGGAGAGATCTGGGTAGAAAGAACAGACTCGGCAGGTGACTGTGATGATGGAATCTCGAAGACCCGGCGCTTCTCAGGTGTGGAGAGTAGACTAAAGCGAGACCTTGCAAACTTCTCCAGTCCGTCTGCGTTGCTCGAAGGCCGCCGCTTCGTCGTTCTCCGCTGCGTTTGTCTGATTCTGAGAGTTGGCGCATCGATGAACTGGGTTGGCTGGTAATCCGTTCCCTCGGGATCGTCAGCCGCAGCCTCAACGGACTGCAAGGTAAGGGAGTTTCGCAGGTCTGCTGCGATCAGTGCGCCACTTCTACCATCCGAAAGTTTGGCAGTGGCATCCCCAGCAATAAGAGACTGCTGAATAGCCTTTGGCGTGATCTCAGGTTCGTCAATCTCAACTAGGCCTTGCTCAATCAGAGAGTATGACACGAAACTACTGTCGACCTGGTGCTCATCAAGATCTGCATCCAGATCGCTCAGCTCTTCAAGCTCCTCTTTGCTCAAACGGCCCATTCCAGGAACCATCTGTGTAAGAGTGCGTTGCTTCTTGTCCCTTCCCCCCGACTCTGTGGTGTAGCCCCAACTGGCACGAGAACGCTGTTTCACAGGCTTAAAACCAGACTCGTCGGAGCCGAAGGGAGGCCTCCGTCCGTCTGCCAGCTGTGTCATCGTGGACTGTCGTCGAAGTGTGCGGCTCGACTCGTCTCTTTGCGCGGTCGTTCGTCTTTGACGCTTGGAGGAGCTGACTACGGGCTCGTCTTCAGAGGCAGTCTGCTCACGAGCTTCTTCGCTTGTCCTCTTCTTGCCCTTTCCTTTCTTGACCGATATGCTCCTTTTGTCTTTCGCTGCCGCTGGCTGCAGCACTGTGGAATCTTCTTCCGACTCCTGATTATCTGCTCCTTCTTCATCTAGCGCTTCCTGGACCTGAGTCTTTGGCTGCCTCATCCTCTCCGGTAGGAGCTTCATTTGCCGCTTATCAACTTCATCTTGCTCTGCTGTGACCCGTCTGCGGACTGTCTTACGTCTATGTGGGAAGTGGACTTGCTGCGGCGCCTTCTTAGGATAGTAAGCTTTGAAATTCGCGTCTTTGTTAGTCGTCCGCGTGCGTGGCGTCATGTTGCGTGGGATGCATTGTGTGGTGTACAGGTAGACGCGTCGACGCGTTGACGTCTAAAGAGTGAGTGGCGCGTCATCCCTGCCGAATCATGCGTCATTGCCTTAGGCAACCTCACCGCTGTTGACCTCGACATCTTTCACAGCACTGGACTTCACCTTTGACTGAATGCAATTTAGAGGTGCCCTACAACTGTTTGAGCATCTGCGTTGTCGAATTAGCTCTGAATCCGACCTGATCACCTCGTTGCTAATGAATTCGTACAAGTGCACGGTGTCGCGCCTTTTATGCGGCAACTTCGCCCTCAACATGACCACGATCTCAACATGCACTTAGCATCATTGGAACCACTTCCGTTGCGAGTCCTTAGCAAATTCCCGAACTATCTTGATACATCCTTTGTAGACATGATTTCGTGTCGCGCAAATTCCTTTGCATTGCGGCTTCTACGGCGCGGGCCACCTAGAGCTCAGCGACGGCTGGCATGTAATAGCAGCAGGACCAAAGCAGAATGTCCAAGCAAAGCGGCGGCGGCCCTTTCGTTATCTTCGATGCAGTTTTGGATGTCAAGACCGGTTTGGAAAAGAGCAGGAGTCAACACCCTCCGATGTCTTGTTGGATGTACAGCTGGCGACTTCTCTGCCATGTGGTATCTGCAGTCTTTCCATGCAGACCTTGGGATCTCGACAATCATGGCTCTGTCGAGTAAGGCAAATGCATGCTTACCTTGTAGGTAATTGCTAACAGCGACCAGTGGCATCTGGCATCACCGCCTCCCTACTTCTTGAAACGACTCTGCTCCGCCTAGGCCGAGATCGCCTCGCTTGGCCCGCTGCTGCGAAGACGGCCGCTGGCATGAGCATGATCTCCATGGTCACCATGGAGGCTGCCGAGAATGCAGTCGACTTCCACCTGACTGGCGGCATGGTCCAGTTTGACTCACCCTTCTTCTGGGGTGCAGCAGCACTCTCGGTTGCGGCAGGCTTCCTAGCACCTCTGCCGTACAATTACATTCGGCTAAGGAAGTATGGCAAAGCATGCCATTGATGCCCTAGCATCTCACCTCTGAATACCTTGATGAGAAGCGATTTACTGCTGACGGTCCTGATTTCAGCGCACGCAGAACCGCAGTACTTTCTAGGAGCTCAAGCGTAGTGGCAAGTAATCCTGTGCTGTCATTGATTTCCTCACAAGTGTAGGCTTCCGTAGTTGAACGCCACAGGGACAATCGCTCCAGCACGGAAATGAATCTACCACTTACGAGGGTCAAAGCATCCGTCTCTATTGTATGTTGACGTGACTGAAGCACCTATCGTATACTCTCTACTCACTTCCCATCCACGAACCTCAAGCTCACTTACAATTGATTCCTCAGTATGTTTCCGCTCTTAATGAAGAAAGTGAAAATGATCCCCACACCCGTCAAAAATGACGCAGTCCTCAAAGTCGAAAGCGCATCCGTCGTTCCTGCGATATACAACCCGTTATACACCACCCTCGACAAGAGATAAGCCGCAGAGAGCGTGTTCAGCGTCGCATTGTCCAGCTTCGCCACATTGCCAATGACTACGGCTGCCGCGAAGAGCCCGAGGTTCTCGAAACCATTTTGCTGAGCGCCTTCTGCGCGGATGATCTTGGCTTTGGTCGCTTTGTCGATGCCTTGATCGCCTTCTGTGGCGCGCGTGTAGGTGCGTGGGTTCTTGTTGTCAAATTTCCCTAGAGAGGCGGCGTAGAAGTGTGGGATAATGGAGAGTACCCAGGCGGCGGGAATGGTGTAGAGAGACTGTGGAGGTTAGTCGCAGGTTTCGAGCTCACTGTCAAGCATAGAAGAGGGCACGTAGAGATCGTACAAAGTTACGGGGGAGATCGAGAATGTTGGCGGCCATAGTGTGAGAGGTTCTTAAGCTGATTGATGCTGATTGAAAGAATAGTAGGGTTTGAGAAGGAGCATTTAGCTTTTGTATTCTCCTTATTCCATGACGTAGAGCCGTTGTAATGTGCCCCGTTCTTAGTCTACTTGGTCACGCTAGGTAGCATTCCAAATTGCCATGTCGGCGTAGGAGTATTGTCGCAATCCCGCTATTTGAGATTAGACACCTGTGATTTTATTTCCGAGTGCTCGTGCATCACTCGGTATGCTGGAGACACTTGCAATGGCGCAGACTTTCATCTACATTTCAGGCCTAGCTAGTACACGAGTCACGACAAGCTCGGTGAGCAATACTGCCTGCCAGAGCGTTCAACCGCCACAGTGCGTGTCTGCTTCAACGATCTTACGCCTGCACAATCCAGCCTCTAGGACTAGGTACCACAGCTACAATGGCCATGAGACCAAAAAGACTCCAGCACTAGCTCAACTCGGTTGATTAGTTTGACTAGATTGCCATCAAACGGGATCCATTGGATTGGCAAAAAAGATTGGACGCTGTGGGAATTGAACCCACGACCTTTCACAAGTTGCAATCAGATGATGCGAAGCGAACTGAAGAGTTTGTTAGGACACTGCTTAAGTGTTGGTGTTTGTGGACTTGACTTACAATCATACCCCTAGCTAGGATTTGTTAGGTTGGATCTTGGGAGTGGAGTTGTGTGAAACTTACACCAAGCGCCCTTATTGGTTGTTGATGAGAGGTTTCTTGAAAACATGCCATATATTGATGCACAACCCGTGCTTTGTAACAAGGATATATGTCTTGTCCCGCCTGAGTACCGCGAGACTTGAGTGTGGGGTATGCTGGGAACTTTGATTTGGCTAGTGCTAAGGAACACAGATCTGGAGATTTCGAGCGGCGCAACAACGACACGAGAGAATGCCTTTCTGGCGACCGTGCTAACAGTCTTGATACTTGTTCATTGTATCTTGTCTGGTACAACAATCATACTCTATATCCTGCCCGTATATGGCAGATTCTTCGCTGCTGCCCATTGGGTTCGTCTAGAATACCATCGCGCCCCCATCCACAATGATATCCGTCCCGTTGATGTACCGCCCCGCGTTACTGACCAGCGTAATCAGCGGTCCCGTCAACTCCCATGGATGGCCCATTCTGCCCATAGGATTCCTGCTGTTCCAACTTGTCCTCGCCCTTTCCAACCCGGCCCCATCATTCAGAATCGTATCCATGTAACCCGGACTAAGACAATTGACCCTGATGCCATAGCTACTCCACTCCGCTGCTAAGCTCTTTGCAAGAGATAGCAGAGCCGTCTTGGAGCTATTGTACGCCGCCTGCGGCTGTGGGAAGTTTGTGTGGTGCGCGGATATGCTCGCCGTGAACGTGATGCTACCTGGTGTACCTTGTCTCTTGATTTGTCTCGCAACAGCCTGCGCGCAGAGAAACGAGCCCGTGAGATTGATATCGTGCGTGCGTCGCCATTCGTCGGCAGCCATCTCAATGGCGTGCGTGCAGCCTACAATACCTGCGAAGCAGCACAGCATGTCGATACTACCGAGGACCTTGGCTGCACTCTCTACGGCAGAAGCTATCTGCGCTTCGTCGCGTACGTCGACGGCTTCGGTCATGATACGTCGGTCAGGGAAGCGTGCGTGCAGCGCCTTGATGCGGTCGAAAGCGGAATCGGGGTTGACGTCCCAAAGAGCGAGACCTGAGGCGCCGTGTTCGAGGAGAGCCTCGGCAGCTTCGAGGGCAAGTGTGCCTGCGCCGCCAGTAACTGGACCATGTCAGCTTAAGAAGAGTCTGCTGGCCAGGGGATGCGGCCTAAGTACCCTTTATTTTCACGTACTGATCGCATTGCCGTGGACCTCAAATCGGAACTGTGCTCTCTCCGCTGGCTTGAGACTCTCTGGAGGTGGACGCGCCTTTGTCAATGGGCTTTCTGCTGTTGAAAGCGTCATCTCCGGTAGCTGTCTGTTGACGAGAGACGCTCTATCTTCGCCGTCGCCTGCCATGGTGAACGTTCGCGAGCTTGCTCTTGATGTATAATGAATTGCAGAATGGCGAATGACTGAATCTGGTCTCAATGTTGTGCAATTGACTTGATTGAACCTCAACTATTTCTATGCTGATGTCGGACGACAGCAGTCCGTTGGTGAGCAGCGATGGAGCTCCGGAGCTTGTGACGTACAATCGAAGCCCCACCATCCTCCCCACCTCACACATCTAGGGAAGGTTTGCCGAGCAGCATCACGACCGCAAGCAAGTGCACGTGTTGTCTAGAGACACAGGCGAACTATCGATTCGCGATCAGTTCACTTGCTCAGGGAAGGCTGATAAGGAAGAAACCCGGCTGACTAGTGGTAATTTGAAGCTTATGGTGATTAGGACTCGCTATCAATGCCAAACGCCCTCGCCAGCTAACACCTTAAGAAATGTATGTAGTATATGTACAAGCCACGTCCGCTGTTCGCAAGCATCAGCTCAGTGTCAGCTTGAAGTTACCAAAAAAGGAGAGTGGCCATCTCGGTCGTCATGTTCGTTGAAAGTCGTAAGTATGCTGTGCGGAGACAGGTAGGTGAAGGGGGATGGTGTTGTACCCAAAACGTGGAAAGTGAAACCCATACCTAGCGCCGGAACGATGTGAGAAATCCAAATCCCGCTATATTCAGCTCGTGATCAAAGTTGTCAGATCCAATCATCGTCTTTCTTACCACCAACAGGCCCGCCGATATCGATCTCTCTGTCAAAGGCAAGCCCCAAGTCGAGTTTGGGAACGTCGATTTGGGGTGCTGGTTCGGCCTTCTTCTTCGGGCTCATCTTCACTGGACTGGTACTGGCGTTGTTCTTGTCACCGCCCATCCTGACAGGCTTGACATCCCAATCATCATCGAGTGCCGCACCAATCCACACCTTGATGCTGTCGTGCACAGCGCCGTAATACTTGGGATTGCAAGCACGAAGATGACTCATTAGCTTCTCAAACCCAGAGATGCGGAGGTTCTCGCGAAGTTCGTTGCGAGCATCGCGGGTGGGAAGCGAGGCGAGCAGTCCGTTGAGGAGGTCGATGTGTGTTGCTAGGTAGTTTGTTGCGTCCCACTCGACTCCGCCGACATAAGGAGCGGCAGGAACAATGGCGCGAGGCCCGGGGAAGTGAGCCTTTGCGTAGCTCATCGGCACAGAGGGCGAGGAAGGGATCGGTATGACATTGAGGTGGTGAATAAAGATCCAGAACACTTCTTTTGTGACGTTTGTCATCTCTTTGCACCAGACTTGGTATGGACGAGATGTGTGCATCTGCAAGATGAACGGGACGGTCGAGCACTCTTTTTCTTTGACCGGGTCGTGAAGGTATCCCAGGAGTTCAGCCGCGCGAGATGGGAGCTCTGCTTCCGGAGCCATATCGATGTGCGCAAAGACGATCTGGATGATGAGCTCACGAGTGGTGAACTCACTAGGTCCTTTGTGTTCCTCATCAAAGAGCATACCAATAAGAGCTGGATAGAGTGTAGAGGAGATGCTGGCCAGCTGCTTGAGGGCGCTGTCTGTAGTGCAAAGTCCTTTCAGGCAGCGGAGTAGTTCATGAAGGATCGCATCCTCGTGATCTTCGCGCCACTCGATCTCCATAATCCGGTGCAGCAGAGCCACAAGCTCCAACATGCCACCATCTTGAATGAATGTGTTGACCCACTCGACTGTTTCGTTCCGCAGCAACAGCCGCAGCTTGTGCAGCTTTCCAACTTCGACATCTTGAGGCTTGGGGTTCTTCTTCAGGTAGTTGATGAACTCGGCAGACTTGACTGTCTTGGAACTGTTCGATACTGATCTGTGCGAGGCAGCATCTGAAGAAAGCGACCTGGATGATGGCGATTTAGGGATTGGGCTGGGCTTAGCTGTTGTGCCTAGCTCTGTTGCGCGCGATTTCTTTGTGGGCGAGTTGCTCCTGAACGTGAACGATTTGCTCGTTGGACGTTCGCGCTTGGTGCCATCAGCTTTGCTAGTCTGCAATGCTAGGTTCTCCTCCTGCGCGGAATCGTTCCTTGACTTGGTGGACTTTGTAGGCTGCAGCTTAGGAAAACCTTTGCCTTCGTTCTCCCCAATTGACGGAATGGATGTGGTGGACACGCGCGGTGTATCGAGCTTGTGTGTTCGGACAAAGTCCGCTTTGACCTCGATCTTCAGCGTTCGCATTGCGGCGCGCTGGTGTGTAGGAATATTCCGCGATTCCTGTGGTTGTTAGATACGATGCACCAGACTCACTGGCTTCCAACTTACCAAGACTTCCTCGAATTCAGCATCCACCACCTGTGGGTCGAGCTCCTTGGTGGGTGACGGCGGGGCATCTGTCTGCTTTGCCTTTCCGTTGAAGGCAGCAACTGCAGCCATGACCCTGTTTGGCTTTTTCGTCGGACTGGGTGGCGGATCCATTGCTCCGTTTGTTATGGGCTGTCTCATGATGTCTGTGCTAGCACGATTGAGTGTTGGTCTGCTGGGTTTGCTCTTCGAAGGCGAGCTGTCTCTCGTTCTCTCTCCATTTCCTTGTGCATCTGTCAGAGGAACTCGATCAGTGCTCTTCTTGCGCGAAAATGTATCGAGCAGTGATGCTGTAGACTTGGGGACGTGCATGGACTTTGGTCGCTCTTTAGGCACAGGCCGCTTCTGCAGGGATGGTTGTCCAACCTCGAAGAAGTCGCGCTGCTTCGAGGGGGAGTAATTCTGTGGGGTGTATAGGTCGATCTCGTCCTCGAGGCTGCGACGCTGGTCGTTGAGCGGAACCTTGCTTGTGGTCGTGATGTCTTGAAGCGGCTGGGAGCTAAATTGCGCCCAAATGGGTGTTCGGGGCGGTTCAGACGCCAGGGCGGGAGAGAAGATGGGCGCAGTGTTTTCCTTGTCTTTGCTCGGTGAACGGCCAATCTTCCTAGGCTTGCTCTTGCCAAACAAAGACGCCAGGTTGGTCGTCGACTTTGTCTTCTTGGACCTGTCAAGAGGCACCTCTTCGTCCGGGGATCGTCTAAGATCGATCGACTGCTTCTCCTTCGCCTTGTCCTTGCCCAAGGACCGCAGCGACACCGTGCTGAGCGTCTTCTTGTGAAGGCCCTTCCTTGGGCTCGAGCTGCGAGAGTCGTGTGTCTGTTTACGCGGTGACGACGGGAGGATGGGAAGGTTCGCGATCTCGTTGTCAGCGGTTCGCAGCTGGCTGTGGGGGTGATCTGGCGGCAACAACGGCGCATTCATAGTCGCAGACGGCATAGGAATATACGGGGCAGTCGAGGGCGCTGCCTTCAGTGCAGTGGCGTCGGACGGCGAGCGCTTGTGCTGACCCATGATCGACTTCAGCACCGAGGCCGACTTGTTGCGGCGATGCCCTGCGGGCGCAGGCGCTGCCATTCTGAGGGCAGCGACGACGGGGTGGAAAGTGCAGGTGCGGTGGTGGGAGGCGAAGATACTCGGAACGTGGACAAGCTACGGCAGGGTCATGTCTGGCATGTTTGGCGGAGCAGTTGGGGTCGTCTAGGCACTCCGGATGGTTCGTGCCTACGTCAAGGTGGTACATAAACAAAGCGCCGTTGCCCGGGAACGACCTGGCGCGCTAGCGGGGTTGGCGGCATCTCCAGCGTGGCACACCGCAATTCGACTTCCTTGATGCGTCCGGGCCACTTGTTCGCAATGGATCCAAGTGTCGTTCCTGATGGCCACAGCATCACGGCGCTGTGGATCCTTTGTGCTCGTTCGCGGCAAGCGCTACCGGGCTATAGTGCGATTGCCTCGACACGCTCGATCAGGCGGACAAACACAGCGCGAGCAGCCACTTAGAGGCCTGAGCAGGTTGTCAATGCTGACTCGATAGACATTGTTTGAAGGGAAAGTACCGTGACTTGTGGTGTGTTCATACACTGCGCCCTACCAACCTCCGAGCTGCCCTTTTGCACGCTTGAGGATACATCTTAGTGAAGCAGGGCCAATAAACTATCATAGTATATCGAACGGGCTTCTCGCCCAGGCGTGATACACCAATCAGGATGACAGCTCTGATTAGCTAACTTCGACCTACAACTCGTGAGTGGAGGTGTATTGTACTATTGTTGAACCTTGGCCCACTGTCGTTGCAACTTTGCCAACATCAAGTCAATGAGAGTGAAGTAGCGCAAGGCATGATGCAGATCTGCATATCTTGACATGAGACTACTTTATAGTTTTCGACATACACGATTAATTCCTATAAAGAGCAATTATTTTTTCTTTTTAATACTTATTTACCTGCTTATTAATATACTACTGTCTATATCACACCTTAGGTAAATTATTACAGCTACTGCCCATATTTAGAGACCTCTCTACCGTAACCGTACAGTTGTAGCTGACCCACGAACCGTACCGTAGCTACGATTTGCTATCCATACTGTACTACGCCCCGTTGGATACGCTGAATGAGCTGGTGAGGCGTAAACAGACACAGACACTGAGAGAGGAAGAAGTAGAAGAAGGTGTAGCTTGAGATAGCCTTTGAAGTGCAGTAGCAACATGAAATTTCACGCTAAGGTGAAGTGGGGAGCGAGTGAATAAGCAGACGGTACAGATGAGTTGATCAACGACGTGACGCCTCTACGTCAAGGTGAGATGAAAGAAGACGAAAGGCACAAGCGGGGCGAGAGGCTTGACAAGCTTTTGAGTCAGTGAGACACCGGACGATAATATGCGTTAGCGTTAGTGAAATCTGGTAGGGTGCTGAAGTGAGAAGCAGGCAAGCTTTCCAATGAGGGAAGCATCTATCAATTGTCCTCTGTTATACAGTATCAGTCTACGCGAATCTAGGCGTGCCTACGTTTCAGGTGATTGCAGTTGCAGGCCAGAGATATGGTGGGACGCCGGAGTAAAAGAGATAGCAGGTTACAACATGTACCAGGTCGCACATGCGTTGAGACAGATCTTGTGATTTGCGATGACTGGGACGTGGGTGATGTCCACGAGGAGGCATATCTAGCTAATCTGTAATGCTTCTACATCAGCCTCGAGAAGCAGGACTGCATCCTACCAAGCGCTCGGCGGCTAGCGAAGTAAGAGGCAGGCAGGCCTGAGGGGTGGTGGAGTACTTGAGTGGGCGAGGAGATGTTGGTGAAGCGGTGGGGCGGTGTAATGAAAGGTTGGCACGCTCTTCAACAAGGAAAGTGCGACATCATTGGCGAGTATCAAAAGGATGTGTAGGCAAACAGCCAGAATCAGCGCCCTTGCCTGAGAGCGGGATTTGATGTTAGATGAGCGTGGCAACATGGGATGGATTTTGTGATTCGACTTCTTTATGTTCAAACATTTGCATGACCGGTATCGCTCATTCGCAGATCATGCAATCACACACTTCTTGTAATATAGTACAGTAGTTCCACCCATGTTCTTCTCAATACACCCTTCTTCTTGTGAAGCTGACGCCCTCCGTCTAAGCGAAATAGCTCTTCCACAACACGCCCTCCAGGTCCTCAAGCTGCTCTTGTTCGAATGCCTGTATCAAGTTAGCAGTGTTGGCAGTGAGTGCTGTGTTGAGCTTACCTTGACGTCAACATGCCAAGTATCCTGCCTTGTCTTCTTGAAATCCGATAACACCGTCTTGACGCTCTTACCCACGACGCCGGGGTCCATACTCGCCTTTCTCGCTAGCGTTGCCAGAACATCAGGCAACCACGCGGGCGGAGGCGACTGGTATGGGAACGCCTGTGTCAGAGCACCGAGTCCGAGTACGGCGGCGTGGCGGGTCAGCACCAGCTTGTTCTGGTCTGCAGAAGGCGTGCCGGGCACCGATGTCTTCTTCTTGGGAAGCGGATTCTTGGTGAGTTGCGTGGTGAAGCGCTTCTTCAGCGTCTGGACCTGCTTGTCGCGGAAGGCCTGGGGACTGCAGCGGATCATGCCGCTGAGTGTTGCGGCGGCGCCCATGCGGACTTCGAGCTGCGCGTCGCTGAGCATGGAGGAGACACAGTCGAACAGTTCTTGCTGCTGAGACGAGCTCATGAGGAAAAGACGGCGGAAGTAGATGACTTGGACATTGATGAGGATGCGCAGACGTTGATGCCAGCTTGTAGCCGTCTTGCCGATGCGGATGAGTGCGGCGATGAAATCGGAGTCTTCGCCTTCACGCTGTGGAATATTGGGTAAGTGACGGAAGACATGATATGCGAGAGACTGCAGTTCGGGATCTTCCTTGATGTCCATCATGTGCAAGAGCTGTTCCATGAAGACATCAGGGAAGAACTTGACAAGTTGTGTGCATTCGTACGAAGAGAGAGTTGAGTCGAGCCAGAGAAGAACGGTCTTGCCGCCAGAGGTGTACGAGGAAGGAGTCTGTTGGCCGGGCTCACGCTGGTGACGCCACGCCTCGAGGCGGGAGAACGTCTCAGTGATGGTGGCGGTGAACTCTTCAGTAGGCTGGTAAGGTCGAATGCCGATCGACGAGGCATCCTTCTGAGCCTTGATCAAGGTGGCAACATCCTTGTACGACTCGTGATAGCGTGTGCGGTAGATCGTCGCGATAGTCTGACCCATTGCCTCTCGCACGCCCTTGTATGGGTGGTCGAGATGCTTCATGAAGTCTTCCAATATCGGCTTCTCCAAGCGGAAGTGCCAGCCAGCATCGCTGATCATTTGAGTCAGAAGGTGCACTTTGGAGCTCTCCTTGAAGGCAGCATTCGAGTCCATATCAAGACGGAAGCTTGCGAGCCAGTCGACCATGGGCCAACCTCGACGGGGATCCTTCGACTGCAGAACAACGTGCAAGAACGTTGTCCAGTAGCCAGAGTTTTCAGGTGTAAGACCGTCCTGAAAGATGCCACGAACGATCGGGAAGACATACTCCCATACCTCTGTTCGCTGGTCGGGCTTCAGATCTGGCGCGCAAGAAAGCAGTGCAGCCATAATCTCAGATGTCGCACGATGCTGATGCTTGTCGCTTCCATCGCTATAGACAGCCTCCGTAAGATCCTTGATGTCTTCAAAGGTTGCTTCAGTCAGGCCGCAGAAGATCAGGTCGAAGGCGTGTGTCAGCAGCATTGCGCTAGACATACGGAAGCGATCAGCGCTCGCATCGCGAGGCTCCTGCTTCATAAAGGCAAAGTAATTCGAGAACCAGGAACGTGTCATATGGCCCGCAATTCTCTGGCGGACCTTGTTCTCGGTATCATCATACTGAACCTGAGGCGCATTTGGTAAGAACGCCGGCATCGTCTTGTTCCACACCAACCATCCAGGGTAGTCAAAGTCAACGTAGTACTTCGCCTCGGGCTGTGCGAATGACCCGAGATACTCCTCTGTCCAGTTGGAGTCATCAGGTCGAGTAGGCGCGGAGATCTTGTCAGGCAGATCCTCCTCGCCCAACAGATACTTTTCGTAGCTGTGGCCTGTGATTGCGCGTGTCTGAATGACAGAGAACAATCCAATGAATGCGCCAGCGTACAGTCCTCGCAAGCTTGGGTGCTGGTCGATGGCACCCTTAGCGACGAGGTCGATCATCTCCTCAGAAGCAATGGTGTCGTATCGCATTCCAAGATTGACGATGATTGCCGCTGTACGACTGACCTTCTTCCAGTGTTCAGTCTTGGCAATCTGTACAAGCTCTTTCGACAGGTCGGCCTTCTTGCCCTCGATGCGAGCACGCTTCTGCTTGATGTATTCACGTCGCTTGGAGACCTTCTGCTGTACGACGTCGTCTTCGGCAGAATCGATGGCGTATGCGATTGCTTGGACGACATCCTTGTCCAGGATGACCATGCGCTCCATAGCCTTTCCCATGTCCATGACCTGGAAAGTTGCATTCGTAGCCAACTTCTGTACAGATGGCTTGTCAGCACCAGTGACTTCGATAAAAGCTTTGATGAGCTTGGGTGTGAATCTCCAGTCCCTACTAATCGTCTTTGCCAAGCTGCCGAAGAGAAGTGCGAACATCGCGCCCTTAATGCGAGGGTAGTCATGTTCTGCGACCGCCTTGACAAACGCGTCGAGGAGGGTTGGGATGACGAGTGGTCGAGCACCCAGCACGCACTTGACAGCAGACTCGTTCGCAGTCTGCGCTGTACGTCGGATTTCTGTGTAAAGCGAAATGCTAGACTCTGCAAGATCCAGTAGCAACTGCTTGTCAAGCTCTGTCTTCGGCCGAGGATTTGCGTTGTGGCGAAGACGCTGTAGGTGATAGACATTGGCGCGTCTAACTAGCAAGGGTCGTGGGTACTGCTTGCGCAGGCCGCTGAATCTGAACGGCTGCTCATCATTGTCGAGGAGCCTCGATATACGGTCGAGGACGTGCGCAGAGCGCTCAATTCCAACATCAATGAACCACGATCGGTATGCATTGTAGAGGGCGTTGAAGCAGGGGACATCATCTGGCTGTTTCTCAATCAGGAAGCGGTGGACATCATGCAGGATCTCACCGACGCGGTGACGTAGATCGTGGATAAGCTTGTAGTCCTTGTCATCGCGAGAAAGTGGGTAGCCGGACTCATACTGGAATGTCGGCTTGACTTCTTCGTCTTCTGCTTCACCCAAGCCAGCATCGTCGTCGATGCCTTCTGTGTCCATGGCATCAGGGTCTGACCCGCTCTCGGAGCCAGCATCGACGCTGCCGCTGACTTGGTCATGTCGGACATCGAATAGCACAGAGATACCGGAGATGATCAATCTTAAGAGAACGAGGTTCCTCGAAACCTCGTCTGACCAGTCCTTGCCGGTACCCTCACGCTTGATGGGAGAGTCTACGGATGTGAGTGCGACAAGAGCATTCATCGAATTGCTGGCATGTGTCTCAAACAATCGGACAGCAAATTCAACTTCTTCAGGCTTGGGAGTGTGCCACTTGACATTCAACTTCTTCACATCGATTTGCCTTCCCCATGACTCAGCAGTGATGCCTTGCGCAAGCTCGTCCTGCTCGTAGATGTCGTAGTCGATGGTGTATGTGCAGGTGAGGTTGAGTAGGAGATGGTGAATGAAGTTTGAGACGTGCACAGTGGGTGTGCCCCGGCACTTTTGTTGCATGTACTCTGCGATCTCAAACAGATCGTCTTTCCACTCCAACACAGCATCGCCGACATGAACAACGCACATGCTCAGGATACTGAGATTCCACACCAGAGCACGGTCGCGAGGAAGAACCTCGGCGCCTGTCGTGCGCGTGGAACCTGCACCAATGTCCTCAATCTCTGTACGGATGCCAGCGAAGAGGTGGGGCAACAGTCGCTTCAATGCTTTCTCCGGGTTGATCTTGACAAGACTATTGCAGATGAATGCGATTGCATCTCGCGCCTGATGAATGACGTGATTTGAGATGAAGTTGGCAATCTTGTCCAACGCAACGTCGTACAGCTCTGGTGAGAGTGCTGCAAGCAGAGGTGTGAACGCAGCTGGAAGATGGTTCACCACGTACTCTTCGGGAGATCCACTACGAACTCTCGATGCATCGGGCAAATTCTCCAGCAGCGTAAAGACACGACCCAGAAACGAGATTAGGAACTCGTTCAGGCCGGTCGTGGAAGATCGCAAGATCATCTCCTCATCCTCGTCACTGAGCTCTTCGTCGTAGTTGATCTCGATATTGCCGCTGGCGCTTTCTAATCGTTCGACTTGCTGTGTGATCCACTGCATGGCGAGCCCTGTATCACCACCCATGTCTTCTCGTGGCGAATCTGACCCATCTCCAGACGTGAGCGAAGCTTTCTTGGCCTTGGTCAGGTCGTGAAACGGCACTAGATAACATACGCCCTGCACGTATTGCAAAGTATGCAGCGTCTTCTCGAGGTCATTGGCGTCGATACCAGGCAGTGCGAGGCCAAGTACAGTTGTGACGTGGCACCGCCAGCCCTTGGTCTTCGCCATGATCTTGGAGAGCATGTGCAATGCACGGATCGAGGAGATCGTGCGATGCACTTCAACGAGACCTTGCATAGCGGGATAGATGCGCTGCAGCGCGCCTGGGAGGATGAGGTTTGGCTCCAGGTACGCTAAGCTCTGGAGCGTAGATAGCGCGTACTGTACAGCCTTGTCGCTCTTGCTGAAGATGCCCATAAATGTGACTTCTCGCAGGCAAAGTACGAAGCGCCTCTTGACTTCGTCATTCAGCTGGCGCTCCTTAGGCACGTCCATCTCGCCACTGTGTTCTCGGTTCCAGCGGAGTACGAAGAAGTCGGCGAGGTAGTACACCAGCTGTGCAAGCGGCCTCGTCCAACTACCAGAATTCGACGGGTGGAAGAACGTCTCCACAGCCTGGATCAGGCCTTCCAGTTTGCTGAGTATGGAGTCTGGGTGATCTGCGCATGCCGGCGACAATGACATGCCGATGAATCGAGCGATGTGGTGTGTCGACGGGTGCTTCCGCTGGTCCCTATCCAGCATGATTGCCAACCCAGCGCCGAGATCGACTGCAGAGCTGTATGGTGATGTGGCTTGTCCGACGGGGATCTCAAGCAGACGCAGGATAGCTGTGAAGATGTGCGAGTTCTGCTCGCCTGTGAACATGCCATATTGCGAGAAGGGGATGTGTGGCGCTGTGAGGTTGTCTCTCGCCAGCCGCGATATTGTGTCGATGAAGTGCGCATCGAACAACCGCGATCGATTGACGAGCGACCAACAATGGAAGAAGGTCGGCAGGTACTCCTGAGGTAGGAGGTCTGGCTTGTCCTCTGGCGCAGCATTCGTCGGTAGCAGCAGGTTCAGCAGACCAACCACGACAAACGCGCATTCGCTGAAGGAGGTGCTGAAGAAAGGTAGCAGCTCCTCAAACATGGCGGGTATCTCGTTGGGATCAAAGTACAGCTGTGCAAAGGTGCACATCTTGGTCAGTGTACGGATGTTGCGCTTGACGTTGGGCGGGTGTGCGCCGCCAGATTCGGAGGGCAGGACGAAGAGCTTCAGCTCGCGGTACAGCGGCCGCCAGTCGAGGATGAGATCTTTGCCAGGGCGCAGGTAGTGCTTTCGCCTGTCTCGCGTCAGTTGGGTGTATCTGTGTGAAAGGCACTGCCGGCCAGGCTGCAGGGGACACTTACTTGGTCAGGACCATGAACATGGAAGCAAAGCGCTCTGCGACCAGGTAGTCCAGCCCAGGGGCGAGAGCCAGCTCGTAGTACAAATTGACCAGCTTCACGCGTGTGCTGCGGGGGAGATCGAACTTGAGGGACAGCCAGCCTCTGATCTCACGGGTCCAGTGCACAGCACCGGGGGCAAAGTCGCCGGCCGAGACGGCAATGTAGAGATGCTTCAGACATGTGTCGAGGCTCTCGAGGCGCTCGCTGTGGTCTTCGGTCTGGTAAGGCAGGTAGTCGAAGTAGGGGAATGTGCGCGGGCGGCTTCTGCTGTCTTCGCCGCCGGCTGTGCCATTGGCGCCGCGCCAGTCGCCGCCAGGAGAGGTTGCCCGCGAGTTGTCTGCGCCGGTGCCTGTGTCGAGGGCGCCCATGAGGTGGGATATCCGCTCAGCCATGGCGGGTGGAGTGGGGAGAATGTGGAGTGGTGGAACGAGGGGTGAGGGCGTGGACGTGGGGGAATGTATGAACGTGAGCGTGAGCGTGAGCTTGATAGCTTATGGCGCTGGAGAGTGGAGCACGGCGGCGGCGGCGACGACGACTATTATCATCAATCAATCAATGAGCGGCGGCGGCGGTGGAGGTGGTGGAGAGCGAGACTGTGTCGCTCGCGTGTTGCTGCGGTGAACGTCAATGATGAGGCTCAGCGAGCTACATACAGGCGAACCAGGCCGAGCGTTGTCATCGAGTCTCCACACGACACCAGACGATCAACCAGCACCAGCGGCGGGAGCTTGTGGCCATGACGTACCGTGATTCTGCCGCGTCGATGCACGATACCTGGTACTTGAGCAGAGGTGAAGGTCGAACCCAGAGCAGAACAACATGCAAATGCAATGTGTGTGCAAATGTGAGTTCAAGTGCAGCTGGTTGTCGCCCAGTGCAGCGTCCTGCGGACACTTGCTGTAAGCAGCCGCCTCGCTGCTACAATCCCGAGCTGCGGCTCGCTTCGTGATGCCGACCGGGGACCTTGGACCTTACTGGAGCTTTGCAGGGCGGTGAAACTCGCGCCTAAGCACGACGCGCGACGACAAGTAGAGCGAACGTGAAGCTGCAGCACACGATCACGCTGTCGAGCGTTCAGAGGAGAAATCGTAGCCAACGCGCTGCGCACGAGTTGAGGATCGAAATTATTAGTGATTGATAGATCGTTAATCGTTGAGGTCTCCACAGACGGCGACGACGACACGCTACATAAGTTCAAACTCCTCCAGGCACTCGCAGACGCGCAATCCAGCCTAGAGCACCACGCCAAAGAACAACGGTAAGCAGTCCTTCTCTTGTCTTCTTTTTCTTTCCTTTTTCTTTCCTTTTGCCCTCCGTCCTGCAGTCAGGTTCCGCCCAGGCTCATCGTCAACGTGCTTCTACCAAACTGTCTCTGTGCATATTCGTCGTCACGCGTTTGGTTGCACGACACGCGACATGCATGTCCACATGGCTTGCACACAGCTTCATGGTCCAACAACAGCCTTGCATCACTTATGCAGGAGGACTTGTACCAGGCAAATCCACATGTTTGCACCTTTGACATTCTCGCTATGCTTTTCTCTGATCCTTGCCTTGCTACTGCTGAACTTCCACATCACTCGTACTATGCTACCGGACCATGCTCAACCTCAATCCACCACACCCACCGCTCCCTACTAACTGACCCCAGTCAACCGCCACCATGTCCTACTACGACATCGACGCCATCCTCACCGACGCCCAAAAAGTGCCCTGCACATTCGAGCTCACCGTCCCAGGGCTCGGCTACCTCGAAGGCAACATGACCGGCCCCATGAAGAGCGGCTCCAAGATAGAGCTACCCTTGTGGTTAGGAGAGATGCTAGCCCTCAGCCAGTCGCTCAACACGCAATCCCTCGTCACCCTCGACCCGCCCACAGCGCTGAGCCAAAGAGTCCTCAACGCGCTGAAAGCAGACCCCCGCACCGTCGACCTGAGAGCCCTGGCACCCCATTTCTACAACCTCGGCGCCCGCATCCTGGAGCTCTTCGACGAGGAAGAGATGATCGAGGTGCTTTCAGACGTGGGTTTCCCTCTTTGCAGCTCTAATCATATCACAATTGTCGACGTAGCCGACTGACCGACCTTGGTAGACGTACAAAGCCCGCGCTGCCGTCATCGCAGACCAAGCGCACAACCCACGCGGCGCCCTGGGCGACGGAGCAGATTTCATGAGGGGTCTGGACGAGAACGAGCGGCAGCGTGAGTCACTTCCATCCTCCCACTCCAAGTTACATGCTAACAACGCAGTGTTTCGTGCAGCGCATGACAGCGCAAAGGGCGTGCGCACATGGATGGCGGATTTGCAGAACAAGTGAAGACATGGCGATTGTTGACGGTATCGATTCATTATACGGAGCCACAACGGTCTCCATGGAAGTACGCATCTACGCAAGAAGCGAGAGCGGATGAAGAAGAGCAAGATGCGACACGCTAGAACTCCACGCTGGCGAAAATGAGAGACGCTTGTAGTTGACGAACAGAGCCTCGGCGTATATCCGAGTTGGAAATGCTCAAGACGATAGATACTTAGACGCTAGCTTCCATACCAAAGCCATGAATTCAACCCCACTATGCTCCACGGAAAGCGCCTCCAAGATTGCTGTTCTGCAAAAGCGCAATAAGCTGCTCTGGCGGATATCCTAGGAAGACGGGACCGTTGAAGATCATCTGAGGGACAACCCTTGGCACATCCTGGTCTTTCGAGGGAGGTGGGGGAGGCTGTGGTACAGGCTCCGGCTTGACCGTAGGTTCGGGCTGGGGGCTCGGGGGTCGATGAGTACTGGGGCCTGGTTGCGGAGGAGCGGTCGCCACGGTAGGCATCGTTGGCATCGTTGGCATTGTAGGAGCTGCTCGTGGTGGCCCTTCTGCTTTCATCCTCGCGAGTGCTTCGTGATCGAATGGACATTTGCCAGCAGGCTTCTGCGGCGTCTGACCAATCTCGCGGTCCGTCTTGAGGGGGATCGGTGGCGAGGCGGTCGCGGCAGAGCCAACTGAGGACGAGCTCTCCGCGTTCGTGTACTTGGCTGGAACGTTGATACCCCATGGGCGGCTCGGTGACTCGCCCAGTCGCACGTCCTTGAGAGCGCGATCAAAGCGGCCGGTCCTGTCGTCGTCCGCAGTTGGTTCTGGCGGTATGTCCTCCGGCGGCGATGCCACACCCTGTAAGCTCTCCGAGACAGCCCGTGCCCACTTTGTCACCTTCGCATCCGCCTTCAAATCAGTGGTTGCCTCACGTTCCGGTTCTTCCTCGATCGCGTCCTCCGGCTCCTCCGGCAGCCAAGCTTGATGTTTTTGACCCAACCCTTGGATCATGTTGGCCAGGTTGCCATATTTGCGGTCCAGCTGGTCGATGCTTTCTTGATTGCTCTGGAAGCGAGTGATGCAAACCTCGTGACTCCTCGGCAACTCATGCTTGTGCTTCTCGAAGTACTTTGCGACCTCTTCAGGCTCATGCTGGTCAAGAAATCGGATTGGACAAACGGCAGCAGAACCTTCAACGGAAGCAGAGGGTGAGGAAGCGGCCGGCATATTGCCACAAATCTCAGCGCGGATGGGGTCGCAGAACGATGGGCGTTTTGAGCGTCGGCCTCGCGAGCTCATTCTCGAAGTGGAGCTGCGCGGGGTAGCAAGCGAGCTGCTCCTTCCTACACCTCCAGCAAAAGGACACCCAAGCTTACTGGGTGTGCCAAGTGCAGTGAAGTCTTTCTCCATGGGTGATGTTACACTGCTCGTTTGGGTATTCGATGATATTGTTTGTGGGTCCGCTTGAGGGCCGCTCCAGATTCTGACACCAGCATCCTCGGTGGGAGCACGCAGGGCAGCCGCAGCGACCTCAGCCTGTCTAATAACTACAGCCCGACTCTTTCGCTCCACATCGTCGCCCTGAGCCAATAGATCCACCACTGTCACTCGTGTCCGAGGCTGTTCTTCGGCAACACGCTCAAGCTCCTGAAGGAACGCAATATGATCCTGCGACAGTGTGCTCGGTGTGAAGCGCTTCAGAAGGTCAAGGTACTGTTGCTTGTCAGCGTGTGTACCAAAGTATTGTGGTGTGACAAGTGGTGTGATGTAGAGAAGAGTCAGGATAACATGTGGTTGTTGTCTGTCAATGCTGCAAAGCAGCTGCAGGTCTAGAGCTAAGTGTATCATCATAGGAGGGGTGAGCGTGTGGGAGGCGGTTTGTGGCCTTACCTGCTGTTTGGCCCAGGACAATTTGCTCTCCAGCTGCTTCTGCTGATCGAAGAGCGCCTGGTACTCTCCGCTTAGCGCCGTGAAGCCCGCAGCAAGCTGATCAGCGAGCTGCGTTACATCCTTCTTCGCCTCATCACCCATGGCTGTGTCAGTTGCTGGGCAAAGCGGTGGTGTGGCAGTGAAGCCGGTGGAAGAATGGGAAGGTGGAAGAGACGGCAGGAATTCGTGTTGGCAGCCGCCAAGAAGCGCCCCAAAATGGGCAAGACCGTCACGCTAAATTCCGAGTTCCCTGGGACACTGCGTCAGCCCTGCGCCTCAACTTTGCCCTCGGTTTACGTAGCATCTTACAAGACTCAGTCTTCTTAACCAGCATGTCGCCCATTCTGTGATCCCCTAGCAGTCCAATTGCACCGCATACCGCTCCACGCACTAGACCATCCTCCTTCTATCGACTATCTCTCTCTACAATTGCACCGCTCCTACTAGCATCTCCTACATTCCAAGTACATCTAGGACTCAACAATTTCGGCCATGAGCTCTATCCACGATTCGCGTATACACAAGTGGTTCGCCGCCTCACCGCCAGTCGCATGGACAATACGACAGCTGAGGGAAATCCTCATCGGCTCCCTTAAGCAGGGACCCATTCCCCAGCATGTCGCGTTCGTGATGGACGGGAACCGGCGATTTGCTCGAAATCACCACATCGAGACTGTCGAGGGGCACAACATGGGCTTCGAGTCTTTGGCGAGGGTGGGTGGTCGTGGCCAAGAGTCTGGTGCAGGAAACTGACTGATTGACAGATACTAGAGGTCTGTTATAAAACTGGTGTAAAAGTTGTCACCATTTACGCCTTCAGTATCGAGAACTTCAAGCGCTCGAAACACGAAGTCGATGCTCTGATGTCTATGGCAAAGGTCAAGCTCGAGCAGCTCTCTGAGCATGGTGCACTTCTCGACCGATACGGCGCATCTGTTCGGGTGCTGGGCCAGCGAGAACTAATCAAACCTGATGTGTTGAAGGCTGTGGATAGAGCGGTCTCTCTGACTGCGCACAACAAGAAGTGAGCCTTGGTGACCATGACTTCTGAGCAGTACACTGACATGTGCAGGGCCATTCTCAACATTTGCTTTCCCTACACATCGCGACACGAGATCACGAGTGCTGTCATGAAGAGTGTCGAAACCTACAGTACTCCCATCCACAACCTCCAAAGCCCCTCGAAGCGAGCATTCTCCGAATCAGGCATCACACAGCACATCCGCAAGCAATCCCTTAAGGGGGACACAGAAGGTGGGGCCGAGCAGCGCGAGTCACGGTCGTCATCCCCGTCGAGGGAAGACAAGCACGACGACGAACGTTCATCTTCAAGTTCGACAGCAATCAACCCATCCGAGAAGGATGATCTGCAGAACCACCAGTTCCTGGACCCTGAGTCGATTACCCATCAAACCTTGACAGACAACATGATGACAGCGGATTCCCCACCCCTTGATTTGCTCGTGCGCACGTCCGGTGTGGAGCGGTTGAGCGACTTCATGCTATGGCAGTGTCATGAAAACACCTCCATTGTGTTTCTGAAGTGTTTGTGGCCAGAGTTCGACCTGTGGCAATTTCTGCCAGTCCTAGTGGAATGGCAATGGCAACAAAAAAAGATAGAGGAGGCCGCCGCACAGCAACAGAAAAGCCGTGGGCGGTCGAAGTAGGACTAGAACCGCCTTCGGAAGCAGCTGAAGCGCAGCGATCAAGATGCATCGACGATACCCAGAAGCGAGCGTGCTTATTCATAGTGAAATGCAACATTTGGCAAATCAATTCGCGCAACAGCTGAGCCCTTGGCCTAGACGTGAAACTTATTCGTGATTCTTTGGAAGCTACTGTAGCTCGCACGCGAGTGTAAAGCTGGAAGACACGCGGCAGGGTCCTTATCTTCTGCGGACGGTTGCGTTCTTACACCGCTGTGGAACCAATCCCGCACAACGGACAAGGTACAACTCGATTGAAACAGTAGGACCCCGGCAAACACGCAAACGTCATGCCAACCTCGAACTAGCCCTTTGCGCGCCGCGATGCTCTGGCACGCCATAAAGACTGCGCGTGATCCCTCGGAACCCCGCGTAGTTAGGAAGCTCCTGTCGGGCTCCTCTTTTTAAAGACCTCAACCCCCAATTCCGGTGCTGTTGAGTCTTACCGAGGAGTGTTTCGAGTATCAGCAATAAGCGTCCTGCGAACACCGTACATTGTCTCACCACGTGCATAAGAATAGGATCTCATCTCACCTGCGTTCGATTTGACGCTACAACCGTACAGCATGGCTGCACCGACCCTTTTGACCATCCCGGTAGAGCTGCGGGAGCTGATCTATGGATTTCTGTTCAGCTCTTACACAATCACCCACGGCCGCCGAGGACCAAGTAAAATCGCCGTAGAGTCTACGTCCTCGCCCCGTGCAGCCTTGCTGCTCACATGTCGCCAAATTCATGCCGAGGCCTGGCGTCACCTCCCATTGAACTGTACCTTACATTTCCGGGGTACCGAGGACCTCCTTGAGACACTTCTCTCTGTCGACCAGAGTATCATCACCCGGCTCCGTCATATCCGAGTCCGCGCCTTCCCATTCCCGCTCTATGCAGACGACAAGCCCGAATACTACCCCACGTACTACTTTGCCAACGCCTTGTCTTTCTTCCCGGGTCTCTGTGTCGATGAACTGGAGGTGTTCGATTGCTGGCACGGCCATGGTCAAGGCGATGGCTGGCGCGACGTTACAACGTACATGGACATTGAAGCCTTGCTCAAAAGCGACGCATGGAGGCGATTGACGTACATCACACCCTGCACCGATTTCATCGCGTCGGGCTACGATCACAGGCAGAGACGGCAGCAGCAACCCGAGACCTGGGACACACTGCTTAAGGAGCGCGACGGCGACATGTCCGAAGCAGAAGTGAAGATGTGGATTGTGCCGATGAAGCAAGACCAGGCCAGAGACGAGGACAGGACAGAGGATGGTCGTAAGATGCAGGAATGGTCTGCGAGACCGGGGCACGAGGTCGTCCAGAATTGGCGTCTGGCTACTCCAGAACAGAGTCTGAAGGGCGAAGTCAGGATCGTAGCGACGAGGGGCAAAAGAGCAAGAGTCACGCAGTTGGGCTCGCAAGAGAAGGCGGGTTGGGGCGCGCTTAAGAAGCAGGCAGGAGGCTTTGTCAGAGAAGGTATGTTCGACTTCTTCGTACGAAGGCTGAAGTTTGACCGTTCGCAGACTGGAATCCGTATTACCACGACATGGCTGATGCGATGGGATGGATCTACGGGGGGTATGGAAGGAGGAGGCAGTTGGCTCATCAGGCCATGGTTGGCTGAAGTGGTGGTTAACATTGTGAAGCGTCTCGAAAGACACGACCTGTCACGACATCTCGACTGGGCACAATGTTCACGTTTCATCTCAAGCTTCCATGTTCGCATGCAGCTCCACACTTTTCGAGAAGATCCACGAAGAGGCTCAGGCAGGTCCCCACCAAACGAGCTATCAGCTCTGAGCAGCCACTTGGTAAGTTGCAGGATGAAGACGGCTAATCGGAACTATAGTTCTGATTGTTATGTTACGCTTAGATGTGTAGCCCTTTTACCACCACTTCGATAGCTTGATGGCTTTGCTGCAACAAGATGCATCCTCCTGGATAAAGATGCCTGCTCGTAACTAGTAAGAGACAATACATGAACGACCAGCTTCAGGCAAAAACGACATCACGGTCTATGCAAGAGTCGAAAATGAACCACCAGAAGCAGTCCCAGGTTTGCGTGACCAGGTTAGAGGCTCATTTGCAGCGTTCTCGACCAACAATCACACCAGTCACATGTACTGGCTAGCCGTCCTCGACCAAATCTCGGTCCTCGGTGGGTTTTGAGATGCGTTTGATGGGCCAGATGGTGTTCTGAACTTCAATATTCTTCCTCTGGGCAAGCTGACTGCCGGTACAGGAGGACGTCTTTTGGACCATCGCAATGTTATGGCTCGCAGGAGAGAGGCAATCTGACTCTACCACAAACAATGCAAGTTCATAATTCTACGTACACGTCTGGCGGCGTTCCATGTTCAGACTAGAAGGCCCTCCTCTATCGACTTCCTCCGTGAAGGGCGTGAACATGGCTTTGTATGTCACAACACCATCGCTTCCGCTGCTGTCAATGTTCCCGGTGCCATCGGCATCTAGATCCAGATGCACGTAATGATACACCCAAAATGAGCAGAACACAAACGTTGTGCCCGCTCCCGCGAAGACTGTAAGGTACATGATTGCGATCTGCAGTGGTTAGCTGGAATATCTGGAAAAAGGTGTCGAGATGTACGTTGTGTCCAATCGTCCAATTGTGCCCTTCTCTGATCAATGGCGTGCATACCAGGACCGTCAGACCTACGAGAAACCCGCAGACGGAGTAAGACATGAACATCAGGGGCGCTTGCCATGTGAATATCATTTTCACGCGTGGTATGAACTTTCCGGTTCGTAGATCTGGCGATAGCAGAAGCGGATAGTACTTCTTGACTGCCTTGTGGTCTTTGGTGAACTGGCCTGTGTGCCGTAACGGACCAAGCAAATGCAGGACCGTGACCTCTGAAGCCGAAAGCAGGATACCCAGGACTGAGAAAATCAAGCTACTATGCCAGAAGCCGTGAGTGAGCCAGTATGCTTCTTCAATTGTTGTCCACGAAAAAGAGCCAATTACCGCTGCTGCAAGGACAGTGCACTGTGGAGAAAATCAGCCACAAGCCATCTTCTGTGATAGTCATTTGCTCAACGCACATACCGATATCGTGATGAACTGTAGCTCCGTGAGTTTCCGCGCTCTCCATGATGCGATGGCCCGCAGCACTCTCGCTGTATCAAGCGGAGACTCTGAGGCTAGTGCTGCAATTCTCTCTAGTGGAGCAGTCGTATTGAAGTAGTACAGACGATAGTATGGTAGCGTCATCACCCTTACTATTGCGACGCACAGATACTCAAATGTGAGCTGTAAGAACCATCAGTTAACATGTATCGCAAAATCGTGTTCTGCTGAATGGCGTACGGCAATAATACACAAGGCTGAATCGAGTGTCTTCACCAGCATGCCGAAGCGGCGAGATGACAGAGCAGTTGGGAACCTGAATGGTAGTAAGGGCAGTGTGTATGTCTCCACGAAGCTCGCTGTTCTCGTTTCGAGCTGTGAGGAACATCGTGGTCGGGGTTATGGAGTTCAATGTTGATGTTGATGTTGTTGCTGGGCAGCAAGAAAGTGGGAGAGGAGGCTGTGCCAGCGTCATGCAGGTGCGAACTCAGCCGCAGCTCATCACACGGACGCCCTGTTGCCTAGTAGCGCCCGGGGCGCAGTACCAAGCTGCTTTGATGGATGATGCTTATCTCGCCGGGTTGATCTCGTGATTCAACGATTTGCGAGCGGTCTTGATATCTAGGTAGCAGATGGAAAGTACCGTCGAGGTCTGGAAGTCGCCGAGCATTATTTGAAGACATGGGCCGGAAGGGCTCAAGAGGTTCTGAGGTTTACGGGTATCAATATTGAGATCGTCACTGGTAGTTACCTCAGAAACCATACTTTACTGTCATTTGGAGTGCGGCATTCCCAAAGTGCAGAATCATTGGTGATTCTCGATGTCTACCGGGCAAAATGAGAGTTCTTTGTATGTCATGAAAAGTCTATATGGGTATCGTACGAATGAGAAAATTATCCGGAACCAGTAGAACGCCTCTACGCCTTGCCTGTACAGTCACAAATGGTACAAGCGTTGCGCTTGGGTTGTCGAGAGGGACTATCAACTTTGAGGCAACGGTGCCCTCTGATATACCCATCTCTCGAAATGCGGCTCCGACTCAGCCTCATCGCTGTGCGCCGCGTTCCAGTGAAGTTCGAAAAGATAACGGGTGTTGTAGGTCGATTGACCACAGTCCTCGTGCGGACAGCTGTATTTGTGCGCACCGATCGCGAACTGTTCCCATCTCGACTTGGCCATGCTTCTGCCCCGTCGGGTTTCGACAAGCTCTCTAGCGCAAGCTTCAAGGGACTCAGAGTTATCGTGCAGACTCAACCACCAATGGAATCTGTTTTCAATCTTTTCGAAGGTCTTCTTACCGCGGCAATCGTCTTTCGTGAACCAGTGATTTGGCTTGCACTCGTCAAGCTCAACGTTGATTCCCTTGTCGTCGTTGTATCTCCAGTAATGCTTCAGATTCAGCCCTTCCATTTCTTCAGCAACGATGTTTGTATCCGTAGCATTACCCACCAATCTTTTGATGAGATTGATGATAGAGTTGCTCGTTGGATCAGGTTTACTGCGCGACGTTCCAACGTTGACGACGGCTCCGATGGTGTGCCGTCCGGGTAGAGTTTGAATCTCTTGAAGGCCTATTCGGGTGGGATTGTTCAACCTTCCGGTTCCTGCGTCGACAAAGGAGAATTCCTGGCCTCGTGTGCCGACCCGCTGAGTAAAGCTCGCTTCTTCGAAATACATTGGCGCGGCAGTAGCAGCCCGAGCCGCTTTAGTAACTTCTATTTCTTCTGCAGGTCCATAGTTAAGGACAGGCATGGACGACTGTGAGTTCGTGTTCTGTCGCCCAGTAGCTGTCAGAGCGGGGCTCCCTTTGTGGTCGTACGAGCGAAAGAGGTACTTGACTTCCAAGCCAGCACCATTCGGGTTCCGCGATTTTCGTAGAGTGGTAACGAAACTAGGCTTTGTCAGTCTCCGATCTTCACGAAGTTGAACCATGGATAATAGGGGCACGAACGTCTGACATGTTCCCCCGTATTTGGTCATTGGCAAGAGCGGTCTGACAGACTGATGTCTCGCCGTGTTAGAGCTGTCGCATCGACGAAGTGCCACTTCTTCCACTGCATGCTCTAAGGCACTGGCGTCGTATTTTGGCCGCGGAAAACCAATGCTGCGCTGCGAGATCCATCTTGGATTTCGAAAGATCTGGTGGCTCATACATTTGTATTCTGCAATGCAGTCATCCACCGTCATTCGAAATCTGCCTAGCATGATTGCAATCAGACTAGACGATGTAAGTGGATGTCCATCTTCATGGTCCTTTTACGTACCTGCCGGTGCTGGTGCCTCCGATATAGTCAAAGTAGTGGCACAATAGAATAGCTTTGGTTTGTTCGATGGATCTTTGACTCTCATCTTCGTCGTTTTCGTCCGGAGTCGGCGAGAGAGGCGAGAGCTGTGAGACATTTCTAGGATACCGCTCAGGTAGGAAGCTGTGGTAGACCTGCTGAGATTCCCCTGCTGCCACTGCCTGCCTCCGCTCCTCGCGAAAGATACATTCGACAAGTCGTCGAAGGACTAGTAAGGTCCAGAAGCCACGGATGCCACCACCATCTTCACTCTGTGTTAGCCGATGCTCTCGGTGACTGGATCGGGGAAGAGTGGTACCCAAGCTCAAAAGGTTTCTCTTACGCCAGAACTCATTGTTCGGGTCAGTTCCGTGCGCAGCAGTCCGTTCTGTTGCTGTCCGTCCGCGTAGGCGGTGGCCTGGTGGCACATCGGTTGAGGCGGACGAGTCAGATTCGGTAACATTGGAAGCCATTGTGATCTTTAGGAGCGCCCAGATAAATTCAGACAACGCTTTGTGTTGTAGCACTGACTACCACACGCTGTGCTTGAGGTAACATTGACATTTAGTATTCTCACAAGGCATCGACACATCGTAGGGAGCTGATGAGATCATCGCAGAGCCTCAGGTTCAGCCCCCTTCGAGACGCATAATCGATTGAGATGCCCATTGGAGACTGCGCCTCTCAGAACAGTGTTGCAGGGACTACCTCAGCCTTCCCTCCAATCATAGACAACTTAATTAAGCGAAAATGGACATTCTGTGGCTTCTTCGCTGAGTGGCGGTGAAAGGAGATGGGGGCGAAGATGAAGGCCATCGAAAGGCAACAAGAAGGACTTTTGAGGGAGTCCTTCTGCTGCACTTGCAAGGTCAAGTTCGATTTGGATCTGCTCTCCTTTGTCAGGTGGCTTTAAAGTGGTGGTGGGTGGATCAGGCTGAGGATTGGCTAAGAGGCCACTTGAAGTTCAGCCTGGTCTGCCTCAGGCTGCATCTGCCCTCCTCTAGCGTCTTGACAAAGCATTTCAGCCTTCCCACCCTAGAGATCAATAAGACTCTGCATAATGTAGCGCTTACAGCGGCGCTCACCGATTGCCTCACAAGCGTCCTAGACTGTTCGTTCCACTTCCTGCTAGTGCATGGTGGCAGTGTTCTATCGTGGACGGCCACGGGTTCTGTTGACTGAGATGTCTCGCATCTGGACTCACCATATGAGTTGTGGGGATCCACTTGGCCCACGAGAGTGTTGTGGCGGAGCAGACTCTTCGCCGACAGGGCAAAGAAAACCTTTCCAGCGATGTAACTTTGCATGAATGCGCTGTACACCTGTTAGCAATTGGCCAGTCTGAAACAGACTCACAGCTTCATACGCCCCGGCCTCGAGTATGTGGTGGATTATTGACCCTTACTCAATGTGCTCACCGCGGTGGCCACACAAGGGGCGGCTTCGGGGTACAAAGATCGTGCTCATCGCCGCTTCCGTTGGGCTCCATCATCTTCTAGGACTGTTCTTGCAAGACGGCCCAACCATCTCATGCCCTGGTCGCCTTTGAACTGCAATACTAACCTCTTCTTCCGCGCTTCCGTGTCGCGGGTACCTGCATATGTCATCCGACAAGCGAGATGTTCTCTGCAAAGATGAGGTGGTGGCCACTTTTGGGAAGCCGAGCAGGCGAGGGAGCTGGAAGAACCGTGCGCTGGTACTCGATACCGAGAGTGGATGCGTTGATATACAACGAAAGAGCGACATTGATGAGGGTAAGTGAAGGTTTTCCTGTACTGTGTCTCATGCTGACAGTTACGTGCCTCAGCGGACTACCATAGATTGGAGTTGAAGAAAGGCCAGAAGAAGGTCGCCATCTACATGGGACAAGACAAGCAGACTAGACTGAAGACTGAACATATTGGGGACAGCGATATCTTCCTCGCCAAGCTGAATCTTAATCATCTTGGGATAGCGAATCGTACCCTCCTCTTTCTAGGATGCCTTTCCACAGTTTATGTCTCTGCTCCATGGAGCGATGTGGCGTCGCAAATGTCGACCGTGCATTAGCGCTTTCCGCTGTCTCACATTCATGTGCCAGACTTGAGGATAAGATGTCGGCGTTCCAGACCTGCTTGACGGCTGTGCCGGAGTACATATATCATTAGGAGTATTGTCGGCCCGAACCTCCATTAGGGTTGTTGGCGTTCTAGAGGACTTTTAGCTTCAATATCTTTGCGAGAATATATTCCAAGCGGTGAGCATGTCCTCTGCCGAAGTATGCACCATTAGCTGGGAAGGAAGGTGTATTCTAAGCGTGCAATCATGATCAGTCCCACTCCGTCCATCGTCGAAATGATGCCGTGACATTGAATAACACATTTGATGTTCGCGGGTGGCTACTGCTAGTCCTCCATGTTGTCGCCGGGGTCTTCAGGGTGCTGTTGGTGAATGTTATGGGAACATCCCATCGAGGGTAGAATGTAGTGAAGATGAAGGATACACCTGATATGTTCCACCGCCATAATTTTGTGCAGAAAGCTCACCAGAATATAAGTACCGGTGAGGTTAGCCTTGAAACCACGATGGCGAAGGCTTACAAGGTGAGCCCCGAAAGGAAGGGTCGTAGACCCGGCTAGATATAATCGTCGATAGGTCGCACGATGGGAGATCTAATTGTACAGGCAAACGTTAGCAGTATGTGACCTGATCGTGCAGTGTTATAAGATTGTGCATTAGGATATCTGGATGCGCTCAACTATGTACAAACTACGAGAACTCGCCGTTGGCTTCGTCCGCATCGAGCCAACCCCTGCACATTTCGACGGCGCGATTCCTGCATGGTGTCAGTTGTAGCCGGTGTGGATCTGGAATCATTGAACTTACCACTTCTTAAACATTTTCGCGCCTTCCTCTTGGGTTACATTCGGCTCGAAGACCATGCGGTCCTTCTGGTTAATCTCCTTGAGCTCATCGAACTCCTTCCACACGTCAACTGCGAAGCCAGCCGCAATAGCGGCACCCAGCGCAGTGGTTTCGCGCATAGCGGGGCGGTCGACCGGGATACCGATAATGTTCGCTTGTGTCTGTGGAGAAAGAAAGTTTAGCGACGCGCTTGAGCCTCAATGTGATGTCATAGGAGCACTGACCTGCATGCAGAGGTTGCTGTTACTCATACCGCCGTCAACAGCCAGCATGTTAAGCTTATGCCCGGAGTCCAGCTCCATAGCATCAAGAATGGCCTTGGTCTGGAAGCAGGTAGCCTCGAGGGTCGCTCGCGCAATGTGACCTTGCTCTGTGAATTGTGTGATACCGAAGATTGTGCCCTTGGCATCGTCTATCCAGTAGGGTGCGAACAGACCCGAGAACGCTGTGACGAAGACACACCCACCGTTGTCTTCTACACTCGCAGCGAGGTCACTGATCTTGTGCGAATGTGTGATGAAGCCCATGTTGTTCATGAGGAACTTGACACCAGATCCAGCGACAGCTATACTTCCTTCGAGAGCGTACACAGGCTTGCGCTTGCCCCCGAAATCGTATGCAATTGTCGCAAGCAGACCGTGTTTCGAGATGACTGGCTTCTCGCCGACGTTGTACAGCAAGAAGCAACCGGTTCCGTAGGTGTTCTTTGCGGATCCAGGAGTGAACCCTTGTTGGCCGACCAACGCCGAAGACTGGTCACCGAGACAGCCGGCAATCGGTACACCCTTGAGAATACCTCTTGCGAGAGATCCAAAAGCGTCGGGTGAAGACGAAGGGACAATCTTGGGCAGGTTCAACTTGCTGCGATCAAGCTTAAAGAAGTCCAGAAGCTTATCGTCGTATTGTACGGTGTGCAGGTTCATGAACATCGTTCGGGAGGCGTTTGTGCAGTCTGTAACGTGAATGTCGCGCTCCTTCCCGCCATTCAAGTTGTATAGAATCCAGGTGTCGACGGTACCGAATGACAAGCGGCCCTCGTCGTAGGCCTTGCGAACTGCCTCAACATGGTCGATGAGCCAAACAAGCTTCACCGAGGAGGGGTATGTGGACAGCGGCAGTCCAGTAAGCTGGAGCAGCTCATCCGCTCCTTCTCTTTGCTTGAGCTCTCGCACTAAGCCTTTGGTTCTTGTGTCGGGCCATGCTATCGCGTTGTAGAGCGGCTCACCAGTGTTGGTGTCCCAAACGACAGTGGTTTCACGCTGGTTGGTAATTCCTATGGCTTTAATGTCTGAAATGTCGTAGTTCATGTCCTCGAAAATGCCAGTGGCTTTTTCTATGCATGTTTCAACAGTGCTGACGAGCTCGTAAGGATCGTGCTCGTGCCAGCCCGATTGTGGGTAATGCTGAGTAAACTCGATCTGATGTTGCGCAACCGGCTACAAGCAGGTCAGCCATGGCTGTTCATTCACATGTCAGAGCAAACTCACCTCGCCCATGCCATCGAAGATAATAAATCGCGTACTTGTGGTTCCCTGATCGATAGAACCAATGAACACCTTCTCGAGCTTCTCCTCGTCGAGGATCTGTTCTTGTGAATCATCTCCCACTTGCTCCTTGGGCTTCGGCTGCGGCTCCGGGGCCCTCTTCGCGGAGATCTCCTGAATGGCCATAGTTGATGTCGAAGTTTGGCGTTTGTGAATCACCGCTTTGTATTGCAGAGAGATATACCTAATTTCTCCGCGTGCAGTGGGGATTTTCCGGTATGCGCGTCGCGTGCAATTGGTGGTCAAAGATCCGAGGTGGTTGTGCCGTAAACGCGCAAAGACGAACGCCGTTCGCGCGAAAGAACACCGAACTATGGTGTGAAAATATTTAGGGGCTGGAGAGAAAATGATACAGGACAGTGCAAGAGGAAGGCAAAGAGATCATCGTACGGCGCGCAAAGTATTCGGAGTCAAATCGGCACGCGACAACAATAATGCGCGTGGGCTTATGACGATGAGGGGTTGGTGTAGGAGAAAGCGGGGGACCTTAGCTATGAGGGGAAACAATTCGTGGGAGCGGAACGTCAGGTGGGTGCTCGAAATCTCAGCCTCAAGCAAGCTAAACAGGGTAAGCCGTCCTTCGCGACTTCTCGTCTCTTCCAAGCATTCATCGTCGATTGTTGCGCGAGCCCACTGGGCCTAAACGTGCAGCTAGGCAATCCATCCGCGCGTCCTGATCATTGTGATATCAATACAGTGGGTCGATCAGCAGGCGCGCTCCACAACCAAAGTTAATGGCATTCATTACTGTATCAGATCGAAAAGAGCCTCATACCCCATGCCCGGGATATCGGTAACGGCAAACAGTAACCATAATCAGACGTGCGATTACCAGTCAAGGCTCAAGAGACGCCATAGAATATCCAATTACGCCTACGCTTGCACAACAAAAGTTCCGCCGAGACAAAAATCGGTCGTCACATGCGACCTATTCCCGCGCCCCCGAACACAATGGGTCCTGCCGATCCCAAGAACTCAATGCTTATCCCTGTTGTCGCTGGCCGCTGCATCCTTCTTGGCAGCAATTCTGGCCTCTTCCTCCTCTGCAAGCTGATCCTGAGCTCCCTCGCGCAGCGCCTGAATACGGTCGACAGCACCCGGCATCCTTCCGACCTTCGACGAGACCTCCCCGCGCCCAATTAGACTGATTACGATACTGGCGCCGACGATGAAGGTCAAAATGAAGCGGTACTCGCGGTCTGTGAAGTTCACTCAGTATTGCCTTGTGAGAACGATTAAACGCGGAAAGGAGAAACTTACACCACGGAGGGGTCCAGCCCTTGAGGGCGGCGCGAGTGTCAATGAAGTAGAGACCCACGAAACTCAAAAACTGCGTGATCAAAGCATACTCGATGGGCATGACAGTCGCACTCCAGCCAGCTATGGGAGCAAAGACACCGATTGCATAACGAGGGTAGCCGTGCACTCCGCCATACTTGGCCCACTCGAGGCCCCAGTGAATGGCACCCAAGAATGAGATGATCTGGAACCTGTCAGTACACGTAAGGATCCGGTTCTCAAATAAGACGTACACTGGCTCCGTAGCCAATCTGAATAGGCTCGAGGAGGTGAAGCAAGTGCGTTGCCGTGTGTTCTGAGAGAATGCTGCCTTGTCCGGCGACGGAGTGGTTGATCTCGTACGCGCATAGAACGGTCGCCAGCGAAGTACCGAGGTAAGGGATTGTACCTGCAAGTCCCATGTAGTAGGCCTCCTTAGGTACCTCCTTGAGGCTGAATGTCTCCTTGATAGTTTCCTGGGCACGTTAGCATGCTTGAGGATAGCTCTCAGCCGCCTGTCTTACGAGATCACTCTTCACGCCCGCCATCATGTCAATCTCTTTCTCTGGGGCCGGAGTCTGCTGTTCAGACAATATGGGATGGATCGAGCTTGTAGTGGATACAGTCTCTGGTGTAGGTACGATCTTTTCGTGTGCATATCGGTCTTCAGCCTTCTTTTGCTCCTCCGTAATGGTTCGGCGAGTGATCGCGGTCCTAATTGGCGTCATGCGGGCCATTTGCAATGTCTGTGGCCTCTTGCCCGCCAAAGATCCAAATTGTGTTGCCCATTGATGCGCAGGGGCCGCTCGCGGAGCTGGCGCGAACGGACGCGCAGCGGGCGCAGCAATCGACCTTGAGAGTCGCGAAGCACCGTTGCGAAGCATTGTGACAGGACCGGATATGCGATAGGATTCGAGGAAATGCTTAATGGATACTGAACGCTTGAGAGGGAAATGAAAAGGTCTGGTGCAGCCTCGGAGCTGCGATCATAGCAAGCTTGTCAACCAAGCTATCGAGCTGATATCCCCGCAAAGTGATGTCATGCACGTGTCAAGCTTCGGCAGGTACGGATGTTTACAAAGCTGATGCTGAATGTCGTCTCTTCAAGTTTATTGAATGTGGATCTCTAACGGGTGACGTTTCTGCCCGTCCATCTTCTTGAACGACAGTCATCGCAAGTTTCCTGCACTGACCATAAGTTCAACGAGACGCGTTCAGACGTCGTACTTCGTATGAAGCAAACATCAGCATAGCTTGCGCACGGACGTCTACCCAACACTCCATCTTCCCATATTCTGGAATGCGCAAAGCATATTGGTAGGAGGGCACATTTACTCGATGGAGAACAAATCGGCATGAGAGCTTGCATCAGGATGGCTCTCATGACCAATGAGTGCGTTTGAGTGCAGCGGTAGCGCAAATCTTGTCGGACCACTCTTCGATCTAGATTGCTCTTGTCAGCGATTGATATTGATATTGAACATCGTGGGTGTGAGATAAAATGATGATCTGATGATAGATCTGGCAGCTGGGCGCCATTCATGGTGTGAGACTTTGTCGTTGTCTCGAGGGTATTTTTTGAACATGTTGGTAATGTGGCTAAACGTGCGAAATGTCAAGCTACGTGATTATGCGAACCAAGCAGCATCTCCAAACACTTTACGCACATAGAGCAGTATCAGCTGACATAAGCTTCCTGTTGAGGTCATCGCATGTGCTCTTTTGTCAACAAGCCAATGCAGCGTCCACCTGCCCGAAAAAAGAAACCACCTGACCAGCACCTTGCGATGGCGACAAGCGAGAATGTCTCGAGTTGTAGAAGAGACCAGGTCTCTAACTTCAAATTTCCAGTTCTTTCACCCATCTTGAGCGTTGTTGAAGCCATATGTGGTTTCTTGAGCAACACAGTAGGACGCATCATGTAAAAAGAAGCGCTCTGTACACCAAGAATCCGTTCTCTGACGACTCCATTCGATTAAATAGCTCGTAAGTGGACCTGCAGGATTTCAGAGGAGCCATATACTGCGCCTTACCAGCTCTGAGCAGCCACTTGACAAGAGGCCAGTTGAAGAGGGCTAGCCAGACTCAGGCGTCTGATTAGTTCTCAATGCCTAGGGATGGAGCCTTTCTGGCGCTGTTTGACACCTCATTGGCTTTTATTCAAAAACTCGTATCATTCTAATACGAAATAGCTACTCGGGACTGGCAGAGCGCAGTGAGCATATCAACTTAGTCCAAGTCCTCATAACCTTTGGCTTCTAATGCAGGCCTACCAGGCAGGACATTTGTCTCCAAGTCCTTATTGTCATCTGGTGGAAAGTGTGCATGTTCTTATTTAACAACATAGCAAATCATCTAGAGTAGTAAAATTAGGACATACAGGGCTCCAACGCAGCAGTCGCTGTACACAACTCATGTGTATGAGCTATCATATGCTACTTTGGCATCTGCAAGCCGTTGCACATACTCCAAACTTGGGGCCTAAATCTCTCAAAAGCTAAATCGATCAATCGGTCATTACAACAATAAAGATCGATACATGAAACCCCTGTGGTAGGGCTGTTTTGGTTGCTTGCGTTTCGAGTAACGACTTTTTGACTGCAAACAGTGACTGCGACCAGATTGGGTGGCGGTGCATTGTTAGACAACAAGGCACAACGCGTTGTAGAAACATCGCGAGGCTTACCGACTTGTATCAACAGGGTGGTGTTATTCGGGGGATCGTGCGGGTCACCTCGACAGCCTTCTCGAAGCTGCTTGATGTTGCCGTCTTCATCGAACATCTGTCAAAGATTTGGTGAGGTGGCGACAGTGGACTGTGGGGCTGGTTCTCTCGCTAGCGTTGCAAGCCATGCATGGTGGGGTAACCTTCGTCATAGCAACCGCAGAGCATCCGCCGAAGCACGGCAGCGGAAAGAATGCTCACGAAGCTTCAACAGGGCACAATTGCGGCGCAAGAGCCTGGGAACGCTTTTAGTGACAAGGAACTGAGGCCAAGGGTGTCCAGTAGCAATCAGGCAGCGTTTCAGAGTGGGTCGCAATGAGCGCGCGCCAACCAGAAAGTTCCGTGAGGTTCTTGTTCTGCGAGATTCCACGCGCTTCCTTACAAAAATCTGTCTCGCCCACCGCTTTTAAAAGCCCACCCCGCCGTTACTCTTCATCATTCTCAGACCATCAAACCTTCACCACTACAAAGCCTCACTATAATCAAGTCACCGACTTGTGAGCACCTATCAGCGTTTCCTTTTTGATACCCCATACTACACACAACCGCAATCATGTCTGCTATCGGTATTGATCTCGGCACCACATACTCATGCGTGGGCATCTTCAGAGATGATCGCATTGAGATCATTGCCAACGATCAGGGCAACAGAACGACTCCATCCTTCGTCGCTTTCACCGATTCCGAAAGGTTAATTGGTGACTCCGCAAAGAACCAGGTCGCCATGAACCCTATCAACACCGTCTTCGACGCCAAACGTCTTATCGGCCGCAAGTTCGCCGATGCTGAGGTCCAGGCCGATATGAAGCACTTCCCCTTCAAGGTTATCGACAAGGCTGGCAAGCCCGTCATCCAGGTCGAGTTCAAGGGCGAGGAGAAGACCTTCACACCTGAGGAGATCTCCTCCATGGTCCTCGTCAAGATGAGGGAGACTGCTGAGTCCTACCTCGGTGGCACCGTCAACAACGCCGTTGTCACAGTTCCCGCCTACTTCAACGACTCTCAACGTCAGGCCACCAAGGATGCTGGTCTCATTGCCGGTCTCAACGTCCTCCGTATCATCAACGAGCCCACAGCTGCTGCCATTGCCTACGGTCTCGACAAGAAGACCGAGGGTGAGCGCAACGTCCTCATCTTCGATCTTGGTGGTGGTACATTCGATGTATCCCTCTTGACCATCGAAGAGGGTATCTTCGAGGTCAAGTCCACAGCTGGAGACACCCACTTGGGTGGTGAGGACTTCGACAACCGCCTTGTCAACCACTTCACCAGTGAGTTCAAGCGAAAACATAAGAAGGACCTCACTTCCAACGCTCGCGCCCTCCGACGCCTTCGTACCGCTTGCGAGCGGGCCAAGCGCACCCTGTCTTCGTCTGCCCAGACCTCCATCGAGATCGACTCTTTGTACGAGGGTATCGACTTCTACACCTCCATCACCCGTGCTCGTTTCGAGGAGCTCTGCCAGGATCTCTTCCGCTCCACCATGGAGCCCGTCGAGCGTGTCCTCCGTGACGCCAAGATCGACAAGTCCTCTGTCCACGAGATCGTCCTTGTCGGTGGATCCACCCGTATCCCCAAGGTCCAGAAGATGGTCTCCGACTTCTTCAACGGCAAGGAGCCCAACAAGTCCATCAACCCTGATGAGGCTGTTGCCTACGGTGCTGCCGTCCAGGCTGCTATCCTGTCTGGTGACACATCTTCCAAGTCCACCAACGAGATCCTCCTGCTCGACGTCGCGCCGTTGTCTCTCGGTATTGAGACCGCTGGTGGTGTCATGACTGCCCTCATCAAGCGCAACACCACCATCCCCACGAAGAAGTCCGAGGTCTTCTCCACCTTCTCCGACAACCAGCCTGGTGTGCTCATTCAGGTCTACGAGGGTGAGCGTGCCCGCACAAAGGACAACAACCTGCTCGGCAAGTTCGAGCTCACTGGTATCCCACCTGCGCCCCGTGGTGTTCCTCAGATCGAGGTCACCTTCGATGTTGATGCCAACGGTATCATGAACGTCTCCGCTCTCGAGAAGGGTACCGGAAAGACCAACAAGATTGTCATCACCAACGACAAGGGCCGTCTCTCCAAGGAGGAGATCGAGCGTATGCTTGCTGAGGCCGAGAAGTACAAGGCTGAGGATGAGGCTGAGGCTTCCCGCATCTCCGCCAAGAACGCTCTCGAGTCCTACGCCTACTCTCTCCGCAACACTCTCTCCGACTCCAAGGTCGATGAGAAGCTCGACGCTGGTGACAAGGAGAAGCTCAAGGCTGAGATTGACAAGACCGTCACCTGGTTGGACGACAACCAGACTGCCACCAAGGAGGAGTACGAGTCTCAGCAGAAGGAGCTTGAGGCTGTTGCCAACCCCATCATGATGAAGTTCTACGGAGCTGGCGGTGAGGGTGGCATGCCCGGCGGTATGCCCGGCGGTGCTCCCGGCGGTGCCGCTCCCGGTGCTGGCGGCGATGACGGCCCTACCGTCGAGGAGGTCGACTAAGCGGATCGCTCCCTTGAGTCGTCTTCTTTGTCTTTCTTCTTTCGAGCATAGACTTCTTCCTTTGGGCGGTCTTCGGAGTTCATGGCCATAAAGGCCCTTTCACGGTTTCTTTGCATCAGACGAGTTACGATAATGACTGGAAAAGTTTGGTGGAACGTATGTGAGGATATCCCGAGTAGAATCCACTTAATAACTTCAAATTGTCCCCTTGCCTGTGATGCTTGCTCCCCTACTGTGACATGTTGCAGTCATCTTAGTAAAGCACTATGTTATCTTCACACATTCCGACTCGTATACTATGTATTCATTCATTCAAGTATCAGCAAGCGCTACGCCCAAAGGCACGTACGTTCAGCCTCAGCCGTTTATGCCGTCTATATCGATCGTTGATCATGCACCATCTGTGCTTTCATACACCCGTTTTCATACCTATAATACAATTCTCCCACATATATCATACACATCCCCAGCCAGCCCATCTTAGTCCTTCCCTGCCAGCGCGAATGGGCTCTTCACCTCCTCTCCCAGCGCTCTCCTTGTCCACACATCCTCACTATTCGGCCGCCCCTTGATGGCACTTTCCTTCTGTGCGTACCGCTCCTGGATCAACCTCTCCTTGACCTCAGGCCCACTGTAGCTGTTCTTCGTGCGCATGCAGAACCAGAAGTCGTTCCAGTGGTCGCTGCACGACCGCAGCTGCCCATACCGGTAGATGTCGTTGAAGTGGCCCCCCAGGGAGGAGCAGTAGAATGCGCTGTCGAAGGCGGCGCGGCAGGACATGGATCGTGGGAGTGTAGAGTCGAACTCTGGTTCAGACGGAGAGGGGGATGAAGTAGACGTGGATGTGGAAGTGGGGGTGCTAAGAGCAGGCGGTGCGAGGTGTGGGTGGGCGGCGTAGAAGTCGGGGTCGTGTGGTGCGGTGTCGACACTGGGGTGTGCGGCGGTCGAGGTTGCGGTGGTCGCTGCAGCTGGCGCTGATGTGCTGTATTGCGATTGTGCTGTGGGCAGGGCTTGGCCTGTTGCTGGCAGGAGTTGCACTTGTTGTTCGGTCGCAGGTGCCATTACAGGCTTTGGCGCGTCTGGCGTTGAGCTTGAGAAGGGCCACATGGTTGGCGGGTATGTGGGTGTGTGGATATGTGGGTGGAGAGGATGGCGTTATGGACTGAAGGCTGGAGGACCCTAAGGAGAAGCGGAAAGCCCAGGAAGGAACGTTCAATTGGACTAAACGTGAATTTGCTGTACGACAGCTCGTAATAGATGCATGTGTGAACTTTGGCAGACAGGCGCACTTGACAAGCGCTTTGACTTGCTTGGGAGAAAACGCGACTTGTGGTCAAAACACACAGCGAATCACAATCAATCCCAGCCGCTCGACACCCTCATGTGACGCGGGATGGACTTTAGCAGCCCAGTACGTCATGCACTGCGGGCTGCAACTGCCTTGCAGCGATCGCTGGACTCGACCTGGCTGTCTTGTACGCGTGGTTCCAGACAGTCGCCCTGTCTCATCAACGGATTGCTGCTTGCGAGCGTCGTTTCTATTTCGTCACCCTCCTTGCGATATCTGCTTGTCTCCTCGGGATTGCCAGTGCTCGACACGTCCCAGCTCGACAGCGGTCTCTGCACGCACCCCACTTTGTTTACACGGTGTACGATACCCAATCTTGCAGTGAATTTGCATCGCCCGCGTAATCTCCATGACTTCACGAAGTCTCACGACGTAACGAACGACCTTCTCTCGACCCCGCACATCTCCCATCTACTCTTGTCTCAACGCCCCGACCCGGTTAACGGTCGCCTACCGCCGCCATGCTTGAGGGTCTCGTCTCCAACCTGCTGAATCGGTTCTTGGGCATGTATGTCCAGAACTTCGATCCCAAGCAGCTCAACGTTGGCATTTGGTCTGGTGACGTCAAGCTGAGAGATCTCGAGCTCCGTCGTGAAGCTCTTGATCAGCTGCGACTGCCACTAAATGTCGTCGAGGGCCACCTGGGCTCACTCACACTGTCAATCCCGTGGTCCAATCTTCGCGGGAAGCCTTTGAAGGTGCAGATCGAAGATGTCTTCCTGCTGGCAGCACCTAAGGAGGATGCAGACTACGACGCAGAAGAAGAGGATCGAAGAGCGCACGCTGTCAAGATGGAGAAGTTGGACAGCGCAGAACTACTAAAGGAGCGCAACACAGAAGGCATGAGTGCTGAAGAACAGCAGAAGAATCAGAGCTTCACAGCAAGCATGGTAACTGCTATCGTCGATAATGTTCAGGTCACGATCAAGAACATCCACATTCGATACGAAGACTCGATATCAGATCCAGGACACCCCTTCGCCCTGGGCCTCACCCTCGCCGACTTCAGCGCAGTCAGCACCGACGAAAATTGGAAACCCACCTTCATCCAGGGTAACGCTGCCTCGACACACAAGCTTGCAACATTGGGCTCGCTGGCTGTATACTGGGACACAGACGCGAAGCTTCTTGGGACAGGGAAAGGCAGCGACAGCAGAGATGAACAGCACATCGAGCACTCTGAATTCATCGAGACTTTGCGCGACATGATCGCAAGAGGTGACAATCCCGAGCTCGGGGATCACCAATTTATCTTGAAGCCCATCAGCGGTCGTGCAGGACTCGAAATGGACAAGACTGGCAAGCCCGATGTACCGAAGATGAAGGCACGCCTGCTCTTTGACGAGCTGGGTTTCATCATCGACGAAGACCAGTACCGTGACGCGTTGATGTTGGTCGACCTTTTTCACTACTTCATCAGACATCAAGAGTACAAGAAGTTCCAGCCCAAGTCATCACCAAAGGAGGATCCTGCTGGTTGGTTGAAATTTGCTGGGCAGGCTGTTCTCGACAAGATCCACGACCGCAACAAGAGGTGGAGCTGGGCGTACTTCAAAGAGCGACGAGACGACCGCCTGCGCTACATCGAGCTGTTCAAGAAAAAGAAGAAGGAAGAGAAACTCATAGCAGCTGATGCTGAAGAGCTCGAGAAGTTAGAAAGGAAGTTGACATACGAAGACCTTCGCTTCTGGCGGTCTCTGGCTCGCAATCAGTTACGCAAGGAAAACGTCGGTGTCAAGAAGGCACCACAGAAGCAGGGTTGGGGCTCCTGGATAGGATGGGGCGCCAAGCAGGAACAGCACACAGATGACAACACCCAGATGACAGAAGAACAACGTAAGGAGCTCTATGAGGCGATCGATTGGGACGAGAAAAAGGCTATTGCCGAGTCAGTTGATATGCCTCGCGAGTACGTCAAAATGGAGGTCAACATGAGCCTTCGAACAGGCAGCTTTACGCTCAAGCGCGATCCACACGGCAAATCAAACGAGATCCTTCGCCTGCTCTTCGACGGGTTCAGCACCCAGTTCCTACAGCGCACAGACTCGATGTTCGTTAAACTTGCACTCGAAGGCATGCGCTTGTACGACGGCACAACAGAAGGCAGTCTTTTCCCTCAGGTCATCACCATCAAGGATGCGCCTCCGGTCCCTGACGACAAGCGCATCGAAGAGCTCGATGATGATGAGAATGAGAAGAAGGATGACGACGAAGACGAGGAGGAGGACAAGGAAGACCCTTTCTTCTTCCTCACTTTCGAGAACAATCCGCTCGATGACAGTGCAGACACTGCTCTCACCGTCAAGCTGAAGGGCATGGAGTTTGTGTACAACCCAATATTCGTGGTCGAGTCTGCGAAGTTCTTCAAACCTCCGGAGCGACACATGGAGTCTATCGGTGCGCTCATGGAGACCGCGGGAGCTACGGTCGATACCATCCGACAGCAGACTCGTGCTGGCTTGGAGTTCGCTCTCACAGAGCACAAGACCATCAATGCACAGCTCGACCTACAAGCACCCCTCATTATCATTCCAGACTCTGTCACCAAAAAGTCGAGCAACTGCCTTATCCTCGACGCTGGTCACGCAAGCGTAACAAGCGAGCTGATCGACAAGGACACCCTACGCGACATCCAGTCGAAGCAACAGCAGCAGTACACCGAAGAAGATTTCAGGCATCTGGAAAATCTTATGTACGATAAATTCACACTCAAGCTGCAATCCACGCAAGTACTCATTGGACCCTCGATCGAGGAGACAAAAGCGCAGCTCGAGGAAAACGCGACATCGAAGAACTTCCACATTGTCGACAAGATCAACATGGATTTCAAGGTCGAGCTATGTATCGTTCCTAAAGCATCTGATCTGACCAAGTTCCGGGTGTCAGGAAATCTTCCAGTGCTTCATGCATCAATCTCTGATGCCAAGTACAAGAATTTGATGAAGCTCATCGATGTTGCAATTCCTAAGTTCGGCGATGACAGCGCCACAAGCAAACAGGTCACGGAAGGCACAAAAGGTCCGTCGAACCTTCAGCCAAACAGTGATGCAAAGGCAACAGGCAAGGATGCTCTTGGAAGGCCGCGATCCAAATCCTTCCAATTCGCTGCCCAGGAGCACGAGCTCGTTATGGAAGATGACCACGACCACGACTCCAGCGAGAAATTCGATGACGCACCTGAAGATCCAAATAAGAACACTCATGTGCACCAGCGCAACTTTGAATTCAAATTCACGGTCGACAAATTGCAGGGCTCGCTATACAGGACGGATCAGGAAGGCCGCAAGCCAGACCAACTGCTTGTGGAGCTCATTGCAGAACACTTTGATCTTGATTTCTATCAGGAGCCATGTGAAATGGGCGCACACGTTCGCCTGAGGAGCTTGGCCGTCGAAGACCACGTTGAGGAAACCCCATCGCCCGAATTCCGCAACATTATCTCTTCGGAAGATGACTCTGCAGATGAACAGAAGGATCTTTTCACGCTGAAGTTCACTAAAGTCAACAAGGAGTCACCGGAATTTCAGTCAAAGTGGGAGGGGATCTCAACGAACCTCGATGTCGCTGTGTCGACTATCAACCTCATTGTCACGAGAAAGACCTTGCTAACCCTTCTTGACTTTGTACTCATCACCTTCACAAACCCCGATCAGCCGCAGAACCAGCAAGCTCAAATCCCCGCAAAGACTGACGAGCAACAAGTAGCCAAACAAACGGATGCTGAGCCAGATAAGATACGTATTCGCGCTGAACTAAAGCGTATCGCAGTTGTCCTGAACAACGATGGTATTCGCCTGGCAACCCTCAGTCTGAATTCAGGTGATGTCGGTATCATGCTCAACAGCGGCACGATGCGCATTGGTGGACGATTGGGCAATCTCTCGCTCATCGATGATGTTAATCAAGGTGTTCCGGAAACATCTTCACTACGTCAGCTGGTCACTATCGAAGGCCAGAACCTCGCCGACTTCAGCTACGAGACCTTTGACTCCAATTCGGAAAGCTACCCAGGGTACGACATGTCTGTGGCTCTTAAAACCGGCTCCATCAAGATCAACTTTCTCACTGAGCCCTTCCGAAAGATCATGGAGTTCGCCGTCAAATTTGGCAAGATGCAAGCCATTTTCAATGCAGCACGTCAAGCGGCGGCAAACCAAGCCACTCAGATCCAACAGAACCCAGCCAAGTTCCACTACGATATCACCATCAGCACACCGATCGTTGTTTTCCCCAGAATGGTGATCTCGGACAAGCCCGAGCGCGACACGTTGACTGCAAATCTTGGCGAAATCTATGCTAAGAATGAGTTCACGCCATTGGACGATTCGGAGAATGCAGACGTTGCCAACAAGATCTCTGCCGGCATCAGGAATATCAAGCTCACTTCTAATCTTCACTACGAGGATGACCGCGCTGAAGCGCTTGAGCTGATCGACAAGGTTGACCTTGAGTTCAATATCACCATGGTTGAGCATAAAGCTGGTCAAAACCGCCCGGATACGGAGATTGACGGTTCCATGTCCGACATCAACCTGCGCCTCACACCAGAGCAAATGAAGTTTGCCTTGGAGCTATCTCGTACCATTCCTCAGGCGTTCGCGACAGAGCCTGATGCTATCGACGAAGAAGTTAAGGAAGAAGTGCCTGTAGCTAATACGGAACCGGTGCGACAACTCACCGAAACAGAGTCAGACGGCGAATCTTCGAAGGACGTGGTGTCCTCGCAGGGACCTGAGCTGTCGACAGATGCCGATAAGTGGACCAAGCTGGACTTCGTGTTTAAGGTTGGCGCCATCGCTCTGGAACTGATCAGGTCGAAGGAAGGAGAGCCGATTAATGATGTCGAAGCCGCCAGTCTGTCAAAGTTCTCGCTCAACGACACCGACGTCAAGGTTCGCATGATTAGCGACGGAGCTATGGAGGCAGAACTCGTAGTTCAGTCTTTTTCCATCCGTGATAGCCGCCAGATGGGAACGAATAAGTTCCGCAAGATTATGTCCTTGATCAACAACGATGTAAAGCAGCAGTTCATGGCTAGCGTTTCCATCTCCGGTGGTAAAGAGCGCAACATGATTGCTCTTCTCACAATCGACAGCCCGAGGATCATTCTTGCTCTGGACTACCTGTTCGCTCTGCAAGCTTTCATCAATGCCGGTCTTGCTACGGATGAGCCTTTGACAATTGAGGAGGAGACTGCGGACGAGGACACCGACAGTGATGACGAGGTTGTGTCGCAAGATGCATCTAGAGCTCTCCAGAAGCCCGATGCCCCTGTCGAGTCAGCAGAGGATGGCATGAGCATGTCTTTCCGCGTGAACTTGGTAGATGCGCAGGTTGTGCTTATCGCCAATCCGGCGATCGCCAACTCTGAAGCCATTGTATTGGGCACAAAACAAGTCCTGGTGTCGAAGCAGCAGGCCATGACCTTGCAAGTCGACAAAATTGGCATGTTTCTGTGTCGCATGGACCGCTTCGAAACGAACCGACTGCGCATTCTGGACGACTTCAGCATTCAGACAGCGTTGGACATGCGGAATCAGAATTCCAAATCATCGTTGATCAGCATCAATGTCGACATAGAGCCACTTGTCCTGCGCTTGTCGCTTCGCGATATCCTACTGGCTATGCAGATTGCCAATCGTGCAACTGCCATGCAGGCAGGTGATGATAAGAAGATGCCCGACGAGAGCGCGAAACAACTCAAGCCTGGCACGCCGTCGAAGAAGACGAAGTCGGCGGCACCGGCCAGTACTACGAGACCTCGGGCTAAATCTATCGCAAAGACGAAGCGTTCGAGTCAGCAGGAAGCGCAGTTGCAGCAGTCGCAACCTGGCTCAGCTGTCCTCAAGCGCGAAGAGATGCATATCAACCTCGAAGGCCTTCGCGTGGTTCTCATTGGTGACGTGCATGAGATGCCGATGCTCGACTGGCGAGTAAAGAAGTTTGGTGTCGATGTCCGCGACTGGTCGGGTGCAATGGTTGCCGACACCTCATTGGAGACTCTCATCAACGTCTATAACTTCTCGAAGTCGGCCTGGGAGCCACTGATCGAACCTTGGAGCATTGGTTTCCATATGGCGAAGGATCTAAACCCCGATCGTTTGTCTGTGGAACTGTACTCTCGCAAATCAATGGAACTCACAGTCACGGCGGCCACAATTGCATTGGGATCCAAGTCATTTGACTTCCTGACGGCCGAAGAGGACATTTTGTCCAAGCCTCGCGCGAGCGATGCCCCATACCGCATTCGCAACTACACCGGCTTTAGTCTTGACGTCTGGGCAGAAGGTAAAGAGCAAGAAGGTTACGCGGCAAAGCTCGATGATGGCGAAGAGCAGCCGTGGCGGTTCGAAGATCCCATGTCCACTCGCGAAACGCTATCGACAGATGGCGCGACTGGTATGCTCGGCATCAGACTCCAGGGCAGTGGATTCGACACACTTTCTCGCATCCCCGTACATCGAGAAGGTGAGTCGCTGTACAATTTGAGACCCAAGCAGGACAAGGTTCAGCATCGCATCCTCGTGGAGGTCAAGCTCGGTGCGGACAATATCAAGAACATCACGTTCAGATCCCCGCTGTTAGTTGAGAACAACACCCAAATTCCCATCGAGATTGGCATGTTCAGCCCGGAGGAGGGTCACCTTCTGAAGATTGACAAGATCGCACCTGGCGATGCACGACCCGCGCCTATTGGGTCAGCCTACATGCACTCTATCGTCATCCGTCCAGACCAAGGCTTTGGCTACAACTGGTCCAACGAGCGTCTTTTCTGGAAGGATTTGTTGAAACGTCCCACAAGGACGATAACCTGCCGCGGCGAGCAAGACGAGCAGGCACCGCCGTTCTATTTCCAGATGCATGCGGCCTATGATACGAAGGATCCGTTGACTGGCACGTATCCTTACATGCGTCTGCGCCTGCAAGCACCCGTCGAGGTGCACAACTTGTTGCCGTACGACTTCAAGTACAGGATCTACGACAGCAGCACGAAGAAGGACTGGACCAACTTCTTGCGAAAGGGCGGAATCAGCCCTGTCCACGTTGTGGAGCTGTCTCATCTCTTGCTTATCAGCGTGGAGATGCAAGAGGGGCCATACAAGCCCAGCAAATTCGGCATCATCAACTCCACTGACCGGGAAAGCTTCAGAAGGGAGAAGGTGCTTGAAGTTAAGAGCGATAACGACACAACGTTGCACCTCAACATGCATTTCTAGTAAGTTAGGAGCACACTACGAGTAAGGCCAGACTGACACGTTCTCTAGCAACTACCCCAACGGTGGAGGTGCCTTCAAGGTTGCAATCTTCAGTCCTTACATTGTCCTGAACCGCACTGGGATCAAATTGGATCTCAAGTCACAGCAACAGCAATTCCTTGGTGGCGGCCGATCTTCGGGTGCACAGGGGACCTTTAGTGACGATCAAACTGATGCTGGGAAAGCTCTGCCCTTTATGTTCTCGTATCCTTCTGAGAACAAGAAGAATCGTGCTCTCATCAAGGTCGGTGACTCAACGTGGAGTAAGCCACAGAGTTTCGATGCCATTGGAAGCACATACGCTGTTTCGATACCAGCAAGCAACTCGAGATCAGACATGCATCTCGGTGTGTCTGTTGCTGAGGGTGAAGGCAAGTACAATCTAACAAAGGTCATCTCCGTCGCGCCGCGCTTTATTGTCAAGAACAGAATCAACGAAGAGATTCTGATTCGCGAGCCGGGACAGTCCGACTGGATGACACTGAAGGCTGGAGAGCTACTGCCCCTTCGATGGCTCAGACAAGGCGGGTCGCCGCAGTTATCGCTCTGCTACCCAGGAGTCAACAATCAGTGGTCTTCTCCCTTCAACATATCGAACGTCGGCAATGTGCACGTCAAGTTGTCGAAGACAGGTCAGCGCCAGAAGCTGATGCGTATCGATGTCCTAATGGAGCAAGCCACGATTTTCGTACATCTCAGTGTCGAGACGAAGCACTGGCCGTTCTCGTTTAAGAACATGAGCGACCAAGAGTTCTTGTACTGGCAACAGAACCCCAATCTTGAAGAAGATGAGGACGATCGTGGCTCCGGATTCAGGCCAATCAGATACCGTCTTCCACCGAGAAGTATTATGCCATACGCTTGGGACTTCCCTGCAGCGAAGAACAAGGAGATTGTCATCAGTGCCAATGGCCGGGAACGACACATCAGGCTTGCAGAAATCGGACCCCTCATTCCATTCAAGATCCCGCCTGGCCAACAAGGTGGCGGTATGAAGGTTATAGATCTGAACGTTGTCGCTCAAGGTCCTACTCAGACACTTGAAATCTCCAACTACAAGCCATCAAAGAGCTTGTACAAACAGAAGTCCGTTACTTCGTCTTCAACGACTACCGGCTTCGAGGTGAAGGATCAAGACACTGACGTCACGTTCAAGGCGCAGTTGCGACTTGCTGGTATTGGCATCTCTTTGGTCAATCGCCACTTGCGCGAGCTTGTCTACGTCACCCTGCGTGACCTCGAGTTGAAGTATTCGGACTCGGCGCTTTATCAAATGGTCAATGTCCAGGTCAAATGGATCCAAATCGACAACCAGCTGTACGGTGGCATCTTCCCCATCATCTTCTATCCCAGTGTGGTTCCGAAAACCGGCAAAGAGATGGAAGCACATCCCATCTTCCAAACGAGCATCACTAAGGTCAAAGATGACTCGTATGGTGTACTGTACATTAAGTACTTCAGCTTCCTGCTGCAGCAGATGACTCTTGAGATTGACGAAGATTTTATCTTCGCGTTGATCGACTTTGCTAAGATCCCTGGCGCCTCATGGTCCGAGGAAGCTGAAGGCAAGCTCTGGGATGACTCACTTGATATTCCAGAGCCCAAGCAGGAGCAGTCTGGCCAAGACGTATACTTCGAGCTGCTTCACCTGCAGCCTATGCAGATCGATTTGTCTTTTGTCCGCACCGAGCGTATCAACGCCGAAGATACTATGTCATCCTCGAACCCGTTCATGTTTGCGGTCAACGTTCTCACTATGTCGATTGGCAATGTCAACGATGCGCCGGTCCGATACAATTCGCTCATCCTAGAAAACGCTCGTATCTCGACGTCAGCACTCATCAACAACATCAAGAACCATTACGTGCAAGAGTCGCTGAGACAGGTTCACGTCATTATTGGCTCAGCGGACTTCCTCGGTAATCCGGTCGGCCTCTTCACCAACATTAGCTCTGGTGTTGCCGACATTTTCTACGAGCCATACCAGGGTCTTGTCAAGTCTGATCGCCCTGAGGACCTCGGTATTGGTATCGCGAAGGGTGCTTCGAGCTTCGTCAAGAAGTCTGTCTTCGGCTTTTCTGACAGTATGGCCAAGTTTACGGGCAGTATGTCAAAGGGTCTCTCAGCTGCAACACTCGACAAAGAGTTCCAGGATCAGCGCCGTAACACACGGTCTCGTAACAGGCCCAAGCACGCCCTCTATGGAATCACGGCCGGCGGTAATGCTTTCGCTAACAGTCTTGCCTCCGGTCTCGGTGGTCTTGCGCGTCACCCCATTCAAGGTGCCGAAAAGGAAGGCGCCCTTGGTTTCGTCAAAGGTGTTGGCAAGGGCCTTCTTGGTGTCCCAACTAAGGCCGCAATCGGTGCTTTCGATCTCGCTTCCAACATGGCTGAAGGTGTGCGCAACACCACCACCGTCTTCGACCAAGAAGGCCTCGACCGCGTGCGCCTAACACGATTCATCGGTACCGACGGCATCGTACGCCCGTACTCACAGCGTGAAGCTCTTGGCCAGTTCTGGCTCAAAACGCTCGACAACGGGAAATACTTCAATGAAGACTACATCGCGCACTTGGAGCTCCAGAACAAAGATGTTCTCATCGTGCTCACATACAATGCCATCATGATGGTCCGCGCGAAGAAGCTGCAAACAGAATGGGATGTGCCCCTCAAGGATGTGCAAACTATCAGCAAGGAGAGGACGGGACTGAGTATCACGCTCAAGGGTGGCACAAATGGGCCATTCATTCCTGTTGGTGATGAGGGGAGTAGGAATTGGTTTTATAGGCAGGTTGCGATCGGGGTCAATGCGTACAATGACCGGTGGAACGCCAAGGGTTGAAGGGGATAGAGTCAAGGGCAGAGCAAAGGAGGTGTTTCTTGATTATTGCATAGCGATGGCTTTGTTTCTGATTATATTTGTACACAGTCACACACTTAATGAGCACATAACTTTGTCTTTAAACCCCCGTTCCTGATATAAAGTTCGCTGATGACACAGTGCACTTCACTCGAAGATTATGGCATGTGTGATGAAGGTGGAGGATAGACGCGACGGAACGTGGGCGGAAAACTCTTCGTGAGCTTGTATTTCAGTCCGTGATCTGAGCGGCCTCACTGAGCAACAAATCGCTGGGCAGATCGAAACGTCGCTTCGGTATCAGAACCTGCTTTCAAAGGCTACAACTAGGTGTACATGTGACCAAAAAGGGCTTCGAAATCAGGACAAGGTGTGAGTGTTTCGCATCTCATTGGTCGACGTTGGGTCGAGACGGCAGGCACCCCAAGTGGTTGGGGTGAAAGTAAGTGCTTCCCTGCAGGCCAGCCTTGGCTTCCCACACGTTCTCGTCGTTTATGATAATCCTTTCATTCCCCCAATACCCACTAGACTACCGCAGCTTTCTCTCACACTACAAAGGCGACACAAAATGGCAGAAGATACGTTCAACGCGCTTGCTGCACGGCTGGCATCGCTAGGTATCGACATCGAGATCGCGCTCGAACTATTCTCGGTAAGTAATCAATCCCCATCCCTGAGCACACACACTTACCTTCAAGAAGACAGTCGTAGAGACATGCGAGCAAGTAGCAGAATACAGTCGCAAAGACTATCAGGGGCTACAGGCGGAACATCATGCGCTGCGACAGGAGCTCGACGATCTGAAGGCTTCTCAGGCCGAGCGACGCAACGACACCACGTCCAATCCGTATTTAATGGTGATTGTCGATGGTCACAGCCACAAAGTGCGTCTCTACTACGATCATTTTGCCCTTGCTGACGTTAGGCTAGTTCCTTGAGCAATATCTACAGTCTGGCGCAAAGGGCGGCTTCGCGGCTGTCCAAGCGCTCAAAGAAGCCGTTCAGGGGTTCATCAACGTCCAGCTGCCGGCTTTGATCGGATGCCGGCTCATTGTCCGTGTCTTTGCGGACCTGGAAGGACTTTGCGAAGAGGAAACCCTGACGTTGCAGTTGATCACAGGCTTTGCGGCGGGATTCTCGAGCGAGAACTCCTTCGCTGATCTTGTAGATGTCAGCGACAGGAAGGTGGTCAGCCAGAAGATCAAGAGCAAGTCACATTGTGCTGGGTAGCTTGATTGGACACTAACTTTCTTCATAGATTTGTTGCAGGCGTGCATGAAAGATGCTCAGTGTCAGCATGTCCTTCTGGGTGCTCGGTACGCCTTTCACTCCACGAATGTCACCGAAGGACTGCAAAACCGAGTCAAGGTGTCATATCTGAAGCGCGATAACCTCGACGATGGTATTGGAAAGCTACGTGTCAAGTCTGTTGCTTTCCCCCAAGTGTTCAGAGCCTTCATACAAGGTGGGTCAGGAAAGACCCTCAACATCATTACTGCGAAAATTAAAGCAGCTGGGGCCTGCTGGGACTATCAAAGGGTTTGTTATGCAGCGAATCTGCATCTTCCGCGGTTTCCTAACACTTCCTGCAGGATGACTGCACCCGAGAAAAGTGCACCTACAAGCACATAAAGGTCTACGCGGAGACCGCACCGTCACCTGCCCCAAGGAGCACTTCCAACACGCTGAGAAGGACTTCATCAAGCCCAACAGACCTGCCAAAGTTCGCAGTTGATAACATGATCCCGGTCAACGCTGCCGGCCAGCGCCTCGATGTTTACATGTCTCCGCCCAGCAACGCTCAGTGGAGCACATACAAGGCGTACTGCAAGTCGAAGAAGCTTTGCAATGCGTTCCACCTGGAGGGAGCTTGTCAGACTCCGCAGGGTATAACCTGCGAGTTCCACCACGATCCTATCGACGAGGACTTACGCCAAGTCCTTAGGTTTGCTGCGAAACACCGTCCCTGTAACCACAACAACAATGGCTCTTGTCGGCAATTGAACTGCAAAAGGGGTCACATCTGTCAGAGAGTTGAGTGTTTGACTGTCGGCAAGAGAGCGAAGGGATGCATCTTTGCGAAGAATGTTCATGGCATCGACTACAGGATGCACATGTGGGTGCCACCAAGGGATATCTCTGAGGCTACTACTGTCAATGAGCTTGAAGCAGTTGATGCGGAACTCGAAGGTGGGCGTGACGGCGAAGGCGGCGGGGTCGGCGAAGGCGGCGAAGGTTATATGCCGGGTAATGGTAACATCGCTTATGACCTGATTGATCTTTCCGACTAGAGTCTATGGGAAGTGTCGGAAGCCATGGTTGAGACGCAAGATCTTTCCAGATCTTGAGGAAGTAGCAAAAATTGAACGGTTTCAGTGTATATAGAATTCAGAAAAGAGTAATGTGATGATTATGAGTTTCTGGTGACCTTGGTCGCTCACCATTTTGTAGTGATGAGTGCTTTGCTCTTCGTTTGCTGTTTGTGGGTACGCCGTGGAACACACTAGGGCACGATCATGTGGCAAGCTGTGAAAGCGCCTGCGCAGTGGGTCGCAGCTGACATAGTGGGAGATGAGACATGCTTGAACAATGTAACCATCTACGCCAGTGATTCTAGCATAGGTTGAAAGTCTTTGATGAGATGTGATCTGACTTCACACGTCAATAGAATATTGTGTGGAAATATGGCAAACCGAGTTTGGCCAATGATCCACTGAGCCTATGTATCTAACCCTACAAACGCCTACGGCAGGCACGACAAGATTGGCTTCAGCTTGTTGTAAATGATCTGCTGTTGAGCAGCGGCAACGGTGGTCTTATCGTTCGCGTCGCCAGGCGAGATAGAGACGTAGCAATCGTTAGCCCTGATAAGAGCAACATCTGCCTCCCATGGTAGCCTCGCTGACGTTCCACAGACGGCAATATCGGGGGCGCTTCCAATAAGACCGGTGTTGATACGGGTGAAGATGAACTTGAATTGATTGACATTGTTGCACTTAGTGCTCGACACAGCCGGGAAGTTGACGTTGAGCCAGGTGTTGTCAGGCAAATACGGCTTTCCGGACTTGATGATAGTGGATGTGACATTGAGAGCAAGGTCAGCATAGATCTTGCTGTACAATGGAGTAGGCTGGTTCCAGGCAGTCGGATCACCGCTCGAGCCAGAGAACGCGATAGCAGGGATCTTTGCGGTTTTAGCAGCATAGACAGCTGCTCCAACGGTGCCAGAGAAGGGGACTTGAACAGCGAGATTGCTGCCAACATTGGGTCCTGTGAGGGCGAGTTCCGGAGCAGCTCCGTTCCAGAGCTTAGGCGCAGTAGTCGAGATACCGGTCTTAATAGCAGTGACGGGATAGGAGTTAACGTAGTTCAGGCGGGGGTCAGTAGCGTTAGCACCTGTCGCAGGGCTTCCGCCAGGGCAAGATGAGAACTCGCAACCATCTGAGTCTACAGTCTTTGGCGCAGCATCAGAAGAGCCTGTTGATGTCAATACACTGACGTTCGGAAGCATGAGATATTGGAAATGCACCTGTGCCAGATTGGTTCTCGGCAGGGCCGCTCAATATGACTTGGTGACCAGCAGCATTCAGAGTGTTAAAGAAAGTCCTGATGTTGATCTCTGCCCAGCCATCATCATTGCCCTGAACAATTCGGATAGCTTGGGCAAGGGGCAACGCCGCAGCAATGAGCATGGAGCAACGCATCGTGGCGCAGATGAGTCGGGCGAGGAAGAGTTGGTAATAAATCAACAGTTGGGCATGGAGAAGCGAACTGCGTGCTTGCCTGCTTCAATCTGCTACGGGTACATACTGATGTTTATACCCACAGTACTGAAATGACCTTTCCAAATCTCGCTCCGCCCCCGCAAACATGCCAATTGGGTTTACCGCACAACAGAGATCGCACGACTAGCTAAACGTGCTGCACATTGTGATTTGATTGAGCGCAGGATAGATTGGAGTCGCGGCGAGAAGCGGGCTCATGGCTATGAATGGCTGTTGATGTCCGAAGTGAAGGGGTAGAGTGGTTGGGTTGGCCAATCACGCTTTGCCGGCGGCGACTTTTTGGGCAGGCACCTCCGACGCGCCTTCACACGTGCGCTTTCCATGCGTCCCGATTCTTCGAACAGACCTGCAATTTCACTGGACGCTGGCATGTGAGTATTGAGGCTGAATGTACCTGCATACATTCACCGCAAGTCATTCTTAAAGGCGGAGCTCCTGCCTTAGCTGTCATCGGACCGGTAACGGCCCGTCCCTCGTCTGGGTGATATGCCTGAAAAACCACTCACCCGTCTGTCTGAGCGGAGGTATATGTAATGCTATCGAATGCTGCTCAAGCTTGAGGCCCTCTCCTACACAGGAGTCCGGACATGTGAATGCTGCAGAGGCCGTTGCTTGTAGATGTCAACTCGTGACACAGGCGAAAGACTTCAGGAAACTCATGATCATAGTCCTTTTCCGACTACCCCAATTAGACCATGTGCGCTGGCTTCAGCGGTTGCTGATTATGTATATCGGCCGTTCCGCCATGCGCTTGGTAAGGTGGTAGGTAGTGACTATGCTGGAGCTCGACAGGTGTAGCGGCCTGCGAATAGTACGTGGTATCTTGTTGATACGACGAAGGCATATGATATTGCGGCGGGTATGCGGTAGGGACGGCGGGATTATATATGGCTGGATTGTGCGCTGCAGCATAGTGGCCTTGTTGGGTTTGCTTCTTTGCGCGGTGATAGCCGACCGCTGAGTAGATGAGGAGACCGAGGAACGAAAGGCTAAAGCTAGTCAGCGCTGTATCAATATTCTAATCATCGTGTGTGCTTACAAGACAAAGACGCTGAAACCGAAGCCAGCCGCGCTTGTGCCTCTTATGACAGTTACAAGATCCATGATCAAGACACCTCCAAAGAATCCAGTCTGGAAGCAATTCATGGTCAGGAATGTCCCGGGCTTCAGCGCATCGCGCATAAATAGTATGATGGCGAGAATGTCGATCAGCAGACAGATGACGATGAATGATAGGAATACCACAACGCTTCTGCTGATTGTGAGTACGTGCCTCAGCATTATCGAAAATAAACTTACGCAATGGCTGGCTTTGCAATTTCACCGAGGTCGTCAATTGCGCTCAGGGCGAGTGCATAGATTCCTATGAGGGACAGCATGATGCAGATGCGTACAACCCAAAAAGGAATGAGCACGCGCTTCTTCCATTGTCCAGGCTGGCTCGCCATCGTGAAAGGTGAGAAGTGGGCAAGTAAAGTGACAGCAGGACAAATCGATTAGCGATCGAAAGTGTACAAAGGAGCTTTGGATCTGAAATGTTAAGTATCAGATCATTGTGCAAGTGTCAGGCGTCCAAGGCTATGAAACACATTGGCGCCTGGCGTCTGGCGCCTGGCATCTTCATTTCCCAGATTAGCAGTCAGCGTGGCGCATTCTTCAAAGATCCTGATTCGCGCGTGCAACATGAGCCGAACAATAGATCGCGGTCCAAAGAAGGAACAGTGGTCAAACCTGGAGAAGGGCCGCGTTAAAGCACGCGCCAGACGCTGTGAACGGTGCGGAGAGCGATAGGATTACAAAATCAAAACTGCCAGCTGAAACATGTTGACCAGCAATTGAGAAAATCGCGGGCCGTTCCTCGCCAGGAGGTCTGAAGCGATGCAAAAAGGCATGCAAAAACTGAATGACCCGAAGGCGATTTGAACGCCTAACCTTCAGGAGACACCTTAACTGGAATCTGACGCGCTACCATTGCGCCATCGGGCCGGTAAACCGTGTCATTCGATTTGATTAGATTTGTTGAAAAGCTTTCGGTATATATCGTAGTTTCACCAAATCTATTCGTTGTGAACGGGCGCTAAGCGATGTGTTGTGAACAAGGGTCCTTTGCTCGCTGCTGCTGACGATCGAGATCTCTATATCTCGTATGTCACCACCCGACCTGCATATCGTCTCATGCTGATTTTCGTACGCTTTGCTCGTGGACATGCGTCTTATCATCGACCTCGTGACCAGCAGCATGGGGATGCGTTCAGCCAGCTGATGCATGTGGGGCCTGCCACGCGCCATAGCTCCCCGCGATAGCGATAAGCAGGCGACCATCACGGTACCCATCCTTATACTCGAAGCTCTTCTCGTCTTGAGCTCGTGTGTGGTTATCAATTTACTTCACATCATGGGCGCGAATCAGTCAAGACCCTCCGATGCTGCTGTCAACGAGAAGCTGAGGGAACGCCTTCAGGCCATGCACGTGAATGAGGAGAGAGCTACGAGCGAAAAGGATGGGTTCGTACATGTCGCCGCTGAAGCTCGTGCGTCTCAAACGTTGAAAACCAGGAGAATCGTCTGACCTTGTTGCAGCTCCTAGGTATACACCGCTATCGAGGCAAGTGAAGACGATCTCCACCAAAGATGCGGAAGAGTGGGAGAAGAAGATTATGGAGGACCCCAAGGTATGCCGAGCTATCGTGCAACGCCTTTCAACGTGGCTGATAGCGATCTAGAACCGCCTTGCTCTCCTAGCTCTGAGCTCAAACCCGGCTACAGCTGTTCTCTCCTCGCGCGCAGCTACCATCTCAGACACCCATCAGTTCAGCATTAGGATCCCAACCGAAGGCTCACCCGTCACGAACCAAGCTTCGTCAGGACGATGCTGGTTGTTTGCCTCAACCAACGTGTTCCGCGTCGCAATCATGAAGAAACACAAGCTCGATAGCTTCCAGCTTTCGCAGGCTTATTTGTTTTTTTGGGACAAGATGGAGAAGGCCAACTACTTCCTTGAGAATATCTTGGAGACAACGGCCGAGAGTATCGATAGCCGCCTAGTGCAAGCCTTATTGGCAAGCCCAGTCGGGGATGGCGGCCAATGGGATATGGTTGCAAATCTGGTGGAGAAGTATGGGCTAGTCCCTCACAGCCTCTATCCAGATTCGTTCAACGCTAGCAACTCAAGAGTGATGGACAGCCTCATCACTACGAAGTTACGCGAGGATGCTGTCAGGCTGCGCACTATTGCTACCAGTAATGCCACGCCCGATGCTATCAAGGCTAACATAGCAGCCGAGAAGGCTACCATGATGCGCGAGATTCATCTCATCCTTACGCTGATGCTCGGGCCTCCTCCAGCGCCAGAGAAACCGTTTACATGGGAGTTCTGCGACCGTGACGGCAATTTCCAGAGCGTCAAAACCAGTCCGACTGCTTTTGCGAAGGAACTCAACGACTCAAGGACTGTACGCGCTCTATCAGGTACAGACGTGCACCAGCTCTTTTCACTCGTGAACGATCCTCGCAACCCCTACAACCGACTTCTCAGCGTAAACCGCCTCGGCAATGTGTGGGAAGGGCGACCTGTGACCTACGTTAACACGGACATGAAGACTATCAAAGATGCCTGTATTGCGATGCTTAAGAAGGGCATACCCGTCTTCTTTGGCTCAGACGTTGGCAAATACTCTGACTCGACGAAGGGTATCATGGATACAGACCTCTTCGAGTACGAGCTCGGGTTTAACATCAAGCTGGGCATGTCCAAGGCTGAGCGTCTGCAGACCGGCGAAAGCCAGATGACGCACGCGATGGTGCTGACGGCGGTGCATGTTGTTGATGGTAAACCGGTACGTTGGAGGGTGGAGAATTCGTGGAGCGACAGAGTGGGCGAAAAGGGCTACTTCGTCATGAGTGACAAGTGGATGGATGAGTTCGTTTACCAAGCGGTTGTGGACCCAAGCGTGGTAAGCTCGGCCGTCAAGAAGGTACTGGAGCAGAAGCCGAAGATCCTTGAGCTTTGGGACCCCATGGGTGCACTGGCCTGAGGATACGTCTTTATTTTTCCCCGCGTAATGATCCCGTTCAGCGAATTGACATTGCAATCGACTTCCCTCCCCTGACTTTTCTTGCTCATGCATGTCAGACTCACCAAAACATTGTACTTATCTCCTTATTCACATCGTCATGGATTGCGATGCTTCTTCGAGCTAGCACGTTCGACTCTGGTGACCTTTCCGTGATGTCGAGATCTTCGTCGAGTCATCGCAAGGATAAGGCGCTGGAGTTGCGATGACTCCCGACATCGCCGCAGCACCATCCGAAAAGTTCCCCGCCAACACCTTCAACGACATCATAACGCGTACGGACAGACACACCACTTACAATGGCACCCCAAAACACTGCATTTGATCTGCAGACATGCGCACGACCCAATATCCTCGCATTGGAGCCGTATCGCTGCGCGCGCGAGTATGTGAAGCTCCTGTGTTGTTGCGCAAAGCGGATGCTTACGATGCCAGTGATTACAAGGATGACGGCACCAACATCCTCCTCGATGCTAACGAGAACGCATACGGGCCCAGCCTGGCACTGAATAGAGAGGGCAAGCTGCGTGGTGCCGATGTCAATGGTACATCAGACTCGTCAGCGCCAATTGACGTAGATCTAATTGGCCTCAACCGCTACCCCGACCCGTATGCAGCCCAACTGCTACACCCAGACCCATGCTCACCGTATACGTAGCCACCAAGGAGACCTGAAGCAACTTCTCTGCAACCTCCGCAATACCCACACCCACACATCGAAGAACATCGGGCCTGAGCACTTGTTCGTTGGCGTTGGCTCCGATGAAGCCATCGATGCTCTCATCCGCGCCTTCTGTGCTCCAGGCAAGGAGAAGATCCTGACATGTCCGCCCACGTACGGCATGTACAGCGTCTCGGCGCAAGTCAACGATGTTTCGCTCGTCAAAGTCCCACTTAGGCTTCCCAGCTTCGATCTTGACGTCCCCGCTATACAGAAGGCGCTCGCCTCGGACCCTAGCATCAAGCTCGCATATCTCTGCTCGCCTGGCAATCCCACAGGGAAGCTTCTGAAGAAGGAGGACGTACAGGCTATACTCGAGACAAGCTGGAACGGCGTGGTCGTTGTGGATGAGGCGTATATTGACTTTGCGCCGGAGGGTGCATCGCTGGCCGAGTGGGTAGCCGAATGGCCGAACCTGGTCGTCATGCAGACATTGTCAAAGGCATTCGGTCTCGCCGGTATCAGGTTGGGCGCTGCCTTCGCAGACCCAGCAATCGCGCAGATCTTGAACAACATGAAGGCACCCTACAATATCCCCAACCCAACTTCCCAGCTTGCGCAAGCCGCGCTGAGCCCGAAGCACATCAGTGTCATGACCAAGAACAAGGAATTGATTGTCAAGCAAAGGGAGAGACTGATTAAAGAGTTGCCTAAGATCCCCGGCGTCGGACAGCTGCACGGCGGAACGGAGAGTAACTTCTTGTTGTACCAGATGCTCGACAAGCCAAACGGCAAACCTAGTAGCGAGGTTGCGTTGGCGGTATACCAAGAGTTAGCAGAAGATAAGGGTGTCGTGGCCAGGTTCAGAGGGAAAGAATACGGGTGTGAAGGCTGCTTGAGGATTACAGTCGGTACAGAGGACGAGTGCACACGTTTCCTGCAGGAGATTGGGATAGTGCTGGAGGGTTTGTATAAGAAACAGGGCAATTTGGGCGGGAAGGATGAGGAGCAGAAGGAGAAGGCGGCTAATGCCATCGTTGCGTAGATCCCAGCATGAAAAAGATAGACAAAACAAAATAGAAAGGCAGATTTCAGAAAATCTCACATCATTATTCCGAGATACGGTCTGGCATACCAGTAGAGGCTAAGAAAAGGAGTAGCAACTCTCTGCCCCTGACATGACACGAGTCGACAAATTCTCGAGTTGCTTTTGGCAGGGGAGGGTCGAGGCAAACTTCATTCGATCCATCCGCAAAACTCTTTTCGACACACATACAAGAAGAACTAGTTATCTCAGAGACGCATCGCTGGACGACTCTTTGTTGTAACCTCTTATTTGAAGCATATTTCTCTCACTCGTCTTGAGAGCCCTTTCCTCCACTTCTCGACAATAGAATATGGTCTCCGAAGCAGACGTTACAATGCGCCGATGACTTCTACGTCAGTCGTACCGCCTACGCCAGGGTGGTGGCTGTACAACTGTGGTACTGGGAGAAACCAGACAGATACATAGCAGAAGATGGTGTTGTTTTGAAAGCGTATCTGAGGGCTGTGATCATTTGAAGGAATTTCTGGAGCAGCCAGATGTAGGGATAGCCGCTCAACCTTTTTGGAACATGTCTGTGATCCTTTGATTACTGCAGATACGAGATTCAGCCCACTTGCCCAGCCAGCATGTGTCATTTGTGTCCGCCATTTGATTATCTTGTAAGAGAGTAAGGATGCTGCGGACTCAAAAAAGGAAGGCGGAGGTAGCATATAGATGCACAGAGTAGGAGTACATATTCTTTGCCCTGTCTTCACATAACTGTTCCTCATAAAGCGCAATGGTACCGAACATTGAGATGATGTACCAGTCTTCAGCAAAAACATGTTATCGTGTCAAAATCTTATGAGATCCAATGAAACAATGTGCAATGCGATGCGCTTTTGACGCGGGACGCCGTACCTTTTCTTTGAACAAATCACAGGCAAGTGACTTGAGCAATTCAATCAGAAAGACGTTCGGAGAGCGAGAAGAAAGACATGGAGCTCATGCCCTGCTTCTTTCGAGATTGAGCGTGCGTCCACATGGAGAATCAGATCATAGAGGCACCGAACATGTTTCCAATACACATGTTTCCCATGCTGTCGAAAAGCTGGCCTCGGGGATCGAACAAGGCACGGGAAGTCTGCTTGGGTTCATCTCTAATACCGCAGCTCTTTTGTCTGCTCAACTATGTAAGATGCACCTCTTTCCAATGCTGTGTTGTCACTGCACGTTTCTCTAGGTCTCTACTGCGGAGCTACGTAGTATTGGCGAGCCTGGAGTAAGTATTACAACGCAGCCTGAAGAGTCTTAGCATTTGTATTGTCAATGCGGAGCAGATAACCAGCACATTGCAATGCTTGAGATGATGTGGATCTTCAAATCTAGTGTTAGTGTCACTGTTGGTTCGTTGCTTTTCCTAGCGCAAGCAACTCTGCCTGCAAGTGGGCGATTTGCCAAGAGTCCTCCCTAGCGCCTTCCGCCCACCTCGCTTAGCAGGCGCGCAGCGCAATTTTGGATCTCTTCGATTTTGCACCTCGTCCACCTCCAACCGTCAACGACCCTACTAACTCCAGGACCAGACAAAGTGAGTCTCCCGAAGAAACGAGTCGATCAATCGAACGCACAACGAACCGAACGATCGCAACCATCGAATACGCAATACTAACAGCTGCGCAGATGGGTGCCCTTAAGTATGTCGAGGAACTTCAGAAGAAGAAGCAGTCGGATATGATGCGCTTCTTGATGCGCGTTCGCGTACGTATATACGATCGAGGATCAAAGGAGGACTCTGCTAACATTGCGACAGTGCTGGGAGGTATGAAAAACCCTGTTACTGAGACACCGAGTCTCAATTGGTGTACTCGTTGAACATTAGCTGAGAGTGCATCGATAGCTTCGCCAACTGAAGGTCATCCACCGCGCCAGCCGTCCTTCGCGCCCCGACAAGGCCCGCCGTCTTGGGTACAAGGCCAAGCAGGGTTACGTTATCTACCGCGTCCGTGTCCGCCGCGGTGGCCGCAAGAGGCCCGCCCCCAAGTACGTACCTACACAAATGATGGCAGACATGGCAGTGCTAACAGTGAACTTCTAGGGGCGCCACCTACGGTATGCTTCAATCGACGAACAAGGAATGCTCGCAGAAAACTAATCGATGAACAGGCAAGCCCACCAACCAGGGTATCAACCAGCTCAAGTACCAGCGTTCCCTCAAGAGCACCGCTGAGGAGCGTGTTGGTCGCCGCTGCGCCAACCTCCGCGTTCTCAACTCGTACTGGATCAACCAGGACTCGACCTACAAGTACTACGAGGTCATCCTTGTCGACCCCCAGCACAAGGCCATCCGCCGCGATGCCCGCATCAACTGGATCGTCAACCCCGTCCACAAGCACCGCGAGTCTCGTGGTCTCACCGCTACCGGCAAGAAGAGCCGTGGTCTCGGCCGTGGCCACAAGTACAACAACACCACCGCTGGTCGCAGGAAGACCTGGAAGAGGCACAACACCCTCTCCCTCTGGCGCTACAGGTAAATGTAGCGCTCAGGGCGTTGCGTGGTGTGTGGGACGTCTGGTCGAATCTTTCAAGCTTATGGACTGGCGTGTATGGAAAAGGATGTTCTGTGTTGTGTAGTTTTGCTTAAGCTCACGACATGATCGTTCAGGACTGCTAAAAGAAATTTCATGGATTCATGAATGGATGAATTGCATTATACCCCCTTCAACAAACCGGGCTGCGTGACGTCTCCCAACGTGACCTTCACTGAGACTTCATCGTTGCGTTCAATCTGATAGTGCAACACATCGAGTTTGCGGAGGTACTCGTGAATATGCGTAGATACAGCTAACTGGGTATACAATTACGTCTTGCCCTCCTCACCTACAGCTTTTACATACCATCTACAATTGATCAGGGCTGACTCTCTGCACAATGATGCCGCTCGAGGCACCACCGCCATTGCAGATCGCTGCAGCACCATATTGGCCAACTTCCAACTGGTGCAGAAGTGTAACCAATATCCTGCTACCGGAGCTACCTAGGGCGTGACCCAGTGCAATGGCACCACCCCTTGGGTTGACGTTGTCGTCCTTCAACCCAAGAATCTTAGCATTCGCCTTGATGACAACAGCAAACGCCTCGTTGAACTCCCAGATAGAGATGTCCTCCTTGCTGAGTCCCGACTGCTTCAACAGCTTCTCGACTACGGATGCAGGTGCGATGGGGAAGTCGATAGGATCGACCGAGGCATCGCAGTAGGTGATGATCTTGGCGAGTACACGGCTGTCCTTACCGTACTGCTGCGCGATCTCCTTGCTCCCTAGGACAAGGGCAGATGCGCCGTCGCTGAGTGGAGAACTGTTGGCCGCTGTGACCGAGGCATCTGCGTCTTTCGAGAAGGCGGGCTTCAGCGTAGGAACTTTCTCCAGCTTGAGCTTGTTGTACTGCTCGTCTTCTGAAATAACAATGTCGCCCTTCTTCGACTTGACCGTCACGGGGACGATTTCATCCTTGAACAAGCCGTCTTTATAGGCTTGCTGGGCGCGCTGGTACGTCAAGATGGCGTAGTCGTCTTGCTCCTTACGCGAGATGCCGTGGTCTTTTGCCGTCTTCTCGGCGCAGTTACCCATGTGGATTTGGTTGTAGACATCCCAGAGGCCATCGCCGATGAGGCCGTCTTGGAGCTTCTGGTGACCGAAAGCCGGCTGCTGACTGGCACGGTTGAGGTAGTATGGCACGCGGGTCATGTTCTCCATGCCACCGGCAACCTGTACCTCGGCCTGGCCCAATTCAATAGTCGACGCGGCGATGTTGACAGCCTTCAATCCCGAGGCGCATACCTTGTTGATGGTGGTTGCCTCAACATTGGTAGGAAGACCGGCGAAGATGGCGGCTTGCCGTGCTGGCGCCTGTCCGACACCTGCGGACAGTACGTTGCCCATGTATACGGCATCGACGGAGGAGACTGGTACTTTTGACTTCTCGAGGGCCGACTTGATCGCCGTGGCACCGAGTTGGGTGGCTGAGATGGTGGTGAAGTTGCCATTGAACTGATCTATGGTCAGCACGCTTTCACAGCGATGTGATCAGGTCGCTCGTACCACTGCAGTGGGTGTTCGGCTGGCGCTTATAATGTATGCATCTCTAACCTCCCTCTTCTGTTGTGCCGAGGCGCTGAATTGCCGCTGGATGCTAGCCAGGCGCCGCTGAGGCCTTGAGGCCATTCTCATGGATGTGCGGATGGCGGATGATGACATAGCTTCAGCAAAATGAGAATTCGCTGAACAGTAGGAGCAATTGCAGACAAGTAAGCTCTAGCGAGTCGAAGATAGACTGTCACATGGCGGCGTCTTTCCGCTGTTTTATGCGGAGCACCAGACTTTACAACACGGAACGTGGGGAAGATGAGCCGAGGTCGTTCGCCTTGAGCCGCCCGCTCTGCCGAGCCTCCTATCCCTCTGGTTTCTTCACTTCGCGCCCAACTACTTGAGCCGACGCGTCGCGATTTGCTCTGTCAACGACCGGGGTCTCGATTCTCCCATGCCACTGAAGCTCACGTGTGAGCAGTACCGCTTTTGTATGACACGTCCGATCAGTGACCATGGCCCTTGCTCCTGTCACCCAGTATCCCTATACAGCGAATGTATCCCTCACTGCAGCACCAAGGGACCTCACGTTCCTTTCGCCTCTCAAGAAGAGCGTGCGCGATGCTGGCGACCACGTAGCCTAGGCCACCTGTCATTGACGGTCCCTGTAACATATCCTTGAACTTCTTGAGCACGAAGAAAATTTCGGTTGCTACACGCTGGCGGACCTGCCCCTTGGTAGCCACCCTGTGACCACTAATGCTGCAATTGGCCGGACACAATCACCTCTATTTGACAGTCCACAGGCTTGTTGCATGGGCATTCGTACCAGAGCTACGCATTTTTTTTCACAACAACATTGTGTGTCAGAACCAGCAACACCACGGACTATCTTCTGATCTCACCCACTCTCTCAGGGCTGATACCCCCGCGTCCAAAGTACTCAACATCTGACCTGTCAGAGGTACTAGATCTTAACGACTCGCGAGTTTCGTTACTCAAGCAGCCATCTTCACGGGTACGACCATCGACTTGTACCTGCATCGTACCTGCGTTGAGCCCCTGGTACCACAGCATCATCATAAAGAGCACATCTGTAACACGCTGCAAACCCTCAGATCAACCTTACCTTGTAAATCGCTTGGCTATCACCTCATCTTGCTGTCGGTCCTGGCCTCATCAATGGATATCATCGTAGCCGGACAAGACGGCACCATTGTCATGGACTTGTGACGAAGGTCTTGCGACCCCTTGCATGAGGCGGTGCCTGAGTACAGAGCTTCTCCTGAGTTCATTGATGTCGAGATGTGGTCGTATCACAAGTTTGGCGAGCCGTGGGTATCCAAGAAACGGCTTGTGACAAGTATAAGAAAAGGCTGCTGCGCTACTTCAGACACACAGCATCAGCTTCCGACAGCCTTCAAACCTGGTATAACCCAGACTGAACTATTTCTCTCTACGTCTCTACATTTCTCCATAAGAAGTATGCGCTTCTCCACGGTCGTCACTGGCCTTGCCTTCGCGGCCACCACTTTCGCTACCCCGTCTGTCATTGTCCACAATAACTGCGACTTTGACATTTTCGTCACCTCCGTCGGGAAGACTACCGGCAACACGACCAAGGTCCAGCCCGATACTCTCTGGACCGAAGAGGAGTACTTCCAAGACATCGGCACAGCGATCAAGATTGGCCGTAGTGCCGCTGCTCTCTGGACTGCCAAACCTACCCTACATCTGAGCTACACCTACACCAAGGGAGTCAGCCTCTATTACGATCTCAGCACTGCCTATGGCTTCGACTTCTGGGGTAAGAACATTACTGTCAAGGGTGACAAGGACAAGGACGTACCTTCGATTGAGTGGTATGGTGCGCCACAGCCGAATCATACACTGGCGTACTTCGGGGAGACCGGTCTGACACTTGAGGTCTGTGCCGCATAGGGGGAAGGAGAGAACCATTGCGCCAGGATCTGGTTAGAGGAAAAGTGGAAGTGGAAGTGTGATATTTGTCGAATGTGGACGGCCCAATGTATCTCAGGTCAGCCAGTGAAATCAGTCAATAGTCGTGAGGATGAATCTTTCGCTTCTACTCTGAGCAAATTGCTCCTTATCTCAAGATCGTCAACATGTGTGCTGCGCTATGCTACGCTAAGGATTCAAACGCCGTGAATGCTAATCAACGCTTATATCCACCTGGCGTGATTGTCGTCAACTTCGTTTAGCATGAGTCATTCAAATCATTCAATACTTCAGCCACATGAAGTCCCTTTCAGCAAGGATGAGATTATGACCCTCACCCCAGACACAATCCTCAGTGGCAAACCGCAGGCACCCAATCTGGATTCTCGGAAAAAGATCCTCGCATTTTCTCGCCTCAAATGCTTGGAACCCCTTACTCGTTGCCTGCAGCGTATTCCGCATTGTCCCCCAAAGCTTGGCAGCTTCGCTCTTGTCGACCGGAATTCTGCGAGAGCAACCGTGCGGATTGTGATGGCTACCTCCAGACAGAGTTAAACGCGTCGGCGTGCGCAAGTTCAGTGTCATGGACTCCGTGTAAAGGACGGAAGCATTGGAGTTTCCCGAGAGAAGTAGGTCGAATAAAGATTTGAGGAGTATGGCTATGTAGTCAAAAAGTTGCACCGCAAATGACTCTGGTAGATCTTCTATAAGATGAGCTAACTCATGGTCGTGAGGAACGTGCTCGGATGCGCCGAGTGGTTCCTGGATGCGCAGATCCACGTTAATGAGGAGGTGGTTGATAATTGGCGACAGGGCGATGAAGCGCTTCCACGTCAACGAGAAGTACGGACGGCCGTGTGAGAAAGTAATATCAAGTTCGTAGTTGAGCTGTTTGGAGGCAGCGAAGTGCTGGATTGCAGTCTTGAACTCCTGATACAGCTGGTGACACACAGGAAGCAGGCCACGGTACGACATCAATGGCAAATCGCGCTTGACATAGGCCTCTGACACCACCATCACCCCGCGGAAAGACGGCTTCAGATCCTCGCTAAGTAGCAGGTCGTACACGTAGTTTCTCAGTTCGATAGGCAGGTCCAGAAAGCCGGTCATCATGTATCAGGACTATCTGATGGATTGATAAGGGTACCCGTGCTATTCAGGGTCTGAAGGATCTGGTGCGGGGATCAGGGTACGGAGCTAGGCGGTTGGTATAAGCCGGTGTTCCCTGGGCCCGTTGGACGTGTGCGCAACAATGTATCGTATGGTAGGAGGTCCATGGAAGGTCTATGAGGTGATGTTGTAGAGTGAGGTTTGCTTGCTCGTCGAGCAGGCTGAAGGTTGAGCTGTGTGAGACGGGTGGGGCCGGAAGTGAGGCTGGTCTGCCGATTTCGCCCAATCATCAACTTTTTGAACCGAGCAGTGACGGACGATGGACTCTGCTCCGCAACTATCATCGGTACGCGGAATCGACTGCCTCCAACCCGGGACGACTGCTTCACGTTCCTTCACAACATTCGACGTGTGTTATTCAGCGCATTGCTGCAGTCCTGATCATGGATGACTACGAGCTCGAGCGTATTGGGTCCGACAACCCTGCGCAAAGTGTACCAGCAGCACAACGCATTCCACCTGACCGGCAGAGGTCCACTGGCTTTGTCGACTTGGCTGAGAAACGACCAGGGGAATTTCAGAAGAAGAAAGTCGCAGACGCAAGCCTCACAAAATATGACGTATGCATTTCTGCCCCTACTACCACGTGCCTGATTCTGACAACGAGCAGGTTGGCTGGCGGAGGATAGTGAGGAACTTTTCGCCTTCGTGGTTTAGTGTGACAATGGGCACTGGTGTCGTGTCACTGCTGTTTGCTGCAATCCCCTTCGATGCTCAATGGCTATACTGGCTTGCAGTCGTCTTCCTTGGGCTTAATGCTGTATTGTTCACTTGTGCATTTCTCGTTTCTGTTATTCGGTATACGCTTTACCCTGAAATATGGACTGTCATGATCGCCGACAGCACCAACTCGCTCTTCCTTGGAACGATACCTATGGGCTTCGCAACTCTCATCTCTGCCTGGTGCACCTTGTGCATACCTTACTGGGGCCCCTGGGCCGTTACATTCGCCTGGATTTGCTGGATAATCGATTCGGCAGTGTCTGTAACCGTGACCATATCTCTTACAGTCCTCTTAATATCAGCACGCAATCGACAGAATCTAGACCGCATCACAGCGGTACAGCTGCTGCCTATAGCTGCGTCAATTGTTGCTGCAGGAACCGGCGCCCGCGTTGCTGAACACCTCCAGGACCCGCATAACGCACTCGGCACGTTGATCGCATCTTACACTATGTGGGGGTTGAGCACACCTCTCGCCATGACGGTCCTCGTGATGTACTATACCCGCCTTGCTCTCCACAAACTACCGCCTCGCGAGATTGTAGTCTCCTCCTTCTTACCTCTGGGACCACTTGGCATGGGCGGCTACGCAATCACGTACCTGGGTAGTATCGCACGTCGAGTCTTCAGAGAAACTGGATTCTTCGCTGACATTCCTATGGCGGGTGACATTTTCTTTGTGGTTGGGACCTTTATTGCCCTGATCATGTGGGCGTTCGGGCTGACTTGGCTTTGCTTCGCTCTTGCGTCGATCTACAAGTCTCGTCCCTTTCCCTTCAATATGGGCTGGTGGGGCTTTACGTTCCCTCTCGGCGTCATGGCTTTGAGCACGATGGAGTTCGGACGTATCTTTCCGAGTCTGTTCTTCAAGGTGCTCGGTACGATCTTTGCTGTTGCTGTCATCCTCCTCTGGTGTGTTGTCGCTGCTGGCACAGTTAGAGGAGCTTGGAATGGGCGGTTGTTTAACGCACCATGTCTCAAGAATCTCCCAAAGAAAGACGATGAGCTCCCGCAGGATGGTGTTGAGCAGGAGAAGGGCCTTTAGCAATACTTAAGCATGACAGACTGGCGTAGTCCTCACACGGTCTTGAAAGGATTTGCAAAGTCGCCTTGACTACCAGCCAAGTCTTGGGAGCTACCGATTGCGATATGGCCAGTATGCTCTTGCTTACTCTCTTTCTGCTGCATTCTTGCAATTTAGTAGCCACCCTCAAAGCACACTACATCTTGTTAGCTTCTGCGTCACAGAGGTGAGAACACGTGATGACCAGATAACTCAGGCAAACTATATCAACCGCAGTCTTCGGCCTGCAACTGCGAGACCAACAAGAACGATAACAGGAACTGCAACGCCATCCGAGCCGAACCCGTCCTTGTCGAGCGCCCACCTACCCAAGATGGAACAATATGCGCCACAATCCGCTTATGAATCCCAATCCCTGGCAACTCGCATGAAGCAATACGAGGCATCTTTCGACTTCACATTACCTCTCGACTCACCTATTGTCCTACGTCTTGACGGCCATACGTTCTCAAAATTCACAAGCCATTTCTGCCGCCCGTTCGACCAGCGTATACACGATGCCATGGTTGCAGTATCTTCAGATTTGCTCAAATACTTCCCAGCAGCGACTGTCGCATATACCCAGTCCGATGAAATAACACTGGTCTTTCCGAGTGGCGTGCAAGGCTTCAATGAACGGGTTCAAAAGCTGTCAAGTCTGGCTGCGAGCTACTGCTCCGTTCAATTCAATGCGCATCTGTCCGCTTTGCTTATAGCGAATCCTGAGCCAAAAGTCAAAGACTCAGCGTTCGATAAGCTAGGCACTGCGCACTTTGACGCGCGCTTCTTTGCTGTTCCCACAGTCGAGGAAGCCTTCAATTGCATTCTTTGGCGATGCCGCAATGACGCTGTGCGCAATTCGGTCAATGCTTTTGCGCGCACACTGTATTCGACGGCTCAGATGCACGGGAAGACAGCCAACGAGTTGTTGGAGTTGATGAGAACAGAAAAGGGAGTGGTGTTTGAAGAAGTCGTGCCGCAGTGGGCTATTGAAGGGAGTTTGCTGAAGCGCGAGCAGGTGGAGCATCAAGGCCTGAACAAGAAGACTGGAAAGGTGGAAAAGACATTGCGGACAAGGACAAGGATAGAAGACAGAGGTGTGAGGTCGTTCTCTGCGGAAAATTTGAAGTTGGTAACAGACAAGTATTGGTGAAAGGATTTTGATCAAGATCTGCGATTAGAGAATTGCAAGGATACCCAACCCAAGGGTTGATCGCGCAGGTGGTCGCATGTCGCTACTCTGTCGTGAGGAGAGCAAACAAATTTCGGTGTAAGACTGACATGACCCCTATTCCTGGTTCGACAGATTTCTAATAAACGGCGGCCATCCCATATGTACATATAACGCATGGGCTGTGCAAGTGTTTCGAGGCCGAGGGCCTGAAGTTCCAGCCCTGTGATTTTGCCCGCCTCTACCAATCGATGTGGTCTGCCGCCCCCAAAATAATTTGACAGCCACAGGCCGAGCTAAGCCCTTGATCCCCACAATATCATCGCAGCTTTATCTGGCCAGCCTCTGCAAGTGCGCACAAAACGACAGCTACTCGGAGTGTTGTGCGTAGCAATCTGTCTTGTATGGGCGTGAGAGCCACCAATGTGGCCGTCTGAAATGTGCAGGCAAAGATTCACTTGAGCTGACTGTACCCAGTGGGTACCTCCAGTGCGGCCTCGCGGTCTCGCATCCGCAGCAGGTGCAGCGCCACCGGCGCCTCCAGGATGTGAACCTTGTACCCAGGCCTGGCACAGTGGCTTACGAGTGGAGACAAAGCTGTCAGCCTTCTATATGTACATCAGGGCCCCAGTCCCTGTGCCTCCCCTCGATTATCACGATTCGTTGCTGTTGGATCGACTGCTCGCGGCCACCTGCCGCCATGTCGTACGCACCACTCGGAGGAAGAACAAGTCCCCATATCGAGAACATTGAGCTGTCGACGAAACATGATAGACACACGACTTATAGCTATGAACCGGCCCACGGCTTACCGCATGACGGACTACACAACAACTCGAAGGCATACTTCCCTCCGGGCAAGACAGTGGTCGATAACTGGCCAGGACAGTCACAGCAGGTTGCAGCGTTGACGCCTCTGAGGGCCACCATCCTTGCATTCGACTTTTTGCTCGCCTCTTCGCCGTTGATCTTCATAGGTACGATGCTCCCTGCAACGCCTTTGATGCGCGAACTGACAGTATGTTTAGTTCTGGCCTTGAAGGTCGCTAGACTAGATGGCAACGTTCCAACCAATGAAAACAACAAGCTCCAAGAGATGCTACTGTATACACCAACCATCTTCCCGCTGTTATTCGCAGCTCTCATGGGCCGTTTCTTTCGTCATCTGGGAATCTGGCTTGCCGAACGGGGAACGACGCTCGGACGACTCGAACAATTAGTTGGCTGCCAGTCCGTATTTCTTGCTATCGAACGTCAGATTTGCCTGCGCAATTTCAGTGTCGTGGGAATCTGCTCGATACTGATATGGCTGCTTTCTCCCTTCGGCGGACAATCTGCCTTGCGAGTGCTTCGACAAGAAGAGAACTACCTCAACACGACCCGGACGCTACATTACCTTAGCCCTTTGAACGTCGAAAACACCACCATGGGGGGTGCCAGCGCAGTCAATAGCGGACGTAGCACTTTTACGCCGCTCTTCCTGGCTGCGCTGTTGAGTAGTGGCGATTTCCAGAGCAGCAGTGCAGATCTATGGGGCAATGTCAAGTTACCGTCCTATCGAGCCCTTGAGAATAGCACGTCGGATGAATGGAAAGTCGTCCCCGACTACAACAAAACAGCTGTGCGATGGAGCTCCATGATAGGTGTACCTGTATCGGCATTCACCGGCGAAGCCTTCACTGCGAGTTCTATGAACCACTTCAAGGTACGAGCGAGGCAGTTTGACATCAGCTGCTCCAACAACAGTCGCGTAGCTGGAGACTGGACACAGGCGACAAATGTGACCGTCCGCAGCACATGGATGATGAAGAGCGGCACCGTACAGCCAAACTGCACAACTGCCAGCCTCGCGGATCGATGCACCATCCAGCCATGTACAGAATACCCATGCCCCTTTATCAGCAAATCTTTAGCTGTGGAAAATGACAACGCCACGTCTGTCGCTACATGCGAGTACTTCTACGACTATGTCGAAGCGAGCGTAGAGTGCACAACATCAACATGCAGGACTACGGCTTTGCGTAAGCTCGACATGTTCACCGACGGATACACTGAGGACCTTGACGTCTATCTCCGCGGGACGATTATGGCGAACCACATGAATACAATGACCAGTGTAGATACCATTGGCGTCTCGAGCATTCACGGTGCTACTGTTATGGAAAAGTGGATGTTTGACCCGCTGGACTTCATTGGTGCTCACATGTACGACACGGTCAATCTGTATGAAATCCCAGCGGAGGTGTTTGCGGAGCGATTGACCATTCTTTGGAACTCATTTTTCCAGTCCACATACGCGGCGCGGGCCTTAGCAGGGAACCTCGATAAAGCTACCTCACTCAACATCACCGGCAATTCTCCGGATATCGATTCTGTTGCTTTCAATACCACCGAAAGCCTTGTCAGTCAGCGCCGAGACGTGTACCGAGTCAACTGGAGATGGTTCGGCGTGCTTCTGAGCTGCTCGTTGGTGCTGCTTTTTGCTGCATACGCAGGACTGTCCCTGAAGTATCTGTCGATTGCACCAGATATCATCGGTTATGCGAGCAGCTTGACGATGTTGAATCCTTACGTGCCAACGCCAACGGGTGGGACGACCTTGCATGGACTAGAGAGGACTGCGCTTTTGCATGATATGCCGATTAGACTCGGAGACGTCTGTCCAAACGAGCCCGTGGGTGCTATAGCATTGGCTGCTAATGACGGTAGGGTTGTGGGGTTAGATAGACAAAGATTGTATATATAGGCGGTTGAGAATGCCAAACCTACAATTAACACCGTCGCACTTCTATTCTGGTACCACGCCTAGTAGGCTATGCTCCCCTCTTTGGGCGACTCCGATGCAGTACTGGAGGTCTTGCAAATCCTAGTGTCCAAGGCATCTGCAGTACTCAAGACTTTGGCATGATTGAGGACGTGCAGGCGGCTGCATGTCTTCTCTACTTATAGGCTTCAGGAACATGTGATGGAACCTTTATGACACAATCACAACGCTAGAGCGTGAAGGACTGCTGGGTCTCAAGGAGTGATAAGGTACTGTGGAAGGTCGCATTGCTTCTCTTGTCCATGATCCCGAATGTTGCATATTTATCATTAACCTGCACTCTGATTGGTAGACGCGTGAACGCGAAAACGACGCGTTGAACGACGCCCAGCACAACGACTAAGGCCATCCTGATTTGCGGCGCTCACCAGATGATGGCCATGCTGGTTTTCCAATCTGGGCTGAGAGAGTCCGCTGTTAGACTTCAGCGCGAAGGCCCCTCATTTACTACCAGATTGCTGGCACGATGTCCGTAGCTTCGCCTTCGCCGCATACTTATCTGTATGGCTTACCGACTGTCATCTTCACCGTGAACTTCGGTCAATAATGTCGTATTGTTGTTGTGACACCGTCTTGCTCTTCATCCTCACCCGTCACTCGCCGCATGAACGATCACCATCGCTCGCGCGACGCTAGTCCGCTTTAAGTGGACCCCAAACAGAAAACAGTAGGCGCCCCCGAAGTAAACACAACATCGTCGACGCACCCACGCCGCGCCGCTCGCAACACCAACCCCACGACACTCATTGCGCGTGCGTCTGCGCTTACTAACCCTACAGCTACTTGTAGTACTGCCACTCCGTCGCCGTCAACCCACCCACGCTTTCACGTCCTCCGGGACCTAGTCGAGAACGCCCTGCAGCCATGTCCGACTCAGGGTCTGACTTCGATGAGGGCGTAAGCTCCGACTTTGCGCCCCCAGCAAAGGCAGCAAAGGCAGCCCCCAAAGCCAAAGCCGCACCGAAGAAGACAGCAGCCGTACCCAAAGCGCGAGGGAAGCCTGCAGGTTCAACAGCAGCAAAGGCAAAGGCGAAAGCTGCGCCTAAGAAGAAGACGAAGGATTTCTCCGACGACGAGAACTCCGATGTCGATATGGGGGACCCGATAGACGACGATGACGAGTCATTACTCGCAGACACGCCTCCCAAGGCGAAAAAGGCTGCGGCGTCCAAAAAGAGCAGCGGTAAGCCGCTCGCGGACATTGCAAATGAGAGCTTTGGCATGGATGGCGCAGAAGAGGCACCTCCGTCTGCCAAGGGCAAGAAAGCCGCTGGCGGCGCGAGTAGCAAGTACCAGATGGTGTGTAGATTGGACTCTGAGCGAAGTAGATCCAGATGCTAACGCTGCACAGCTTTCCCACTTGGAGCACATCATGAAACGTCCAGACACATACATCGGCTCGATCGAGCGGACAACAGACAAGATGTGGGTATACAATTCGGCGGCGGAAAGCATGGAGTTCCGTGATGTCTCCTACGTCCCCGGACTGTACAAGATTTTCGACGAGATCCTAGTCAACGCTGCAGACAACAAGCAGAATGACAAGAACATGAGCGAAATACGTGTCACTGTCGATCGGGAGACTGGTGAGGTCTCTGTCAAGAACGATGGCAAAGGTATCCCTGTTGTGATCCACCAAGTACGTATCTCACAATGCAAGCTGGCAATGTACTGATCCTTGTAGCAACACGGCATCTACGTTCCAGAGATGATATTCGGTCATCTTCTCACATCATCCAATTACGACGACAACCAGCAGAAGGTCACCGGTGGTCGCAACGGTTACGGAGCCAAGCTTTGCAATGTCTTCTCCAGAGAATTCACAGTCGAGACGGTCGATTCGAAGCAAAAAAAGAAGTACAAGCAGACATGGACAGACAACATGAGCAAGATGGGCAAGGCAAAAATCACAGACATCAAGTCTGACGATTACACCAAGATCACATGGCGGGCTGATTACAGCAAGTTCGGCATGGACGGAATAGATGACGATTTCGAGGCGCTGATCAAGAGGAGGACTCACGACATGGCTGGTACACTTCGTGGAGTCAAGGTCTACCTTAACGGCGACCGCGTGAAGGTCACCAGCTTCGCGAAGTACATGGAGATGTATACCAAGTCCATCTCTAGAGAACAGGGCAAGTCTGAAGATGGTGAGGATCGAAAGGAAGTTATCATTACAGACAAGCATGACCGCTGGGACATCGGTTTCGCTGTGTCAGATGGATCCTTCAACCAGGTATCCTTCGTCAACTCGATCGCTACAACCTCGGGTGGTACTCACGTCAACTTCATTGCGGATCAAATCATCGACAAGCTCATGGCGATCGTCAACAAGAAGAACAAGGCAGCTGTCAAGCTCAAGCCTGCGCAAATCAAGAACCATCTGTTCCTGTTCGTCAACTGCTCTATCGTCAACCCAGCCTTCACATCTCAGACAAAGGAGCAGTTGACCACAAAGGCCAGCCAGTTCGGCAGTAAGCCCGTCCTCAGCGACAAGTTCCTGAAGGCGATCGAGAAGACCGAGGTCATTCAGAATATCATGCACTTCGCGCAACAAAAGGCAGATCAGTTGATGAAGAAGACTGATGGCAACAAGCGCAACCGCATCAGCAACGCCAAGCTCACGGATGCCAACAAGGCTGGAACCAAGGATGGCCATCTGTGCACGTTGATTCTCACTGAAGGAGAGTCGGCCAGTGTTCTGGCTTTAGCCGGTCGTGCTGTCGTAAACCAGGATCTTTTTGGTGTCTTCCCGCTTCGCGGTAAACTGCTCAACGTCCGGGATGCGTCAATGGATCAGATCATGAAGAACGCCGAGATCCAGAATATCAAGAAGTTCCTGGGTCTCCAGCACAAAAAGGAGTACACCATGGCCGATATGAAGAGCCTGCGATACGGTCACCTGATGATCATGACCGATCAGGATCACGATGGTAGCCATATCAAGGGTCTACTTATCAACTTCCTCCAGTGCCAATTCCCTAGTTTGCTCAAGCTACCCGGCTTCTTACTGGAGTTCATCACTCCCATCGTCAAGGTGTGGAAGGGCGACCCAAAGAATCCCAAAGGTTTGAAGAGCTTCTTCTCCATGCCCGAGTATGAAGAATGGAAGGAGCAGCACAAGAATGAGAAGGGCTGGGATCACAAGTACTACAAGGGATTGGGAACCAGCGATATCAAGGATGCCCAAATCTACTTCAAAGACCTCGACACCCACATGAAGCGCTTCCACACCATGCGTGCCGAAGAAGAGAAGCTTATTGAGCTGGCTTTCTCAAAAAAGAAGGCCGATGCTCGCAAGGAGTGGCTGCGTGACTTTGTTCCTGGCAATCACTTGGATCTCACCACCAACGAGATTACCTACGACGATTTCGTCAACAAAGAGCTTATCCTCTTCTCCATGGCTGATAACCTCCGATCCATCCCATCAGTCATCGATGGCTTCAAGCCCGGACAGCGAAAGGTTCTCTACACCTGCCTCAGGCGTAATATTCGCAAGGACGTCAAAGTCGTCGAACTGGCTGGTTCCGTCTCTGGTTCCACCGATTACGCCCACGGCGAAACCTCCATGCAAGGTACCATTGTCGGAATGGCCCAGAATTTCGTCGGATCTAACAACATCAATTGCTTGGAGCCCAGTGGTAACTTCGGTTCTCGTCTTCAGGGTGGTGGCGATGCTGCCAGCGCTCGTTACATCTACACTCGTCTGTCCCCGTTCGCACGTAGGATTTTCCACGCTCAGGATGACGCATTACTGAAGTATGGAGAATCTGATGGTAAAAAGATCGAGCCCGAGATATATGTCCCAGTTCTGCCCATGATTCTCGTCAATGGATCAAGCGGTATTGGCACTGGTTGGAGTTCCGAAATCCCCAATTATAATCCTCTAGACATTGTCGAAAACATCAGACTCCGCATGGCGGACGGTGGCGCGAAGGAGGACATGAAGTCGATGGTTCCCTGGTACAAGGGCTTCACCGGTACAACCGAGGATCTTGGAGCCGACAAGTTCCGCTTCACAGGTACAATTCGCCAAGTTGGCAACGACATTGAGGTCACCGAGCTGCCTGTCCGCTATTGGACGCAGGACTTCAAGGAGAAACTTGAAGACATCATTAAGGCCGAGAAGACTCCATCCATCATCAAAGACTACATCGACTACAACACCCCTGATAGGGTTCACGTCATTATCAAGATGGAGGAGAAGCACATGGCTAATGCTCTGGCAAAAGGCCTTGAGGAGACCTTCAAGCTCTACAAGCAGCAATCGTGCTCTAACTTGGTTGCCTTCGACGCCCATGGTCGCATCCACAAGTATGCGACTCCGCTGGACATCATTGAAGAGTTCTACCACGTTCGTCTGCGATACTACGAAAAGCGAAAGGCCCACCAGCTTGATGTTTTGCAGAAGGAGCTCACCAAGATGAGCAATCAGGCCAAGTTCATCAAGATGATCATCGATGGCAAGCTAGTCGTGTCAAAGAAGAAGAAAGCTGTCCTTGTCCAGGAGCTGAAAAAGCTTGGCTTCACTCCGTTCCCTAAGGTCGATGACGCCAAGAAGAATGGTGAAAATGAAGATGTCCAAGAGGACGATGAGGAATCTGAAGACGTTGATGTTGCAGTCAACGCTAATGACTACGACTACCTGCTAGGCGTAAGTATCCGATTGTAACATTTGAACGAAGACCAACTGACCAACAACAGATGGCTATTTGGTCTTTGACCCAGGAGCGTGTTGAGAAGCTCATGAAGCAAATCGGCGACAAGGAGGACGAGGTTGATGCGCTCATTAAGCTCACGCCAAAGGACCTTTGGAATATCGATCTCGATGCGTTCGTTGAGGAATGGAATCTGCAGCTTGTCGAGGAGTCTGAGCGTGCCAAGAAGATCCTGCGCATGGGTCGACGCGCATCTCACAAACTCGGCATTGGTGCGTCCAAGGGCGGTAAGGCTAAGAAGAAGAGAAAGATGGGCGATAGCGACTCCGAGGACGACTCCGGCTCTGACTTTGGTCCTGCTAAGAAGAAGGCCAAGCCAAAGAAGGAGGGCTTGCTCAGCTACCTGCGAGAGGCAGATGCACCTGCCAAGGAGCCATCTCCTGCGGTCTCCGCAAAGTCATCTTTCGGTTCGACGGCTCCACAGAAGCAGACGCAGACCAGTCTGCTGTCGCATCTAAAGGCCGATGTGAAGAAGGAATCACCTGCTCAGACCGTCGAGCCATCGAGTTCTGCAGAGCCAGAGCCCGCACCGGCCCCGAAACCTGCCGTAAAGGCCCGACGCCCTGTAGTTGCAAAGAAGCCTACACCCGTCATCTCTGACGACGAAGAGGATGAGTCCGATATCTTTGCTGTCGTTGCTCAAGAGGAAGCGAAGAAGCCTGCCCCTGCGCCCAAAACTACCGGTCGAGCCCCTCGTGCTGCTGCAGCGAAGCCAGTCTCGAAATACAGTGTGGACACCGACTCCGATGATGATGACGATCTCGGCGATGTTAGCACCATGGTCAAGTCAATTGGGGGCACCAGCAACGGCGTACCGTTGTTCAAGACCTCCACCCGTCCTGGTAGCAGCTCAGGCATGCCTAGGGTCGGAAAGAAGGCCAGTCCCTCTGTTATCGACATTGACGAGGGTGACACTACCAACTACGAGGCGCTTATGCCTGTCGCGTCGCCTAGGAAGCCCGCGCCCCGCAACGTGAACGACACTATGCTCTCTGACTCGGAGGATGATTTTAGCCTTGTTAAGTCTAAGCCTGCGGCGTCCAAGCTCGCCAAGATCACTACCAAAGCCAAGCCTACCCTTAAGACCAAGGCTCCTGTCATAAAGAAGAGCACTGCTCTGAGCCCAGCAGCAAAGGCTTACGCTAAACGACTTGATAAGCTGGACCACTTAACTGCACCAAAGTCGAAGGCTCTGCCTCCCAAGAAGTCTACAGTCATTGTTTCCGATGAGGAGATGGACGATGCGGATACCTTGGCGAATGACATTCTCTCTGACGACGACGATGAGCCGACACCAAGGCCTAAGGCCACTGGCCGCGCTCCCGCTGCTCGTCCTGGGCGAAGGGCCGCAGCCAAGCCGGCCAAGTATGTGGTCAGTGATGACGACGATGAGGACGACGTGAGTGAGGCAAGCTTTGATGACGACAGCGAGTAAGATAATCGCGCATGAGATGGGTGGATGCATAGCATGATGGTGTTCGAGCGGTATACCCGGTGGCGTTTTGGTTACGATGGCTCTCCCTCCGTTTCCGTACTCTCAGTCAAGGGTCTGATGGACGTTCCTATGGAACAAATGGCGTTAGTGGTTTCTCTTTGGTGTGTTCACGTCTATAAATCAATGCACAGTTCTTTCAGAACACATTCTAATTCGACCACCTCGTTCTGTACGATTGACTACTTGAGAAGCGGTCAGCGTCAGTGCGCGGCTACTTCTATTCGATTAGAAAAATCTGGTAAGGCAGATGCTATGCGAATAAGGAGCCACAATCTCTTGTCTACGCTCAACAAATAGATCAATCAATCAAGCTAAGACGTGAAGACCCGATCAGTACTCACCTGTGCCTCAGGTGTCACTTTGCTCAAGCACGACATTCTGAACTCAGCAAAGACTTTGAATTCGCCATCATGGGTATGGTATGCATGCTAAGACTCTTACAGAGTGATAGTAGCAAGGCAAAGATGCACTAAAGCGACACGTGCGTTGTTTGCGGCTAATCTAGTGGAGCCAGTCTCTCGAAAAACCGAGTATGAGCTACCCATAGTAGTCTTTAACAAAGTGTATGGTATAATCTGATGCGTGAAACACATGTGTTGGCCTTGCTATACTGAAATGTGTGCTCGGAGGATAGCGCGCCTAACATCCACATAAGCGAGACAACCGCAGTTCTGTAAATATCAACACCTAGAAGAGTAGAAAGTGAGGCAAGCGTGTACGCACCTTGATAGTCGATGTATAGTTGTGGCGCCTATTAGTGTCCTCGTACAGTAGCACCTGTCAAGCTGTCAGAAATACGCCCGCGTTACACCATCCGCACCCTTTGTCCTCCTTCGGCCCATATGACCCAGCAGCCTTGTCTGAGCCACGTCGCCAAGGAAGATCTACGATTGCACTTGTAATTGAGTGAGCTCTTGGTCTTCGTATTCTGGCCGAAAGACGTACTGTTTGCGCTCTTAAAGATGCTGCCTGGGCCATCAACGTGTAGACAGCTTTACGCCGGATGCTACGTTAGCTTTAATCGAAGTGATAGGCATTGGGAGGAAGGCTTGCTGGAACTGAAGTAGTATGAAGCGGGGGTTGAGTTAGAAATGAATGGTTGAGCGCTATCGTGTTGGGGTAGCACCTGCGCAGGAGAGAGAATGAGTCCTGGTCGTACTTGTACTCCTTCTTTGGCACGGCCAGTCTATACTCAACAACAGTATAGCAAGCTTCGAGATTCGGTGCGGAATGAACCAGCATGGTGCTGGCCTCCCCACTAACTGATAAAATAGATTACTGACTTTCGGCGATCTGGTTTGTCCAACGAAGTCGAAAACACCACAGGGCTCAACAGCGATACAAAAATTGTCAATGGGAGCAGACCAAGGGATTAAAGCTGTATCGATGAAGGTGGGGTCATGCTTTCTCGCACTCCCGCTCGCGTTCCATGCAGTGCTCATGCACCGGTACCCGCGATGAGATATTGGTATGATCTCTGATTATCAGTAGAGAGTACACATGCGAGAGGTAGTATTCTGTGGATGGTTCTGCAAGGACCCGCTGTCGATGTAGCAGGCTTGCCGTCGTCTCCGCTGTCAGTGAGAAGCCGATGGACACGCGGACGACCTCAGCCAGGAACGTAGCAGGGTTCATTGGATGGTGCTTGAACCAGGCTACTTTGAGTAAAACTCCCCGTGATACGGTCTCACACTTCGGCATTTTGGATCACCAGCACGCCTGTTGCACATTGTGTGTTTGACAGGGTGGACGAAGTCGTATCAGCATGAACACTAGCGCATGAAAGCACTGACATCATGCGATGTAATTCTCGATGTATGGCATCGAGATATAGACAAGGCTCTCCGTGAGAAGTCATGCAAGATATCAATGCACGTCTACCCAAGAAGTGTCGAACATCACGCGTGTAGGATGGTTTGGGGCCTGCTTGTGTCACCTGCAAGATTTTACAGCCAGACTTTGGCGTGCTGAGAAGTGAAACAATGTTGGAATCTGAAAAAGCAATTGATTCGAATGTCCACCGTAGTCTAGAAGAGGCACCAAAAACGTCAGATGTACGTGCGTGAGGGAGATTTGGGAGGCCGTAAAATAAGTTCACCGACCAGGGTCACAAATCGTAAACTGCTCCAGAGAAAGGCTAGTCTCATTCTGGAGCTCTCCTTGTAATCTTCCTACGGTAGAAACCTAGTTCCAGCGAAACTACACTGACTGGTGATGGCTTTAACCGGTGACTGTACACAGCTCCTATTGATATCTGAGACCAATACACCCAAGAAAAAAATGATTAAAACCCTCGAAGCCGACTCGTTGTCTGGAATACGTTGGGTTGCGTGGAGTGGGGCACTCGGAGGTCGAATGGACCAAGGCGCTTATACGACATCGCATCTGAGCGCAAGGCTCAGAAGCGAGATGACCCTGACACCAGATCAATCAGCGACTAGAGTAGCCGAGCAATCTATTCGCCTTGTTTGCTCCGCTATGCTCCTCCGCAGTGTTGAAGCAGCGGCTGAGCTGGGTGGTCATGGTGTGGAGCCGTTCCCTGTAGCAGATTCCCGTTACTAACCTTTTGCAATGCTAGTCTGCGACCCGCAAAGTAGACCATGCTTAAAGTACAGAGACCTTTGCAAGCTCATCCACGTCAGGTGGATCGTGTTACCGTGGTCCCGGCGTTGTGGAACATTCGGCAGGCGGATAAGATCTGCCGCCGCGAGATGTGCATATCCTCACCTCCTCCGGCGTTGTGCATACTACCGAATTTTGCAAACCCGCATAGAGATATTGGCCAATGAAGATCTGGCATGCGGGAATACCATGCCTGATACCGTCAAGTTTTTGTCCTTCTCCATGGTCCCTTGTGAGCTGTCAGTCTCCCACCGCCGGCACAGTGCAGTGACAGCGGCTCCGCGTTACGATTCTAAGCAGGCTTTGACCCGCCATTTATAAAATAAATTTGTGAGCTACGCTCCTATAATGGTGTCAGCGTTTCACTTCACTAGAACAACCACAGTAGAAGCTTGGCCCACAACTTAGCCCTTGAAATAGGAAAGCGGTCAGGCCGAGACACAATTCTACCTCTTACTGTGGTAGACGCTTGCGATAGGTCACTGCATCAAAAAGCCTAGCCCCTTGTCTTAGCCCATCCGGTAAAGCAGCGCTCGAGCAAATGCTGGCCAGCTGAGATGGTTCACCATATTGCAAGGAGAATCGACATGTGTGACTGCTTTCTGCTGCAAGCTCTGACAATGCCTTCGACTTCCTGCACTTGTACTTAGCTGGACGCAGCATCCGTGTTAGTGGCAAGTCCATCGAGTATCATCTTTGACCGATGGTGAGTGAAACCAGTCGTTTGCAAGATCCACTTTGTAATTACGCAGCTAGCCGTTTGGTCACCTAAGAAAGATGTCTGGCAGGGTTACCCACGTTTCGTCTGGTGGAACGAAGTTTGTACAACCTTCGGTTGGCTGCAGGCGTCAATACCAATTCGTTCGTATTGACATGAAGTGACAAGGCGACCTGGTCAGAGCGAGCGAGGCTGTCACAGATGATAATGGCACGACTTTGATCTGATCCAGGCGATCGTGCGAAGTGCAGACAGCTACTGTCGTGACCTTGAACGTTGCCGATCGCTTCCACATTTCAAGATTCGATCGAGGCAATTCAAATGTTTCGACTTGCCGAAGGCCTCTGTGAAGTGCTGCGGTTTATGCAGAACTGATATTAGCCCTGAGAAATGGCTGCGGAGGCCTAGAGCTCCGATCTATTGCAGGCGATCTCAGTATACTTACACGCTTGGGCCTATCCAGTGGGTTTGTCGTAGTTATTTGAGCTACGAAAGCGGTAGACAATGGCGGTGCGGGAAAGCAGTCAGGAAGTACGCAGGGGCTAGGCTGCGTGAGCGTTTGACGCTGTGCTACACAAATCCTTCGAAGTCTTTCTACCCCTCTGCACCGAGCTTTGAGTAGTGCTTGCTGCCACTGAAATCGCTTGATCCAATGAAAGAAACTCGGTGAGAGAGCTGTCAAGCCTCGTAGTGTGCGCCATCGACCATCCTTGCGCACATGCACACCGGATGCTTTCTGCACGGCATTTAAGTGCGTGCTTAGCGCATTCTGGGGAGCAATGCTTCGCTTCATAAAAGGCACTGTAGGCTCCTGGCGTCCCCCGTCTTGGTTCTATTTCCCTCACAGTTCTCGACCTCGACTTTCACGCGCCAGTTCTCGTGTCGGTGTCGTTTGTCTCCAAGTCTATGTAAGTCTGCCTTCAACGCTTCACGGCAATTCGCGGGTGTACTTACTGACTTAGCCTTTGCAACAGTCTGCAGCCAATAGTTTGTTTGAAACACAGAAATCCTCGAAGCGAGACTGTTCATCGCATTGTGCACAAAGGTCTCCAAGGACGCGGAAGGCTGCCGTTTACCGACCGGTGCCAGCTTGTATCGATACGAACGTGGTGCGCACGCTTCATCACTGATACTGCGCTCGCTCCGGTGCATGTAATGTACAGCGTTATCGCCTCCAAGTAAAGTACGTATGATGAACGTCGTTGTGTTCGTCCGGTACTGATCGTGACCAGCTGTTACAGACAGCCGGTGAGGTTGCGTTTGGTCGCACCTCCGCTTCATCGTGGAAGGTTGCTGTCTCGTCCTCGTGGCCACGATACAAACCGCTTTCCTACAGTCCTCTTGAAGCGGTTCTTGCTTTACAATGTCGCTCACTTCTCGTACTGAGACACAGTCGCTGCCGTCCCAAGTTATGAAAATCCAGTCTCTGCTCAACTCTCCCAGTGGTAGCAGTCGCCAGAACCGCAACGCAGGTTCTACACACCCGCCGCATGCTCAGAACTACCCTGTGCAAGTATCCATTCCGAGGAAACAGAAGGTGGCAAAGGATGCTCCAGTCTTCTCCGAAGGTACTAAGCCTGTCGACTTCATCAACTACCCACCTCACGAGGCTGGCAGCGATCAAGACCTCCACGCCCGCCACCGTGAGTATCGTGTCTTTCCAGTGGGCGAGATCTCCACTAAAGGTGTGCGACACATCCCTTACGCCAGTGAAAAGAAGGACTTCCTCAACAAGACTGGCCGGGAAGCTTTCGAGGGTAAGTGTTGCCGGCTGATTGCTGCTTGCACCGACAATGAGTTGACGATGCCGCAGTCTTCCAGTACACGTATAAGAGACCTGGCGAAGACAAAGAGTACGTCGTGGTGTGGGATTACAACATTGGCCTGGTCCGGATGACCCCGTTCTTCAAGTCGTGCAAGTATCCAAAGGTATGTTGCGTAGACTAGATGATAGTATCGATGCTGACTATTGGAGACTGTTCCAGCGAAGGCCCTGAATCAGAACCCAGGTTTGAAGGACATCAGCTACAGCATCACCGGCGGAGCCTTGGTCTGTCAAGGTCAGTATCGTTCCCTGCCCGTATGAGAGGTATGCTGACACGAAGCAGGTTATTGGGTACCGTGGCAAGCTGCAAGGGAGGTCGCTGCCACATTTTGCTGGGACATTCGTTGGGCACTGACACCAGTCTTTGGCAACGAATTTCCTCAGATGTGCAGGCCTCCACATGAGCATTCCGACACGAAGTTCGCCATCAATCCCGATACAGTGCGGTTCTGCGCTTTGCAAACGGCGCGGTTCAAGGAAGAAGGCAAAGCATACCAGCTGCTGCTGCCGCAGCCAGCGCCGTCGCCTCCTCCGACCTCTGCGAGGCCAGTCTTCTCTTCGCCGGTATGGAAGCAAGCTGCCTACTCGCCAGGCCAGGAGAGCGGTTACGGTACGGATGCCGAGCACAAGTGGATTGGGCTCTCCACTTCTTATCTTTCCCCACGGAGTCAGTACAGTCCAAGTGGATTCACCTCGGTGAACGGAGCCGGATCGCCCACGTTCTCAAGCACAACATTCCCCTCAGCGTTGTCCTCGCCAGTCGCTCAGTACGCTCCACCGCCGCTGCCGACGCCCTCGCTAGAGAGCCTGTGCTTGGAGAGCTTCAAAACAAAACGAACACACTCAAAGGTGGTGTACGGCGAGAACGATGATGGCGTCATGCGAGACAACAGCTCACGAAAAGAGCTGCAAGACCCTACGCGGAAAGCCAGACAGGCAGCGTCTCACTCTCCTCGCACTCTCGAGGTGGCAGAGATTCTGATTTCGATGGGTGTGGTATCTCGCAATGCTGCAGCTTTGCCCATGGCCAAGCGCGCTCGTCGCAATTCCCGATCCTAGGTGATAGCACCTACCTCAACGAGTCAATGGCAAACAACACCAATGCACGCACTCGGTGTGCGGCTCGCCTTCCATAATCAGTGCATCTCAGTTTCAGCGACGCCCTCATCGACGCTCATAGCCTTTCGTCTAGTCGATCATCAGCATATGTTCTCTGTCTGCTCGGACGCATAACGCAGCACACACAGCCAGTGCCGCCATCATCAGTCTGCCCGCACAACTCACGTACTGCATTGACTCACCTAACTCTCGCCTGGTTGCTCACCAGCTTTAGTCTTTCATCTGCTCAGCACACTAGTTTGTTTTCCTTACGCATCGTTGGTACCCTCGCTTCTGTCTTCTCGCTTCAGCATCATAACGAACATCGCACGAAAAAGCATGTAGTCGGTCACTTTGTATACCCTTTCGCCAGTTTTGTGTAGATAGAATTCATTTCGACTAGCGACTTAGCAATGCAACCAACAGTCGTTACCACATACCAGTCTCACACAGTCCAATGCGTGTATGGGTATGTTCACAGTCTGATATCAGTTACCAGACCGTTCCAGGGACGCTTCTCAAGCCCGCTTACTTGGCCGCGGCCGCCGCCTTCAAGCTCTCAATCTTCTTCTTCGTGCCGTTGATGGTCGACTCCTCGTTCCAGATATACGTCACACTCTCCTCCTTGATGAGCGCCTTTGCCCACTTATCAAAGTTGGGTAGCGTTTCAAAACCAGCCACAAGACTCTTGGGTAAGAGCCCGTTCTTGCTAAACGAGTAGACGCGCAGAATGAACGGCGCCGTCAGCGCCTCCGCAAGCGTGACCTTGTTACTGCCGCCAAAGTACGGCGCCGCATCCTTGAGCAGCGGCTCAATCTCCTTACCCACCTTCTCCAGGAACTCCTGCACGAGCTCTTCCTTCTTCGCCTCGTCGTCGGCCCGCAGGATCTGGAACCAGTACGAGCCGACTTTGTCGAACCACGTGTCGACGAAGAAATTGATGCGAGCGCGTGTCAGCGCGGCCTCGACGGTTCCTGTTGCGGGGACGAGGTGCGAGGGGTATGCATCGGCGAGGAAGCGGGCGACGACGCCGGACTCGGTGATGATTTGATCGTTGAACTTGATGGCTGGGACAAGGCCACGCTACGGTAGAGACTCAGTACTCTCTCTACATTGCAGTCAAGACTGCCGGGTCGGGGATGCTACGCACAGGGTTCACTTCAAGATACCATGGCTCGCGCGGGGTGTCGAGGTCGATGATGACTTCCTCGTACTTGAGGCCGAGCTCTTTGATAACTATGTGTGCGCGGTGCGCCCACGGGCAGCGGTGGTTGGTGTAGAGAGTGATAGTATCGGCGGTGCTGCCCATGTTGGCGTTGTGAAGTGGCGAGTCAGGAAGCTATAGGGTCGATGTGGGGAATGACTAGCGATGCTGGTCGAAAACAAGGAGGACTAAGGTGTTCAGGCGAAGAGTTGAGTGTCAAAGTATTGTACACAATGGTATGTGTTGTTGCTTGTATATTATATTATATCAGGCCTACCCCCACCCACCGCGGACGGACTTGAGCTTAGAAATCAGACATTGCATCAGAGCACCGAAAGATGACATGCTTCAGTGGTGGTGGGGTGTGGCTGGTCCAAAGCCCCGCGCCGTTTCGCCCGTGTGGAGCGGGAGGGGATCTTACTCCTACTCGTATGCATCATGCATTGTGAGCTCTGCAGAGCTCCAACAGGACCCAAGCTTCGGTGAGGTGCTCACTCCGAATGCTTACAAATTGCGTCATACCCATAGCGCGTAATTTGCAGCTTAGGCGTTCTCAGGACGGGAATTGTACTGCGCCCCTCGTTCATGTCATGTTGACCGCGTGTGGCTTATGGATTGCCTCGTGCATGATCATGACTCTCGAAGGACGCCAGGTAACAACTCCCGCGAGACCTGGTGGAGTGTCACGTTTGAACAGACGTGTTCAACCGGGTCATGAGCGCTCAAGCAATAACGCCATCGCCATCGACCTTCCACTCCATAGCATTATCGTCCACCTTCTTCTTCGCCCTCCTCTTCTCGTTCCTCTTCCTCCGTCTCTCCTCTGCCTCTGCCTCCATCCTCTCCCTCCCCAGCGCCAACCTCGCATCGACATCAACAACTTCATCTCTCTTCGCCTCGTCTGCTTTTCTCTTCAGATAGCGCAGCCTCTCCCTGACTTCCTCCAGCGTTGCTCTCTTCACCTCGCCCGACTGCCCTGTCGCAACCAAGTGCTGCTTGCTGTTTAAGTGCTCAATGTACTGGATGTTGTCCTTGAACGTCAGATCGCAGGCGGCGCAGTACGCACCCGCGCCTTTCCCACGCTTGCCCACAGCGGCCGCGGCGGACGTCAGCGTCTGCTTGCCAACCATCTTGCTCCAGTCGATGCGCTCTGAGCGTGCTTCTGTATGGCGCAGATCTTCGGGCGTCGAGGCGCGCCGTCGGTACGTCTTGCCTGCTGCTTTGGCTTCGTAGCGCTCCTTGGCCTCTTCGCGTTCTTTGGCCTCGCGTTCGCGCGCCTTGACGGCCATTTCTTCGCGGTCCCATGTTTTGCGGAAGTCGGTGTCGCCGCCGCCGCCAGCGCTGCCGTAGGCGCCTGCTTTGCTCATATTGGTGGAGGGTGGAGAGGATGACGAGGTGTTGTGTGAAGCAGGCGGTGTGTGCTGGGAGTTGGTGAGTTGTTGAGTTGTATCGTGTCGACTTTCAAGGCCCAAGCATCAAAAGCTCGACGCTCGACCAAGCAATGCGCAGACGGCGGCAGGTTTTAGCGCGACAGCTGCAAGTGGTGCCGAAGCAACCGCAATGCGGGGTAGCTGTGCGAGGGCATTGCACAACACCTGGCAACCTGATGCTGCTGCAAAGTCCACGAAGCAAAACCAGACCAGTATTGTCTTTGTGAGTGTAAGAATTACTGTCAAAGTAGAAAAACCAAGCCAGCATCTGGTGGTATGCGCCGGCCCAGCCTCACGAGCCGTGCCGGTCCATCAATGCGTGCAGTGGAGCTGCTCAATTGCCAACTCACTCCGCATCAACCACACCTGCCCCATCTCATAAGCCGCACAAAGCTAGCCCTTCCCACGCTGTCCCTCCCAACACCGTCATGCAACATGCACCTGTCACCGCCTGCGCCTGACCATCGCCAGCCTCGTCCACAGTCTCTCTGAACACACACTCGGTCCTTGCCTGCTGCTACATAACCAGGCCGTGACGATGCACAAGGCTCTCCTCTGAAAGAGGCCGTGAATATGGATGCTGAGCCTAACTGCGCAATATGTAGCGCCCCGAACCATGCCGGCTGTCTCTGCGAGTCGGAGCGTCTGCAAATAGCACTCGACCAGGCCGAACGCCGCGCAATGGACGATCGTTTGGAGCAGACACGGTACCTACACCTACCCTCGACACAAGAAACACAATGCCCTTCAACACACCCAACACCATGCCTCTCAATACGCTGACCGCTTTCGCAGCGAATGGGTCCTCGCTCATGCCCGCCACCACATCCAACTCGCTTTCCAGCGCCTCACTACCATTCGCCAACACGCCCAGACCGCATACCTCAACTCTCTCCCTCACTACGACGTCTACATGCGCTTCTCCGGCGCGCCTCCCATCCATCCCATGCTCATCGCGCAGTTGCAGAGCCAGATCGCAGAGGCCCACGCAGACTTCAAACGAGGCATTGATCTGGACTGGCGCGCGAGCGTGCTCCGGTATCCCGAGGTGTTGGACTACTTCTACAGTCTAGTCCAGCTGAAACTCCCGGAGGAGGATAACAGGAAGGTCATGGAACCGCCGTTTGCTGTCGCCGGGTACCAAGATAGAGGATATGTGCCTGGACCCGAGATGAATAGGTCGGGCACTGAGAATGTCAAGCCAAAGAGAAAGAAACGAGAGAGGCGAGATAGCGCGGGTTATATGGGACATCCTGCTGTAGGCAGGATGATGAGGGTGCCGCCGCCGGAAGTGCCGAGTCCGCCGCTGCAACATCCTGGGGGGCAGTATCCTGGAGCGTGGCCGTATGACTGAGGAATTCGAGTCCATCACTTTTTCTGTTGCATTCGCCGGCGTCTGTAGGCTGATTAATCTCTTTCCTCTTATATTTGGAGGTCGTCAACGCGACTTGAGCGAAGCATAGCGCCCAGTAGTGGTCACTGCACATATTTTCAAGTTCAAACATCTTTATTTCTCCTGACCTTGACCAGTCCTGGGACTTTGCAATTGACATGTGTACTTATTGATCGCTTTCGTCGACAGACACTGGAAAGAACAAACAGGGCTCGGTGATCATCACAAAACCTCTTCGTCACATTCTACAGAACCTCAACCGGCCATCAGCCCAGCTGAACCCTGAATCCACGTGGAATGTCGTGTGGAGCTGGACCGAGTCAACCGACACACGGGAGGAGACAAGCCGAGGCTGGCCGCCTTCCCAATCCACGCAAACTCACTTTCCTCGCATTTCTCTCAAGGTGACGCTGTTTTTCACGAAGAGCATCTGTATTTGCATCTGTACTACTGCCTTATTACAAGCTCCCTGGGAGAGCTTACAAATGCATCGCGAGAAGCTAGAATGCAGATCCGGCTGCGACTGCCTCTCTCAAGCGTCCGTCTCACCTGGTCACTGATTGGCACCTGAGTCAGCACGCTCGTTCAGCCTCGTGTCGAAGGTGGTGCACCCCGCCAAACTCTGATGGGTCCGCTCGTTCAACACCGCGCCCTTTCAATTGACATCCACTAGCCTCTTTTGGCCGCGCCTAGCGTGCTCCGATCTGACTCCCAGGCAGGCCTCTTCTAAGGCACTTGTCGCTCAAATCTACATTCACGCCTTAGATCCTCTTTTGACATTCCCAATTCAAGGCAGAGGGCGTGCTCGTCTACAACTTCGTAGCCTCTTTTGTCAGCAATTGTCCAGTCGTGACAAATCAGCCTTGAGTGGCTGTCACTATGGCTGCTCCGAACGCCGATATGGCGCAGTTCTTCGACTTTGGCGAAGCGGCTATGCCTGATGCGTGTCAACAGGCTGGTGGTGATGCCTCAGCGATCCAGACAAGCGAGCAGTGAGTGGACTACCTTACATCAATTCCTTGACGGCTTTGACTTCTGTCGATACGGATACTTCGACCCACGACGGAGTCGATTCGGAATAGAAGCGTTCGACGAGCAATTGGTCCATACAAATCGATGCGCTTCGTGACACTGACAAACTACAGGCAACTCCTTGATGCTTTCCTGGAAACCGACAAAGTTCAGGCTGAGGAATTCAACACCGATTTCTCCAGTTGGCTCCCTGGATACCAGAAGCCTGCCAATCCTTGCGACTACTGTCGCTCCAGGTCACTTGAGTGCTTCATCTATAACGGTAATGGAGACGGAACAACAGGGTGCTCGCCCTGCAGGAATCTCTTTCGACCATGCAGCTTCTCAAACCCTGAGCTGATGCCTTATCGAACTCAAAGGACAGCCCTAGACACCCTAGATGTCGTGGGCGAAGATGATGTTCACCAGATCGGCGGCCTTACTCGCAGGAAGCAGTTGAGGTCCAAGGGTCACATTGGTCCCATTGACGATGAAAGCGGAGACCTGGGTCCTAAGAAAGGCGCTGCTGCTGCTCGTTTTCCACGAGCGGCTGTTAAGATCTTGAAAGATTGGATGCTTGAACACCATGACCATCCGTACCCGACTGAGGAAGAGAAGGAAGTTCTAGGCCAACAGACCGGTCTTTCAGCAGGTCAGATCTCTAACTGGATGGCAAATACGCGGCGAAGGCAAAAGGCGAGGCCGAAGCGAAGCTCGTCACCCAGTATTCGACCGAACACACAAGCCCTCAACATCCCTGCGGGCAGAACTTGGGAGTCCCTGAGTAAGCATACCCTCACTGATACTGATCAGACTCAAGCCTCGACAGCGACTGTTGGACGGTTCTTCAAGTTCCGTGTCAATGATCAGCGTCAAAAGAGTGCCAGTCAATTGGATCCAGTTCACGGCATTGAATCAGCTTTGCCAGCGTTGCAACAACAAGAAGTTCTAGGTTAACTCGCGTCGACAGATCCCTTTGAAAGATGGAAGCACTCTCCCCCCGAAAACGAACCTGCTCCCCTGACGGCTATTGCCCAGGCCGTGGAGACATTCGACTTGCCTGAGACCACTGGCGCCAGCAGCAGCTACAACCACTTGTCGTCGAACAAGAGTACCGATAGCTTCTCGGTCTTCCGGGCGCCTTCTCTGTCGTCTTTAGAGACGGGCTTCACGAATATGTCGTCCGGATCCCTTGGCTCTCATAAGACTTGCTACTCACACGGTTCGAAGCACTCTCTAGGCTCGATGAACAGCTTGAAGTCGAAAGAGAGGCGGAGACGGCGACGCATCCCAACTCGAGCCCCCAAAGATACCGAGAAAGATGTTCCTCGTCTCTTTCAATGCACATTCTGTACCGACCGATTCAAGTCCAAGTATGACTGGTCACGGCACGAGAAGAGTCTACACTTGTCCCTCGAGAAGTGGATTTGTGCACCCTTGGGTGAGATTGTTGCCGACACCATAACCGGCAAGAGCAAGTGCGTTTACTGTGGCCTGCTCGAGCCGACCAAGGACCACCTTGCATCTCACAACCACTCTGCATGCGAAGAGAAGGGATGGGAGTCTCGCACATTTTACCGGAAGGACCACCTACGGCAACATCTGCGACTGATGCACGACATCAAGATGACACCTGCCATGGACTCCTGGAAGTCTGAAGCCCAATACATCAAGTCTCGATGCGGCTTCTGCGCTATGGAGTTCACCAAGTGGCAAGATCGAGTCGATCATCTGTCTAAGGAGTTCCGCAACGGTGCAGACATGAAGGACTGGAAGGGTTGCCGTGGTCTCGATGCTTCGGTCGCTATACACGTCACCAACGCCATGCCTCCGTACCTCATTGCGAATGAGAGCAAATCTCCATTCCCATTCTCAGCAACTGACACGAACAGTTGCAGTGTGAGTTCTAGAAAAACATGTATGACACATATGATGCTGACTGATGAACAGCGCATGCCGGTTTTGCTTGGAAGCCAGGACTTGGAATACCTGTTGCCCAGCATTCCTAACCTCTCCGATGCCTGTCCAGGTGATGGCCAGAACGCAGGACCGATTGTGTTGCAAAACACCACAGCCCAAGACTATTCGTCTTCCTCATCGCCCGACGTCCGTGCCACTTGCTGGGAGATATTGACACTACGCCTGGGTCGATTTGCCCGCCAATACATTGAGAAGCACGGAGCAGGAACTGTCAGCGACGACATGTTGCAGAAAGAGGCCCGAATCATCCTCTATGGCGAGCCGGACGACCCATGGCACCAAACCGCGGCCGACAACCCAGAGTGGCTGAACCTGTTCAAAAAAGCTCATGGTATCGACCACAATATCCAGATTCCAGGTATGTACATCGAAGACCCTAGCATCGTTGGCCTGGCATTAATGGGCACAGGCGTCTACTCGCAACATGAAATTTACGAGGATCTTGGCCTTGGTGCCGCCGCCCAGCTAGATCCCAGCTTCGATGTTAACAACGTGCACGCCTTTGGCGTCCTGAACTTGCCAGCCAACGATCCCACCCGTGCCGCGCAATTCGAATGTTCTCTCTCCGGTACTACCGCCATGTACGAGCTAGCGCGCCACATGTCTACACAATCACCCAGCACCGCCGGCTTGACGGCATCCACATCTGCGTCGCCAACAACCACGCCCTCGCGGCGCACCTCAGCGCTGGCCATGGCGCCCATCACCGAGCAGACTTGCACAACATCTGATCTAGACATGAGCAAGTTGATGGGGAACTTTCACATCCCTAGCTGGGACCAGCTGCCCGCGGAGCTTCAAGACCCGGCAACGAGCTCTGGCTTCGAGTCTACAATTCCGCTCGACGCAATCACGAGCACGTTCAACGTTAGCTCGGTAACTGCACCAGCGCCAACAATGGCGTGGGACGATCATGAGCTGAGTTTCGATATGGACATGGATCTGGATTTTGCCACGGAGATGGCTAACGCGGGGATGTCGTGAATGTCTTGTCAAGGAATGGGATCAGGTGTAAAAGCATACAGCATACATAGATAGATTACACAGGCGTTGTCAAAGCGGGGTTGGTGTGTACTCCTCTCTCTTAGCTACAGTATTTGCAGGCGTAGGCGGTTCTAGCGCGGTTGAAATCTATTATCAATAACGAAGCGTGGCTCACACAGCAACGTCCTGTCTCTGGCACTCGCCTTCTACGCGACGGCTCGCCCGTGGTGTCAAAACTATGGACTCTACAAATCGTAAACGACCTCGCAGACCCATAATACCATCGCCCCAACATTCTCTCGTACCCCAACATCGCCAAATCCCGACATGGCTGGACGGCCCTCCACCATCATTGTAACATCTAAATTATATATGTTTTAACCTCAGTGGCGAGTATCACAACCCAAGGCGTTGTGGCGGAGTGGTTATCGCGACAGACTTGAAATCTGTTTCCCTCGGGAGCGTAGGTTCGAATCCTGCCAACGTCGTATTTTTTGATCATCTTTTGGTTTTTGAAGCGATTCTAGCATTTTCTTTTGGATGATGCTTTGACTGGGATTGACTTATGGGATTTGGTGGTGTAGTTTTGGTGGCTAGGGTTATGTGCGAGAAAGTCTTCATTCCGAAATCAGAGATTGGATTGATAGTTCGTGATCTGGTACTACATCTAATGTAGGTGTATACTGGAGAATTGTACGTGGATCTATCGTGATTGTAGGTTGTCTAGACGAACAGCTCTTGTGCGTCGACCGCGTCGGGCGTTGAATACTCATCTTCTTCGCTGCAGTGTTCGTCCTCCTCATCTTCCAATGCCTGCCGTAAGCTCTCCGTCCACGCCTCATACTCGCCTCCGTCGATATCGTAGTCCGCAGCCGCAGCACCTAGCGCCGGCCATTGCCTCTCCCGCATCCCTTCCTCCTTCACGACCAGCGCTCTCTCCAGTACACCCACGCTCCCGTCCTTGAAACTTGCTCTATCCCTCCAAACCCCCATCCGATCATCTACCAACCCATTCCTCTCACAAAACGCCATCCATGCCCTCCAACATTCATCCACACCCATCACCTCAGGACTCCCAATCACAATCAACCCCTCCTTTGCCCTCGTCAGCGCAACATTCATCTTCCGCCTTTGCATCACCAAGCCCATCCCCCTCTGTCCATCCTCCGCCACAAACCGCATCCGCGTGCGCGTCGTGCATAGAATCACGACCCTCTTCTCCAGCCCCTGAAACGCCTCCACAGGCCCGATATTCACATCCCACAGCCCCCTACCAGCCGCGTATGCCTTGCTCCTGATCGTGCTGCGCAGAAGCTTGACCTGTGCCGCGAACGGCGACATGATGCATATATCTTCTTGTCTGACGCTGGAGTGCAGTACGAGCGTCTCGGCGAGCGAGCACGCGAGGCGTGCTTCCGATGCGTTGTACCAGCCGCCGTTGTCGCGCTCGAGTTCGTCGGGCGAGGTGTGGGGGATGTATAGCACAGGCCATTTGCGACCGCGCCAGAGCGGGGAAGATTGCAGAGGTGTTGTGGGGAAAGAGGATTCTGGGATTAGAGTGTCGTGGTAGAAGAGTGAGGATGGTACGCTGAGGATAGAGGGATGGGAGCGGTAGTTTCGGATGAGGTTTGTGAAGGGGGCATAGGGGAGGGGTAGCATTGAACGTTGGAGGATTGGAGGGCCAGTTGAAGGTTTCACGTTGGAGCGTGAGAGTGGGTGATTGACGTACAGTGGGCGGGCGAAGAGGCGGGCGAAGAGAGAGGTGGAGAATGCCGGGTCGTGGGATGCGGTACGCGGGCCTAGTTGATGCTCGTCGCCTGCCATGACCATGCGTGGCTGGGGGTGGTCTTGAGGGTATGCCGGCGGTGGGCAGACGACCGTGATAGCTGGCAACACGTCGATCTCAGTCGCCTGGGCAGCTTCATCGAGCAGCAATGCCCCCCAGTGTAGATATGGAGCGGGCGGATCATCGTCGGGGTGTAAGGCCGATACCAGATCTCGCTCCATAACCCAAAGGTCTGCATTCGTCAAGCGAGCTTCTGCTAGTATCGCAGCACCGCGACACGACGTGATTACTACCCTGAAAGCTAACAGGGTCTTGAATGGTGGCAGATAGAACATGTCATCCTGCATGTAACAGTACTGTAGTAACTCGCGGTGTACTTCGTTGTCAGCTCGATTCGGTCCATTCAAGCGCAGAAGCTGCTTGGGAGTCAGATACTGCTTCAACCTCAAAGCCAGAGTGTCGGCCGCAGCTTCAGAAGGCGCACAGATGAGCACGTGTGCTATGTCTGTGGTGTCCAGCAGCTGCATAGCTACCTCCACCAGCGTTTTCGTCTTCCCAGTGCCTGGTGGCCCAGAGATTAGGTAAGGCAAGGTGCCGTAGTCTGCTTTACAGATCGAGATCACAGTGTGTGCCTGCTCGTAGTTGACGGCATGGTCAAACAGCGCACGATGGGGTACGCCTCTCAATCTTGTCTGGAGCCGTCCATCATGCTCCAATGGAAATAGCATCCGGCGGACCCAGTCTGTTTGTGGTGCAGACTGTAAGGTAGGATGTGCCGCCTCTGGCCCAGCACCCAACGAGGACTTGGACAAGCTATCCAGTTTGTTCGAATTTTCTCGACAAGCTTCGAGGCTAAGCTTGATCGACATAAGTGCCTTGCGTTGACCATGCAGAACCCTTTCCTTTTGCGGGAAGACAACATTCACGACCATAGGCAATACGTTTGCGCTCTGGTACAATGGCGTAAGGTGCTGTAGACCATCTACTCTCAGATAAACAGTCTCTTGAATCCTGCTCACGCTGTGCACAGAAGCGTTGTATTGGACTCCAGTCCAAGACTGGTACGCAACGTAGTGCCCTTGTTGCCCGGCCGTCGGTAAAGGCATCTCCCTTGGGCGGCCCGCCCAGTCAACCCATAGTTGACGTATCTGGAGTGTATCTCCCATCTCCACAAGCGGATTATCTTCTCGCAGTCCAGGAACGACCAAAGCCCAAAGCCGTGTAAGATCAGGCAGGGTCGTCGCGTGTAAAGGAACAGCATACAAAGTGTAGTGGTAATTTTGCAACTCGTTCGCTTGACATTCCTCATGCGATAGACGTGCAAAGTAATGCACGTAGGAGTGCTCACTAAGCTCGATGATATGTGATGAGGTATGTCTCGACCAGTCATAGTCCAGACTGCGTTGATAGGTAAGGAAATCTCTACCGACAAACCCTGTGATGTAGTTCACGTACTCAATCCTGTGTGTCGTCTCTGTGCTGATGATATGCCCCGGCGCCTCCTCATTAATAGCTCGAAGGCTGGCTGGAACGTATGGCTTCGCATAAACATCATACCGTGGCTTGTGATGCTCAGTAGCGACTTGATTGGGCGGAGAGAGGCGTCTATCAACGCCGTATACTGCACGTGGCTCACCACCTGTCGGATCATGATTTGGAGTTGTCGCCGATGAGAGCGGTGGAGTCGGCAAATTCGGAAGCACATTCAAGGGTGTTCTTGTACTCTCTTTGGTGGGGTCCGAGACAGATGGGCTTGTGATGCGCTTTGCCACCGCGCTTTCGAGTACGCCTGGTTGTGTACCGGATCCGTGGTGACTGCTTCCATCGAAAGCTATTGTTGGTATGACATCCATTCGATAGAGGAGGATCTATCCCTGTAGGCCGCCGATTTGTTATTGTCACAGCTGCGCAGCAAGGCTGAGGATTGCTCGCCAAGCAGGCAACGCAACAAGGTCCTAATCTATAGCGAATGTGTTGTTACACCACGCAAACAATATCAAATCTAGCATATTCTTGTACAGGTTCGAATAAGAACAGAGTACAAAGGAATGTTGGCAGTCTCGTACCAGCTGCGGGCGAGATGGAAAGTGTTAGGTGTAGCTGCGCAAGGCCGTGGGTAGGCAGAAGTCGTAACGGACCGGGGGCTGGACCAAGGACGTAGGTAGAGCAATTACTCGGAGCATTCAGTCATCTGAATAATCACCAGACCCGAGATATTCGACACGACAGGGACGACACTCGTGACGTTGCTGGCGTCAAGGTGGATCGTGATGACGATGAGAGTAGCTGTGGGTCTGCGGGGTGTGCATGGGCCTCCGGGCAACGTTGCATGGAAGCCTCGTGTTGACAATCTGAGACTTCCCCCTGTCGACACACGCGACAAATGCCACTCTGTCCCATACTTTGTTTGTTTAGCTCGATTTGTAACCCTACCTCGTCTGTCTCAAGGTACATCTAGACAATCATACCGCACTCGAACCGACTGTACTTAGACATTCTATGGCGATTTCGAGGCTGGCACCTTTCAATCTCAGTTGCGGCCTTCAAATGCGACAGGGCATCATTTCAGCATCAAGATTAAAACATTCTTCCGGATGTGCTGTGCAAAACGTCTTAACCCTTTTAGTGTTGAGCTTTTAATGCAGACTGCAGTTCTAGGACTACCTTTTCAGTCACGATGTACACTGCTACATACGGAGCCGTGGCTTACAGAATGCCTCCAGCTCACGCAATGGGACATAGTAAGAGCGGAGAACTCACGGGAATTGCAGATCAGGCGGCAACGTGCTCGATCTCTTTCCCCATACTATAATGACTCGAGCCGACTGCCTCGTTGAGATCAATGTCATCAAGGATGTTGTTCTAAATGGCAAGTGGTACATTTGGAACTGGTATCTGACCCCTGTACAACTGCCTCAAATCGGGAAGGTGGGTTTCACAAGGCGAGCGGGCGAACCCGCGTTGCCATTCACACTCAGCCGTTCCTGGATCGTGGCTAGCTGCACGCTCCACACGTTCCATTATTGATTCGCTCGTGGTCGGCCGCTCCGTAAGCAGCCCGTTGCGCTGATGCTGTTAAAGGTCGACCCCTGCGCAGCCCCACTGCATGCGACGTTTCGCATTCAGGATGTGAGTCTCAACACAACTGCGTAGGCATACTCGATTGCAGTCTGCTCGGCGAGCGGCACGATGGAAGCAAGGGTATGATCCTCGAGCGGAGACTTCCGAATCGTCACAAGGTGTGCTCTGATATCAACTGATGCCCGTGCAGCCATGTGCGTGACATGCCGGCAGTCGATTACGAGACGAGGATATGCCTGGGTGTCAGAGCCACGATCTCGGTTCTAGCCCGGAGCCAATATGATCGACTGCTCCCCAATTACAATAACCGGAATGAGCAGTGCGACGGGGCAAACACCTCAGCCGTGTATTTAGGGGAAGCCAGTACTTGATCTAATTGAATGGACATCTGTTCTCACCAGTGTTGACGCGCTCTACAGGAACAGATTCAGAGAACGAAAGCACACGGTTTACCATATGCGCAAGCTTGTTGCCGACACATAGACAAACCACGCTCGTAGAATTTCCTTCATTCGTCATCCCGGCTCCCTTTCGAGAAGGTGAGGGCATGGTGTGGCTCACCCTGCATGCTTGTCTTTCGCCCGTGTCTATGAGTCTGGGCATGCAGCTAATGACAGCCACGTTCTACAGGGCATTATCACTACAAGCACGGGTGTCCTTGCGCCCTCGCCAGCCCGTCTCCTATGTAACGGAAGGGCTTGCAACCTCAAGACTTTGACCCTGTATCTTGTCAGGATGACTTCGAGGTTTCCTACAACGGCGGAGATACTTGCTTTTCCTGCGCCCAACTATGCGGATCCTACAACCCTGCGGCCATTATCAATTGGCGTTATTACGCCTATAACAGTTTTGGTCGTCGCATTCATTGCGTGTCGTTTCTACAGCCGTACAGTGTTGACGAAGACGCTCGGTTGGGATGATGGCATCATGCTTCTGGCAACTGTGAGTTCATCTTTTCCATCAAACGCTTCTTGCTGACACGTCAGATCACCTCTGTAGGAAATAATATTATGGTTATAATATCAATGTTACCACAGTATCGAATGGGCCACCACCTTTGTACGCATACGGACCGCACGCTTGCAGGCGACCGCTAACCAATCATTGTTAGGGGATATTCCGCCACAGCTTCTATATGCCTCCATGAAGGCCGCTCAGGCATGTGTCCGTCTATACAGCTGAGATGCCTACTAACAACGATCGCAGATGGGCATGGCCACGCAGCTGCTTTTTACGGCAATCATTACTCTGATGAAAGTTGCAATTCTATTGACGTATCTGCGTAAGTGACCCCAAAACGAAAATGAAATCACACTCTTACAGTCACGAAGGCATCTTTCCCTCACGAATGAATAGATGGTTCTGCTACATCATGTTGTTCTATACGGTCTCGCTAAACATAGCCTGTTTCTTTGTAACACTGTTTCAATGCGCGTGAGTACCGACCCCCTTGTCTAAGTGCCGGAGCTGACCCGATTTCAAGACCAGCCAGCACGTACTGGAACATCTTCAAATACATTGGGCGCGCCAAATGCCTGAACATCAAGGTGATCTACTACTTCCACTCGGCACAAAACACCCTGAGTGACTTTCTCATCTTCCTTTGGCCAGCCAGAGACCTTCTTAATGTCAAAGTGTCACTGCGGCAGCGTGTCACACTGACGTGCATGTTCTCTCTTGGTGTCATGTAAGGCTGAGCACTTTTCGTTGATTTTGCGATCGCTGACGGCGTGATAGAGTATGTGGAGCGGGAGTCGCGCGACTTTACTACACTCACATCTACCTACACTCGTACGATGTATTCTGTACGTCAATCTAGTGCTTACTGTTTCCAAAGGCTAACAAGAGTAGGGCAGGGCGGCAAGACCTTTATCATCATGTGCGTGGAGAGTGGCATCGGCATCGTATGCGGCTGTCTCCCAGGATGTAAGCCACTCATGAACAGACTATTCCCACGCTATTTCGAAGCTACGAACAATTCGTCCGATAGCTATCCACGTCGATGGAAACCAAACTACTCGAAGCAAACCGACGATGAAGAATCGACGCAGCCTGCAGGGTCACTCAGAAGCGACTCAATGCGACTGACCAACCAAGATCATGTACACGTCAGCCCCACTGCGCAACCAGCAGCTCTCCAGCGATCCTCGTCGAGACAAACACAGAAGTCCGTCATCCCTACTACGAGTCCCCAATCGCACACAATGAATCGGTCCACTTCAGTTACGACGACGCGTACAATCAACGCCAACAGCATGCGCAACCCGCCTCTTCATCGCTCACCGTCACACCTCTCTCAAAGTACTTTCACTACAACTATTACCGCACAGCCCCATCTTTCGCGCTCTACATCGCGCCGTACGACTAGGTGGGGTAGCGTCGACATTAATAAGCCCCTGCCGATGCGTCCTGCACCTCCTGCTGTTGCGGCTCGTAGACCAAGTGCGAATGGATTCAGAAGAAGTCGCCATGCTTCGAGGGAGCTCAGTACGGTCAGTAACGCGAGTACAGAGATGTTCATTCTCCAGGGGAGAGGGAGTGGGTCGGGGAAGCAGTCTCCAGAACGGAAAAATGATATATGGATGGGGTAGCCCTGTCAAAAAGTTTGAGTCAATTGTTTCCATTCAACTTTCAGAAATTGAACGCGATGTCGAACTGGAATTGTGTTAAACGTCAAGGATCGCCACTGTATGGGTACTAATGTTGACCACCGCATAGGCATCATTTTTTCAACCGGATCGTCACAATAATCCAGCCACAGCCCCGAAGAACGCTAGCCCAAGCACAACCGACCTCCAAACCCCCAGATTTGGGCTTTCAATTCCACTAGCGCCTGATGAAGATTTGTCGGTCAGATCAGGATGCGAGCCTATCGCCAGATAGCCTAACCCAGCTCCACCCTGCGCCCGTCTCCTCTCTCCTGCCGCGCCGTTCTGACACGCCATCACCTCGCGCATATCCTCCACCGTCCCGTTGAACGAGCAGTAATAGTAGCAGCTTGGCGAGGCTGGCCCACCGGCGTAGTTGGATACATAGCTGTCGTTGGTATAGGTAGAGCAGCAGGATTCAAGGGCGATAGAGAAGTTTGAAATCGGACCAATGGCTACGTAGGGTCCTGTAAATGAGGTGCGTGGACTGCTGATTGAGACAGTGTCTACAATGCAGGGGTCGGTAAGATTGGTCAAGTTGCTCATTGTGATTGAAGGCTGGTGGGCAATCAGGTTGGCGATGGAAAATCTGTCAGGCAGTACAAAAGGTGTGATGTCTTTTCTTGCTGTAATATGTAGTAAGTTGAGACATTGGTAGCTTTAAGGTGTCTTAGACGCGATCGTATTCGATGGATGGCTGTCCTTGACGTAGTTAGGCCACCAACATGCCAAGCGTACAAGTCAAAGTTTCATGTTAGGCTGTGTATAGACGCTGCCTGATTGGCGTGAGCAGCTTTCAACTTATGGAAGATGGTTCGCCTTGTCAAGCGGAACATTTCCTTATTGACATCATCAGACTTGGCAGTCCTGCCGAACTCCGAGCCGCAGAGCCGCGGACTAGTGCGGGCATGAAGAGATCTGATCTCCAAGGATCCGTTTTAATATGGACCACTACTCGAAGAGTGATGAAAACTGTAGTCAAGAAGTTCAGGTGTGGGGAAGTGGATTCAGCGAACAGCGGCACTTTAGCGCTAATCAATCAAAGCAAACAGCATGAGACGAGCAACAGTGACCTATTTACAATTCTACACATCAATTCGGTCTCTGAGCCAAAATCAAATATCACCTCCAGAGTATGCAAATGTGTTTGTATACACCACAGCCAGGCACGAGCAAAATCATTGAAGTACAACCAGGTCAACCATCACAGCCCAAGATTCGGTATGACCTTCACAGTAAATTTGGGATTCCCGAACATAGGGCGCAGCCGCGATATCCAGACCAGCTTGTCTAAAATGTTGTTCAAAGATTTACATCCACGTTTCACGTATTTGGTTACTCGTCTCGAAGGGCACATTACAGGATGATATCTGGTGCAACTTTCGAATTCCTACAAAGGTAAGATTGACTTCACTCTGATTGATGTCAGAGACTCTGGCACTACTTTTAATAGTGATCTCTTTGAGCAAGCTACAAAAAAAGGGTTTTAGGAAAATGTATGTTATGTTTTGATCATCAAAAATTTCCTGATGACTATGTCTTGTCTTTCGGCAACGGCGGCCTCGCGCCTCCTGCAGCCTATTTTCAGTCATGGATCGAAAGAGTCGCCACCCGATCGATCATTCCAGTCTATCGCTCCCATTTCAAAATCTCAACTCCTGAATTCAGCGCTTTTAACAAATTTACTTGACTGCGCATATCTCCACTCAACTCCCCAAATCTGAAGCTAAGTCTAGGCTTTTCAACGTCGACCTCGCCGTTCCAGCAGACAATCTCCTTCACAATTGAAGGCGGCAACTGGGATGATCTGGCTTCCCTTTTTCTTTTAAGCCAGAAGTCGAGAACTGGGGTTTGATGGAGTTTGTGCGTAGTCTGCCGGAGATTGGACGCTAAAGATGACTCTAACCTATCTGCACATCAGTCTTATCAAAAAGCTCAAATCGGAAGCGTCGTGTTCGCTTGGAGAGGTACACTAGGGGTCACTGTGCGCAACCGCTGATTGACGGGACAATACATTCTTCGGGCTTGCGATTATAATTGTCATGTCTGTATGGTAATCGTACATCTGAGCCTAAATAGCTGTCGAAACTCTTGTGTCGCCCTTCTACACTCAAAAACAAGACACAGACGTTACGTCTTGCACTTCTGCCGCTCCAGACAGGCACCCATTACATCTATCCATCCACCCAGTGAAGCATCATTCTAGCGCTACAGCCATACACTTCTCTATTTAAGCAGCCGTGCAAAGCAGTGCATCGGCGCCCAATGGCACAGCGCAACACTGCGCACTCGTGCCTGACTCGGCGCAGAGGGCGGTGAATTCTTCAGTCGTGGCGACTGGGCCGGCTAGTCACTGTTAGTTTCTACCCTAAATCGCATCGCGCAGAAAGTTCAAGCATTCGGAGCGTTGCACAACTCATGCTATCCTCAGATTTCTTAGGAACCATATGTAGTTCTTGGTCACTGGGATTTGGAGTGTACGTACCGTTCTCGCAATTCAAGTTCGCAACGCCCAAGACGTCGAGTTGGCAGCAGACGGGCGTAGAGAGGGCGCCGCAGACAGAGGCCTGGCGGGCGACGAGCTTGCCGACGCTGGGGGAGCGCGCGCTGATGGCGGCGGCGGATGTGAAGCTCATGAGAGCGGTAAGGGTTGCGAGTGTAAACTGCATTGTGAATGGTGTGGTGGAGGATTTGTGCTGGAAGAGCTTTGAATTGAAGTGATGACTGTGGAGTGTAGATTGGAAAGATCCGAGATAGCTGTTGTGATGACGAGGTTTGAGAGGGCTTTGAGTTGGTATTTATACATCTCATGGTCGATATTTGAACAGTTGCAAAGTTAGCCCCTAAGCAAGTCCATGCTGTGATCTCATGCTCTGCACGTGGAAGGTACTACGATGCATCCCACGTACGCGCCATTTGACAAGGTAAGCTTCGCTGCCTTCCGGTCTTCCTATCTCTGGGCATCTGTCACTGATGATGATGCTGAGGTTAGCTTCTACAATGAGCATGTAGTCACAGACTCAGGGAGATTGTGCCGACGAGCTGGCCGACCATAGGAGTCAAAGGATCAACGCAGGCTTCATCTCTGATCTACATGGTCCTTTGAGCCTTGCTCAATTCCCGTGTGGAGGTTGCTCAAATAGGAGTGCACTTGGCCAGATCAGGCAATGGAAAAGTGGGTATGATCAACAGCGGAACCAAAAGAAGTCACCCTTGGCGGGACGCAGATCCGATAAGCCTCTTGTCTGGAGCACAAGCATTGATCTTGACAGCCTTGACATCTACGGAGTGTCGTCGGTTCGCCGGCGGCGGAGACCATCTTGTTGTTTTTCTGAATGCGAGAGCGAGATAGATCGTCACACATGTTACTCGTTGAGCAACAGAGTTCTGGCCTTGATCGATCTTGCGGTCGTTCTAATTGCTGTAAGTAGTAACGTCTCTTGTTAGGTCTCGTTGAAGAATGGTAGCTGGTCTTGCACCACGCAGATTTGGATGCCAGCGTGCATTCGAGCCTCCATTGACCCTATCTCGTATTGACCGTATCGCTCCCCACACGGTAAGTTGCGGGTGAGGCGTCGATCAGTGTTTACGGTGGAACATGACGCAGGAACAACTTTGTTGAGGTTGACAGACGAGAAACAGATCAGGCCTTGGCCACTGAACGCACGAGCGCATGTTTGGCGGCTGTGAAGTCATTGGTGTATTTTTGGCGGGTCCAGTCTTCTTCGGTCCTCAGTCAGCACGACAAGAGTACTGACGAGGATAGGAATTAAATACAGTCCTTGTGCTTGGTAGTTTACTGCATTTTCTCTTTGGAGGGACTTGCAGGGCAGGTCGTTTCAACAGCAGCTGACCTTTCAGAGGCAGTCGAACCAGAATTGACAGCCTGAGACGCTCCATCTAAACAATCCTGTCGTCGAAATCGCATAAACTTGGGTCATCAAGGAAAGTTGTCATGCAGTGTGTCTTCCGCAAAAGTGCATGAAAAATTTCATCCTCAAACAGCGTGAAGGCGTGAAGGCGAGAAGTTGAGAAGATGGGGACGTGACGATAGGATAACAGGCGCCAAGGCGACATCGGCGGTCGGCGAATGAAAGACGGCGCTAGCCAAATGCTCGCTCGGCAGTGCTGTGATGCTCTTGCAGACTGACTTCACAATCACACCTCGCCCTGTCACATGTCCTTTCCGCTGTAGCGAAACAGAAGCCAAGCGCTGGCAGCTCGCACGTGCATCAGATTGCCGTGTTCAATACATTTACTGTCGTTGCTAATACCCGCGACCAAAGCACTTGCGCCGAAGCCTGCGCTCGCCTGTACAGCGTACACCACCTGTAACGCCTACACTACCTGACGCAGTCGTCGAAACCAGCACCATGGTCCGCAATGGCAGCCCATCGCCGGCGGATAACTTCCCCCTCGGCCACTCGGCAACATCACCTCTGCCGCAGCCCTCAAAACGCGACAAGCGGCGCAACATGCTCGCTGAGAAGCTGGCGGAGATGATGGCGAGCTTTTCAGATAATCGCGACAGCCACTACCGGGCACAGCTGGCGGCGCTGCAGGCTGACATCAACCTCATTATGAAGGCTGACCCCTACAAGAATGAGCCATTGGAGGACAACGGGCACGAGGCCTCGGAACTGATTGCGCAGATCATGGGCAACAACATCCCTACTGCGCCCAGCGCCGGCACCGACTATGTCGCGCAGTGCGGAAAGCACTACTCGCGATTTGTGGATGCTGTCAACGACGCCATGGAGGAGCGCGACTACAACCTTACTATGCTTTACGTAGGTCATGGACGACCCTCGGTCCGCGCACAGGAGCTAATGACAACAACAGAACAAGCACGAGAACAGCAAAAATGAAATTGAGAACTCGCACCACTATAAAGTCAAGATCGCCGAAGAAGAACACAAAGCGCTGGCCGAGACGGTCCGCGAACGTCTTAAGGCCAGCATACAACAGCGCGCAAACCGACTGAAGCGCGAGAAGGAGCAGCTCGACATCTCCGACAGCAACGCCATGCTTCTGCACCCCAATCAGTTCAGTATCGGCCATCCCGCCAGCCCAGGCGGTCCCCAGGCACCGCGTAAGACACGACGCACGGGACACAAGTTCGGCGGTGAGGCGGACGAGGCCGCGGCAACAACAGCAGCAGCGGCGGCGGCAGCAGCGGAGAAGTCGCGCAAGCGCAAGCTGTTTGATGACATCGAGAATGACTCCCCTGGTCCTGCTGGCCGCAATGTCGACTTGGGCAACGCCTCACCCTTCCGCGAAGCCAAGGCGCGCACCATGCACACGCAGTTCGAGGCCTCGGCTTATTCACTCGATCGCCTCTTCACCGAGAAAGAACTCAACATGGCCATGACTAACGCGACAAACGCTGCTTCGCACTTCTTCGCCAAGATGAAGACCAACGAGCCTGCCAACGCTGAAGCCACGACCAACGGCCACGCACACACCAACGGCGACCACGCTTCCGAGAACGGCGACCTTCCAGATGCAGACCAGGACTCTGACGACGTTCCAGGCGCAGTAGACATGGCTCGCCAGGTATCCTCAAACCCGCACGCAACGCGCGGTGCCACTCGCTCCACAACCTCGATTACGAACGGCCAGATACCTTTCATTTACAATCCACCATTTGTGCTCGACCAGAAAATCTTCCAGAAGGTCAATGCCTCGGCGCCAACGCCACCACCGCTCGCTCCACAAGACGTCGACCAAGATCTCAAGTTGATGCTAAGGGAAGCACGGCCAGACGACGAACTCAACGAGCGACTTCTGCAAGCTGCGTGTCAACCAGTCAAGATGAGGGACTACCAAGTACAGCCCCCAGGATTTACCGAGCCCGTGAACGAGATCACAAGCCACGTTCGCACCATCGTTCCCCACCTCGAAGTCGGCAGCATAGGGGGTGTGCCAATGAGCGCGCAGAGCAGTATGGCCGGTTACAGCGACGCTGGGAATAACACACCCCTGGGCAGATCCGGTGAGGCAAGCACAGGGCATGGCGGCGGCGTGCCAATGGCGAGAACGGCGAGTGGGAGAGGACGTGGTAGAGGACGAGGGCAAGGCTAGGACTGCACCCTCTCCCACTCTGAGCGTCTCTCTTCTTTATTGGATACCCACTGGCGTCCGGGCACTCCCCAGGACCCTGCATGACATTTTACACTTCAAGGCGGGCCGTGGCAGTTACATTACGTGTTTTCAATACTCAACGAAGGTCTTGGAATGCCAAGTTTATGCACCGTGGAGATTGAACGATTCTGCTGTTCGGGCCCTCATGTTCTCAACAATTGGCCTGCTGTCACCTTTGTCAACACCTGTGCTATAGCAAATACAGACATTTCCTAATCGGGCGTTAGTCTAGGCAGCCTTGGTGGCGTCGCAAGTTAGAATCACTTTACATGAGCCTGCTAGCTACTACTATATGACATGAATAGCGGAGTCATTCGAATTTGCGCGTATTGCGGCTGTTGTGTACGACAGAGGCCAGCCGCTGAAACTCGTTCCTCCGAATGCTCTGATGGCTATGGGCATGGCAGAATGATCAAGGCAGTACCATCGCAGACACGACTGGTGGCCGCACGACCTCGGTTCCTCAATTCAGTTCTGGACTTTCAGGCCGGAGAAGAGCCATTATACTCACCAGGCGATACATCATCGCAGTTGGAGTACATAGCAGCCAAGATACTTAGTCGCCTTGCTGCCTTGCGCTACGCCCGCTTGGGTGTAGTAACCGTTACAAGTAGCGCCTTTACAAGAATGTCCGCTGGCCCATCTTGCTTAGTCCAATCCAACCATTGACGATATGCTTCTACCTCCTGAAATCAAACTCAACGTTGCCGAATTCCTCGATCCTCAATCAAGTATCAACTTCGGCATCACTTGCAAAGAACACTGGAAGCTGTGCCAGCCCCTTTTCAAATCGCACACGCAGGCATTTGCTAAAGCCCCCGTACTCACGGCGTATAACGCATTGGAAGTATTGAGAGCTACGCTACAGGATCCAAGTCAGGGGTGGTACATCCGCGAGATCAGCTACAGGGACAGATGGGATGATGCGTTCACAACGCGCATGGAGGACGCCGAGCAGCTTCAACGTGCCGCAAGAAAGCTTCTGAGTCTGTATCCCGATTTAAGGACAACCACTGAAGATGAATGCCTTGCCACGCAGATCGAGACTGGATTGGCAACTGGGCGTCCCGACAGCGCAGTGGCGGTCCTTCTTCACTATCTGCCCAATCTCAAAACCTTGAGGCTTACCATGGACAGTGGAGGCAATGTGCTTGAGCAACTATTAGAGAGGCTTGGAGTTGAGTACATTGACGCAAAGGATAAGTCAAAACTTCCCTTGCAACGTCTTCGCGTGGTCTCTCTTGCTCATTACGACACGGAGGGCTGCATTAGTCCTGATAGCGCCCTGCCCTTCCTACGTCTACCATCGCTTCGCACTTTTGCAGCGAACATGATGGGAGGAGATTTCGCGCGAGGTGAATGCGAAACGGCGATTCCGTTTTTCCCACACCCACGTTCCAACATTGAAGAGTTCTTCTTTGTGGGCTGTCAGTTCGATGTAGCTGCGCTCGAGTACTTACTGTCGTGTACTAAAGGCTTGAAGCGCTTCACCTATGAAGCTGGGGGCTGTTGCACAAGCGAAGATGCGTACGATGCCAAATTAGTGCTCAGAGCATTGACTGAGCACGCACAGCATTCGCTCGAATGTCTGGTCCTGAGTCATTTCATGTATAACGAAGAAGAGGTATGCATCTCTCGTCCCTATCATAGACAAGTCACTGACTCGGTCAAGGGTATCGCGCGAGGCTTCTACGATGGCGGGAGAGAAAGGCCAAAAGAAGCTGATCTGTCCGCGCTCACAAAATTGACGTCCCTTTCTGCAAATTGGGCTATGCTTTGGCCTGAGCTCTCCGCTCAGCCCACGACAGTCTACACTGAAGCTGGCTGCAGCAGTGAAGGCCTCGGATTATCTTGTGAATTCCTCGATGTCCGTGACAATCTGCCCCCTTCACTCGAGAATCTGCATCTTGGCGGCGTTTTCGACAGAGAAGAATGGGAGGGTGTTGTGGGGCCGCTGACCTTACTGAACGAAGGGACACCCAACCTCTCAATGGACAACATCAGGGTTGAAGGGCGTGTGCAGAATACGTCCACACGCCTGGACGAGGGGGCAAGCGTTACAATCGGAGACTGGAATGCCGATACCAATAAGACGACATTCGGGCATGGGGATAAAGCCTGGCTTAAGCGTGCGAGGGCGCCATGTTCATTGTTCCAGGGACATGGTTGGTGATGCCCGGTCGAGTAAATCAGACAGCTGTATACAGTTCGAATATGAAAACTTCCAGAAATTTCGCAAATGACGGAGACCGAAGCAAGGATTGTAGCGACGGGCGTGTAGGACGACGTGCAAGCTGGCCCTGCTTGGCTTCGCAGCCGTAAGGTCTGTAACACCACTCTCGGCTCGCTGCCGAGTCGAAAGCCAAAGTAAGACTCTTAAAAAAGTACCGTAAATATGAGTCAACTCCAACCTGAGCATTATTGTAACTCTCTTGTCTATCTGACGCTGTCTGCCGCAATCATCTGTGAATGCCACAATAAAATGAATATTGCTATTGCGGTGATCGAGTAAAGTGATGAACACTGATCGATGAGCCACGTAACGTATTGGCAGTCAAGAGTTCGGAAGCACGTTCTTTGTAAGTGACTCGCAGCGATCGTTTGTATCACCCGTAACGAAACGCTCCAATGTCTCCGAGCTACTCACGTGTCCCTGCATGCCGATGCAGAAGACAGGAAGTCCGTGTGTTCGAATCATGGCATTTCGGATGCTAGCTTTCAAGCGTTCAAGAGACGTTTAATCGTCATCGGAGAGATTTGACGTGCTGAGCATGAGCATGAGTCGCTAACCCCGAACTGGCTTAGCGCTTGGAATTTCTTCAAACGACGAGTGTGTCTTGTGCATCTCGTCTCTCACAATCGCAATGACTACTCGCGTTTGACGATTCATCCGCTCTGAATTCCTGAAGATTGAGAAGAGCCACGGTCCCTTGTGGCTCAACCTCACACTAGTATACGAAGTGACGTCTGATCCGACGACAACCTACAAAAGATCCGGCCTGCAATTGCACGAATGTGATCCGCCATGAGATGCATCAGGTATGAGCGGATCCGTGGCTTTCACTCTCCAAGAGGTTCTCGACTGTACCACTCGCACCTGAGACTTACTCAAGGATTGGGTCGTTTACCCACAGCCCTCTGCCTTATCAGAACACATTGCAAGTTATAGTGCTAACACAAGCCCTAATTGTTCCAGTCCCTCGAGAGCTCCATTTTGACCGTCTCTCTTGAATGATCGGTCTCAGATCGCAGCTTAAGTGGATCATCGGTGTAGCTTGGTCGCTGCCGTTCCATTCACCGAAGAAAGCTTCACCGAAGAAAGCTATTCACGAAACAGAGACCTCGGTACAGTCAGCAATTATCTCACACCGTCACAATACGTTAGCCTGTCAAGCTGGGTACCTTTTTTGCGTTCAAAAATACACAAGGCCTGTGTACACTCTTTTCGCTCCTCCCAAGAAATGACTTAATGGGATAAAGACGCGGCCGCGGTCGCGGGTCATTAGTATATGGTATTGAGACGAATTCACCAGAGGCAGCGGCGAAGTGCAGATTTAGGATATTCTGATTGAGCTAACGTCTTAATGCCCATGAGTGTGGCTGACCACACAGCTTTCTCAAAGTACATGGCGCACGAGATACCTGCAACGACGCAGTTACATTGATCATTGTGACGGGTTATGGCCTTCTCAGCCTGAACACTCCGCTCCGTTAAAGCATATCATGGCGCTGTTCCATCGAGAAAACCAGATCAAGCAAAACAGGTATTAAGCAAGGTCAGGCGGACCGCGGCAGGAAGGCGGCCAAGACAAGCGTCTGTTGCTGCGATGGTCTTGACAACAGGGGGAATTATGCCGCCTGGAAGACCGGACGGGAGGCCCGGGGATGGTGGAGAAGGAAGCCCGCCACTGGGGAGCGATGGCAGTCCAGTGGATGGCAGTGAAGGTAGACCAGGAAGCGGCAAGGAAGGAAGTCCACCAAGAGAAGGAATCGATGGAAGTCCCGTGTTCGGCAGCGAAGGAAGTCCACCAAGTCCGGGAAGACCACCAAGTCCGGGAATAGAGGGAAGTCCGGTATTTGGCAGCGAAGGAAGTCCCGTATTTGGTAGCGACGGTAGGCCACCGAGACCGGGAAGGCCAGGGATAGAGGGAAGTCCAGTGCTTGGCAGTGAGGGAAGCCCACCCAGACCAGGGAGACCAACAGAGGGTATAGAAGGAAGCCCCGGACTTGGCAGTGAGGGGAGACCTAAGTTTGGCAGTGACGGCAGGCCACCGAGACCAGGAGTCGAGGGGAGCCCACCAACACCAGGAACTGACGGGAGTCCTGTGCTTGGTAGCGAGGGAAGCCCACCGAGACCTGGGAGACCTGGGAGACCTGGGACAGAGGGGGTCCCAGTGCTTGGTAGTGAGGGGAGACCTAAGTTTGGCAGTGACGGTAGGCCACCGAGACCAGGAATCGATGGAAGCCCAGTGTTCGGCAGCGAAGGAAGCCCACCGAGACCTGGAAGACCTGGGAGGCCGGGAACCGAGGGAAGTCCAGTACTTGGCAGCGATGGCAGGCCACCGAGACCCGGTAGCGAAGGAAGCCCCGTATTTGGCAGCGACGGTAGACCACCAAGACCAGGAACTGAGGGAAGCCCACCGAGACCAGGAAGGCCGGGGATAGAGGGGAGTCCAGTATTTGGTAGGGAAGGAAGCCCTACGTTTGGCAGTGACGGGATGGAAGGGAGCCCAGTGTTTGGTAGCGAAGGAAGCCCGGGAAGCCCGGGGATAGAGGGAAGGCCAGGGATAGAGGGAAGGCCAGTGCTTGGTAGTGAAGGAAGACCTAAGTTTGGTAGCGAAGGAAGCCCACCGAGACCAGGGAGGCCGCCAGCAGGAGGGATAGAGGGAGGCCCAGTACTTGGCAGGGAAGGAAGCCCACCGAGACCTGGGAGGCCGGGGAGGCCGGGGACCGAGGGAATTCCAGTGCTTGGTAGCGAAGGCAGGCCAGAAGAAGGCTTCGGGGGGTTGACTACAGGAGCGGTCGAAGAGGGCGACGGGGGCGATGAGGGCTTTGGCCCTTGGGGAAGCGAAGGCAGACCCAGGTTTGGCAACGAAGGTAGACCAGAGTTTGGCAGCGAAGGCAGACCCAGATTTGGCAACGAAGGCAGGCCAGAGTTTGGCAGCGAAGGCAGACCCAGATTTGGCAACGAAGGCAGGCCAGAGTTTGGCAGCGAAGGCAGACCCAGATTTGGCAACGAAGGCAGACCTAGGTTTGGCAGCGAAGGGAGGGATGGCGCACCTGGGTTAGGGAGTGAAGGGAGACTTGGTTTGGGGGTCGAAGGCAGACTCGGGTTAGGGAGCGAAGGAAGGCCGCCAAGACCAGGAAGCGATGGCACTCCAGTATTCGGTAGTGAAGGAAGAGATGGTGCACCTGGATTAGGGAGCGACGGCACACCAGGATTAGGGAGCGAAGGCAGACCTAGGTTGGGCAGGCCCAGATTTGGCAGTGAAGGAAGGCCACCAAGACCAGGAAGCGATGGAAGTCCCGTGTTCGGCAGCGAAGGGAGCGACGGCACACCTGGGCTAGGGAGTGATGGTACACTTGGTTTGGGGACTGAAGGCAGACTGGGATTAGGGATTGATGGTACACCTGGGTTAGGGAGCGAAGGAAGGCCCAGATTTGGCAGCGAAGGAAGACCTCCAAGACCAGGAAGCGATGGAAGTCCACCAAGACCAGGAAGCGATGGAAGTCCACCGAGACCAGGTAGCGATGGAAGTCCACCGAGACCGGGAAGCGATGGAAGTCCTGTGTTCGGTAGCGAAGGGAGCGACGGCACACCTGGATTAGGGAGCGATGGTACACCTGGGTTAGGGAGCGATGGTACACCTGGGTTAGGGAGCGACGGCACACCTGGATTAGGGAGCGATGGTACACCTGGGTTAGGGAGCGATGGTACACCTGGGTTAGGGAGCGATGGTACACCTGGATTAGGGAGCGATGGTACACTTGGTTTGGGGACTGAAGGCAAACTCGGATTAGGGAGTGATGGTACGCCTGGGTTAGGGAGCGAAGGCAAGCCAGGAGTTGGCAGCGACGGTGGACCAACAGGCGGCAAAGAGGGCTTTGGTAGCTGGGGAAGACTAGGAACACTAGGCTGCGCAACAACAGGAGGTGGAGGTAGCCCGCCTGTAGGGAGACTTGGTGCAGCGGCAAGCAGAGGTGCCGTGATTTGGAACAAGACCAAACGATTGAGCGCGCCGCAGCACTGGAGTGGACTTCCGGAGCAGGTCAGGCCGCAGAGTGCATCGGCGGCAGCCTTCACGGGTGAAAATGACAAGGCACTGCCGCACCGGCAGGTAGAACCGCCTTCAATACCGGCAAATTTGAATCCATTGGTAGCGCAATACGCGGTGCAAGATTGCCAAGTAAGACCTGGAAGGGCAACCGATGGACCAGTCAAGAGCTGCTGAATACCATTCGTGAGGCCGCCAAGAAGGCCAGTGGAAGGTGTCTGGACGATGCTGATATAGAAACCAAGATAGACAGCTCCAGTCGCTGAGTTCGTATCGGGCGCTTGTGGTTGTGGAGGAGGACTTGGTGCTTGGGGTGAATTCGCTATGAGTGGAATTAATTGCGGCAGAGCCGCAGCTCCGGTGAGAAGCGGAAGCCACCAAGACGTCGCACGCATCCTGGCAACTGCTTCAAATTGGTCGAAGCGGTTGAACGTAATGTGTGTCTTTGGGAGGGTTTCGAGAGCACCCAGACGGCTGAGTAAGGAGCGTGAGATTGTCTGAATGAAGGGCAGCTGGCGCTGGAAGGTACTTCAAGTACGCCGAGAGTCTTTCTTCGCCTCTTCCGCGGCACATGGAGATTCGTCATCAGGTAAGGAAGCCGGCCACTCACTTTGTCTTCGTCGCGATCCTTGGCAAAGAATGTCAAGCACAGAGGCGATTTGGGACAAGCTAGACGATCAGCATTCAATTCCTCGAAACAACATTCTTCATGGAAGTCAGAAGATCGCTGTGATTGCCCACGGGGCACCAACGCGTTCCTGAGCCCTCAAGTGTAGAAGTGAGGTTCGGAGCGTTCCGCTCAGCACATGGGCGAGGTGTTTCGTATCTACGATCTATGGTTCGAGAACGAAATCATACATTCTTCGGCGTTACTCTTGGACACCGTTAGATGATTGGATGGCATTGCCAGAACTTCAGGTGCCATCGACAGCTGTTTCTCTGACACTAGCACTAGATCATCTTTTACAGCATCGCTTTGCCGCAACAGCGATGTAAAGTGGCGCCGAGACTGACAGTGGCCGTGGTCGTACGACTTCAAATTCACTTCATAACGAAGTCGCATTCTCTCATGAGCTTTCGATTTACCATCCAGCTTTCAGTGGTCCTGGCCCTTGCTTCGACGAGATTTCCTTGACCAGAATATCAGCGGAGACCACGCTCTAGGTCATCGATCAAGCACACCGTTGTTCGCTTGGAATCGTTGCCCTCATGTCGTACCATCTTAACCCCTATTCCATGGCTTCCTTGCGGATATATGATATCCTCTCTATTGATTAACAGTGGCCAGTTTAGGCCGCAGCACAAGTGATGGTAACGCATCTGCACCCTGCCGATAGCTTGTGGAATGTACTAGGCCAGATCGGGATGGGTACCTTAAGTGTGGCACAAAACATGGTCTATCTCGTCTCTGAGTAGTCAAAGGCATCATGCCCTTGTCTCTCAAGCAGTTCCTGAATCGATACTTCCAGCGGCGCCATTGCAGTCATTCAAGAATTTCCAATCCAATCGTGATTCTTACAGCCAAGCAGCCCGAGCATGAGGGTCAATGCAATTTGCAAGAGGTAATTATGTAGCATCGTTCTGCTACATAAGAGTAAATTCTGCCTGATCAGGAGGCATGTTTTAGATGATGCAAGGTGTTCGAAAATTCGTGATGCGCTCCAGCCTTGTCGGTGATGTGGCGGTGCTCTCATGGGTGTCGCCGCTGATCATAGTATGGTCCACTTTCCAGGTGCCAAGGTCTATATTGGTCTCACAGAGCCCAAGGCTGTCCATATTTAGACTCTGAACGAACCTGAAAAGCAACGCTATTCGGTCTTGTAGTATCTTCGCTGAATTCGAGCAAGCCGTTCGAGACAACACTAGTCTGACAGTCAACAACTAACTCTTACACGTGAGGCGACGCTTTGAAATACTGTCTTTATCTCACCCCGATGGCAAATCACAAATTGAATTGCGACGAAACTGAAATTGTCAAGCTAAGTGTGTTGATGTAAGAAGTTCTTCAAGGTGAATGATGTCCTCCCTCCTGACTTTCTGCGCAGCCGCTCCTCTTCAAATTCTCCCAAACATGTTCGTCCAGCATGACTCTCGATCAGAAGTAATCTGTTCGATTCAGATTTGGCAGACAGGCATGGATGAGCCGGCCTTGTCTAAGGATTTACACTGGGTGAGATGATCATTGGGGTAACTTTCAGTGCGCCCGCATCCATGATTACTATTCCGCAACTTGGAGTATGATCTAATTAATCTTTGGGATGACTCTACATATCGGACCAGATGGCGAAGCGCGGCAGCTCTATGATGAAGGCTTGACAGAAACAAGATGACCATTGTAGTAGTATTAAATGGGCATCTTACACAGTGTTCAAACGATGCAGCCGTGATGATAGCTTCGAACAACAGTGGGCCACTTATTCTATGGGCCTGAGTTTTATTGCGAGAAAAGTGTTGGTCAAATCAATTTTCAAGAACAATGGTCTATGAAGATCATTCTGCTATCAGCAACAGTCCTGGAGCTTTGTCGTGTTGCTCGAGTGGGGGACAAATTTTAGAGGCTAGAACAAGTAGGGCCATCTCTGGCTGTCCCTTTGATGCCGATATTGGACAACAGGGAGATTCAAGACCAGTGGAACCTACCTATAGTGGTAATTAATGGCAACAGCCCGCATTTGCACAGGTTTTTCGCCTCTGTCGTAAATGCAGATCCTTACACCTTTTTCAAAATCGCTTGCAGAACGAATAATATTTTGGGAAGAATGGCACTTTGCCAGCCAATGCGTTGAATACAGTCAGTCTTATCCGCAGTGGGTTTTCGCTAATAGCTGGCAGCCTACAGCGAATATGGGAGTGCTATACTGGTACCAATTAGATTGGTCCTTGTCACGACGTGAGGTTTATCGTGACACAGAACCATTCAGACAAACCATCGCTGACGCGTAAATCTAGCTTAAGCTCTGGAAACGAGGTTCACATATGCACACGTATACTTGAACATAGTGTAGTTTTATAATTTATTGGATCATGTTGGACGAGAGCAACGTCTGATAGTTATGAATTGACAATTGGCTATTCGCTAAGATTTGGGGGACCAAACAACGCTTAATGCTACATGCAACAATTCCGCAAATGGCTATGACAATCTGCTATGTGTAAAACATCGTGAAATCTTACGGTATTGGTCTGCTTGCTGCAAGGGTCTTTTAGGCGGCTGCAGCTGCTTTACGCGATTCCAGCTTTCGAGGCGCCCGTTTAGGAGTCGATCCCGCGCTGGAGCTGGCGTTGTCCGGCTTCGATGCCAGCTTTCTTGGCTTCCGTCGTTCTCTATTCGCCGGAGCAGGTGGCTTGTTTTCCTTGGTTGCGGTCGAGGTAGTGGGCTTAGGTTGAGTCGATCCTGAAGGCTTGTTTCCTGCCTGTGGTTTGGAGGCTAGTTTCGGCGGGGACTTCTTTGGCTCTGTCACCTTCTTCGTAGTGGAAGCCTTTGGCTCCTTGGGCTTGGAAGACTGCAGATCCGTTGGCGATTCCTGATTTGCGGACTTTGATTTAGTTTGATCGTCTGACCCAGCCTGTTTCTGTGGCGCAGAAGTGCGCTGAGACTTGCGGGGTTGCGGCTTCGAGTCTTTCGGCGGCTCTGACGGTCGTTTAGACTGAGATTCTACCTTTGGTGCCTCTTTCGGCGTCGGTGCCTGCTTGGGTGTGGGCGCCTGCTTGGGTGCAGAAGCCTCTGTTTGCTTTGGCGCTTGGCGGACGGCATGTCCGTCTTGTTGTGAAGCCTGTCTCGCAGCCGGCTGGGCTTGTTGCTGCTGAACCTTGTCTTTGCCTCCAAACCCCAGCGAAGCGCCTAAACCACCCAACCCCACCGCAGTACCAGCTTGTGACATCGAAGGCATGTTCGGCATGTTCGGCATCTTGGGCATCGAAGGCCTCCAACTCGTCATATCTGACACTGATTGCGACCATGATTGCGGCATGTCGTCAGGCATGTCATTCTTCATCTTCTCAAGCTCTTCCTCTGTCGGCGCCTGCGTCTCTTTCGATTGCATGACCATCTTCTCTAGTGCCCTCTTCTGCGCCGGGGTGGACTTCCAGTTCGGAAAGTCTCCAACAACACCTCGGACGCCATGGCTCGCCATCTGTCCCAGGTCCCACATTGGGCCATTCATAGCACCATACACTGAGCCTATTCCTGCGCCGAGCAGACCGGTGACGGTGGATACGGTCCCCCCTACAATAGCGCCAGTGATCTTTCCAAGGGTAACTCCGGGTTGTACACCAAGTCCTGCACCAGCAGCGAGACCTTGAAAAGCGCCAGATTGGGTGTACTTTGCCGCCTTACCGAAAGACTCGGCTTCAATTTCCTTGTTGATGGCCTTGGCGAGGATCTCTTCTCGAGCATCCGGGTCGCCTGCTGCATTGGCAGCCTGTCTGTAGTCCCATGCTTTCTGTGCTGCCTGCAGCGCCAGGGTAGCCGACACTCCTGCATTCTGCTTGATCTCTTTCTGGGGAATGGGCTGTGGTTTGTTTTCCCCCATTTTGCTGTTTTCATTCGCAGGGTTCGATTTTGACTTTTGTTGTGCTTGTCGTGTCGGCATATGTGTATTGATACTCATCTTGAAATCCTTCGAGGGTCCACAGCTGATAATAGTGAACTGCGGCCGTGTCTACGTCATGTTCAAGGATGTCGCGGTGGCGTACCGCGTCTAGCGTGTCCTCTCCCGCGTGCAATACCTGTTTTCGCGCCGAGATCCATCGTCAATCTACACAGATCTTCACGATCGTACTGTGTATTAGGCGATGGTAGGTTGGGAGTATGCTGCCGCAATCCTGGATGATATCGGAAGGAGTGCAGGTGTGGCAGTCGCCCACGTAGATCATCTTGGGGTGTTTGACGTGCGAGCGCACAGGCCAAAGATCCGCACTAGGTTCAAGCTCCTTTACGACGACCACTTCGTTTTCTGCCACATGTATGTAAAAATACCAACGTTTATGGTGTAATTGCGCAGCATCTTCTGCCTTCAAACCCAGAGACATGTAAGTCAATAAATCATAAAATCATCAGGCCCTGCTCCTTTGCTTTAAATCTTCTATCGTGGGGTTTGAACGTTTTATTTCGAATATAATGTTGTAGTTGCTGCCACTGCTGCTGCAATTGAATATCTAATTGGGTATCAATGTTGCGCGCTCATACTCTGCCAAATGTAGACCCATCACCATACAACTGCGTCCCACTACCTGGGCGACGTAGTTACGCATGTTGTGCAGGCCCAGCAGGTGCACTATGCACATCTCTCGGTGGTGCAGGTGGTCTCCCACCTCTCGCGTTACCAGCACCTCCTCGTGGACCACGGTGATGGGGTCCACCTCGACCTCTCCCGCGGCCGCTGTTGAGAGCACTGTCTGCCTTCGGTCCTGTCGGTGGGACGAAAGCAGGCGCTTCGGGGTTGGGTGTTTGCGCACCAGTCGTTGGCGCATCGACAGCAGCTGCCTTCTCAGCCCGGGATTTTGGTGCCCTTGACTTGGTCGGGCCCCTGTCTTTCCGTTGGCTTTCGGTAGTGTCACCAGTTTTCCTCTCTTTCTTGTGTTCTTCGCCTGACTTCTTGTCCTTCTTTCCCTCTCTGCCTTTAACAGGCTTACCTTCCGCCGTGTTTGTGACTCCAGTGCCACGCCCCTTGCCTCTTCCCTTTCCATCGGCTCTGGCAGCGCGCTCAGCGGCACGTTTCGCTTGCTCCTCTTCCTCAATTGCGCGCTTACTTTCCGCCTCCCACCACTGCTGGAACTCCTGCTCCTGCTGGATCTCCTCGAGGCTTCGCTTGGCGGCTGCGTCTCTGATTGACGTCTTCTCGGCCTCTTGCAACGACAGTATCTCCATCATGCTGAGGTGTTGACTTGGCGAGGTCGGGGAGTGAGAAGGCAATGGAATGTGGCGTACTGACATGGGAACCGGAATGGGGGTATTTGACACAGACATGCCCCGTTCGGAGGCTGCTGGTCGTGAAGGCGAGGATGCTTCTTGCACACCAGTCTCTGCTTCTTTGCCCTTGCCCTTACCCTTACTTTTGCCCTTGGCGATGGTCTGTCGCATGGTGAGCTGCGGTGTGCTTGAAGCTCGCGGTTGCTGTGGTGATTGCTGTGGGGATTGCTGAGAAGCAGGCTGCGGAGGCGGAGGCGTCGCCGCCGATGGAGCCAGAAATTGATTTGCGCTCGGCTTTCTGTATGATGCAGCCTGCCATGGTGATACGGCTGGTGGCGCGGGTTGCACGGCCTCAACTTTTATTCCAAGATGTTCAGCTTGCTGCAATCGCTTGCGCTCCTTCTGAGACATCTTGGGCTGAGCGGCACGGGCACGCTCACGTTCTTCTCGCGCGAGACCAAGTGCCAAGCCAGAAGGCCTGTCTCCGGAAGTCTGGGCCATAATGTCCTTGAGGTCCAGCTTTGTGCTTGTTAAAGGAGCCGTGCCCCATGGCTGACTCGGTGTTCTTGATCCAGACAGTGCGCTTGGTGGCAGCGAGCTTGGCGAGATGAAGCCATCTTCAATGTTGCCGGGAATAGCTGATGTCCTCTGCTTGATTGAAGTGACCCACGGTGAGCCAGGTGTATTGACTGGCTGATCACTGGGCCCTTCTTGTCCACTAACGAAATGAGGCTGCTTAATCTTTTCCTTTGCTTCATCCAACCCATCCTCGCCGTCAGACATCTCGAACATCAGGTCGGCAGCTGAATTCTTACCCTGCAGCTGTGGCGTCAATGCCGGACTCCTCACTTCACCCTTGGCGTAGTTAGACGTTCGCCGTCGGTTGCGTTGACGAAGTGGCGAAGCTGACACCTCCTCTAGACTCTGCGCTCTGAAGGAAGTTGAAGGCGTCTCAGCACTGGCATACTTGTTGGAAAGAACAATGGCGTCGATCTTGGCACGTCTGCCGCGCTCAATCCTCTCTGCAAGCTCGGGGTACTGCTCGAAGAGCAGAGCTTCTGCACGTCCACTTCTTGCGAACGGCAGGTAGGCCAGTTGATTTTCACGTGCAACCTCGTTCAACTCGTGCAGAAGGTCGTCGTCAAGCTCGTCCAAAGATCTAGATATGGTCAACGGTTGTCGATGTTGTAAAGAGATGGTAAATTTACCCATTCTGCATTACTGCCTCCAAACTGAGGCAGACATACTCGAGAGCTGCGTCTTTGAATTCTGCGACGGAACTTGGGGCGACAGCTGTGAGTAGGGAGCATACATTGCGAGCATTCACTGCGAAACGAATGAGCTTGCGGAACATCACTTCTACGTCAGATATACGTACCGTAACGACCGATGAGCTTTTGACAGATCTGCGAGAGACGGTCGAGCATAAGCTCGTTGGCAACGGACATGAGGTCCATCACGTGATCCAAAAGCTCATCCAAAGCGAGCAGATCATTAAGATCTTGGCTTGTAACATCGTCGAAGATTTCCTCGCCAGCATCCGTGTACAGATGACGGACGACAAGCTTGAAGAGTTCCGTGTCGACGTTAGTAAGATCGATGTGGACTGGTGCTGTACCGTCTCTTCTGCCAGAGAGCCATTGACCACCAGCTCGGCCTCGGAACAGGCCTTCGAAGAAGGGACATCGCTGGCAAACAACGTCAGAATGCAAGAGCAGTTCACCGTCCGCAAGATCGACGATGACATCTCCACTCTCGAAGAAAGAGGCTTCCTTGATCGCGATCTCAAGGTCCACGTGCAAGGAGCGTCGAGGGCTAACCATTTGCCGAACAGCTGGCTCCAGCTGTCGCAGTTCCAACCTCGACGCTACCTTCATGAGTTCTGTGCGAACAGATCGATAGCGGAATGCTAGGGCAGGTGCGTGCCGTGTAACATTCCAGAAGTCGACAACGGAATCGGTGTATGCGTAAAGTACCAAGTCGAAGATGGTCAAAAAGTCCAGCCCTTGAAAGGTGACTACGGTAGTATCGCCGTCCTTGCTGACGGTCAGCAGTTCTGGAATGTTGAAATCGGAGTTCGTTAACCGGAAGTCAAGCATCGCCTCTCGGAATACACGAGAGCGACCAGACATAATGAACTCATGTACTGGCAGGCGTACATCAGAAAGTGTACTTCCAATGACCATATTGTACGTGTTCTCTGAGGTCATCGAGGCCTGTTCTAAAACCTCTTTTACCTCGCTCTCGAGATCTTTCGATTTCAATACGCGCTTGTGGAGCGCCTGAGACTGACCAGGGCGATTCCAGTACCTTGGGACTGGCTCCTCATCATCTGAAGACTCCTCATAATTGTACATATCGTGGAATGACAGTAGTGGCGCCAGGTCTTCCCAAAGCCCAGGTTCGTCCACGCCGATTTGATTGCGAGTAACATCACAATCCTTTCGCACTGCAGCGTATGCGCCATATGCAGACGCACGAACAGCGACAACACGAGTTAGACCAGAGACACGCTGAAATTTGTAATCCTTGGGCTTCAGCTCGGCCGCAGCTGTGGTGTTCGCACTCTTGATTGTTGCTCTCTTTGTGCGCCTCCAAACAGTACCAGCCTCCGTAGTTAATATGATTGCACCATCTTGATCCACATCGACGTCTCTCGCAGCCATATGACTCTTCTTGGAAGACCAGATACGGTATGGGTTGGATAGGGCTTTGCGGATCTGCTTCGGATTCGTTGTCGATGTGCTTGTGTCCTGGCTTCCATCTGAGCGGCGACTCACGGCGACTGTGAAGACTTCGCCAGAAGTAGATAAAGCGCAAATTGTATCGCCGCCTGATATGATCTTCTGGATCCTATTCGGCGCGGTGTCGTACTTCGTTGTGAGCCAGCTCTCCTTCAGGAAATTGCTGGTGAATCCGTCAAGCGCGAAATTGAGCTTTGAGTAGCCGTAGTTGGCAAAGACCCATACTTCTCGATTCTCGAGCATGCAAATAGAGGCGCCATCAATAGCCGATACAGCAGCTATAGGCGAAGAAAATAGGGAGGCGGCAATCTTGCGAGGAGTGACTTGCATGTCCAAAGATCGGGCATCTGAGTCGACTATGCCCAGTTGACCTTCGTTCTTACCGAAAGTGTATAATGAGTTGGAGCTGTGAACAACTGAGTGGATTCGCGAGGCCGCGATACCTAGAACCTGCTCACGCTTCAGAGGACCAAAGACCTGGAGGGGTATTGTCGAGATCGGATCATCATCCTTGAGAGACGGTTTTGGAAGGCTGTAGCCCAACTGGCCGAAGGCGTTGTTACCCCACGTGAAGATCTCACCTTCATCCGTAATGGCAAGGGTATGATTCTGGCCCAGAGCTACTGCTGCCACTTTCTTCTGGCCGAGGCCACCAGACTCTACGCAGGTGAATTGGTAGCTCGTAGTCTCACTACCGATTCCCAGACGTCCTCCAGTTCCATGTCCGCACATGTATAGATTCGAGACAGGATCTGTGGTCAACACGGCTGTGTGCAACTTTGACATCTGGACGTCCTGGATAACAATTGGAGTATTCCGAATATGTGTGGGCAAATCAACAGGCCCTTTTGGCGTGTGCGTCCCAGTGTCTCGCACCGAAACACCCATGGCAGCCCAAAACTGGCTGTGCCTCTCTCTATCTTCCTGATAAAACCGACGAAGGAGGTGGTCTGGTCTTCGCAAGATTACGCGCTCAGGAAATGCTCGATCGTCCTGGTCGCCGAATCCAAGCGTGACGTTCTTGTTGCTGCCAAAGGTGTAGACCTCGTCACCACCGAGGACGGTGTTAGGAGTGATGAGACGCTTGCGCAACTCATCATCCATGTCTCCGCTGTCGCCGTGTGCCATATCGTCATCTGAATCTGAATCAGAGATCGGCGCCTCCTCCGGTCGTAACGTTCGGTCCTTGATGGTCATAGAGAACAGATCGAGCGGCCCGTAACCTTCCTTGTCCTTAATCTTAACCAAGCCGCGCGCGTGCTGGTTGAAACCTCCATGCCCCTGTCCGAGTATGTCCTGAGCGTCTCGGTTGAGGATTAGGCGAGCGGTGGCAATGTTGCCGAAGTAAAAGGCTCGATGCAAGGGTGTCCATCCGTTCTCTGCGTCTTGAACGTAGAGATCCGTCCATTGATGGCCCAACAAGATCTGCGCAAACTCAATAGCATTTTCAGCTGATGAAGATGCGGCGTGGTGCAAGATTGTGAGACCTGCCGAGTCGCGACTATTGATGTCTGACCGGGTAAAGGTCACGCCCACAGGCTTGCGCCCTTTTGCGCCTAGCATCGGTGAGGCGTTGTAACTGCCTGGACTGCTGTTCACCGCGGTCCCAGCTGCGCCAGTTTGCCACCCAGTATGACCCTTCTGTGCGCCTGCGCGAGACGACAGTGTGCTGGATGCGACGACATTTCGGAAATTGTCGACGTCATCTTCGAGGTAGTATTTCCAGAGATAGCCGCTCATGTGCCAAATGGTTTTAGGAGGCTACCTGAGTTCCGACGACTGCCTGCCCCTCGCTATGATGTCAAAGACCAAAGCGTGTTTAAAGGTGCTGGCTGCGAAACTGGTCAAAACCCCGAAGGTGCTCCGAATGTGATCGTCCAGCAAATCTATCTCCGGTATGTGTTACGGGCGGTTCGCTGCGTTTAATGTGCAGATGTTACGGTTGCGACGTGAAGGAGGGCGTGGGGAGTGGCAAGTTGACAAGACGCGGTCCCTCGAGTCAATTGTGGTGGTAGTGGGGTGGCGAATGGGACGCGATGTGGGAAACGTCGAGGTAATGGTGAGTCAAGCTTTCTTGCGATAAACTCGGTGCGATTGGGTGGCAACTGTCGACTCTGTCTTTACGTTGGTGTGTCTGCTATGTCCGTAATTGTGTCTATGACGATGCAGAGAAATGTGGTGGGGTTGGGCGGGTCGCTGTTGCTGATGACCGTGAGATGATCTTTTGGAACTCAGGAGTTGCTCTAGGAGGGAATCTGATCAAAGCATCTGCTAGACACTACCAAAAATGCGTAATTCGCGTGAACTATATGTGATGAAGCTGGCGGGGTATGGCGAGCGGACGCGGCTGTCTGTGGGATGTCTTCATTGCTCATTCTGAGTCCACCCAATCATTGGCCAGTGCTCTCCACGAGTCTCTCTTCTGGCATCATGGTCGTCGACACCGCTTCGACGGCGTGGTGGAATGACAGATGGCCTTTGGCGAGGAATAATTGAACCTCGGATGTCTCTCAATATCGACATCGAACCAGAAGACGCGACGCGTCTGTACATGTTCGTTCACGCGCCGAGCACGGCAGAGGCGGTGAGCGGCAGAACCTGGACCAGAGAGCTGGAGCTTGACGTCGGTTATGACTGTAATGCAAACGACCGCAAACTTCAGGCACATTGTCACAACAGTGTTTCTTGGTGTCAGACAGCTGACTGTGTCTCTTGCCGACAGAGCCAGGGATAACATGTAGACCAAGTCATCTCTGGATAATTTGATCGATCAAGTCTCTACTACAGCATCTTCGTCAAGCCAACAAACAGCAAAGGCGATCCAATATCGATGATACAAACTCTATGGGAGATGAGGACATCCCAGTCCTCCAGGACAGTGAAGCTGCCTAGCGAGTCCGCCATTGGAGTGTGCGCGCTTTGTTTGCGGCCAGGCAGCGCCAGGCACCATGATGACTCTCGACTGGCGCTGGACGTCGCACATGAAGCCTAGAGTGCAGCTTGCGTTACCGGTCAAGCTCGGTTGGCTTCAAGTTGTGCACGAAGGAAGGCGAGGCGCGTGGAACGGTGATGCTTAGCCGCGACCAATGGCGTGCGATCGTCGCCAGATGACAAGCAGCCCACCGAACAGGGCGGACACAACCCAGGAAGAGAACTCGAGTTTGATCTCACAGAAACTCTTGAAAGCGACGACCGCAGGCTCTGTTGTGTTGAGCTTTTGTTATGATACAGCGCTCAGGGCCACTTCGCCGAGGCTTCGCCTCTTATCGCGGCCGCCAAGTATCTCGGCAACAGCCGCGCAGGTCGCAGGGTGGTGCGGCGCAGAGGATGAGCTCCAGCTTCCCCAGACTCGCTGGACGGACCCATGTTGAAGGCGCCATAGGTAGATGAGAACATCTAGCGCTCCGTCTGCTGCATCTACTCTGACTCCTGCATCTACCACGGCTTCCTTTCCTGGCGACTGCAAATCTCCTATCAGTCCTCCGTTTTCTATCAGCGTTGGCCCTGGTCTGTCTTGGAGCTAGCAATCGTCATTTGCCCGAAGTCACGCTCAACTGTCACACCTCCCAACTCCACACGCCCTGATACACCTTTTACGCCGTTTGCTCGCCCGACTCTTTTGGCAGGTCGTGTGGCAGCTAGTGCATTACTTGCCACTTCACAGCGACACTTGCATATTGACGCTGGTCGCCCACCACAGTACTGGTACCTTATATTCAGGGTGCTCAAGCTCAACAGCCTTATCTCCACTCCATCTCCGCGCCCTTTATATCGACGACATGGCTGTTGCCTGAGCCGCGACAGCCCTGCACGACACCCCAGCGTGGATTTGGACGACATCTCTGACTGTCGCTGCTGACCCCAGCCGTCTGCACTCGTGATGGCTCCCAGGGCTCACCTGTATTCGCCGCATAGCCCATAATCGCATCCCAGCATCCACCGCTCATATACCTTCTCTACCTGTTCCTGCAGCAGGCCTCCCGCACCATGCAGCCCTCCCCCTACCAGCGTCCGTCGCCGCGCACAGCCTCGGCCGCCAACAGCCTCCAGACGAATCCCACACGAACGAACAATCAGCGGTACGGCTCGCCCTACTCAGACAGCGACCCATACAGCGACAGAGGACCTGATGAAGAAGAAGGCGACATGGCTTCAGCTGATCAGAGGAACAGCCAGAAGGTGAACCAGGTCATACAGGTACGTAGCTCTGGCCAGCCTGGTCTTGGAAGTGCATACTGACGCACCTACAGAACTTCTTCACCAAGGCTGCTCTCACCATCATATCATCTCGAGTCATCCTACCACAGGCCTTCAACAACGTTGGTGGAATAAGACAAAATAAATGGGTGAGTTTCTCGGATAATCTATCCAGGCGGTACTAACATCAGGTCTAGTTCAACGTTGTTTTAGACGACAGCGATGAAGTCCAACAGCAGCTCGCTGAATGGAAGACCATGGACGCGATGGCCGGTGACCACCCTCCACTTTGCATCGAGATCTTCCTGGACACAGTAGCGTTGGGAGACAAGCAGTCGTTGGTCATCCGAGACGATGAAGGAAAGAGATGGGACGTATCTCGTGCTCTCGACAATGCTTCTTCAGGCCGCACAGCCAAAGCAACACAGGTGCTGCTGGAGCGCTGGACCATAAGCGTGGGCGATAAGTCCGCAGTGCACCCTGCAGAGCTTAATGACCCTCTGCCGAACGTATACAAAAAGGCTGTGGTCTTGTTCCGAGCATTGTACACCTACATTCGCTTCATCCCAGCTTTCAAGTACTACAAGATCATTGCTAAGCAGCCTGCGAATTCCCCGGCCCTGAAACTGGCCTATCGAATCACAAACGGCGATTTCAGGAGTCCTCACCCTGACACCCTAAACCTTCCGCTGTACCAGTCTGAAGAGCCCGTCACCGATCGCCAAGATTTCGAGCCATCACACTCTCCAGTCGGACCATTGCGTATAGCAGTACAGTATCGTACGAACTGCGAATTCAGTGTTGAGGACTCCGAGTCTTTGCTTAGTTCCGAATTCATGGGTCTGGACAATACCTACTTTGATCAGTCACAACGAGGCGCGGTGCCCGGCTCACTTCCCGTCAACAAGCTCAACGCGCAAGAAACGCCTGACGTCGGTCAAGCATATGGCAGCATGTCTACATTTCATCAAGTCGGGCCCCTGACAGGGACAAGTCCAATCTCCGCCCTCCGCGCAGTACGAGACATGCCCTCGTCTTCTCCCACAGAGTCACCGCCGCAGAAGCTGCCACCCAATCACCGTACTGCGCAAGGGTCGAAGTCATCTCTACGCTCCGCTGATGTCCCTTTTCAACGCCGAACATCAGTATCCTTTCAGCCTTTCAAGGCGGGCTCATTGTCGTCGTCGCCTGCTCTTGGTCCGGTAGCACTGCCTTCGCCCGGCAGCCCATTAAGTCGACCTAGTAGCTCATTCGGACGCACCGCCACTCCCAACCCACTTCTACAGCCTCGCAATCGAACTTCGTTGACTGCGCTGCCTCAACAAGCTCTGAGAACGCCATCGCTGCCCAATGACATGGCCATTGTCTCCTCAGCTTCAAGCTCGCCACGACCAGCCCCTATCAAGTACAGCAGCAGTTTTGGTCACCGCCGCAACCGTTTCTCCACCAGCGGTGGCAGTAAGACCGAGGACGATAACCTGAGCAGTGGCAAGGGAAGCGTTGCGTCTTCCCTGCAGCGTGGCTCTGATGTGATACATGACGGCGAGGGCGGTAGCTCTGGCGAGGTCAAGTCAGACGACGATAACATCTCAGACTTTTTGAAGCTTCTTGAGGCTAAGAAGGAGCTCAAGAGCTTCAACCGCATCGACAACGCTTCAAAGGAATCGGCCATGCGTAGGACCACGGCCCAATTATCCAAGTACCAGCGTCTTAAGGACTCGCACGCTGCGCTTTCCGACTCTGTCTCATCATCAACCATGTTGCACCGGTCATCTTCATCCTCTAGCCGCCAGCTCTCTAGCGTTCCCGCCATGATTGCTGGTACGTCAGTATCCACTGCCTCATCACCCGGGAAACCGATCTCGCCACACACACCACACACACCTGCTATTCCCTCGCGCCTCAGTGCAAACAGCATCATTGAATACGAGCCACCACCACGACGAAGTCGATCTTCGCGGCCAAACCGCGAACAAGACTCCACCGACACGCACGAGCCGAGCGAGGGCGACGATCCTAGCACGAACGCTATCGACATCCCCACCTCGCCTCGTCATTGGGAGCGGACATTCAATCGCCGGTCCAGCTCGGTTGCTCAGCAAGACCGCAATGCTGAAGATGACCTCGACAATTACGGCCGCGCTGCCAGTCTCCCGCTCACAGAGGCTGGGCGGGCGAAAGAGTTGACGCCCAGTGGGTTGTTTGCCCAGGCAGAGACGGGTACCAGCGCTACACAAGACGAGCAAGGCTCCGAAGAAATGGATCCTCTCGATGGCAACGCACAGCGACCATTATCGTCCTCAAACATGCCTGCCAAACGCGGGACTTACTCTAGCAGCTCACGCGGCCGCACTAGTTTCTTCTCCCACGGCTCATCGTCCGGAGCTACGAGTTCGACGGAGCGACCAAACCGCTACAGCTTTTCCAGCCGCGGTCTCGGCCAGGAAGACGACGAGCCTCTGCTCTTCCAGATGAGCGAGATTGGCGCCGGCGGTTCGCGTCGCAGTCTCGAAGAAACCCCTGGGAGCTCTGGTTCGGGTGCAGGCGCCGCAGGCAGACGCATGTCTCCTTGGGGGGCTCGTTAGTATTGTCGCCGAGCGAGTCCACACATGTACACTTCACACATTGACGCTGCATACGTACGGTAAAGACGTCCAGCAGACCCACATTGCATACACCACCACCCCTCACCGGGCAGATATCCCAGCAACTCGGCGTAGTTGGCTCAGCGGGCGCGTAACGTCGTCGTTCCATGTCCCCCTCTGATTTGGATTGTTACGGTCATTGTTCAGCAGGCGTTGTTCATACACCACTCTCTGCGGGATCTCGCACGGCGTTCTGGTTGTTTTTGCTTTTGTAATGGCGCACGGATTGCGCTTGTATATGGGATCACGGGTGATGATAAGATTGTCTAGCTCCGCAATGATGGCGTTTGGGATGTTGGTCTACGTTCTATGAGGCGAGGGAAGCGTAGGTAGGGTAGGGTAGGGTAGGGTAGGGTAGGGTAGGAGTATTGAATACAAGCACGTTTACCATCAACACTCCTTTCTCACGTCATCACAGTGATTTCTTTTTGTAGTTCATGGTTTGTTCCTGTATTCACGATGTTTTCCTGCTGGCTACTTCTTCTGCAGCAGTTCTTCCAGCCCGCTCGCTCCGCCCTCATGCCCATCCAAGTCGTACTCCTTGGGATACCGCCGGAGGATATCCGCCATCTCCTCGACATGGGCGCGCTGCTCCTCGGTCACACTCTCCCAAACATCAGTAAACGCATTAGCAAGGTGCGGTTTCTTCATCTTCTCCGCCTGCTCAAACGCACGCAGGACGTCCTTCCTCGTAGCGCTGCGGAGTTCTTTCTCGCGCGCGTCGTCCCACAGCGAACGCGATTCGAGCCACTTGCGCAGCCGCGTGATGGGGTTGTCGCGGCGCTTCCAGTCCTCGACCTCGACGCGGGCGCGGTACGCAAACGAGTCGTCCGACGTCGAGTGGTGGCCCACGCGGTACGCCATGCACTCGACTAGCACGGGGCGGCCGCCGTCCTCGAGCGCCAGACGCCGGGCTTCTTTGACCGCGCGCCGCACAGCGAAGATGTCGTTTCCGTCGACGCGGAGCGTGTCGATTCCGTATCCTGCGCCGCGGGCTGCGATGCCGTCGCCCCGGTACTGGTCGCTGGTGGGCGTGGAGATGGCGTAGCCGTTGTTGCGGCAGATGAAGATGCAGGGTGTTTGCCGTGTGGCGGCGATGTTGAGCGCGGAGTGGAAGTCGCCCTCGCTGGCGGCACCTTCACCGAAAAAGCACACTGCGACGCGTTCTGTGGCGTCTTCTCCCGCGGTAGGGGCACCGATGCGGCCTACGATGCCAGCGTTTTGAAGCTTGAGCGCGTACGCGGCGCCCGCGGCGTGGGGGATCTGAGTCGCGAGTGTGGAGCTGATGGTGTGGATGTTGAGCTCTTTGCTGCCGTAGTGGACGGGCATGTTGCGGCCGAGACCGTTGTCGGAGCTGTTGGCGAAGAGCTGGTTCATGAATTGGGCGAGGGTGAAGCCGCGCTGGAGGTACACGCCGGACTCGCGGTACTGCGTGAAGATGACGTCTGAGGGGTGCAGGGCGGACGCTGATCCGATTGAAATGCCCTCTTCGCCGGCCGAGACCATGTAGAAGCTGAGGCGGCCTTGTCGTTGGGCTTCAAACATGAGCAGGTCCATTACACTCACTGCTTCGTGTCAGTGTATGATCAGGTGACTTGAGGGAGGAGAGGGAGAAGTACGCGTGACCATGTTCTTGTACAGCTCCAGCGCTTCCTCGTCTGTGGTGTCGGCGCCCACACTCTTGTCGATGATCTCGCCATACTGGTTCAGACAGCGGTAGGTGGGGATTGCGTCTTTGGACTTGGCGGGGCGTAGGAAGGAGAGAGTGTTTGTGAATTCACTGTTCAGGGCGCCGGGGAAGAGAACTCTACGCTGGGTTAGTATTGTCTCTCCAAACAAGCTGCACACAATGTACTTACTTCTCGGCGTTGGCAGTGGAAGCAACACCTCGGCACTGCCATGGAGCCTGTACAGTCCTCGAAGCATTGACCGTGGTGGGGATTCGTTGTGGGCGCAGTCTCCTCGCAGAATAGCGAAACGACATTTTGGTGTACAAAGACTACATGAGAGCGGCGGCTTTGGGGTTTTGATTCTTCGGGAAGGTGAGGTGTGTCGTGGTGGCTTGTACCGAACCCTAAAGCCGCTCGGCTTTCCCCAGATTCTTAAACCGAGACCGACCCTGGACGACCGTCTCAGCTGCACGTGCCAACGCGGCGGCGGAAGAGCGCGCATCATCACTTCAGAAAAGTCGCGCCAAGCATCTCCCGCTCCCTTCACGATCGCCATCATGCACGCAACACGGATACGGATAGGCCGCCAATTGCTGGACGCCAGGCCGAGTTTGGGGAGACAGTCGGCCAGATGTTTCTCAGCATCTGCCCCAAGAGGCGTGAGGGAGCCTCCGCCGCTGCCGCCAAAAGATGCGACGACGCACTTTGGCTTTGAGACGGTCGCTGAGGCGCTGAAGGAGCAGCGAGGTGAGCCACACACATCTGCCCTACTACCCTCTATGACTACATTCTAACAGCGCCTGTCAGTCCGCGGTGTCTTCTCCTCGGTCGCCGCCTCGTACGACTCCATGAACGACTTCATGTCGCTGGGCATCCACCGCCTGTGGAAGGACCACTTCGTGCGCAACCTAAACCCCGGGCGCAACCCTCTCACCGCCCCATCCGCCCCAGGCACCGCTCAAGGCTGGAACATTCTCGACATCGCCGGTGGCACAGGCGACATCGCCTTCCGCATGCTCGACCACGCCTCTCACATCAACAACGACGCCCACACCAACGTCACCGTCGCAGATATCAACCCAGACATGCTGGCCGAAGGCAAGAAGCGCAGTCTCCAGACCCCTTATGCGCGCAGCCCGCGCCTCAGATTTGTCGAGGCCAACGCAGAGAAACTCGACATGATCCCCGACAACAGCATAGACCTATACACGGTCGCCTTCGGCATCAGAAATTTCACGCACAAGGACGTTGCGCTGAGGGAAGCGTACCGCGTGCTGAAACCGGGAGGCGTGTTTGCCTGTCTCGAGTTCAGCAAAGTCGAGAACCCGCTCTTTGACGCTGTCTACCAGCAGTGGAGCTTCAATGCTATTCCGTACATTGGCCAGCTTGTCGCTGGCGATCGCGCCAGCTATCAGTATCTGGTCGAGAGCATTGCGAGGTTCCCTAGTCAGGAGGAGTTCAGTGGTATGATTAGAGAGGCGGGGTTCTTGATTCCAGGGAAGGGGTATGAGAACCTTACCGATGGCATTGCGGCGATCCACAAGGGCGTCAAGCCGGCGAATTAGAGGTGTGTTGTTGTGTACTATATCATCAGGTGTAATAGATTGTACGAGTATCAAGCTTCAAAACGATCACGTTTCTACCTTCAGTGTTATAGTCCAGACTGAAGTGCGTGAGAGTTTCATTATTTGCGAACGCTATATTGACCCAGAACTCGTCTGGCTGTGATGATATGTGAGCACGCCTTATACCTTTGCGTGTGGGAATCTTTAAGGATAGACCTGCACAAGACTGCAATGACATGGCATACGCTTGGCTTCATCTCCTACTTATACGTCCAACCCAATGTATACAAATCCATTTTACGAGAGTATGGGAAGACGAATACTCAGGCCTCGCGATATCCTGTTGTGTCACTCAGATCTCAAAACGACGACTTCAATAACCACACAAATACATCAAGCAGCAGCACGTTGAGTTCAAGCACACAAATGAAGTTGGTCAAAGCTAATTAAAGCTGTTCAGAGCTGACTAAAGGCCACTCAAGGATGTACAAAGCCGTCCAAACGGCAAGAAGTATATACAAAGAAATCTACGAGTGAGCGACTTCAACTACCACAGCCTAAAGATATTGAAGATATTGAAAATCGACGGCGCCGAGACCACCGGATTCCTCGCCTTAATAAGATCCGCCGCCTTCTCCGCAACCGCATACATAGTAGCCTGCAGATGTGCCGCAGGCACCAGCGGGATAATACTCCCATCCACGATACTCAGCTGCTTGACGCCGTACACGAGCAAATCGCTGCCGACGACGCCTCCCAAGGACTCGGGCATCATCGCGCACGAGCCAGACATGTGTGCGAAGCTGGCCTCGAGAGACTTGCTCTGCACCAGCGCATCGATGATCTCGTCGTCCGTCTGCCCTGTGCCGGGCACTATCTCCACGGGCTCGAACTTCTTGAGCGCAGGCTGAGACCAGTGCTGCCGCAGCCAGCGCACCATCTCGACGATGATCTGCCGGTCGATGGGGTTCTGGAGGGCATTCCACTGTACAATGGGCGCGGCGTACTTGTTGGACGGGTTGAGTGTGACGGTACCGCGGGACAGGGGGCGTTGGAGGGCGCCGATGGCAAGGCCGAAGGCGACCATGGGGAACTCGGCGACGGCGGCGTCGGTGCGCGAGTGCAGGTTTGCGATGATGGAGCGCTGCTTGTTGAAGCCGGCGAGGAGCTTGGAGTCGGCGTACACGGCGGGAAGGTAAGATTGTGCGTTTTGGCTCTTGATGGAAGAGACAATCGACTCGTACTTGTTGGAGATGGTTTGCAGGCTGAGGAATGCGAGGCTGTTGCCGTGGGCTTGGGTGATGGGGCCAGTTTTGTTACTCTCGTACTGTGCCCATGCTGAGGCGTTGAAGGTTGGATCGAGACCGGACAGTGGGTTTGGCGTAGCCATGTTCTTGAGATCGAATTGCATGTTGGCATTGGGATGGTCTTGCATGTTTGCTCCTACGGCCGGCATGTCTTTCTTGACACGTACTCCTGCCGATTGCAGGACGTTCTTGGGTCCGAGACCGCTCAGCTGGAGGAGCTGGGGTGTGAAAACCGCTCCTGCGGCCATGATTACCTCGCGACTGGCGTAGACCTGCTTGACGGATTTGTCGGAACGTGAGACGTACTGTACGCCTTTGGCTTTGTACCCAGTGAGGAGACTCTGATCGAACAGAATCTCGTTCACAGTCTTTCCTGTCGCGAGAATGAGATTGCTACGGCTCTTGACGGGGTCGTAATATCCGTTTCTGGCGTCTGATCGCGTTTGTGTTTTTGGCTGTAGCGCAGTGGGAATCCAGTACGCGCCAACAGCGTTGCCAGAGGCATGTTCCTTGGGCAGAGCAATGCCTTGCGCTTTGTACGCTTCCCAGATCGTGGCAATGTCCGGATACTCAAAGTTAGGAAACGACGCCTGGATAGGTCCGTTGGTGCCGTAATAAGATGTATCATATGTTATACCCCATGCCTTGACGCTGGCATCAGAAGGTGGTGTGAATGTAGTCGACTTTTTGAAATAAGGCAAGAGGCTATTCCAGCCCCATCCACTGTTACCTAACTGCTCCCATGCATCATAGTCGGCAGCAGATGCGCGGTCAAAGGCCATGCCGTTCACGACTGAGCCTCCACCAACGACATTACCAACCCATACAGGCCTCGTCTGGCCGCCAATGTTGGCATTGGGAGCAGACGTTATGTCGTACATCAGCCCTGTGTTCAAGCTGTTGGCATACGATGGGACTTTGGTAGAAATGTCATCACTAGTGTAGCCATTCTCAATGACCAGGACAGTACCTGAGTCACGTCAGCAAGACATTGAAAGGTAATCTCCGAAGCTTTGCTTTCCACTTACGACTGCTGTCTTCACTCAAGCGGTTGGCGACTGCGAGACCTGTGAGACCTCCTCCTACAACAATGTAGTCATAGGTCTTGTATGCGATGTTAGGCTCAGATCCGGGCGATGTTTGCTGGGGAGGAGGGTTCAGGATGTTTGGCAGCCAGCAGGTGAACAGACAGATGCTATTGAAGAGGGAACCCATGATAATGGAAGTAGAGAGCGAACGCCGACAGAAGGGCGGAAATGAGTGTACTACGAGACCTGCCTGGACTTGCGCGCGGGAAGTCGAAGGTTTGTAGATACTTAGCGGGGGACAAACCCAACAGTCTAAGACTCTCAAGACTGAGCTATCGATATTCGGTGCTCGGCATCTCTGACCTTGGGCGAACAGACAGAATCAGCTGCATCGAACCATTTGCTTGAAAACGTGAACGTTTTCTGGGTCGCTTGCAAGCCCTTCTATCGATATCCACCCGTCCAGCCGGCTTCGTTCGCTGCGAAGTTCGAAGCGAAAGGCGGATTCAACGGCGTACCTTTTCTCGTACAACACAAGTTACTGACGAAGCTCTTCAACTGTGCGAATCAGGGGTGGTGCACGCCCGAGGGCCCTAGCGGCTGCCCTGACAATCCGTAGCGGCTTCAGAACTGATAAAATAGGCGAAACCGATCATCGTCGGCCGCCGACATTCGTGCTAGCAGATGGGCGAGTGTGGCGAGGCCTCAGGGCCAATGCAGGTGTGGCGGGCGTACCGCGTCGCGGTCCACATGGTGGCGTAGGACTCTTATGCACAAACACGCGCACCATCGATGACTTGCATGATTTAAAAGGAAGGGCGTCATGACAGCTGATACCGTTGTTCAGCCGGCCACGCCGGTTCAGTACTTCCAGATCCACGAACGGAGGTGCTAAGAACGAGATCTGCGAATCCAAAGCGACGAACCTGGTTCGCTCCCGCACGATCTTCCTAGCACCCCGCTAAGCGAGGATTCCCACGTGTTCTGCGTTTCGACGACACCTCCTCGCTACCGAAAATACTCACCTTCCTCTCACGACCTTCCGTTGCGCGCGGACTGCCCCAGATCTGGGTTGAAATCTCCGAGTTGCACATCGCTGTCCCGCTGCACCTCCTGAATCTGCATTGACTCATTAGGAGGCTACGCTGCCCGCTGGCAAGTCAACTCTCTAACGAATACTCTGGCCAACATCGCATCACCAATGCACCAAATTTACAGAAAAATTCAGATCACACTGTGGTACAGGCTGCTAGCACCACGATACATCAGGTGCTGTTGTCATTCGTTCCGTACGACTTCGCTGGCGCTGCAAATTGTGGCTTGACTCTACCTTTCGCCTTCACAGAGTTAGGTTTACCACCGAAACCTTGCGAGTAAGCTTTAGACTTACAGCGGGCCTTGATTTGTTTGGCGCTATATCCGCTCTCCCACGTGGCAACATGTCGTTTTTAGTTTCCGGGAGGCATAGAAACAGATAAGCCATCAGCTTGCAATCGTATGCAGAAGTCACATCGTTCTGGCTGGCGCCAGCCCCGATCGCGGATGACAATTTGCAGCCACACGTGCATTACTTGCATTTGAAACCCCCGCATCCACGTTTGGACGTGCGAGAATGTCACTGAGGAATCCTCTAGAACTTACACATCTTTTAACTGGATCAAGATGGAAAGTCGCCTTTATGAATCGTAAACGCTGGCTGCACCGTGGGACGAGGTGTGTGAACATCTCCGTGGCGGGTGGGAAGGGGTCTGGCGAAGCTAACGACGATTTCAGATGGTGCTGCCGGCTAGTAAACTCTAAATCCGCGAAAGGTTACCATGACAGGTACCACACAGCTAAGCCAAAGCTTTTCGAGCAGCTAGAAGATCTAGGGTATTGAATCCAGAAGCCTCGATACTGCGTCGACAAGATACGAGAACATGGCGCATGCAGCGATTGTGACAATGTTTGGGACTACAGTTGACTGTTTGTAGGCGTGAACTCAGGCCCAGCCTGTCGTGGCTGATTCTTCAGAGTGAGTGACAGATCGTATGACGGCTGAGGAGGTCTTTGGGTCGTTTGGTGGGTCAATTGTTTCCTGTAGCCGACGCTGCGTGCGCAAAGCCACCCGCACCAAGGACACGCCCTGCACGGCTGGAACGTCAGTTAAGATCGGCTGCTTGATGCCGGTGGTTCTTCTGCTAGGCCTATACGTGATCTCACATCTAATAACAGCCCGTCCCGCTGGTCCACGGAGTAGAATCCGCTCCATGCACTCTCCTGTCGGATTCACTCGTTCTGTGCTGCAAGTCTAACCGCCTGGCGTGGTCCAAGCCTCAGCAGCCTCATATTTTCTTCTATTCATCATTTCGATTCTTCTACCACTAGTTTCTCATCATGGTCGCAGTCACTCCTGAAGGGCTGCCTCTTGATGACCGGTCCAATGATCTTAAAATACCAATCATCGCTTTGATCGTTTTCAGCTCGATCTTCGTTGGTTTGCGACTTTATGTCAGCTTGAAAAATCGCAACTATTTTCAAGTGACAGACCACTTCCTGTGGACTGGCCATGTGCGTTCTGCGATATCTGACTTACGATTAGAAAACTGACATCGACTTCAGGTACTGGCAGTAGCTGGGGCTGCTTTCGCGTACAAAACAGCGGAGGTTGGCGGGGGCAGACATGTCTGGGATCCGATTCAAACTCCCGCCAACTTGGAAAAGTACCTCAAATGGCTGTGGTTTGGACAGATTTTCAATCTGTATGGCATGGCCTTGATCAAGCTCAGCATCTGCAGCTACATTCTGATGCTTGATTTTTCGAGAGCATACCGCATCATCATTTGGCTGTCTGTAGTCCTACACGTCGGTGTCAACTTTGTGTTCGCTTCTGTTATCTTGTTGGGCGAATGTCAGCCCATCTCCAAGCACTGGGACATCGCAGGCACGCAGCCAGGTAGCTGTTGGGGAGACAAGCCCAGAGTCATCTCAGGTACGAATAAACAATGGACAAAAGCTTCGAAGCACGTGACTGATCAAGTTGCAGGCTACTCTGGTGCAGCAACCAATATCCTTACCGACTTGATCTACACTGTCGCACCCCTGGTGTACATCTCGCGCGTTCAGCTACCCAAGCGCACCCTTTGGGGTGTACGCGCTGTTTTCCTCCTTGGTCTCATGTAAGTTAGCCTTCTCGCAATTCGATCTTTTTTAGCTGACCAACATACTAGCACTACCATTATATCCGCCCTGAAGCTCCACGAAATAAAGGCCCTCAACTCTTCCCCAGACCCAACATACACATCAGTTAATCTATCCATATTCGCTGTAGCTGAAGTCTTCGTCGGCGCCTTCACTGCTTCTCTGCCACCCCTCCGCAAAACATTCGAAACACTCCTCCGCCGCGTACTCCCCGAGAGCATTTTGGGTTCATCATCCCGAAGCAGGAAGAGTTCTGGAAAGGAGACAGGCAACAGTTACGTCATGAAGGAGGTTGGAAACAGCTACGTGCTCAATGGAAACATCGCAAACAACCAGCCAAGACCAAAACACGATCTAGACAACGATAGCGAACATAGCATTTTGGAGATGCAGAGCCGAGAAGCGCCGAGTGTAGAAGATAAAGACAATCTTGGTACTATCACATGTACGACTGAGATCAGCATTGCAGGGGACGACAGAGGGAGTGAGAGGAGTAGAGGGCATAACTGGGTTTAAGATAATTCTCTACTTTCCAAATCCGTATCTTAATGATTATGATGTTACGACTACTGAGAATCTGCTGCAAAGTCTCTGCACTTAGATCGATGCCTTCTGGCCCCGAATAGGAGCCGCGATCTTTAATCATCACTCCTTGACTTGGAACCGGTGGAATGCAGTCCAGCTACGGACTGCCATCTCATGAGACCTAAAGCTGTATCGAGCGTGCAGACAAACTCAATCATGTCCTCGGTATTCGTTGTGGATCGATATGCAATCCTCAAAGGCCTCGACCCACTGAGTCCGTGCACATTCCATGCATGGAGCCCGATGCGTGCACCAGCATACTCTAGTGTACCCAAAGTTGACCTGTTGCCTATTTGAGGTTGCGAGATATGAGTGTAACTGCGTTGATTGGCTGCTTGTCGGGCTCGCTTCTTAGAATAATGGATGACGCATCCGAGTCGTCGTACATCACATATTTTCTCTGTAAGAATACCATTCCAAACGTAAGACGTATACACTTTAGCTTCTAGACCTTGTCGAGGTGAGCCTTACGACTGTCTGCGTGTGTGGCTTCGTGGTCCGGAACGCAACATCCACTTCATCGGCTATTTGGAGCAGCTTCTCTGAGGGAGCTTGTCAATCTCGGCCTCGAGGCTTCGCAAGGTACAGTCATCAACACATTGCATCGAGAGTGTAGAGCTGCAGCTCTTGTCTACTTGCACGACAAAAGCCCTGCATTTGGTAGGTGCTCGGGAGAGTGTTTGTGTTGCTGATCATCCTGTCTTGTTGGAAAGCTTTTTTCTTTTCGGTTGGCCATGGAGCAGTTCCTTTGTCACTGGCGGATCAAGATCATGAGCCCTACAAAACTTTGCCTCGAACTTGCAGCTCGCTTTATTAGCACGCATGTCCCTTCGGAAAGATGTTTCTCTGTTTGCTCGCTTCGCTGGGACCCACATCAAACATAAATTTGCGTTAGGTGTAAACATGTCTATTGGAACTCCACCTTTGAGAAATCCTGTCAGCTGATGCAAGAGAATGTCACCTCGTTTATGTATCATCTCGTATTACAAACAACCTCGCCTAGAATTAGGAAGACGTAGTGGGCCTGATCACGACGCGCCGTGGAAAACGTACGAGGTGGCTGACTTAGACTTGGCGACGGCAATGACGGCAACGATAGCCTAGTCCACAACTGCTCCGGTTACTTCTGCCGAAGATGGTCAGGGCTAGGTACTTTGTACAACTTCTTTGGGTTTGCTCTAGCCGGAACCGGACTCGATGCAGAAAGAGTGGCATTACAGCTTCGACTAAGATCGCGCCGTAGAAGGCCCTTTTAGTAAATTGAAAGTTCTCCCATCGCTAAGGTGTGGCTAGCGGGTTCTTATCATGCATGCGAAGCAATGTAGCCGACAGGACCAATCCTAATCGAATGCGTCGATTATTTTGATAAGCTTTTACCTACATGTCTAGTCAGGCAGACTCCTGTCAATTGGGCTACGTCTTGTGTCGAACGTGGCCATCAATTGTCTTGTCAAACGGTGAGTCTCTGGCCCGGTTGTGGAAAGTCCGCTCGTTTTACGACTATTCGCGCAGCCAAAACCATTCTTTGATAGCTCGGTGTATACAGCATGCTACGTAGCATCTACCAGCCAATCTGGATCCGCGTCCTCATCGTCCGGGTCCTCCAGCAACAGACTTCCCGTGTCACTGATCTCGCTCTTGAGTTCGCTCACCCCATTTCCATCATCGAGGTCATTTCGGTCGTCGCCGTCTGAGCCATCGTCTCCTCTGTCTTCGTCCTCCGTCACCATGACTCTGACCTCAGGCCGCACAACCTGTGCATCTGGCACCCCATCCTCCTCAGCCCTTTTTGTAAGCTCTGATTCAGATAGCGCGAGCGCGTCATGACGGCCACTGTCAGTATCAGCATTTGTAGGCGCGAGAAAAAATCCACCTCCTGTATCCTGCGCCTCCTCAGCTTGCGCTGCAACACGTTCCGGTAGGTCAACGGACCCTACTTCCTCGTTGCTTAGTTTCTCGAAACCCGCAGGGTCTTCCCATTCGCTCTCCTCGTCTTCGTCATCAGAGCCTCTCTTGTGGAGGGGAGATGAGCCGGAGGAAATGTATGGCTCGCCGAATGAAGAACGGCGCCTGGGACGCAGTTCCTGGCTCTCTAGAATGACGCTGCCGAACGATTCTTGGCGATTAAGGCTCGGTCCCCCGAGTTCGAGATCGCTGTCGCCATCGGTGTTGGATATAAAACCGCCACCCACGTCTCTATCTGACAACCCCTCGTCTTCCTCTGCTTCAGCCTGGTCATCAGGCACAAAGCCACCGCCAAATTCAATGTCTGGCTTTGGCGGCCGTGAAGGTTCGATGTACGCCGTGTCTTCGGGCAAGAAGCCTCCGGCCATCTCATCCGCTTGTCTGCGCTGCTCTTCATAATCAATGCTTTTCTGCACATCCACAACATCACCACGTTGACCGTCGATTTCAATAGCATTGACACGCTGGGCAATGCGCAGACCGAGGTAGAATCTCCGCCAGAGCCGCAGAGACTCGGCTGTACGTGCGTCGAGCTCTGCTTGCACTTGCATGTACTCGAAGCCCTCAATCGTCTGCTCCACGGCATCAGCGTATTCAGCAGCGACAACACAGCCCTGTATCACTGCTGTCCCGTGACGACCCTTGAAACTAAATCCAGTCACTGCGTCTGCGTAATCGACTTGCAGCAGTCTCGCAGCCTTAGACGCGAGCTTGTGCCGCACATGCACGCCGCCAGGCGGACACATGGAAGGGACGTAGAGATCAAGATTGCCGTACACATTTCTGGGTACTCTACCTCTCACCACGGGAGGCGGAACGTAGACCTCAGTCTGAAACTCGGCATACAGCGCTGCACCAATCTGTTCGCCAGCGTCTTCGATGCGCTCGTCAGGACCGATAGAGGGGAGACGGCCTTTCTTGGGCTTCGCGTGTTTCAGGGGCTGTTCACCTGCCAAAACATCGCGGCCCATGCGGTACCATTTGTCAGCTGAGCGGACGGTGTGCACGTTTTTGCGGCGGTAGATAGGCTCCATGCGTGGATTCATCGAGCTGCCAACATTTACTTTGCCGACGATATCGGGCGGGTGGATGACTTCATTGTGTTTGAGGTGGCGCTCGAGGACATAGACAGGGTGGTTTTTGAAGTCTTGGACGTTCTTTGGTATACCTTCGGCAGCAACTTTGCGAGCGAGAGCCGTCTCTTCGGTGGCATCGCGAGGGAGAGGCGAGGGGCGGGTAAAGTACTTTGTCGTCCGCGTCCACCATTGCGGACCGCGAGATGTGGATTCGACACGGAACTTGAGGGTTTTAGCATTGTAGGCTTTAGCATAGCGGCGCGTTACGTCGCGCGCTGTGTGGTCGTCTTCGAAGGCAATAACGTAAGTCAAGCTGTTCTGCGAGTAGCTGAACGGGGGTTCTAGCTTCTCAGGGGCATTGATGGTGAACGTTGACAGTGCGTCAATAGGTACCCACTTCTGATGGGCGGTATTGAAGGCTTCTACCCAGTACACTGGGTAGGGCATGTGGAAAGCTTTGAGCTTCTTCGGACCAGTACCAGCTTTGTTCAGCACAGGGTGGCGTTCGCCCATGATGCGCTCGAGGCGGGAAAGCTTCTTGTTACGTGCAGGTGCTGGGCTCTTCACCGGAGGTCTGTTGTATGGGTCTATGGTGATAGTTTTAGCGGCCTGGGCTGGCTTCTGTGGGGTCGATGGTTGTGCTGCAGATGCAAAAGGGAGTTCCTGTAGTGAGCATACCAGCCGAGTCTCGATTCCAATGCCACGCAGCAGAGCGCAGAACAGCTGGCCACCGACATCGCACGAGCCTTGCAGTGTGCGTGCTGCTGTGCGAAAATCGTCTTTGTCCATGGGGGCGTCAAGGTCATCAAAGTCAGAGAAGGGCCGCACTTCTGCACCTAGCTCTGCCCACTTTGGCTTCGACATGCCCTGTGCAGTAGCCTTGAATCGCTTTGACCACATAATCTTGAGGTCGTTCAGCGCGTCCACGAAGCGTTTTGATGCGGAGTACTGCGTCAGGTCTGGATTCGGGACAAGGTTTGTCAGGACCCTTGGCTCGACTAACTTCCGCAGGGAAGACTGGACTCTCGCATCATTGCACCAAGCATTCCTACGATGGACGTGGTAAAGCAGACACAAAACATGCATCTTGTGTATATCCAATCGCCTTTTCCTGTCGACCGAGGTGATTGCTCGCCGCCGCACTCTCTTCTTGGCCGATGTATCCTCGCTCTTCTTCCCACCTATCGTGATAGACACGTCCCCAATCTGGGGTGGTGCCTTCTCTTCGCTTTCGGACTCACTGCCACCGCCATCCCCTAGCGCATCCTCCCACTCCACGTCGCTGTCATCGTCTGACTCGTCTGAGTCTTCGATGGTTTGTCGTACGCGGTCCGACTGTTGTGATGGCGCGTTGCTTGTCGGTGGTTCATACGGAAGAAGCGCAGGCGGTAATGATGAAGGCGCGGGCTTGGATGGACGCGCAGCCACAGCCTCAGCAGCAGCCTTGATGGCATGACGGCGTGGTGCCGGACTCGGAAGATCCTGCGCATGTTCTGTCTTGCGTTTCTTCAGCGGTTTCTTGTCTTGGTCGTCTGCGGCTCGTTTCGCGGCGCGTTCCTCGTGGAGCATCTCCCGTACAGCGTCAGGCAGCCCATCTCGCTCCTCCTCTTGCGTGTCTCGCTTGCGCAACGACCGTCTGGGAGCTGGTGCGTCATTTGCCTTGCGCGAGCGGCCTCGCGTGCCTGCCATGGTTCGTCGCGGTCGTCAAATGGGCGCACGATGCGGGGACTGTGTCTCAGCGCCGATGACATATGCTGGGAGCTGGAGCAGTGGTATGCAAGGCGTGCATGGCGCGTAGCAGTAGATTCTCCTTGAGAAGGCGAGGAGTAAATGCTTCACATTGAAGTTGTATTACGACCAGACAGGATTGCGCCGGGCCGCCCGCTTCTTAGAACAGTCACCCGATGACGCAGCCACAATCGCGTAGTCACGTGAAGAGCATTTGTCAGCCAGTCAGCCAGCCAGCCATCAACTCTACACCTCTCCTTCCTTTACATCCACGGTAACCCACGTCCAACTGAGCTTGAAGACGCGTGCTCAGCATTCTCAATATCGACTAGGGAGCTGCACTGTTACAGCCATGAGCGATGTCACCTCAGTCAACACCACGGTCACTGCATGTCGCTGATACATTGCACACACCAATCGACGGTATCCTCAGTGTTGTAGGAAGCTGGCCCTTCCAGCGTTGTCTTGTCAATTTGTGGGGCCGATGCCGGTCTGCGCACAGCGCTCACGTTCTGTCGCACCTGTCTCTCGTGGAAGGAAACCCGCTCGCGTCCTCCCTTTTTGTTCAGTGTGCAGTACTCCGCTAGTAAGACAAAAGAGCTCTTCGACCTACGGCTCGAAGCTTGTAATCACACACCATGTTACACTTCTCGGTACAGTCCATCACGGTTCGTTGCAAGCCGTGTGGATGCGGGCAGCCTCCCGCGCAACTGCCAGCAGCTCAAGAGCTCTGTGACTTCCTGATTCCACAATGGCGATATAGGAACTCGCGATACGTGCTGGACGAGCTCCAACCATACCGTACAGCTTGCCTTTTTCCATTCTCACGCACTCTTATGCTTACATTAGGTATCGCTACGTACGAAATATTATTGATACCGCAGATAATTGCCTCCAAAGCACCCAGTCATGAAACTCTTTTTCGATATTGGCCACAAAGCAGCTCTTAAAGAAACGTATTCGCCAGATCAGCTAGGCTGGGAGCTCTCTCCACCTCAAAGCCCTCCACCACCCACTCTTCAGGGGCCACTTCGCCACCGTGCAGATAGGCCTACTGGAATCCCAGCTTCAATGCACAACCGATATGCTGTTCCTGATCCACAGTCCTGGATCTCGCGCGGCCCCAAGGATCTGAACGCGTCTCATCGCGCACACTACGGAGGCATCTTGTCCCGGCTCACTAATGCCGTACGACGATCGCCTTGTCAGCCTCACTCGCATTGTCACGTGCCTAATCATTCTCATGCGCACTCACATCCCATGGGTACTTGCTGTTCACGGCTTCTTCACGATGATGCTGGGCTTGTGCTAAATGTCCCAGGAGAAACGAGCGGAGCCAGTGACGATGCCAGGGACTTGGACATCGAAAAGGGTCCTCCAAATTACCAGCGCTTTATACTAAACATTAATGGTTTGAAGTGCGGCTGCTGCGAGACTGGTATATCAAGGATCGTCGGTCGTATCTCTGCCATTCGAGATCATCAAGTTAACGTGGTTCTGGCGCGACTCGAACTTGATCTGGACATCAATCAACTCACCATCGATAGTGTGCTTCAGAAGCTGAACGCAGCGACTGGATACATCTTCGAACAGAATACAGAGGCTGGTGATCAAATTCTGGAGCTTCTGCATCCTGACATCCGCGCTTTCGACCGTAAAGACGTGCCTAACGGCGTCACTGCAGTCGAGCACCCAGAACCGCGCGAAAAATTCTGGACTCCTGCTCGGCAATGGGTGAAAGTGCGTTTGACGCGCGATGGCGCTGCTTCTCAGCATCCTGAAAAGTCGATGCTCAGACAAGCTTCCGACAAGTGCACAACGACTTACAGACAGCCTCAGAAATTCCGCATCCACTACAATGCAACAAAGATCGGTGCTCGCGAAGTGTACGATTTTTATCGATGCGGATTTGAAGATATGGCTCTTGCGCCGCCATCAGTGCATTCGAGTCTTGAGATTGGTGCGAAACAAACATGGCGCGCCGTTTTCTGGCTACTCCCTGCACTCGTCCTCACGACTCCGGTGTTGGTATTTGCGTGGGCGCCCTTGAATCACGACAATATCGCGTACGCCCATGCGTCGATGGCGCTGGCTTCTATAGTCCAAGTCATCGCTTGGATCGAGTTCTCGCCGAGTGCGCTGAGATCACTGTGGTATTCTCGAGTACTTGACATGGACTTTTTGATCTCACTCAGTACCACGACTGCATACGTGTTCAGCGTTGTTCTTTACGTGTTTCGAGCTGTTGGCAGGCCTCTGAAAACCGACACCTTCTTCGAAACATCGACCTTACTGGTCACATTGATTCTCTTTGGCCGCGTCATCAATGAGTTCTCCCGCTATCGAGCAGCAAAGGCTGTCTCTTTTCGATCCTTGCAAACCGACAAAGTACTCATTGTACAAAGAGGCTGTGAGCGTCTGCCGGATCCTCCTACTCATGAAACAGATGCCCGCTTGTTGCAGTATGGCGACAACTTCAAGGTGCCTCCATACACACGTATTGTTACAGATGGTACCGTATACTACGGCGGGTCAGAAGTCGATGAGTCTATGCTCACGGGCGAGTCGATACCTGTCGCCAAAGGTGTGCAATCAGAGGTGTTTGCTGGCACCATGAACGGTGGTGGAACGCTTCTTGTCAGTCTGAAGTCGCTCCCGCATGAAAATACGGTCCACAGGATTGCAACAATGGTGGAGAGCGCAGAGTTAACCAGACCAAAGATTCAAGCTCTAGCTGACCGCATCGCTGGCTGGTTTGTGCCCGTCATTGCTGCCCTTGGATCGCTTGTCTTTCTGGTATGGCTTCTCATCGACCGTTTCCATAACAAGCGCGGCTGGTCAGACGTTGTCGTCAGAGCTGTTACGTATGCCATCGCAACACTGATCGTCTCGTGTCCATGCGCTATTGGCCTCGCTGTACCCATGGTAGTTCTCATCGCAGGCGGAGTTGCAGCCCGGTATGGCATCATCTTCAGAGACCCACAGAAGCTTGAGGTTGCACGTGGCGTGACAGATGTTATTTTCGACAAGACTGGCACACTAACCACAGGATTCTTCTCAGTCATAAGCGCTGAGTATCGCGGCACTCGAGAACCAGATCTAGTAAAACGCATCATACTCGGCCTTCTGCAGGACAACAAGCACCCTGTATCACTAGGAGTTTATCACTTCCTTGCCAAAGAGTCTCGCATGAATAACGAGCCCGAGCTCTCACCCGTCGAAGTATACAGCATCTCCAGTACGCCTGGCTGCGGGATTGTTGGTCTTACTCGTGTCGGGAACTTGGAAGTGTGTGCCGGCAATCCGGACTGGCTTGGTCTCCATGTCGAACAAGCAAATTACAGCTACTTGTGCGTTACCATTCAGGGCGAACTCTCCGCTGTTTACAAGTTGCGTGATACGCCTAAGCCCAACGCTTCCCGCGTCATCGAGGCCCTGAAGAAGGGTCACTTCACTGTCCATATGATCAGTGGCGACTCGCAGGGTTCCGTCAACGCAGTTGCGCACGATCTCGGTATAACCAAGCGCTTCACAAAGAGCAGATGCAGTCCAGAGGGGAAGATGAAGTACATCCAAGATCTGCAAGAACAGAGGTGGAAGAAGAAGCAGAAGAGATCTGTCCTCTTCGTCGGTGACGGCACAAACGACTCGGTCGCGCTCAAACAGGCGGATGTCGGCGTGCACATGCATTCTGCACACTCAGTCTCGGACGTTGCCAAACAAGCTGCCGACGTGGTCCTCATGACCGAGCGACTTGCAGACGTGCTGATCCTGCTCGACATCTCCCGGGCCGCGTACCGACGCATCATTGCGAATTTCGCATGGAGCGCCGTGTACAATCTCGGCGCCGTTTTGCTGGCGGCCGGTGCCTTTGCCGGCATCAAGAAGGGCGGGCACGAGATCAAGATCCCACCACAGTGGGCTGGCTTGGGCGAGCTGGTCAGCGTGCTGCCTGTCGTGCTTATTGCGTTCCAGATGCGCTGGAGGAATTACGCAAAGCGCTTCAAGTATCTCGAGAGGGAGGATCTTCTCGAGTGCGTCAAGGTAGAAGAGAAGAGTAGGCAGACTGTGAGGGTGGCGAGCAAGGAGGGTACGGAGGTGGGTGTTGAGGAGCGGAGGAGCGAGGCTTAAATGTGAGATGGTTGGGGAGGCGTTGGAGTTGAACTATTGCTTTTGTCATGGCGCGCATTGGTAGGATCCCTTTGCTTGAGTAGGGTTACGGGTATCTACACCTTGAGTTTCTTTTTGGCGCATGGGAACTTGTTTGAGTGGTGACAATGGCGGTAATTCAACCTTATGTAAGCACTGGAGGAGCCAAGTCAGTGTGGGAAAGATGGAAACAGCAAGGACCAGACTTGACGTCGTGCGTTGTGGTACTGAGTGTCAACGCTTTGCATTCTGCAGTGCTATGCCTTTACCAATGATGCTTCCACATGCTTCACTGCTCTCCTCACGCTATTTTGACTCTGCACATGGTTTTCCCCGGATCAAGAAATCAAGAACCCAAAAACCCGTCTACATGATAACCTCATTCGCAACGTCGCGCTTCAACTCCTTGTACGGCAAACACACGCAGTTCTGGACGCGGACCTCGTCGCCGACCGCACAATCCTTGCCCAGAATGGTGATGCTCTGGACCTTGACGCCGTTCTTGATGATGCTCGTGCTGTGGTTTGTGACGGGGAGCGCTGTGCCCTCGACGCGCGCCCAGGCACCGACCTTGCTGTGCCACCCAATGATGGTGTACATGACGCAAGCGTCGTGCTTGATTTCGCTGTCCTCGAGGACGATGGACTCCTTGATGCGGACGCCGGCGCCGACGGTGACGCGGGGGCCGATGGACACATTGGGGCCGAGTTTCGCGGTCGGGTCAATGTGTGCGCTGGGGTGGATGTAGACGGGGGGCAGGATGTTTGCGGAGGGGGCGGCGAGTTCTTCGGAGCCCGACTGGAAGGCTTTGAGGAGGTAGAGGGCGTTTGCTGGGACGGCGGAGCCGGCCGTCTTGATCTGGCGCCAGAAGTCCTTTGTCTCGAGGACGAAGAACTGGCGCGAGTCGGCAATGTCGGAGAGGACGTCTTGCTCGAGGCGGATGACGAGGTTGGCCTTGTCTTCGTCGTCGTCATCGCCCTGGTAGAAGGAGGACTCGAGGTTCTCTGAAGATGGGTAGGAGAGCAGGCGCGGACGCTCTGTGCGGCGCTTGATGGCGGAGCGGATGGCGGGGAAGATGCACTCTGTGGAGAAGAGGTAGACGCCGCAGTTGATGAGGTTGGAGATGTGTGACTCGGGCTTCTCGACGTAGTGCAGCACGCGCTTGGTGTGGGCGTCTGAGACGATGCAGCCAAAGTTGGAGGCCGACTCGTTGGCGACTCTTGTGCCCAGCATGACGGCCTCGGCGTCCTTGTCGTCGAACAGACGCAGCATCTCCTGCAGCGGGAACGACGAGCAGATGTCGGCGTTGAGGACGAACAGCTTCTCGGGCCTGCCCTTGAGAATCACATCGCGGAAGTGGTAGAGGCCGCCGGCGGTGCCTAGGGCTTGGTACTCGCGCAGGTACTTGACGCTCAACTGCGGCCAGGAGGTAGAGACGGTGTTGATGAAGGGCTGGAAGACCGACTCCTCGTAGTAGCCGACAATGAAGACCTCCTTGATCTCGGGCACGGCGGCCACGGCGCGGAAGCAGTGCTCGATGATGGGGTGGCCGGCGACAGGGAACAGCGGCTGGCGGGGCGGTGGTGGTTAGTTGTTGATCCCACTTGGAGGGGGGGTATTTGCTGCGAGGGCGCACACACCTTGGGCAGTTCCATAGACAACGGCCTAAACCGTGTGCCGCGCGAGGGGCCTCCAACCTGCAAAGCTGTGAGCAATTTGGCGTGCAGTGCCGTGAGCGCTCAGAAAGTAGTTACCAGGATCACCGCCTTGGTGGAGCCGCTGTTGCGCGACGGGCTCTTGGAGCGCAACGAGAGGGAGGGGGCTTGCAGGCTCATCTTGAGTGTGTGCGGTGTTCAAGGCGAGCTGTGTAGGAGAGGGCGACGAAGGGTCGTGAGTTCAATTGCGTACTGTGTATCTGGCCTAAGGGGTTCTGTTGGACGTGTTGGACCCTTGTTTACGAACGTGGGGCTCACCGCCTTCAGCGTCATGTGAAGACGCCTCCCTTCCGTCACACCTTGACATCAAGACACTGGTAAAGACAACATGGCATGATGGTGTCAGTGTAACGTCCTGACGTCGTGTCGTGTTGCACGTTGCTACTCGAAGCCAGATGCTCACAGCAGCAAAGTCGTCGTCGTCCTTCCTTCACTGTACTTTTCACGACTTCCAAGACAATGTGCAGATATCCAACCAGCCTTCGAGCATGCAATACCTTCCTGTACAGCTAGGAAACACAGTCACTCCATCAGCCTATATCATCTGAAAATGTGCCCAACTACTCTTTGACCGTGAATAGCAGGTTGATGCTTGCTCGCGCACCATGCATCGACCAGACATGGGAGGCAACATCATGCTGGGCCGTGATTTAGAGCGTCACCGGCTCCATCGTATCTCTCATACGTTCTCATACTCTCCACGCGTGAAGCTTGTTGAAGAGCAGGGCGCATATACTTCGTAAACCGGCGTGAACTAGCTGCTTGGTGGAAATAGTCTTGAAGAGGAAGGAACAGCCGAGGCTTCTATCCTCGTCCCTCAACTTGACCGCTGAGGCACATTACATCCAACACAAGATTATCTTGAAGGCAGCCAAAAATTCTCACAGTTTCTGAGTTCTTGACTGTGGATTGAGCGTCGTCTTAAGTGTGGCCCATTCAAAACCATTGGCGAGAGAAAGAGCAAGGATAACAACATCATGGCCGTATACGACATGGACGACGCTCTCAGCACAGCGCGAAGTCGCCACATCTCCAACAAACCAACAAACCAGTCTTCAAACCCCACAGAAGACAACTCACGATACACACGCCCCATCGAGGCAGCCCAAGAGTCCGGCCTCCCCATCATCGACATCTCCGCCTACCTAGATCCAGACTCGACCCAAGAGGCACGACAGACCACTGCCGAGGCAATCAACGCCGCCTGCACAAACTATGGCTTCTTCTACCTAACCGGGCATGGCATCCCAACAGCCAGACTCGACGAGATTATTGATCTTGCGAGGAGATTCTTCGCCCTGCCCCTCGAGCAGAAGAATAAGATCAAACGCTACGACGCTGGCGGGCCTGAAGGCGGCGATTCAGCACGCGGCTACCAGGGCCTGGGCGAAAACGTCACGGGGGGCCTGCAAGACATGCAAGAAGCAATCGATTTGTACGCACCGTGGCCTGGTGCTGTCGAAGAAGGTGACGGCGGGCCCGGGAGCAGGAAAACGCTGCAGGGCCCGAATTTGTGGCCGTCTGAGCCAAGTGAGCTGCAGGACGTGTACGAGAGCTACATTGCGAGCGTGAAGGAGGTCGGGCGGGCGCTGACACGGGCCATGGGGAGAGCACTCGAGCTTGGTTCTGCCGAGGGCGGGAGCGGCGAAGACGAAGACGACGACGTGTTTGTGAGGCACTGCGATGCGAGTTTCTGGGTCATGCGCATGATTAACTATCCGCCGCTCGCGTCACCTAGTGGCTCGCCCGAGCAAGACCCATCTCAGTTCTCCTGCGGCGCACACACAGACTACGGATGCGTCACCCTCCTGCTGGCAGACCCCACGCCCGGCGCTCTGCAAGTCCAGCTCAAAGACGGCACCTGGCTCCCCGCGGACCCCATCGCAGGCGCCTTCGTCGTCAACATCGGCGATATGATCGAGCGCTGGACAAACGGCATCTGGAAGAGCACCATGCACCGGGTGATTCACCGGGGCGACGGCGGCGTGCATGGTCCCGGGGGCGGGGGCAGGATCAGCGTGCCGTTCTTCTTTGAGCCGAATTTCGACGCCGTGGTCAAGCCGCTGGAGAGGTGTGTGGAGCGCAGTGGACGGCCGCGGATGCACGAGGGGAGCACGTACGGGGAGCATTTGCTCACGAAGGTGTTTAGCAATTTTTACTACAGTAAACGCACGGATTGGTGATGCAAGTCACATGAAAGAGAGTAATCACATCGCATACCCAGTTCATGCTGCTTTCCAACACCAACCACTGCCATCTCATCACTCATACACCTCAACCTCCACACCCTCCCCAAATTCAACATCCAGCTCCCCCTCCCCACCCTCCACCGTAGGCCTCGCCACATACCCCCCAACCCCAACACTCCACCCCTCCTCCTGTGCAAAAACCCAATTCACCTCCCTCAGCGGAACCCTCTCCTCCCCGCCCTCTTTAGGAACAATCAAATACACCCACAAACTAGTCCCGAGCTTATCGCCCTCGCGGCGGACTTCAATCGTCGCCGTGGGTCCCGCGGCGGACGAGTTCGACGAGGTAGAAGAAGTAGTGTTTGAAGAGGACGACGACGGAACAGGCACAATGCTCCAATCAGCCCAAACATCGCACCCAACAGTGCTAACGTAGGGTTTCCCATAATACCACTCGATTCCTGTTTTCAGCCATTTATCCGCTTCGGGCGGGACGTCGGGGTGTGTTAGGTGCAAGAGGAGGCCGGCTTGGTCGTATTGGCGCAGGGTGGTGGCGGCGGGCAGGGTGAAGGTTAGGCGTGCGCGGTGGAATGTTGAGAGGGGGTGTTGGGGGAGGGGGGAGGGGTGGGTGGGCGCGGTGAAGACGTTTGTTGTGGGGGGTTTGCGCCAGATGTCTGTTCCTGCGGGGGAGGAGAGGGTGAATGGTTCGATGAGGGTTGTTTTTGTTGTTTTGTTGGTGGTGCTGGATGCCATGGTTGGGAGAAGGGTGAGGGTGAGAAGAGTGGTGAGGAGTGAAGTGTGAGGGAGAAGGAACATGGCTGGCTGGCTGGCTACTTATAGTTGCGGTGCGGGACACGTGTAGCTCGGCTTTGGATTAGCAATACGGGATTCATGCTGATGTCAATGAGGGCGGTTTTATAGATCCACTGTCTTCCCTGGGAGTGACTGTACGGATTAGCGGGCAGCCACCCGGCATTGCTATGCCCTAGCTGCAGCATGCTGTGATGTCGTGAGGGGCTTTCTTGGGGACAGAGTGCGAGCTATTACACACCACCTTGCAGATGGAGTCTCGATCTGGAGAGCTGCGTCTGGTTCCTGACATGATGTACCCTGGACCTTACTCGATGGAGCGGGGAAGTGCGAGGTCGTTGGTCAGAGATGCCGGGGTTCAGCCGCAGGGCCGACATGCAGCCAATCAGACAGCTTCACTTGTGCATGACTAAGCGGATGGTGGTACAGGTGATTGATTCAGGTATTTACAAGCTGCAAAATGCTCTAGTTTTCTACTTCTTCTGCTCGCCCTCCTTGGGCGGCTCAGGCTGAGGTGTGGGCAGCTTGAACTGTGGATGGAGTTAGTAATTGGGCTTTGTTGTCGAATTTCGTGACATACGTTCTCTGGTGTGGTGTCCTGGCCACTGCCAACCTGCTCCCATGCTGCCGAACCACCGCGGAAGTTCCTAAAGGCCTGGGTCATCTCGAGCGGCTCGACGACGATCCTCTTCTTCTCCTCGTCGTAGCGGATCTCGGTGTAGCCGGTCATGGGGAAGTCCTTGCGCAGCGGGTGGCCGTCGAAGCCGTAGTCGGTCATGATGCGCCTCAGGTCCGGGTGGCCAACGAAGAAGACGCCAAACAGGTCGTAGACCTCACGTTCGTACCAGTTGGCGCCGTCGTAGAGATCGCACAGGGAAGGCACGGGGGTAGCCTCGTCGGCGTACGTCTTGACCCTCAGGCGCGAGTTGTGGCGGATGGAGAGCATGTTGTAGACGACCTCGAAGCGCTGGTCCTTGGTGGGGTAGTCGACGGCGGTGATGTCGGAAATCTGGGTGTACTCGGCGGCGGTGTGGTACTTGAGGAAGTTGAAGACGGGGAGGACGCCAGAGGGAGGAATGTAGATGGTGAGCTCGTCCTTCCAGACGGAGAACCTGGGAGGGTGTTTAGCAGGGCGGCTGTTGTTGGTGCAGCCAATTGGTGTCGACGTACTGCTGGATGTACTTGGGCAGACACGACATGAGGTAGTTGCCGTATGTGTGCAGGGCCTCGCCCTTGGCCTTGTACTTGTCGACAGGGTTGACAATGGCGCGGTTGAGCGTCTCCGAGGGATTGCGCGGGGCGTACTGAAATGAAATGTCAGCTGCTAGACCTTGCTACAGACTGCTTCCAAGAGAAAAAAGATATGCCTACCCGCATGTTGGGCGTCTCCGTGTTCTCGCCGCCTGCAATCTCCTTTGCTCGCAGTGCGCTCATCGAGAAGGCGCGCGCGGCCGTCGAGCGCACGGCAGCGGTGGCCAATGGCCGGCTGACTGCAAGCCGCATAGCCATTGCGTGTGTCTTCGAAGTGGTGGGCGGAGCTGCGCGGTGCAGCTGTGTGTGGGTGGGCGATGGGAAGAGTGGTGGAAGGTGTTCGCTTGGGTCTATGATCCTGACGTTCTCTCTCGCTCGCTCTCTCTCTCCACGCTCCCGGGCAAGACCAGCACAAGCCGGACCGTGCACTCTACTAGCGGACAGTCTCTTGCAGTTGCAGCTGCCACTACCCAACACGCGCGCTCCACCATCCTCTCCCTCCACAGACCCATACTTGACAGTGCATCTCTTTCCTTGACCCGGCCGGCGTTTGTTTGCGTCCCTTTGCATCTTGACACGCTGCCCACGACTCTCGCCTGCATCATATTACTTACACACTCTCCTCCTCTTCCTCGGCACGCTTCCATCCGGTGGCCACTTCACACAGCCCTCGGCGACTCTTTACACACACTCACACACAAGACGCCATGTCTCGCCTCCAATATGACCAGTTCGTCGACGACGACGAGGACGAGTGCTGTCCGCTCTGCGTCGAGGAGTTCGACCTGTCAGACAGAAACTTCCGTCCATGTGTCTGCGGCTACCAAGTACGCCCACGTCCACGCCCACGCCCACACCCATACCCACATTGCGCACTCGCCATGCTGACTCCTTTCAGATATGTCAGTTCTGCTACAACAACATCAAGACAACCATGAACGGCCTGTGTCCTGCCTGTCGCCGTCCATACGACGACTCGACCATCGAGTTCAAGAACATCACTCCCGAAGAGTGCGTCCCCCGTACCTGTCCACCAAATCTCTCCTAACACCACACAGGATGGCCAAGCACAAGCAGCAAATCGCCCAGAAGGCCAAGAAGAACGCTCAGATACGGCAGAAAGAGGCGCAAAAGGCAGAGGCCGACTCCCTCAGCCGCAAGCATCTCGCCGGCCTGCGTGTCGTCCAGAAGAACCTCGTATACGTGACCGGCCTCACCCCGACGATACGAGAGGATCGCCTGCTCGACACACTCCGCGGTCCAGATTACTTTGGACAGTACGGCAAGATCATCAAGATCGTCGTCAGCAAAGCGCGCGAAAACGCTCAGCACCAGCAGTCGGTCGGTGTCTATGTCACCTTCGCCCGCAAGGACGATGCCGAGGCTTGCATCGCCGCAGTCGACGGCTCCCAAAACGGCGACAGAGTTCTAAGGTACGTCACGATGCCTGCACTTACTCGTAGCACAGCATACTCATACAACGCAGGGCGCAATACGGCACGACCAAGTACTGCTCAGCCTACCTCCGTGGCGAACAGTGCAACAACCGCAACTGCATGTTCCTGCACGAGCCTGGTGAAGACAACGAAAGCTTTACGCGCCAGGATCTGTCCATGATGAACTCGATTCAGACGCAGCAGCCCGCCCAGTCCTCGACGTCTCGCTCTGCCCCTCCCGCCCATCCTGGTCCTCCTGTATCCGCCGCCGCCACTACCGCCGCCGCACCGATGAGTCGACAGCACAGCAACGAGGGATCGAGTCCTACTCAAGATGTGCCAGGCTTACCGGCAACCGCAGGCTGGGCAAGCAAAGCTGCTCTTGAGCGTCGTGCTAGCCGCTCGACGACCGCATCGCACCCCAGTCCAATGGTCCAAAGTGCCACACCTGCACAAGCCTCGAAAGCGCCAACCACAGCGCCAAAGAAGGACGACCCACCCAAGGCAGAGGAGCCAGTGCCAAAGCCAAAGACCAGGAAGGAGGAGAAAAAGGAAGAGCGGAAGAAAGAGAAGGCCAAGGAGAAGGCTGCCCAGAAGTCCAAGAACGCGTCTCCAGAGCCCAAGGCAGCAAAGAATCCTGCTTCGGCCTTCGAGGGTCTTCTCAAGGCCATTTGCAATTCCGACTTCAAATTCGTGTTTTCAAGCAAGGCACTCTCAGAAGAGGACTTCAAGGCTATAATAGAATTCCCCCAGCTCTTGGATCCGAATGGTGGCGCTAAGCGGCGTGCAATGCGCGAGAAGGAGCAGGAGCTTTTGAAGCAGCGCGAAGCCGAGGCTCAGGCTAAGGCTGCCGAGGAGCCCCAGCCAGGTCCGGCGGCGGCAGAGCCTGAAGAGACGGAGACGACCGCTGGAGGCAGCCTTCAGCTTGGCGGAGAACCTGAAGGAAATCATGAGACCGGCAGTGTTCACCAAAATCTACACGTCATTGGCTCCGGCCAGCAAGGATTTGGCAGCAACCTATTTGGCTCCAATTCTGTCGCAGACGATTTCAGTAACCTGGGTCTGAACAACCGCGCTTTGACACCGGCGCAGCAGCAACAGCTTTTGCTCTCGAACTTCAAGTCTGGACCTCAGTCTGCTGCCCTTCTCTCCACGTTGCAGGGTAACCAGAACCAGCAGAATCAACAAAACCTGGGAGCAAACGCTCCCGGACATGCAAGGCATACATCCCGCTTCAACTTCGCCAACGACAGCGCTTCTACATCGGCAAACGTGCAGCCAGTCGCAAGCCAGAAGATCATGAATCAGCAGAACTCCATGATGCCAAAGAACGCGGCCCAATTTAACCAGATGCCTCAGCACCAGGCTATGGGTGGCCAGTTTTTCACCAACGTGCAGGGCCCGCCCCCAGGCCTCAAGCCCACTGGCACACCTCCTGTCGGCGGAACCAACATGTTCGCCCAGGGTCATGGTTTCGCCACTGGCGGCTTGCCATATGGTGCCAACGCAGCCAGCCGAAACACCAACGAACTGTACCAGGATTTGCTCCGCAACAGGAACATGGACGGCGGTGCTAGGACGGCTGATTCTGGTAAGCGTGAGTCAATGTTTCCTTCTTTTCTCAATCAACATCCCTCGGCCTCTACCTCCCCAGCCCCTGGCCTGCTAAATTTCCCCTATGGACCCTCGCCTGGCGCTTACCAGGAGTCTGGTTCGCAGAAATCTAAGAAGAAGGGCAAGAAGCACCGTCACGCCAACACAACCTCCTCTGGAGGAGGCGGCATGGCTGACATGCAAGACCCGAGCATCTTACAGGCGAGGCTACATCAGGCGAACATGGTTGGGCAGGGTCCGTATGGCCAAGGCCAGAACGGATTCTCTTCTCTTTACGCGAACAACAACAACTTCGGCGGCGCCGGACGGTGGTAGACTTTTCGCTTCTTTCACATAATTAGTCGGCCGCTGGGTCAGATATACTGTCTTAGTACTTCTTATGCGGCAACGACGCTCGGCGTTTTGGGTTTTGGCAACACTGCATCGGCATTCCAACAGTGCAAAGGCGCTGAGTTGCCCGGCGTTAATGAACGGCCAGCCATGAGCCACAGGCCATTGGCTTCGGCACGATATCATGGATTTTCAATACCTCGCATTTTCTTCATGTCTTTCATTACTCGGGTGGAATGCGTCAGACGCCTGGGTCAACTTCTCTCGTCATCTTCGTCATTGCCATCGCATGTACGTAAAGTCCCCTTCCTGCCGCTTACCAGTCGGCATGCTTACTTTCTAATAGAGAGATGGCTTTCTTACAATCCTTCTGCCTTTGAAGTGACGAAGATGCTCGAGAGAACTGCCTTTGCAATTGATGTACCCAGTGCTTTCCAGCGTTGCCTATTGTAGTCATCCACCGCTCCGACCACCGTTGTTATTGGCCGCTCTTACTTCCCGTTAACAGGCTTGTATTATATCAGCTGCTGACTCTGGTGCACAGTAGGTACAACTTTTGACGATCGAGCCATGCTCGAGGTCGATGCGCTTGTCAACGACGACGAGAATGAGCCTCTGCGTCACCCACTGGCAACACCTCTGAGCGGACAGTTCTTTGAGCAACCTCGGCGATCGACACCCTCAATACCGCCGGGCTTCACTGCCCCAGCGATACCTAGGGTCCTTGCCGATGAAGCTGCGTCGCGTCCCGGTTCTCGTCCTGGTTCACGTCCGATGTCGCGAACTTCGTCTTCTACCATCGTCCCTGCTGTACCCGTTATGCCCGTGACGCCTCTCAAGCCAGAGACCCCTACAAAGGGTAAGAAGAGCAAACAGGCCGCCAAGTCTACAGAGACAGTCGATCCCACCCTTGCCGCAAGCTCAAAGACTGTTACCAGGACGCCGACCAAATCTTCCACGAAGACTACTGCTGCGGAAACACCTGCTACTGCTGATCCCTTGATTGGAACTTCAGCAGATGCAGCGACGAAAAGATCGGAACCAAGAGAGAAAAAGTCAGCGCCAGAGACACCTACAAAAGCCACTGCAAAGAGCAAGTCAGCGAACAAGAAGGCCGAAAAGGTGGAGAAAGTTGAGAGGGCGGTCGTACCTCCGGAAGAAAAGATCCAGAAAGCTGCCGTCAAGGAGGTTGCCAATGCTTCAATCGCTTCTGGACCCCCCAACGCAAACGTTAAAAGGCAACCTCCTGGCAAGCTTGAGATCCCTGCGGCTAAGATTGTAGAGAAGGAGCCTACGCCTAGCACGAGCTCACGCAAGGAAGAGCCGCAGGCGAAAATTACGCGAATCGTTCCTCCGACAACAACCACTTCGGTCCCTGCAAGCCCGGCTGTTGCTGCACCTTCACCGATCAAGCACACGGCGGCACCACGCACCCTGCGGCTGGTCTCAACTCCAAAGGTGGAGACGCCTCCTGCCCTGACTGCACCAACACCTCCACTCCCTCAAATCCCCACAGTGGATAAGCTCAGGTCGCGTCAGGCGAGCATTGCTTCATTGAATCAGCCCGGCACTCCTGTCAGCGAGCTGATCTCCGATACGGCATCAATGACGTCGGGCATGATCTCAAGAGCAAACTCACCGCCTCCACAAAGTAGTATTGTTGGATCTGCGCCTGTGAGGAAGATCACCAAAGCTCAAGCGAAGAAGAACAGGCAAGAGCGCAAGCGACAAGAGGAGGAGAAAGAGAAAGCCGAGAACGGGTCTGACGTTGAGGTCGTGCAGGCTCCAATCATCGGTCGCAAGAAGAAGGCGAAGAAGGCATCTGCAACCCCCAAGCCAGTGGCCGCCATGGCCTCCGCCATGAAGGAAGCCGCAGCAAAGAGTCAGCCTGCGTCGCCCAAGAGTGCGACAGTAGAGGACGAGCCGCTGGAGACACCAACACTTGCATCAGTGAAAGCGCAGTCCGCCCATAATTCCGCAAGCGCAACTCCAGAGCCGGAAATGCGGCCTGACGAATCGAGAGAAAGGCGCGAGCCAAGTGCTCAGTCTATTTTGAATGACTTGCAGAAGACTGGTCACATACTGGTGTCTGCTCTGGAGTTTTTCAAGCCACTCTCTTCAACCCTCACGCACACCTCTCGAGCATCTCACTCGGCTCCTCTCACCTCCCCTCCGGACCAGAGAATCCATTTTACTCAAGCTGACCTCGATGCGCTTGCCAAGAGGAAACCCGTCCATCTCGGCGGAGACAAGGACAAGCCCGACTCTCGCACTCTCGTGACGCCCAGTGGGAAGTTTCTTTGGGGTCTGACTGCCGAACTGGAGGAGCGTGCGCTAATCCTCGAGTCCGAGATCGAGAGGCTGCACGGCTACCTGCGCTTCCATCCTTCATCGTCACACACGAGCCAACACAACCCCGCGTCGCACTCGTCTTCAGACATGCTCCCTGCAATCGCTACCGCGCTCAAGGAAGCTGGGAAGAAAATGCCCAACTCACCAACAAACACACTCACCTTCGATTATAAGACCTACACCCAACACCTCCCGCCTGTGACCGAATTCGCTCATCAACCTCCTCCACCAGTCCAGCAGCAAACCCCGGCCGATGCAGGCGCATACCTCAACCAATTCGTCCTCCCCTCTACCGACAACCCACCGCCGAACCACCCCAGACCTGAGATGGCAGCAGTCGGCGGCACCCCCGGTTCTGGTACCAGTCAGATCAGCATCGCCTCGTCCGGCCAGCAAGGTACGCTATTCGAGCGCGCGGCTCGCGCTCTCGTTGAAGGCGGCGCCGTCGGCAGCACCGACATCGACGGCGTAGCATCCATGGCCCCTGACAAGGCGGGCGGCGTGTGGCTCTCTGGCCTGCAGGGCCTAGTCAGCGCAGGCATACCCTCCATCAGCGGCGCGTACGAAACCGAGTCCACAGAGCGGTTTCTGCGGGATCTCGAGCATCTAGGCTGGGACCGCAGGAATCCGAGGAACCTGGACAGCCTGCAGGGGTACCTTGATAAAGGACGGCCGGGGGCGGGCGCGGTCAGGAGCGAGAGGAGTGTGCTTGGGCTCGAGGAGGCGGAGAGCGTGCTGGTTAGTGCGAGGAGGGAGCAGGAGCAGCTTGAGAGGAAATTGGGCAGTCTGGTGAAGAGGAATAGAAAGGCTGCGCTGGGGAATGTCAAGTAAGCTGTGCGTGGTAGGGCACAGGAAGGGGAGAAGAGCTAAGGCGATGGCGGTTTATTGGTATCACTATCAATACCACGATTCAATCCAACGAAGCGCAGCAAACCGCTGGGAAGACACTAGTTCTTCAATACACTACTCCGTATGACTACTTCAGAACCGTACCTTTCCCGCTGATTCAAGACCATCGACCTACCGGGCCTAATTCAGCCTGCCTCCCTTTCAAAGTCCTAGTCTTCCCCGCTTGTCGCTGAGGGAGTGCGGGCCCATGAGCGTCCTGGGTCTGCGTCTGCGTCTGCTCCTGCTTTTGCTGAGGGAGTTCGAGCCCACGACCGTCCTGGGTCAGCTTCTGCTTCAGCGTCACGGACCCCAGTGCGTCCTGCTTCGGCTTCTGCGTCAGCCTCGCGGCTCCATGATCGACCTGCCTCGGCGTCTCTAGATAATTTGGTGAGATCTAGAGCCAATAATCAGTGTGTGGGTCTGGTATGGAAGCTTTTGCGCGGAACGACGTACTGGGGCTCGGATTTGCGATCGGGAGGGCGGCGGCCGCGGCTGTCAGCGCGATGATAGTGAGAGGGAGGGAGGGTTTCATGGGTAATGAGGTATGGATGTGGACGTGCGTGTGTGGTTGAGGGTGTATGGTGTTCAATAGCTCTTTTGGGCTGGGAAGTACGGTGTATATGTAGGAAAGCCGATTTGTTGCACTGAGCTGCAGAGGGTGTACGCTCGGTCTTGTGTACTCGCTGGTTCAGCTGGACACTGCATGACCCCGTGGCACTAGCTCGCGGTGCAGCCACAAACTTTGAGTATCGGTTCTGAAAGATGTGTTTTCCATTCAAAGAACCACACGAGGGTCGAGCGTGCATCGGCAGGTGTGTAGGATCTTTGAAACATGATTTTCCCCCGTAGACTCGTGATAGCTTACGAATGCGAGCTGAAAATGTTCTCGGACACAACAAATCTGAGACGCGGCCTGGTGTGGCACGCCGCAGGACACCGGCTCTTTCCCCAAAGCTGCTATATGGCTGCCACTGAAAGGTGTGGCTATATGCGGGGGTTCTTGGGCCTGCGGCCAGCTTCAATGTGTTGACACTAGGCGTAGCGGTGTTAGAAGTCGCGGTGTCGGATAGAAAGGCATTTCGCGTGGAAATAACGGGGGTCTGGCTGCTGCTGCAGGGTAGCTCGAGACCGCTGCTGCAACTTATTCCAATACTTTAATCCTTTCAGTGTCGATAGTTGCGTCCGTGAAGGGCATTGAGGTTGATTCCTCGGAGTGAGGTGAGGTGATGCTAGTCGACCGTGGGCCAGATCCAGCCTCATCCGCCACATCTGCACGCCAAGGGGCTGAGGCCCTGCCTGTCTATAGCGCTACGTTTAATTCTCCTTCAGCTGAGATTGGCACAGATTGGCAAAGAGTCCAAAGCGCCAAGACGACCGAGAAATTGCTGGACCACCATGGATAAGACATGAGGGAATAATGCTAGGCACACTTGAGCGAACCCCTCATCTGCAAACACTTCCACCTTTGAGAGCATTTCCTCGACCATCATACACAACCGAAAAGTCGCATCAGGCATATTTGGATGCCTGTGGTAGAAGAATTTGTCCTCGAATCCAAAGATGGCCAGAAAGCCTGGTGTGACATACTGCGAGAGGAGTGGGAAGGGGGCCGTAGATGGACCGCAAACCTTCCGAGGCTTGGGAAAAGACATGTCGAGTTTTGTGAGTGGCTCCTGTTTCTGGATCCATAGCACCACGGCGTCGTTGAGAATAGGCCGGCAGTTCTGATATTCAGGTGGCAACAGTCTCGCTGTGCCCCCGAACAAAGCCAGATTGCTCGCGAGATCTCTGTGTTTTCGCTTCTCTTTTTTAGTGCTGGCATTATTTAGCAACAGAAGGCGGTAGAGATGCGAGATGCGGACTTCAAGAGCAGCAAGGCAGTGATTTGCCATAGATTCGTCTCCCATGGGATGTCGAAATTTCGAATTAAGTATAGCGTCGTGGATGAGGTTGAGGAGATATGCCGCTACTTTCTTATCTTTGTAGGTTGACTCTGCATCCACAAAGCCTAGCGCTTGGTCGACACAGGCGCGATAGAATGTTTCAATGACATTGAGATTATACTCAAGGGATGGTTGAAGGCAGATGATACCTTTCCTCCATCTCACGATGCTAGAGCCGTAGCTGAGACACAACAGGAAGTGATGATCAGATTTCCAGATTTGTCTCATGTGCCAGGGCTCGATGGTGTCAATGATCTTGCGGACAGGATCGAGCAATCGGAGGACGTCGGAACAACATAGACGGAGATCATTTGGTTGCATGAGCTGACCTGGCGAAACTTTAACCAGGTTAGAATCTGATCCCATGCGGCACAGGAAGTAGCATACCTAACGTCGGTAATAGTTTGTCCTTGAGATCAGATAGCTTTGTCCGGATACTGCATGTGAATTTCGGGACTGCAGTATGGTTTGAGTACCTCTGCAAGATGTCTCGATACATATTATCATCATAGTTGTGGTGATTGCACTGTACATGCCGTCAGTAATCAAGAACGCGTATATACTCCGAAGAAGCCACTTACTGAAACGTGGGTAAGAAAACATGCGAAACAAGCACTCCCTGACGCAGCCTTTCCGTTAAAATTGCGAGGCTTCTTTTTCGGCTTTGTGTGGGGATCACGGTACATCTCGATCACTAGCGGATTATTGTCTTCTCCAGGTGTCCTGGCTCGCTTGCGGTCTGCTAATATCATTGTAATCCCTGCCTGCGACGGAATGGGTCGAGCCCTCGGTTGTGATTCGCGAAGCTGGACAGTATCCAAAACAGCAACGTACGGTTCTGACGGTATGTGAGGCTGCCTTGTGTTTGAATTGTGGTAGAGTTGGTTCGTCGGGTTCAGGTCTTGAGAGGGGAACAGTGTCTCATCAACTGCCGTCATGTCCGAATGAGGGTCTGTGGACGAGCACATTAGTAAGTAGCCTGCGGTAAGACAGAGCAACGTACGGTCACTTTGTATAATATGAGATGGAGCGATGATGGTACTCGCCGACGACGCCATGTATCCAGCCTCGACATGATGTTGAGCGTCGAGGACGAGATTGAGCTCATTGGGGAAGGGATGCAGTGCTGTCAGCACCATGTTAGGTTGATGTATGCTTCCTGATCCTGGTAGGGGATGTGCGTTCAGATTGCTCCTCGGAACGGAAGAGATACCAGTGTAGAGGATCGGCCATTGTCCATTTCCGGGCTCAAGCGGTTGGATCGAATTAGGGTGAGGAGCTACTGTGTTGTAGTTATACATGTTGCTGCTATTGATGAAGATTGGGACCATGTCGGTATTAGTCGTGTCACGATATCCACTGTAGGCGCCGCTCAAGGTGGGGGGAGTGACAAATGAGGCCAAAAGATTGGCATCATATATGTTGCTGCTATGTATCGAAGCCGGAGCCATACTCGCATATCGCGTGTCGTGGTGCTCATTGTAGCCGGCGATCGAGGTGTCTGGGCGTTCAAACGTAAGAAGACTTGCGCACGCGGAGCCGCCTGCCATTTCGGCTGTGTCTTCTTGCTGGATAAACGGAGTAGGATGCTGCGTTTTCGACATTTCTCGGCGCCGCGTTTCCATGTGTAGAATTTCTTCTTCGCTCAGCGAACATTGGAACAAAGGCATGTTGTCCACCACCTGCGGTGCTTGCATGTGGCTGAAGTTTGTCAATGATGCTGACTGCGGAAATGGCTGTTGAAATGATTGTAGTGTCCCATACAATGGTACAGAGGCATCTTGTGTCGTGACCGGCAGCGGTAATTGTGTATATTCGACAGGCTCCGTCTCATCGAGAAACAGCGCTGCTACGCTTGAAGGTACTGTAGTGTCATACCATAAGCTGTAAGGCATCTCAGACTGGACATCCGAAGTGTAGAAATCAGTCTGCAGGCCGGCCCATCCATGTGGCTCTTTGCCATGCTGTCCAACCATCGCCGGAGGTTGATTAGGGTTCGTACCTTCTGCGTGCGACATTCTCGTGAAAAAAGTGGCAAACAATGAGGCGTAGCTAGGTCCGTGGCAGAAGATTTCAGGCAACACAAGAGAGAGGTCAGATACCCGAGGGTTCGTCTGTCCTAGAGGCAAAGATTACGAGAATTCGATCAAGGCAAAGTGAAAGAGTCTTGTGAGGGATCGTAATTATTCCTCAAACCAGGACGAGACGATGTATGCTTTATAGAAAACTTCAGCGCAAGGCTGAGTGCTAGGACGTGTGCAAGTCGTTGCCCGAGTTGTCAAACATATCAGGCACCAACAGCTGACGGGCAGGCGGCTGGCAGGCAAAATCCAGGGGCAACGAGTAGAGAAACAACACAATAACTCACAGCCTATCCTGCGCTGTTACTCCCCGGTAAAAATGCGATCGGGAAGTGATTGCCCAGCTCCTACAGGGTCGTAGAAAGCTTCCCAAGCATAACACCAAATGTAATTACCTCTAGTGGCCCTTGTCACGACAACAATGGTACTCTGAGTGTCGGGAAGGCTTCTTCGTCTGGCAAGAAACTGCTGAAGTGGCTTGGCTGTACGGTCCCGGGCTCAATGAGGAAAAGATCATCCACCCCCCTGTCCGCCACGCAGGGATCAGGTTAGCCTTGGTGGCGTCCCGGGCCCAAAGAAGCATAGTCAGCATGCGCGGCTGTTCTGCACGACCTTCCACCAAGCCTCCCGGAATCAAAGTAGCATAAGCTTCAGTCGTGATGTCTGATGAACAGCGTCATCTTGTCACTAAGGTCTTCAAAAGATGACCAAGTCCACTTTCCCGGACCTGCATTGGGACATGTGACACAAATTATCATCCAAGGGAATCTTTCAACACATCTTCCAGAATTTGCTTGTAGACTACAAGATGCGTGCTTCTGGTACTCTGATGAGCGCTAATAGCCATCAACGACAGCAATGATGTGGACCAGATCCGACATTCTTGCTTTGCTACAACTCTTCACCATGATTACAGTCGCAATGCTTCACGCTCTACGCCTCCTTATACATCACTGTAAGGATGCTTCTCCATTTTGACGGTTTAACTTTTTGATAACTTTCCTTCAGACAACGCAGACCGTCGCACCCTCGATCTGGATGAATGCAAGCCACCTTCCTCTTACCCCGATTTAGCAGCGGCCAGCTCGCAAAGCTCAAAGCAACCCTAGAAATCTCCTCGTACTTCGCCTGCGGTCGGAATAGCGTCCTGTTTCTGAGCTTGTTGTACTGGGGGGTCGGCATGCCTTAACCGAGGAGGGATGCATGCCACTACTTCGACACTGCGGAACACGAGAATTGTGGCGAGATCTCAAGTCGCCATTCTACAACGTATCTGCAGAAAGGGAATTCTCTTCTGGCATCAAAAATCACAAGTCTGCTGTTTTGCGCGGCCAGTTTCTGCAATTAACACTACCGCACGCTCGCAGAGAAGCATACTCCATCAACGTGGAGGTGTGACAGCAAGTACTCTCGTGTAATACAAACTCGCCAGTAAAGCTTTACCATCTCTCATGGCATTAATTCTTACATGCGTTTTCATGCGTTGATACCAGTAGCGGTCTGCTAGACCACCCTTAACTTCCCATCGCGCCCACAACCGCATACACCTTCTGCTAGAAAGTGATCTCCGAAACTTTGTCTGCATCCGTTCCTCGCCCCCCACCAAAATCTCTCCAAGTATCAAGTTCACCAACGTTCCGATGCATGTTGTGGCTTGAGTCCTCGGGAAAAACTACAAGCAGCTCAAGCATCTCTGCGCCTTTTCCTCGTTCCAACTGCATTCTCAAACATCGAAACATGGACTGAACGACGCCATGCTCAAAAGCACAAAGGCACGGTATCATGACTCGCCTCCTGGCAATCAACATCTTAAATCCAAATCCAGAAAAAGAACCACTATGTGTCCGTCCTGCGCGTTGGAGCGCTTCCCCGAAGAACAGAAGAGAACATTTCATGTGCTGTGCTATTGCTTCTTGCGTATGGTCACATTGATAAGACTCCTTCTTTGTGCTACCATGCTCTAGAGCAAGATCTTTGAGTTGGTTCTGAGTGATTTTATATATTCTGCTCTGCCTGCTTACAGATGAATTCGAGACCGTGATGAATATGTGGTACGTCCAATCTTCTGTACGCGCTTCACAAGGTGTGTGCAAGTTCTCGGTCCGTATCGGTTCTGGTGTGGGATGAGGTCCAAAATGATGCGTCAAGTCTGCGTGAACGTGTAAACAGAGTGATGTTGCATGGCTGTAGTGTCAGATCTTTCTTGAGTGCATGGGTGGTTGCGATGTGTAGTCGCACAAAGGACTGCAATCGTAATTCATGTGACGGCGTCATGTGCTTGTGCAATCAAAGCAAACGATACTCCACCGGAGTCCATGCTTTGGGACGCGGGCAGAACTGATGCAAAAAGTCGTCCATTGGAAACTCCACGCTCGCGTACATACTGCACGATCCACCGCTCAAGACCACCAGATGAGTAGCAGAGGGGTATCATTAGGAAGCAGAACTACCAGCTGCAAAGCCACAAACATGCAACAACCACACACGCGTAACAATAAAATGCCCAATCATGCCGCTGAAGACAGTCGTTCCTCCTTGAAAACGTACCGGCGCCAAACAACGCTCAAAACGCAGTCATTCCAACGTTATGCCAAAACACCGCCATTACAATCTCATGCAAGGATATCATCTCATCGAGCGCGAAGCGTGCGAACGTGAGGGGGTAGATCGACTACCGCTGTGGACGACTCATCGACGGACTCCTTACGGAATTCGATATGCTTTGTCTGCTCTGGAAAGACGCAATGCTCATCATATCGGGATCCCGTTCTGGGGGTTCGTTTTGGTATTGGAAGCCGATGTGTTTATAGCCGTTGTCCCAGGCTGCGACGCGGGAGAGCAGTCTAGTATGGTCAGAAAGATATAATCTCTGAGAGGGGTGAACGAACTGGTCGTCAGGCTCAATGTCCATCTCCGGGATGAGCTCGTAGTCGCCCTCAGTGGGCAGGTAGTATGCTGAGGCTGTGATGCCGAGGGCTGTGCAGACGAGGAGAGAGAAGGAAGCCGTGCACATGGACCAGGAGGAATCGAGAACGAAGCCGGAGAAGAATCGGGCGTCGTGATCGAATACGTATGACTGGGGATTATTAGCATGTGATCCTCACAAAATGAATGTTGAAGAGCAAGACATACCACGATGGCCATACCAGCGCCCTGAATGATGGCGCTGAATGTCAAAACTCCCACTACGACGCCCCAGCCTTGTACCCTTCTTTGTACGCCACCAGCTACGATCACAATAAAGCTAACCAGCGTGCAGAGCTCAACGACAACGCCGAAGCTCATCAAGAAACCAACGGTGCGCCACATGTTGCAGAAGGAGGCGTCTTTGTCGCAGTCGGTGGTGCGAGGGAAGGGGACGCAGTGGCCTGTCTTGACAGAGCAGCGTGAATGGAGGCCGTATGAGTATTCCCTTTCGCCATTCTGATGCGCAACGTCAGCACTGAAAGGCAATAGCAGTAAAGAGCAGACAGCTTACAGGACGGTAGGAAACCCATCGTGGCATGGCGATGCTGGCGACTGTCATCGCAGTACAGACCAGCGTGAACAGCAGGCCCACGTTGTATACGCTCTTGCGCGTCATGATGCCGCAGAGTGTGGTCTCCTTGGTGATGGCGACGTATGGACTTTTGCGGTGGGGTTGGTAGGAGGACAGGCGTGCGTGACGGTGGTGTAACTATCTCAGCAAAACGCGCTCTGCTCTAGGCTATCGATGATCGCCTGTGCAGAAGTCACGCAAATAGGCAACGCAGCAGGGCGGGGCGCGAACGCTTTCGGGAAGCCGAAGGGCGACTGTGATCCTCGAGAATCCTGGACGACCTGCCGGAGGGGTGCAGGTTACAGAGCGGATGCGCGCAGCTGCATGCTGGGGGCAATATGTAGGCGATTCGGGGGATGAAGCGTGAAAAAGCTTGAGTTTTGGTACGGCAAGCTGGGTTTCGCACTACCGAATCATGGTCCCATGGAGACCACCAGAACTCGATCATGACGGCATGGGGGCCAGGGCGCTAAGAAGAACATCATCCCGCGGCGCTCACCGCTTTGACGTAGTTTCGCGTCCACTTTGATAGCGCATAGCGCGATTTGAAAGAGCATATAAATCGCGCTGCGCGCTCATCATCTTCACCGGTTCTGGCCAAGTCTCGGTCAATTGTCGCGGTGTCTCAATGTCGCTCCTGCCATTGTTGTGGTGATTGTTGACGCCGTTGCCAAACTTTGTGGCGTTACGACCGTGCGCAGGCTTCGCGCACATCTCCGATCTCACGATGTCTCGAAATTGCACAGGCAACATCCCAGCCGTGTCGCCAGCTCACCCATTTCATTCCAAGGTCCTGCAGACCGCACTTGCTTCTTTCTAAGTCTCGTGAATTGGAAAGAATTCTTCGGCCCCGCAGTCCCACCTGAACAAGTCAGACCGTCACACTGTGCTCTGCGTAACATGCCAGCCCCCAATTTGTAGTCAAGTACAAACTGGGAAGTCCCGCGACGCTGTTGAGGTCTGCAATAGTTCTCTGAGTGATCATGCCTTGAAAGCAATGTCTGAAGTGGTCACCCGACCTCTCGGTGATAAGCACGTCAGATACGCGAAATGTGGGCACGTCTGCGCGCGAACACGTGGGGTCCTAGATGGCAAATGCCATGCTGAGACAATGGCATTCCTGGCACCACGCCAGTGGATCATGCTGTGGATCACCTCAAAACACCACGACTGGTTTCGACTGCCAATACCAACACAAATCACCATGACTTGTCACTGCCATCATCTGCGGCTTTGCACGACTGCTGTCCAGAGCATCGGTGATGTGCGCCATGCTTACAGCGCGTTCCTGTTGCAGTAATGACAGCTGCCTACCTTGGCAGGTGCCATCGACCAACAATTCCCACTCAATCGCATTGATAAGAGCACGTTCACCGCCACCAGACGGCAGCAACACAGCCGAGCAAGGCGCAAAAGATGCGGGGAATCCTTTCACGCAGCAGCGCCTCACAAAGGTGTGATGCTGCTGATTGGCTCGTGGCTGAGCACACTGATAAGCAGCACAATTTGATTGGTCAGCAACACTACACAGAAGACAGAGTTGCATGTGTTGAGGCGGGGTGCGTGAGTGCGACACCCTTACGGCGCCGCCTGCGCCTGTCTGCGCGACTGTGGCTTCAGACTCGTATCGACTTGATACTTTGGAAGACTTCACCGATGTACAAGACATCACAAATTGAACGGCTATCCTCAACCCCACACAAAGTATCAGGTGGTCAACATTAAATTCACAATCTATCCGGACCACCCAATACCATGCCCAAAAAACATCTTACTGCTCACAGCGGGTCGGGTGGGCACGCGACACACGAACCAGCGAGTACTCCAACAAGCAGGGCTTCGAGGTTGTTGAGGACTGGGGTACATGGGGGTGTGCATTGGCTCCCCTCCCTCCCTCCCGCTGCACTTACCCTGCATCCGCTCCGTGGTGGACCAGACGGTGGATGCGACGACTTTCAACCTTGAGTCGTCTCGTGCAGCCCAATCTTAAGCAGTAACGCAGTAGTCGATCAAGTTGAGAAAGTCAACGTCGAGCCACGGGAAAGTGCATGCAAAGACGTATTCGGGGACGTTGAATCAAGAGCAGCACTCTCCGGCAAGCTGGACATGACATTAATTCGCGTCGATTTTGTCAGTCTCTCCTCATCTGACAGATTTGACTCCTTCATATTGTTGTTTAAGAACTCACGAGTCCGGGCCTCGGTATCAGTGCCGTCCTTGGATCGAGGTACTCACACTTCACAGCGTTTCTTTACATCATTGACAAATCAGGTCCTGTCCAGAGCCATACATCGAAGCGAATTCTGTTTCGGTATCGTATCGAATAGGTAACATAGACGCACTTCTGGATTAGGATCAGGATTTGGGAGATGATGATGAGGACCATAGTATCTCATCAGGTGTTCATATCGCAAAGCCGACCTGCCAGACGAGCGGGCTCAAAGCATAGGCTTGCGAATGACGGTATTTTGGCCGACAAAGAGACGAACAGGCTAGAGGCATGGACAGAAACCTTCCATCCTTGTGCAACTGGACAAGAAGATCATAGGTATAGGGCAAGACTTTCGTACATTCAACGACATTAGATTAATGATCGTATGCTTTTGTGGCGTAACAACGAACCTGGGATCACGATGCTCAGCCATACTGTGTAGACATATTCATGTCTGACATACTGACAGCCAATACTATTGCAGTAAAACATAGACGAGTGCAGAAGGCGATTTTGTCTTTACTAGATTTTGCCGTCGAGGCAGGACATGAAAACTTCCAGTTCTTTTTTCTTGCATCGCTTTCAGGTGGGAAGCTAGAGCATGTGATTTGAAGAAGTGTGATGGTGGACAGACATAGACAGTTTCTTTCACGTTTTGAACGTCGAAGCTTGAGAAGATGGCAGAAAACTTGTAATTTGCGCAATACTTTTCGTTCATTCACAGAAATTTCAACCGATTTTGGAGGCAGTAATCGAGATTCTGCCGCAGAAGTGGTGGAAAGAAGTAAAACAGGTTCATATCTCGTGGTGGAGATATTGACTGATCATGGCTCATGTGTTGTGATGGTCTCAATTCGGATTATGGATTTCAACGATCAGACATGTGGTTGGAGTCGCTGATTTCCGATCGGAGGAAGAAGGATTGTAGTGCTGGGGCACACGAAGAGTTTCGGAAAGAAGCTTTTGTATCGCTCCTCAGGCCATCAGTTGACTAAGACGCACACCATAAGACACAGCTTCGTCTTGAATAAAAGCACCGAGCAACTATGTCATTACTTAATACATACTGTACAGGCCTACTTCACCTCCAATCTAAGCGCATCATACTGTACGTAAATGCTCCTCGGTAGCACCGCGCTCTCGTAATCTGTAGCGTTGTATGGCAAGCTAAGCACGACCTCGTTCGTAGCGTTGCTGCTCAAGTAAGATGTCGGGAACAGGAACTTGTGGCTCAGAGTGTAGCAAGTGATAGCGCTGCGAGTTGCGCACGAAGACGACTGATTATATCTGTGCACTCGTTAGCAACGTCCGACATTTTTAGACGATGGTGATACGGACGGTATGATCCAGGACTCCAGCTCGTGGCCGTTAACAACAACGACAAAGGGCACATTGTTCCAAGGCTGTGTCGCGTTGAATGTATCGGTGTTGCCAGCAGCCGTCTTAGCTCCAGCCAGTTGAATCGTAAACGTTGCATCTTGCTTGCCCGCAAGAGCGTGCTGATCGACATCAAAAGTGATAGTCCAGTTGTTGATCTCGCCATTTCCAGCGACCTGCTGAGGCCTGCGCGAGTTCGCGTACCCCCCGAAGACAGACCAATGTACGTAGTTGAAGTCTTTGTACGTGTCGCTCTTACCGACGTGGAAGTTAACGCCGTCCGGGAAATCAGCAAGATAGTCGTAGGCACCCCAGTAGATGCGGTACTCTGGAGGATGAAGCGAAGTGTTGAGAGGCACATCGCCATGGCGCCACTCCCCGCCTGACTTATCTGGCGTACCAATCCGCCAGAGTTCGGTCCCTGCAGAGTCTCCCTCCCACTTTAGTTCGCCGCAGTCAGTGGCCTCTCCGGCATTGATGACGATGTTGTCTTCAACAAAGTCGCCGAAGATGCCATCAGCGTACACAGTTACACGGTAGGTGCCTGCTACTATGCGGTCGATCTCCACGTTGCCATCGGCGTCGACATCGGCCCAGTATTGGTATGTCAGGGGGTCAACAACATTGTCTTGGTAGTCCACGCCGTTCTGAGCAAGAACAGCGACGGCACTTTTGGCGCCTTTTGGCAGTCGGACTTTCGCTTTCCAAGACCCACGGCGCGAAGTGGGCACGTAGTTGGGTATGTGCTCTGCAATTGTGTCGTAGAAATCTGCGTTCCATGAAGGGTTGGCATACTGAACAGCTTCGTCTCGCAGACTCTGCCACGAGCTGCCGGCGGGCCCTTTGTTGAAGTGGTAGTACTGGGGCCCGAATGTACGATCAAAGCCATCAGTAATGTTGGGCGTGCCAGCACCATGGTGGTTCGAGACCATGTAGTTGTAGACGATTCCATCCACGACCAGATCAGAGTGTGTGGGGCCGCCATAGTACGTGTCCTTGGTGTTCATAACAAGCCAGGCACCAAATGTGGAATTATCCTTACTTTGCGAGCCGTTGGCAAACAAGCCATGAGCGGTCTGATCGCGCCACTCAGCTGCAAAGGTGTACTTGGTGAAGTAGTCTGCAAAAGACTCTGCGTACGGATCATTTGTGCGATTGCCGATGTACCAAGTTGCATCCTGGACAGTTGCAGCGTTGGTCGTGTTTCCAGTGGCAGGATTGGGGATTGGCATTGGTGCAGCAAGTTCCTCGTTGGTGATAAGATCCGTCCACAGCGCTGTGCTAGGTCGAAAGAGCGTGCGGAACTCTTGAAGGTTACGCAAGAACGGTGTAGTGGAGTTATGATACGCAATGCGGCTGAAAGTGTGCAAGCCGGTCTCACCGTCGCGGAGAAACCAGTATTGCTCCAAGATCTGACCCGTTGGCGGATAGACCTCACTCATTACCACACCGCCGTAAGACACATTGTGTGCGTCGACACCCTTGAACAGTTGGTACGTCGGATCCTTCGATCCAGGTGTGTATGAGCCGGATCCAGTACTCGACGGACCGGTTGCTGGTATGCAGTAGCAATCAAGATACGGACCAACCCCATATCTGCCATTGCCCGAGGAGCCTCCGGGTGAATATGGAATGTAAGCTGCGGACCCAAGCAAATCTTGTCCATCAAGGACGAGAGTGTCTATACCACCAGTGGTCTTGTTCACCGAGACGAAGAGCCTGTCATTTTCAAGTTGCAAGTAAGCAGACGTCTCGTTGGCAGTAAGGAGCGCGGAAGAAAGTCCCAAAGTGGCCAGAAGAACCGATGCAGTGTCGAGGCGCATCGTGAGTCGAAAGGCTTGTGTCCGAAGCTTGACCAGCGACAAGCATTGGGATTGCCTGCATGCCAAGATATATATACGACCTGATGAAAGTGACGATCCTCCATCTCACTTCACCAACCTTCCATTTTCTGGGGTATGGGGTATCAATCCCCGTACGAAGCAAGCTACTGCCGCATCGCGTATGGCTGCGGGGATAGCGCGCGGATAATCTAGGGCCCACGAATGGTGGAAACGCCAGGCACCAAACAGCTCGGTATTAAAGACACCGAGCGTAGTGTGAGTGAGCATGGTAAACGCGAATGTCTGCGACGCTTGAATGGAGGACAAAGGTCGGGCCTCGAGAATGAAGATGGGATCGCAAAAGAGCACTATGACGTCACAACCCAACTGAAGCAACGCCAGTTTCACAACAGAACCGCATCCCTTTACATAGAACTACGAATAGCGAGACACCGAGAAGTGCATAGTTGATGCAACGTCAGCGAAGCTAAACAAACAACGAAAGAATAGAAAGCCGCCCAGGACATTTGAAATCGAGGGGGATGTCATGTGTGCCTATGAGCAGAAGCAAATGATGCGTCTCGATTGCCGACGACACATGTTGTAGTCAATGTTTGGTTTTTCACGTTATCGAAGCGGTTGCACAATGAATGGCAATGCGTTGACTTGTCGCAAATATCCGAGTTGAGAGCATTGATTTCGTTGAAATGGAGCTTCAGATAATACACTCCGGCTCAACGCATCACTAAGGTTTATCCAGGCGAAGCAACTGGCTGGGTTGAGGCATTCCATGAATGGACATTGTGAATCATGTAGGTGCCTGACTGATGCTCAGAAGCCACTCGTAGGATATCTTCGAACTTGGAGAGTTATTTGTTTTGCCTCTGCAGATAACCAAAATTGCGATGTTTCGAGTCACAGGAGTGCAGTGTAATGCCCCTAGCAGTTCTTTGAAGACTAGACATCGCAAGCGTACTCCAATTTTAGCGACTCCGGTCAGAAGGGTGCGGCGCAATTATATGTTGTTACCTCCGTCTTATGATCTACACAATCAAGTAGGAATTGTTCATGCTACACATGTTGAGTTAGAGCTCTCTCGGGTCCCTCCGCTTGATATGCACAGCAGAGTAACAACAGACAATTGCGCGAACCCTATCCCTGAATCTTTGGCACTTTACCAGCTACGAGAGTTCCTTGAAACAGCAACAGCATTCATCCAAGTTCTTTCAGAATGTGTGGCCGGCGCAGGGACGCTAGCGGTCTTTATGTTCTGGCTTGCGCGGTCGATTCGAAGCACTGGAGAGGCCGCGCACCAACCTGGTCAAGTGTGAGGTATGAGAAAAGGATTTAAATGATTACGAAGCCATTTTGTGTGACCACAGACCTGATATTCAATACAGCTCGGCTACAGATCTCGTTGAGTTCGCAGCATTCGTGATGTCAAGAATGTAACCTAGGTCGAACTTAGACAATGAGAAAGTCTTCTTTTTTAAGAATCCCTGGACTGTCATTTTTTCGACCAATTCGACCAAAATAATCTCCATCCATCCAGCCATGCAAGTAGCAATCCCCGACAATCTTGTATGTGCCTTCAGGGACCGCTCGACGTAGAACCATGGGCGTCAAGTCGCCATCGAAAATGACAATCTGGTCCCCGGATCGAACGTCGGAGTTTGCAAGACCCAGATACTCAGAGCTAGTAGTGAACATCGCGCGCTTGTACGTTTCGGCTACGAACGCCGGGTCCAACCACTCGTTCAACGCTGACCTTTCGAAACTTGCATTGCAGGATGCAAATGCTGACTTCGCATACTTTCTCGATAACTTGGGCTCCGTTGAGACTATGGTCCGAAACACAACGCTGAACCGCGACTCTTCTGAGTAAGGAGGTGACGCTGAGCGCCACCTTTGGAGAATGTCATTTAGAGTGACACCGGTGGTATCGAGGAGGTCGGGCTCATCACGGCTCACCGTTAGGTTTGTTAGGAGATTACCATTGATCCAGGGGATCAGACGTTCGAGCCACAATGGTTGAGGAAAATGTGTGCTGCTGTACACAGTCGGAACCAGCTTCACGCACCGCTGGACAGTATCAACCACTACTCCTTTAATACGGAGCACGCGGTCAACATCTATCGTTGCTTTGACTTCAGAGCCTATGCCTGATCTGAAAGGAAGCGCCGTGGAGTAGACTGGCTTTGCCTTACTCGGACTGTGATCAAACCGCGGGATGAACGATGGTGAGCCGTCATCTGGTCCAATGCTGCCGCCATGAAGCACAGTGAGGTCTCGAGCGCTGAGTCCATTCTCAACGAACTGCATCATGACGTCTAGCACTGACATGTCTTCTGCGTACGACGGTTTAATTTGGTGACCAGTCACAATACCGAGCATACCGTACACGCGGTCTCGGTCGTCAGTGCAGTGTCGGTCTCGCGCGATTTCCAACACGTAGTGAGCCAGCGTATTCCTCGTTCCGCCATCGCGAAGCTCAATTAGATTCTTGATGACTCGTGCTTGAGCACTGAATTCAGCGACTTGATCGTCCGTGAATGAATAATTCCCATGCAACGAAGGGCTGTTATTGGTAAAGTATTCGTCGAGAGCCGTCAATGTTCCTCGGAGCAACGCGGGCGCAATTTCAGCCGGCCCCCAGAAGAATCTGACCTCTTTAGCTAGCACGTATTCTTGAACGATCCAGATACGGTCGAACCTGGGACCGGGACTGTCAGCGATGCCGCTCGAGCTCACGATCAACGGGGAATTTTTAGCTCACCAGGTTACGGCTAAGAGAAGCAAGGCGCTGCGGTTGTAGATTCCGAAGAAATTTCTGGCTTGTATGCGCGCCATTTCTTTGTCAGCGCCGACAGGCGGACCGGACTTCTCGATCAAATCATTAAAGAGTCGATTGAAGCTCTCAGTACTACTGAAGGTACCTGGGCTTGTTCCAAACCAAACGAGGACGCAGTCAGCGTGGCTGTAGATCTTGCCCATGAGGGCTACTTGTTGCCCTCTCTCGACAGTATTAGTCTGGTCGATGCAGAGAGCATCCACCCAAAGTATGCGCGATTTGCATGCCTGACGCAATCTCTTCAGTCCGTGATACAGGTTCTCTGAGATGTGGTAAGAAACAATCTGTACTCCGCTTACAAGCCAGATGGAGCAGTCTGGTGGAGCTCTTGCGAAAGTCCATGTTGAGGATCTGCCCCACGTGTACGATACAGCCTCGTAATCTGCCGATGTTGAAGCAGTGAACAATCGACCGCGTAGCGTCGCATCGTTGTCGCCTGGGTAGAGCTCCAGTAGTCGAATGTTGCCGGGCTCAAGTACCGTTTCCGCGTAGATGGCGCTAGATTCCGCGGTAGGAACAGCCATTGTCGCTTTGCGAGTTTCTGAAGCGGAATTCTTCTCTACTTATAGGTTCGTTCAAAGTACGTACGACGTAGTGTATGCAAAGTAATGCATGAGGTGCAGCATGTACGTCACACAGCATTGGCACTGCGTATACGTGGAATCGTGAAGACAACCACGGTAGCACTCGCTTCCTCTCACGCGAGTAATATACATCTCTGCGTATGACGCGATTCTCTCCTTGGCGTATGTGACCTTTTCAAACGACAGGTATCTCGAGACCTGGGAACGATTTGCGAAGTACGCCGGGCAGTTCTCCGATCCGACCACGCACAGGGAGATGATCTTGGGTGGAAAGTACTGATGCGCTGGCGATAGTGCTAGGCTCGCCTCGTTCCGGTTGCTGCTGCATAACCTAGTGGGTCCACGGGCAGCCGGGCCGCAGGCATCAGGTACGTGTCTGTTGTGAACCCAGCCAATCACAGTCATTGAATGAGATCTAGACATAGCCTAACGAAGATGAAAACAGGCACAATGAGATCTGGTATTGTACCTCGAAGCCTTTGAAATTCAGATACTGAAGGCCCGTTGAAATTTAGTTGAATTCATAAGCAGCGTCCAAGAACACATGTGTTGTCGTTCGGTACTTGGCTGACATTCAGACAGTGCGGATTGAAGTGTTGCAAGCAGACAGGCACATGACCCACATTTGCAGCGCTTCTCAAGCATGATAGATGCGGAGGAATTTCTTTCCTGGAAGAACGAGAGCCTGTGTTGATATTTTGATCTTGAGATCCAACGAAGCGCGGGACAGCATAAAATTTCTAAACTCGCGCTTCGATGTCAAGCTGACATTTAGAATGCATGGATAGAAGTGTTGCAAGCAGCCAGGCACATCTACCGACTTTTACCTCATTTCAAAGCATGTGAAGTGCTCAAAGTCATTTGAGGAAAAATATGTACACCTTTGTGCTGATCGAATCTCAAGGCAGCGAGGGAGATCATGAGACCAGACGTTTTGAGTTTCAGTAGTAGGAGCGGCACCGGCCAACATGACATAGATCCGTCGGTTTGCATTGAGGAAAGCAGTGACGGCGGGTGAGACTGAAGTTCTTTCAAGAGCGACCGACGCAAGCTTGCCTTTCTGTAGTGACCAGAGCCCGCAATTTGTGAGTATCTAGTGAGAAGTACGAATTCGGACACCATGCTCAACATATTCAATACATGGAGGCCGGATCTGACATTCGTCTTCTTGAAATTGTTTTTATCAAGCCCAAAGCAGAGCGCGAAGACATGGGTGTTTCATGAGAGCCTTTTGAGTGCCCTCAATGATATATCTGTTAGGCAGAACACTTTCTGGTGACCTCTGTGAGCATTTGAAGGCTGGTTGAAGGTCGAGCAGGCCGCAAGTACTTTGAGAGATCGATGGAATCGCACCCTTCAATCGCTGATTTGTTTGGCGGATCTCCACGCGGATAGGTTTTGCGCCACCACTCACATGGACGTTTTCCAAAATGCCTGCAAAGAAAGACATAGGGGACTATGCTGGAAGATTTAGATACAACCAAAAGCAGTGAGGAGTTGCAAAGCGTCGTCCAGAAACATAGGAGATGTTGACACTGTCCGAAGCATGAAGGGATTGATGACATTTTTTCCGTGTCTTCTGCATCCTCCAAAGGATAGAACATATGAAGAAGAAAAAGGAGTAAAGCCTTGTGGTTTTGGTTTAGAGGGACGCTCATGGACGCAGAGATTGTTTTGGATCCGATACAGCTCAGACAGCCAAACATGTGATTCTTTTTCCATGCTTTTTGCCACTCTCGACACAAGCAGACAGCAAGAAGGAGAGCAGCAGAAATGGAAGAAGACCACGATGGTTTCATATAGAAGTACATGAACGCAGAAAGGAGGTTAGTCTAAAGACCAGGCATTCAGCAAAGATTTCAAGCAAAAAAGCAGACATGTGGTAGCTGCCTAGCCATTTTCGCGATTGCCGCTTTCAAGAAGATAGCAGGATAGCAGACAGAAAGACATAGTGTCAAAGACCACGGGATTTTACTTTGATTTCGAGACCAGCTCAGATAGACAGAGGAGACATGAAGAAGTATTCTAAGCATGTTCGCGTTTTACAGTGTAGCTGCAGCAGAGTTTGACAGAGAATACACACAGCCAACAGACACCAGGATTCAGACCGACTCAGAGACCAGCTCGAATAGGCAGAGGAGACATGCAGAAGTGTTCCAGCGTTTTCGCTACTCTGCTCGCAAGTAGAGTGGGGCAGTGCGTGCGTGATCAAGTACAATTACATAGACAGAGAACACACTGTGATTTCAATCCCAGCCGGAACAGACAGCACCAGACATGTACCAGTATGCACAGTCTTTGACGCCGCCCTCCTTGCACGCAGAGAGTGAAAGTGCAGATAGAAAGACATACAGCTGATAATCACAGAAATTGTCATTTCATTTGAAGACCAACTCGGAAAGACAGAGACAGACATGAAGGTGTACGATAGCATTTTGCGACTCTGTCCTCGCAGGGAGACGGTGGATGTGGAGTAAGAGCGTAACCGTTATGTAAAAGAAGTCTACGGACACGGGAACCACTTATTTTCGAGGCCCGCCGCAACAGACAGAGACACACATCGCGTAGCATTCGAGGAGTTTCCCAACTCTCTACTCAGCGCATGGATTGCGGAAAAGCGAGCAGTAGACGTAGAGCAAGACAGAAATTATGGTCTTGGACAGATCCAGGGACACGGGATGCACACTGATTTAAAGGCCAGCTGGAACAAACAGAGACGTGTAGCAGTATTGGAAACACTTTCGCGACATTTCTACTCCACGCGTGGTTTGCAGGATAGAGAGCTGCAGAGGGCGAGCGAGAGTGTAATCATTGTGTTTCAGGTATCGTTGTAACTTTTACTTCGATTACACTGCTGTGAGCGTGTGTATGTCAGCGAGACGGCGACGGAAATGGGTTGAACTCAACGTTTGATCAGAATACAAATGCGATAGGCCGCTGACAACTCCACGGAAACGAGGCATGTACTACAGCAGTGTGAGGAAATATATCATACCCTATCTACATAATCATACAAGTATCATTTCCCTTCCATGCTTCCCAACTTATCCTACACAGCGCCCTCGACGCCTCCAAACGTCTAAAAAACGACATTCTCAGGATCAACAGGTTTCTCCTTCCTCGCGAGAATGTCCTGACAAAGCACACCCGCGGCGACACTAACATTGAGCGAATCGACACCGACCTCATCCCTGCGCGCACCGCGTCTAATACCGACCTTGTAATGCGCGATATTCAACAGACTAGCTTTCAGACCGGAGCCCTCAGCGCCAAGCATGAGAATAGTAGGGTGTTGCTGAACGGGAGCGTGGTCGGGGAGGACCTTGCCAGAGCGGGATTGCGTGTAGACGACGCCTGTATCGATGGGCTTCGCATCGGCGGGTGAGTTGTTGGTAGGGGGAATAGCATCAGCGGCGTAACAGCGCCATCCGTTTCGACTGGCTTTGCCGAGGAAATCGGCGGGGTCGGTGACTTTGAAAATTGGGAGGGCTTCGGCGGCGCCGGCGCTGGCTTTCAGCGCGATGTGGCTCCAGGGGGCGGATTGGCGGGTTGGCGTTATCAGGGCGTCGACGCCGAGGAAGTAGGCGCTGCGGGCTATGGCGCCGAGGTTGCCTTCGTCGAGGATGCCGTCGAGGTAGAGGATCAAGGGGTAGCGGTGGGGAGCGGGGAAAGGGTAGGTGGTGCGTGTGCCGTTTACGGCGAGTTCTTCTTTGGTCTGGGGCCCGAGGGTGACGGTGAATGTGGGAGAGTCCTTTGTGCACTCTGCGAGTTCGGTGATGGGGGGAACGGGGAGAGGGGAGGCTTCGAGGATGAAGCCGTTGTGGGGACGGCCTGAGGAGGCCTTGTCAAAGGCGCGGTCGTACTGGTCGCCTACTTCGCGGGTGATTTGGCGCAGGTTGGCGGCTTTGGCGCGGGCGAGCAGGACGTCGCGGTTCAGGCCGCGCGAGTTGACGTAGAGCTTGTAGAACTGGCGGCGCTCGGCGCGGATGGCGGCCAGGACGGACGAGTAGCCGTAGATGAAGTCGCTGGCGGCGGTGGTGTAGGGGAGCGAGTCTGGGGCACGCTCGCGGTTGTGGTCGCGGTTGTGGTCGCGGTTGTGGTCGCGCGAGGGGATCGAGGAAGGGGCCTGGTGGTCGGTGTGGGCTGCGCGTTCGGTGCGGTCCATGCGGTCGAAGCGGGCTGAGCGGTCGTTGGGGCGGCGGTGGTTGTCGTTGCGTTGGAAGCTTCTCTCTTGGAAGTCGTCTCTGCGACGAGGCCTGTCGTCTTTCTGGAAGTCGTCCCTGCTGCGTTGAGGCTTGTCGTCGTCTCTACCTTGACGAGGCCTGTCGTCATTCTTAAAGTCCCGTCGAGGTCTGTCATCCTTCTGAAAGTCACGCCGAGGCCCATCTCTGCGTCCAGACTCTGCACGTTCGCCGTCCTGATCTCTTATACGACGATCAACCGCAGACTCTTCCTGTCCCCAGCCGCCGCTCTTTCTCAGCTCCTTGCGTCGAGTGGGCGCCGCATCTTCATCTTCCCACCGCCTGCGCCGTGCGCCCAGTGAAGACTTGCTGCGAGACGGCCGAGCTCTGCCCCCTTCGCGCTCTGCATACTTGGACGAGACTACCTCGTCGTCTGCATAGCGAGGGCTGGATCGTGGACTGAATGGTCTATCTGGCCTTGACGATGCTGAGAATCTGTCTGGCCTGGAAGACCTCGAGAATCGGTCTGGCCCGCTTCCTCTGCCCTTTTCAATCGCCGCGGTGATGGACTTGTACCGGCACAACGGGTGCAGCACGAGAGAACGAGGACTCCGGCGCAGCGCACTACTTATGACAAACGAGTGCAGCATCGAGTGGAAGAAAAGGGCGGCTTTGGGCAGTATTCGCCCGGGATTGGTAAACAGATCTCACTTTCACCTTCATCTGAACTTTCGGCGTGCGGCGACTTTTAACGTTCACCCGCCCGCCGTAGCTAGCGTTGTCGCGCGGTCACGCCCCACGCGTCTCCCGTGAACGTCACTCCCCAATTCCACGCGACGCAGCGCCGTGTGTGTTTATCCACCCACTATCTGCGTCGCGCCACCATGTCCTCCTCCGACAATGACGCCACACAGCTCATGGCTGCCTTCCGGCGAACCAGCGCGCCCAAATCCACCACCGCACGCCGATCCACACCTCGACGCTCCCCTGCACGTCGCTCCCCGTCCAAGAAACGCCCCTCCATTGCCGTCGAGAACTTCCTGTCCGACTCGAGCTCTGGCGAGGATGTCATCGCTGCAGCGTCACCACCCAAGGTGCGCCGGTTGCTGCAGATTCGGCCTAAGCCTGTGGTGAATAGGCAGGAATACACGTACTATGAGCCGCGAGAGGAGGTGGAAAGGGTTATTAAGGAGGCTATCAAGAGGGGGGGTGATGTTGTTTATGTGGTGAAGATGGTTGGTGGGGGGACTAAGGAGGTGAGTGAGATACCTCCAGCACAGCGATTGAGAGAGAGGGAGCTTGCAGCTTGAGGTGATAGAGCTGGCAGCTTGATATCATAGCTGGCAGTGAGGTAAGAGAGCTTGCAACTCGATATAATCGAGCAGCAAGCCATATATCTGCGCCTATATCAACCTGCCAGCTCCACACCTCTACCTCCAACTCCAGCTCTACCTCCAACTCCAGCTCCATCACCCAACACTACTACACCTGCTGACTCGCCAGGTCAACTTCGAAGACTTACTCGAGCTCCCCGGCGGCTCAGAAGCTCTCAAAAACTACGAACAACTCGACGACGCTTCTTCCCCAAGCGCTGACGACATGAGACCCCACCGCAGAAATGCAAGGAACCCAACAGCGAACAATGGCTTTGTAGACATCACCGCAGTCGGCCTTTCCTCCTCTGACGATGACATCGAGGACGAAGAGGACCATCTAGCCCCTCGCCGCCGACAACGCCGCCCCGGCAGACCACCACACGGTGCAAAGAAGAGCGCACGCACGTCGCGAGGCCAGCCATACCTGAGCGACCCCGTCAGCAGCGACGAAGACAGCGAAGACACAGGGAGAAAGCAGAGAGGGCGCAAGAAGAAGGTCGCGGAGCCCACGCGACGCTCTGCACGACAGCCAGTGCCAATTCGAACCTTCGACGAGGACGACATCGAGGACGAAGACGAAGACACCAGCGACTCGGACGACATCCTCCGCTCAGACGTCCTCCCTGGCCGCAAGCGCAAGCGAGGTCTCCATGCGTCCAGATCAGAGAAAGTCCAGCGCGTTGGTGCTCGCCAATCTGAGCGATCCACACGCGCCACCAACAACATGGAAGAGGCGGGCGAGAACGACATCTACCGCTCAGACTCTGCTCCCAAAGCCGTGGCGCCGCAGGTCAAGGCCGTGCGCGAGATCTTCGAGACCCTACCCAGAGGAGACCTCTTCCGCTCTCGCCACGCCGAAGGCTGCGAAGTCTGCTACGACGGTCCCAACGTCGCCCCTCTCATCTACTGCCAGGGGTGCTCCCTCGCATACCACAAGAACTGCCTGGGCAATCGCAGCTCGCGGGAGCATCTTGTCACCAAAGTCGGCGACGAAAGATTCGTCCTGCAGTGCAAGCGCTGCGTCAATGTCTACCAGAAGAAGGATCGCTATGCCCCCGACTTGGCTCGATGCCAGGACTGCAAAAAGCACGGCGACTCCTGCAACCCTTTCAGACACCGCAAGAGTACTCTGCAGGAGATGAAGGAGCGCGAGGAAAATGATGGCGATGATCCAATCACCGACGTACCTTCGGAACTCATCAACAACTCTCACAACGTCCTCTTCCGCTGCACAAAGTGCTCTCGAGCCTGGCATTATCACCACCTACCCCCGCTATCCCCCTACGCCATGGACGTCAACCGTGATGATGAGGAACTGGCAGACGAGCGTCACCGCGAGTACTCAAACAAGTGGATGTGCAAGGAGTGTGACGAAACCAACGACAGAAAGGTCGGGGCTTTGGTTGCCTGGCACCCGTCCGATGTGGAAACCTTTGAGCCTGGTACCCCTTGTGAAATGGTCAACGAAGACGACAAGCAGTACCTCGTCAAGTGGGAGAATCAGTCGTACTTCCGCGCGCAGTGGTTCTCTGGAGCCTGGACATGGGGTGTCAGTGCGTCGGCGATGCGTAGGGCCTTCTTCAAGAAGGAGGAGGGCCCGAAGATGCGCACTGAAGACGCTATTCCTGAGGAATATCTACGCATTGACATTGTGCTCGACATCAAGTTTACGAGCATTGTCCAGATCAGTACTGAAGATATCGACAAAGCGCGTATCAAGGAGGTCGACAAGGCACTCATCAAGTATAAGGGCCTCGGCTATGAAGACGCAGTCTGGGAGAAGGTGCCCACGCCCGAGGACGGTGACAGGTGGCTCGACTTTGTTACCGCGTACAACGACTGGGTGGCCGGTCGTTACATCAGGTGTCCCAAGCAAGGCCCGCTCAAGATTCGACTCGAGAAGGCCCGCGACAAGCAGTTCAAAGACCTCCTGAGAGAGAAGCAGCCGGAAAACCTCACCGGCGGCGAGCTGATGAAGTACCAGATGGACGGCCTCAATTGGCTGTATTACCAGTGGTATAAGCAGAAGAATGGCATCCTCGCTGATGAAATGGGTCTCGGCAAAACGATCCAGGTCATCGGCTTCATGGCTACCCTTGTGCAGGAGCACAACTGCTTTCCCTTCATCATCATCGTTCCGAACTCGACATGCGCCAACTGGCGGCGCGAGATCAAGCAGTGGGCCCCGTCCTTGCGCGTTGTCGCCTACTTTGGCTCTTCACAAGCTCGCGACATGGCGTACAAGTATGAGCTGTATCCAGAAGGAACCAAGGATCTTCGCTGCCACGTTGTCATCACCTCCTACGAAGCCGCCACAGACGATGGCAGCAGGAGGTTTCTCCGCGGCGTCAATTGGGCTGGGCTGATCACAGACGAAGGCCAGCGTCTCAAGAACGACAAGAGCCAGCTGTACACTGCACTGTCGGCGGTCAAGTCACCTTTCAGGCTGCTCATGACAGGTACACCGCTGCAGAACAACGCCCGAGAGCTCTTCAACCTGCTGCAGTTCCTCGACGAGACGATCAATGCTGCGGAGCTCGAGGAGAGGTTCGCCGAGATGACGTCCGAGAACGTCAAGGAGCTGCACGACATGATCCGACCGTTCATCCTCCGCCGCACGAAAGCTCAAGTGCTGACCTTCTTGCCACCTCTCAGCCAGATCATCCTGCCCATCTCGATGAGCCATCTCCAGAAGCAGGTCTACAAGTCGATTCTCTCTAAGAGCCCCGAGCTGCTCAAAGCACTGTTTACTTCAGATAAAGGCCTCAAGCAGCAGGAGCGCGCTAATCTAAGCAACATCCTCATGCAACTCCGCAAATGTCTGTGCCATCCCTTCGTCTACAGCCGCGAGATTGAGGAGCGAACCGACATTGCCTCCGTCTCCCATCGCAACCTCGTGGAGGCGTCCGCGAAGCTCAGTCTGCTTGAGACACTGCTGCCGAAGCTGAAGGAGCGAGGGCACCGCGTTTTGATCTTCAGTCAGTTCCTCGACATGCTCAACATCATCGAGGACTTCCTCGACGGCTTGCAGATGGCGTACCAGCGTCTTGACGGCACCATGGGCTCGCTCGAGAAGCAGAAGCGCATCGATCAGTTCAACGCGCCAGATTCGCCTCTGTTTGCCTTCCTCCTGTCTACGCGCGCAGGTGGTGTCGGTATCAACCTCGCCACAGCCGACACAGTCATCATCCTGGATCCTGACTTCAACCCTCACCAAGATCTGCAAGCCATTGCTCGAGCTCATCGCATTGGCCAAAAGAACAAGGTGCTCTGCTTTCAACTGCTGACTCGCGCCTCTGTGGAGGAGAAGATTGTGCAGATGGGCCGCAAGAAGATGGCGCTCGACCACGTCGTCGTTGAATCCCTCGGCGAAGAAGACGCTGAAGAGCACGATGTCGAGTCGATCCTCAAGTACGGCGCTGCTGAGTTGTTCAAGGACGACACTGCAGACCGAGACATCTACTATGACGATGCGTCTATTGAGAAGCTGCTTGACCGCAGTCAGATCGAGAACACTCGCGCGGCTGCTGACGACGACTCGGCCGAAGGGCAGTTTAGCTTCGCACGCGTCTGGGCCAACGACACCGGTTCCTTGCAAGACGACCTCAGCATCGTCGAAGAGGAAACGGCTCCTGATCCGGGTGTGTGGGACAAGATCCTCAAGGAGCGACAGGCGCAGGCCGCTGCAGACGCACTAGCGCGAGCCCACGCCCTGGGTCGCGGCAAGCGTGCTCGAGTGGTAAGTATTGGCCATTGAATCACATTCATCTTCCTAACGTACACAGAACGTCGACTACATGACTGAACAAGAAAAGGCACAAGCTGCTGCCGAGGACAGTGAAGACGAGGCTGCACCTTCACCTGTCAAGATCGACAAGCGCAGGAAGAAGACTTTGGACGACGCAAGCGATACTGACTTCCATGTCGAATCCGACGAGGACACCGAAGTCGAGCCTGACGCGCCCGTAGAAGACGTGCAGCAGGAGCTTGTCGTCCCCGGCCAGGCACGTGTAAGCGGTCTAGCCAAGCAGTCGCCATCACGACCGAGCAACGACAAGCTACACTTGCCCAGCCAGCCGCAAGCCAGTCCTGCGAAGTCGCCCAGGAAGAAGAGCAGTGGTAAGCCGCCAATTTCATCCTCCAAACCAACCATCACCGTCTTCAAAACCGCCAAGCCACACCCACCACCAAACGCCGCCAAACCGCCCACCATCATCTCCCTCATCTCTCCCTCAGCCTCCCCCAAACTAACACCCCCAGTGAAACCCTTCGTCCGCGCCCACATCCCTATCCGCTCCCCCTTCGAACCCACCCAATCCCACGCCCTCCACATCTGCCAAGCATGCCACAAGTACCATCCCCAGGGCGCCTGCGACCTCAAAGCTGCGGGCGTCGAGCACTGCGGTCTTTGTGGACTCGCACACTACGGATACAGCCGCACGTGTCCGCACATCAAGAGCGAAACACAGGTCCGCGAGATGCTCGCCGCGCTGAAGAATTCCCCCGAGCGCAAGGAGTTGATCGACCTAGCGGTGAAGTATTTAAGGGGTGTAAAGGGCACATTGGTGCAGCAGAAGAAGAAAGATCGGGAGAAGGCTGAGGGTCGCTCGGTAGGTGCTGATGCGCCGGGGAGACCGTCGTTGGGACCAGTACCGTCGAGCAATGGAGGTGGGAATGTCCATCAGACTGCGCATTCACAGCCACAGCCAAATCAGTACACACGCCATCCCCAGGGCGTGTTTAAACCTTACATCCCGCCCCAGCAACAGCAACAGTCGCAGCAGAGAGTCTACCCCCAGCAGTTTGGTAGACCGGCGGCTGGACATGCACAGGGCCAGTTCGATGAAAGGGATGTCGAGGACGCGCTTAGGGGGTTTTTGGGCCACGGAGGGCAGTGATGTCGCAGTGGTGTCGCACTGATGGAGGCGGGAGGTGTGAATCACGCTGATAGCGAGGATAGTGGGGAGAATATCATGGCCGACGATTCAAGACTTTCTGCGTGAGAAACGGTAGAGTCCTGTGGTGTCGTGCTTGCTTTCTCTCTCGAACCACCAAATCCGGGGATTCGACATGTAAACCCTGTTAACATTGCTAAACGCAGTACAGCGTCTGTGTACATGATCCCATCTGAAACCCAGAGACTTTGCCGCTGCCAGGAATCAAGAAGGGCATGTTGGAAGCCTGAGCGCCAAGGCCGGTGCTAGAAACGCATGTCTTGTATTGGGGATGTATTTCGTCCCGCTAAGAAGGAAGAAAGGAAGGTTTGCTGTGCGTGATATACATACAGGTACAGTACCAAGCCGATCCCAGACCCGAGCACAGACCCGAGGCACAGATAAACAGACCTGAGTATATGAGATAAACAACGGAGTCCCCGCCTTTTGCGCGGCGTATCTTGGATGCGTTGCGGATGGGAAGGGATGCTTGAGAGTATGCAGCTTTGAGGGGAGAGATATCGGGTGTGCTGGAGCGGGGGTTGAGGGTGGTCTTGGGGAGAATGAAAGTAGTGCGTGGGACTTGAGTTGTGTTTAGACTAAGCGGTATGCACGGTGGTCTATGCAACTCTTGCTGCATTTAGCTTTTCTATCTGACTTTTGTGTTCTAGAACAGTTTCCCGTGGGCCTTTTTGATCTCAAAATAAGAGACTGACGAGATGAGCGCCCTTCTTCAGGGGCAGTAGATGCGAAGATTCAAATTCGCATGAGGAATATGGTGTGTCAGAGAAGTCTAATTCAATGTGCACGTGAGATCTCCAATAGTGAGGGAGCGCGATATGTCTGGTAACAGCGAATATGTGGATTCAGTCAATTTGACAGCACAGCACTACTGTTATCTTTGGTGATTTGGAAGTCTTTGACATTTCAACCACCAGCGAGTCCTCCCTCTCACTCCTCAACAACACTCGCACCCCTCGATTCTCTAATGACAGCCGCCCAGCTCAACCTTGTTCCGGTAACAATGTGTGTCGGAAAAGTCACAGCACTGGATCTCATCGTGCACCACAGGGTACGGCACGGGCTCGCGCTTACTATCCGCAGGAGCAGCTGCGGCGATAGCAGCGACAAAGAGGAAAAGCGTAGTTGTGAACTTCATGTTGATGGTCGAAGGGCCGAAAACGAGTCTGCTTCACGTCAGTCAACACATTGGAAGAAGAACTGTGGACCCTACAAGATCTGCTTTTTAGGTAGTCGAGAGGCTGGAGATGGAAGAAAAACACAAATCATCTGGAGAACTGCTCTTTATCCTTCTCGAACGGGTGGGCACACAGAGGGCCTGATTTCTCTTGGCAGTGAGCATTGGGGGCGGTATAAGCTTCCAGCATCGCGGAAGCCAGTTGTAGACGAGAATTTCAGGGCTACTTACGTTTTTCAGAGACATGTGGTCAGATGTTGCTCGTTGAGCTACGGCCCCGCAATATCGGCCGGCCTTGCATGGAAAGTGGGCAGCGCTGTTGCTTATGCCTGGGGATGATTGGGCTGAATAGTCGCTGGGCGATTGATGCAGTGTGGAAGGAACGTGAATCTACAGTAGCTAATTGGAGTTAATTGCATGACACGATGCTTGGGTCGAGGGATGTTCGGGAGGCCGATTGGCGTGTCCCGCAGCATCGAATGGCAAGAGAGAGTACTGAAGCTACATGGGGAAGGTGTTGACTGCTGTACCTTGAGCTGCTAAGGAAAGATCTTGTGAAGAATGGTGCTGCTTGATCCGCCTCAGTCTATCGTAGACGCTCGAAGGCTCACTGTCAGCGCGAGGTAAAGACCAGCGGTTGTCTTGCGCGTTCATACCACCATGTGCGGTCCAGCATCAAACAGCTCCAGTCAGCTAATTTCACAGACGAACAGTCTGTATGTCCTAATGCTGAATACCTGCGTGGAGTAATACAAGCAATGAACACTGGCAGTCAGGCGGGCGATGGCATTGCATACTGGGCCTGTATGTCTACACACCCTCGAATGTGACCTTGCTTGTCAGCTGACACGGTAGGGCAACCCAGCTGACGGTATAGGGCCGACCAGCTGACGATACAATACATCGTTATCCGTAGTACAGACGAGGAAGCCTGTATATCTTCGTCTGTGGTATGCAAGTCCTTCAACTTCGCACGAACGAGCCTGGGTAATTGCCTCGTGAGAGAAATCACAACTTGAAAGTAGTGGTCACGCGTGAAAGAAAACAGTTCAATGGCACGATGCAGAAAAGGTAGTGACTTTGCGCTTCACTACGAGGAAAGACTGGAGAGTATTGCGTGAGATTCAAGTGCGTCAATTGTGGCTGCTCACAGCTACCGCGAGGGATCTTTATCCACGTCTTCGAACTCCACCTTGAGGTGGTTCGAGCTCGAGGGTGCCGATGCAAAGTCATGCGATCGCACATCTTGTATCTCTAGATCGCGGTCCACGTCCTCCCATGCTAGACTCTTTGCCGGGGACGTGCCATTTCCATTCGGCGATGCCGAACCCACCAACGTCATTGATTGCGTCCCTCTGCTCCCTCGACTGTTGACGGGCGACTCGTGTGTCCGCACTCGCTGGCCCGATGAAGCCGTCTGATTGGTCGTACGCGTCGCTACACTCATTGTTCGCGCATGCGGGTGGAACGTCCACGGCTGCACACTGTCATCAAAGTCGCCGACCTCAAACATTTCGCGTAGGATGGTCCATGTGAAGGGGATATTGGCGACAATAATGGCCATTGACGATTCGCGCACGTACCAGAACATCCACTCCCGGTCGTACGGGTGCGCGAAGGAATAGTAGCTGTTCAGCGCAGCTGCGGCAATGACGAAGATGCCGAGCGAGAAGATGCCGCACAGCACGAGCTTTCGTCGCCAGGGAAGCGTAGAGCGTATGAGCATCTGCAGCGCGATAGATAGCATGATGAGGTCGGATGAGATGTTGAAAATCGCTTTGGTGATGCGGTGATTGAGGAGCGTTTTGCATTGGACCGAATCTGTGGGCACTGCGTAGTACTGATGAAACGGACGACACCAGGCAGCGAAGTACAGAATCTGCATGGCGACATATCCGAGCGCCACGTAGGATGATAGTGCCCTGATTGCAATGTTCTCGTTGCGCAAAGCGGTGCGTGTCAGTCGGTAGTACATGATAAGCAAACATGCTTTGCATGCCCAGATCACAGAAATTTGCATTTGCTCGGTGACGATCATCATTTTGCTGCCGTAGATACGCTGCGAGATCTGATCGTCGTCAAGAACGCTGTAGTCGAAGTCCGGCGGTTCGAGGTTCGAGCCAGCCTTGAACCATCGGTTCGACACCACCATCAGGGCGGTGTAGCTGGTCAGGACGAAGACGCCCATGATCCAATCATCGAGTTGAAGGCCCTTGATCGAGCGAAAGAGGATTCGGCGGGCAATGCTGTGACGTGTCAGCCCGCTGCACAGCCTTGCAATTTAGTGATAAGCTTACAGTCTTGCGATAATCATCCCAATGCCGCAGATGTACCAAATCCACGACTCGCGGCTGAAAGGCATAGCCATTGTGGAGAGACGTGCGACTCTTTCGTCGCTGGCAAAAGCACCTCGCTATCCAGGGTCCAGTATGATCTTCGAGGATTGCGATTTCCGAATGTGCATGTTGCGATGTTGATTGCTTGCTGATTGTGCGTTCAGTGCGTCTAAACGCGAGATATTCGGTAAACAGTATGTACGCGTTGAGGAAGAGGTGATTTTGAGGAAGACGACTGTCCAGCAGCGAGGTGAGGAATGGAAGAAGAGAGGGAGAGAATCGGAGCTGAAGTCCCCAAGATAAGATGATGCGGTGACGGCTGCGCTGATGTGTGATTTGCTGATAGGCACGCTTGCGATAATTTGCGGGGTTACCACGCGGAAAAGAGCAGAGCAGGGCACCCTTGAGAATGGATCGACAGGCGCCGCCCCTTGTCGACCCCGACTTCCCGGACCCGCCTACCGGTCCGCAACTCAATGTCCAGCCACAGCCAGATCTGTCGTCAACATAATCTTTCTCAAACTAATAGCTTGCTGTCTTGAATGCATCTGCCTGCAGATTTTGGCCGGACTGCCCACACCATCAGTCAACTGATGACAAGGCTTGTCAGGGGCTGACTCGTACCGCAATATTGGCGATCGTTCGTATGGCCCAGGTGAGCGGAATTGCAACTATGGGATTTGCAGGAGCCCGACTCTATCTGTCAATCAGATCACAAAGAACACTTCGTCGCAGTTTCGTGAGTAGCAGGAAGCGCCAGCTTCACTTTCTACCCTTTCTCTACTGCCAATTGCTTAAGTAACCAGGGATTAGCATGCTTGCTAATGGAAGTTAGAAGCCCCCTCCAAAGCGCCTGCTCGACAAATGCGGCATAGACAGTAGTCTGGACATCAATAGACATACATCTGTCTCAGCATTGACAAACCATAAACAACTGCCGGGCAAAGTCTAAGTTGGTTCTCAATGATGAAGGGCTTGGCGTGTGGGGCTGCTACTTGTTTGACAGGCTGGAATTATCTTACCGAATCACAATCTTAATCACTTCGCGCCGCAATGTATTCGCCGGCAAGCATCTACCGCAAGCGAATCACTTTCACCGCCACTTGCTTTTCCCTGACACCTTGGGCGAGAAAAGGAGCGTAACTCACAAACAGCCAAAAGTTAATCACCACCAACACAAGTGCACTTTTTTGTTTCAACATCACAACACGACAACAACTCTAAACACTCTAGAAAGACACGGATGTAGATTAAGATCCCCTCTACAATTACCCCGGTTTAGAATATGGAATTATGCCGATTTAGAAGATTAACTTCCGCCGTTCTAGAACAGTTGTTCTTATTTCCTGTGGTGCTGCACGCCAGAAGGGTAATTTTAGTGTTTAGAGCTTATTTCGTCACCCGCGTCTGATTCACAAGAAAATGCGGGGACGGGAGACGGGAGACGGGAGACGGGGCTGAAAGATCCTTGCAGACGAGCCCTGGGCTAGCCGCCTTCTATATCACGGGAGCGGTACCCCTTCCATCACCTCTCCGTTCATGATGCCAAAGACATACGTATGCTGGGGAGACGAAAAGGAGATACGAATCTGTTCGTCGAAGCACCGTGGGCGTTGTGCAGCAAGAGTGTATCCATATCTCATCGCTATACGCTTCTCCACCCGTGATGGGAAGAGTGGTAGGGCACAGAGTTTGTGAACCGGCTACACAGTCCGAAGCGCTCGAATTAGTCGTGCGCCACCAGAACAGCAGCAGGGTCTTTCCAGGTCAAGCCAGCGGAGCCATGAGGGCCGAAGAGAACAGAACTAGTGGCAAGGCGCGGAGTGTACGATTCAACGTCCTCTGCGAGTGGCGATACAAATTTTCTAGTTTCTTGTACAAGGAAGCAGATCAATGATCCAAAGTGCAAGAGTGAAAAGAGAAGAATCGAGAACCACCCCGTCCTCGCAAGAACAAGCACAAGCTAAGCGAAGCTCTACACCGAACGACCCAGGGCGCGTAGAAATAAGCCTTTGAGCAAATCCCCACACATACATGCCGCAGATCTCAAAACGAAACCGAATAAGCCCGACAAACTCAAGAGTGGAGAGACTCCAAGTACCTCGCACGCAAACACAAACACGCACTTTCACGAATCCCGTCGCAGCGGACCCTCCCCCTCCAGCAACGCCCTATACCTCACAAAGGGGAATCTCACTTCCCATCCGCCACACAGCCCAGGCCACGATCTTCAACGAACCCCGAGCCTAAATCCTCGGAATAAACACCCTAGCATTGTGGCGCAGAGTTAATTCGCAGACAGCTTTATTGAACACAAACCTAATCCGCAGCTCTCTGGCCTGCATTTTCATCCTCCGCGCAGCGCGTCCGGCGGTTAGTACTACGAAACGTAACGGCTACGGGACACGGCCGTGATTATAGCAAGTAATAGCAATTGTAGTGAGCTGTGGCTGTAGTCGTATGTAGCTATACATAAAGCTATATTCTTGTTCTCTAGATAATAGCTAGATAGTAGATAGGTCAGTCTCAGGAAAAGAAGATTTCACTACCAAGGCACTGTTTATTTAAATCCTACAGTGAACAAACCACTTCTTTCCTATCAATGCTTCTCAGTATTACCAAGCAAGCAAGATCAATCAGTAACTAGACACTACACTACTACACAAAGTACAACTATCACAGTGCTATGGGTGTACTTTTAGAAAGGTACAGCAACGTCACATATTGGATCACGTACTCCCCGGCATCCACAGACTGCTAACCAGCCACAGCCACACCACGGTCTTGAGGTACTGCTTTATCCATCCCAGTACGCGACCAGTGCTACGCAGGCAGGAGAAGAAATGCACACTACATCCTCAAATCGCCGGACCGATTGAATGGAGATGTAACTAATCATCGACGTCTGGGTTGTGAATGGGGTTTTGTATACACACACACGCGGGGGTCTGTGACTGTAGGATAGCGTTGAATAGCGCAGGGCATTGGGACAGCACACTCGGGATCGAAAGCAAGAGGAATCGCATCAGGAATCAAGTGCTAATTCTAGCCTGGCTGGAATAGTGGATAGAAAGTAAGACCTATGTATTCGATCTCTAGTCCACTGCAACTCACTCCTCCGTCACCATCCATCCATCCTACCTGACCCCATCCCCTACGCTCCATCCTCACACGCTATGTCTAGATAGTAACAATCTACCCCCGCGGCGGACCGTACCTCTCGACCCACTGCCCGCGACCCCCGAAATACCACGGAAAATACGGCGGGTCCACGCCATCACCCGCCACACTCGGCGGCCGCTGGGGCTGGCCCTGGAACGGACTCACCGCATCGATCGGCCGCGTGGGGCCTGGAGGCGGCACGGTAGCGGTGATGGTAGTCGTTGTGTCTACCGTGATGGTGGAGGGCACACTTGGTGAAGATGTTGGGGGGTTCGCGTTGATGGGGGCGCCGGTGCCGGTGGGGATGTCGTCTGGGAGGGATGCGGTGCTTGGTGTGGATGGGTCGCTGGCTGTGCTAAGGGAGGGGGAGGAGGTTGGCGTTGTGGAGAGGGAGGGGATGATGGGCACGCTGAGCGACGGCAGCGAGACAGGTGGAGTGAGCGATGGCAGTGATATGGGTTCACTGAGCGACGGCAACGAGATGGGAACACTGAGCGACGGCAGTGATCCAGGAACGCTGAGTGACGGCAACGACCCAGGCACGCTGAGTGACGGCAACGACCCAGGCACGCTGAGTGACGGCAGCGAGACAGGTGGGGTAATCGACGGCAGCGAGATAGGCACACTGAGCGAGGGCAGTGAGCCGGGCACGCTGATCGACGGCAGCGAAGAAGCTCCCGGCACCACTGCAGACGGATTGCCCAGAATCGACGTGATGACCGAAACCCCTTCGTCCACGATGGGCGCCACGATCGATACCACGGGTGAGAGTACCGGGTCGACAACGCCCACAACCTGCGACACGATGGGCAACACGATGGATGCGACAGGCGTAAGCAGCGGATCTACAACGCCGATGACCTGCGACACAATGGGCGCCACGACTGATACTACAGGCTCCAGTACCGGATCCACAACGCCTACGACCTGCGAAACGACAGGTGGCAGCCCAGAAAGGACAGGCGCGATTACCGACACAACAGGTGTGACGAGGGGGTTCGCAACGCCCAGTATCTCCGACACGACGTCTCCAACCACGGACACGGCAGGATTGAGGGCAGACACGATCGGTGTTGCCAGAGGATCCACAGCGCCGAGCAGTTCAGACACGATAGGCGCGACACCCGAGACGACGGGGTTCAGCACGGGGTTTAATGCGGATACCACAGGCGCGATGGCGCCCGCCACGGGTGTGATGACTGGGCCGAGGGCCCCCTCGATGGGTGCTATGGCCGAGACGACAGGGAAAAGGAGAGACTCGATAGGAGCAAGGATCGGGTCCACGGGCGACAGCAACGGGTCCAAGGCAGGCAGGATTGGGTTGGCAGTACCTCCGTTGACAGGTGCTGGATTGGGCACTCCGTTGACTGGTGCTGGATTGGGTACTCCACTAACAGGTGCTGGATTGGGAGTTCCGCCGCCGCCGCCCAGAAGGTCGAGAATGGGATCGACAACGGGTCCAATAATGGGAAGCGGGTTAGGCAGTCCATTAACAGGTGCTGGACTCGGCACTCCACTGACAGGTGCTGGGTTGGGCACTCCATTGACAGGTGCTGGGTTAGGCACTCCACTGACAGGTGCTGGATTGGGTACTCCACTAACAGGTGCTGGATTGGGAGTTCCGCCGCCGCCGCCGCCCAGAAGGTCGAGAACGGGGTTGATAACGGGGTCGATAACAGAAAGCGGGTCAGGCAGTCCATTAACAGGTGCTGGATTGGGCACAGCATTGACAGGCGCTGGGTCAGGCACAGCATTGACAGGTGCTGGGTCAGGCACAGCGTTGACAGGCGCTGGGTCCGGCACAGCGTTGACAGGCGCTGGATTCGGCACAGCATTGACAGGTGCTGGGTTAGGTACAGCATTGACTCCACCGCCACCCAGGAGGCCGAGAATAGGATCAATGACAGCAGACGGGTCAGTCAGAGAAGGGAGGCCGCCGAACTGTCGTCGAACCCACGAGGGGGCCTCTTTGCTACCCTGGAGCGACAGGTCGAGGTCTGCTCCCGGCATGGGAGCAGCAAGGCATCCCACCAGGAGCGCCGAAACCGACAGCGCTGTCTTCATGGTGGAGGAATGATGGAAAGGCCTTGATGTGATTCGGCGACGGGCAAGAGCATACGCTCTTTATATACGTCTTGAAGTTTGCGGTGCTCTTGTGTTGTCCTGAGAGAGCCAAGGAATGGGATCATCATGCTTTGCGGCAGAAGCTTGTTCCCACCTTGTGAGTGCAGCCTGGCCCATAACTTCACCGATCAGGCGTTGTTGGAGTTGTACTTGCATTCTCGGGGGGTTGCCGTACTACACGTCCACGTCAATGGCTTCGAGCTGTCGTTTCTCGGCCGAGTAAAGTCCTATCAGCCCAGGAGTCCGGAAACGTTTCGAGTGAGATGAGTATGCAGTGCTACCATGCGTCCATCAGAGCGATGCGAATGATTTGCCCATTACAGTAATGCGAATGATTTGTCCATCAGGCAATGCGAATGCTTGCCCATCAGAACGATGCGACTGGATATTGGTAGGTTGTCGTCGCTAGTCCCGAGCAAGCAAAGGATTCCGTACCCACCGCACCCAGCCACCAAACAGTGGGAAGCAGTGTCAAGGCCGATACATGCGCTCTCTTCGCAGCACCTGCTATCTTGGTTGTTGCTGCGTTGCACCAAGTGCCCTGCCGCTGCAAGTCCCATTCTTCGCCCTCTCAGCACATGATGCGGGAATTGCTGTGGGAATACCAGGAGTTGCATGAAATTAAATGACGCGGACAATGCCATCTGCGGTCTGAAAATGCGATACAATGAAGTTGTCAGACGTTGGTCTGTAGCGTATCAGGGTGGTGCGCGGCGGGCTCCGTTGAGGAATGCGCCCATGTCCATGAGGTGGGTTGGAAGTGGGCGGCTAGCCGGAATGCTGGACATAATCGGAAAGCGCAACAAGTGCCATGACATGGAAATGGTGCCATGACATGGAAATGGGATAGGATGATTTCGTTCCGCGGAGTGTGGTTGATTATAGGTGAGGGCATCGGATTCAGTACAAGTCGAGGTCGACATTCCTCTTCAGCCAACAAGCCTTGCAGATATCGTCACGCAACCTCTCTGCATAGGCTTCCAGGAACATGGCACCAACGAACGACGTGCGTTCGATCTTGTCAAGAAGGCCGTAGAAATCCTGGAGCGTCTTGTAGCTAACGATGCGTCTCTGATGATTGGACGATGGTAGTGCTGCCATGTCATTGGGTGCGCTGGGTCTCAGGTGCTTCTTGGTGACCTTACAGGCACTCTTGGAGGCCTGCTGGAATGAGGACGGCGAAGTTGGCAGTCCATGTAGTACCTTGCCTTTGGAAGGTGAAACGTCTGAGCCTGTGAGATCGATTGTCTCGACTTCGAGGGTCTTCGGACTGGATCTGCTTTCAAGAACCTTCATCCCATCCTCTCGCAAGCTTGGTTTGCTGGGCAACATCTCTTGCACTTCGCCACTAAGCATCTTGTGGAGATTGAGCTGAGTGGCGATCCAGAGCGCCCATGTTGGCTCCGTGATCTCATCAGCTACAAAGATGTACTTGAATGCAAGCTTCATCTCGTACTCATTAGTGTACGGGTAGAAGCTGTTCGATCGACTGTGTTTCCCGCCGGGTGATTGTTGGGGGTTCTCGACAAACGGGTCCAGTATGCCGAGCTCGTAGTTGACAGCCCAATTGAGCTCCTCGTTCAGGCTCTTGTCGTGTATCGACGTGATGCCGTCCTCGCACGACAAGCGCTCGGCCACAAGGAAGAGCTTGCGGGTGTGAGGCGTCAGCTTCCGCGGTGCCAGGCATGCAGGGCACAGGAAGGAATGGGACTGCACATGCTCTGGTTCGTTGTGGAGCGTGAACCAGGAGTCAAATGGGAGGAGGCCGAGTGGATAAGGAACCCAGTGGAAGTCTTGGCACAGCTTACTCTTAGGATGCGGACTGTGACGGACAGCTGGCTTGTATGGTACGCCAGGGATTGGTGTGGGGTTGGTCGAGGTGCTGGCTGGACAAGACAGTTGTTCGCGCTGCGGCAGGCGATGGTGGCCAGCAGCGACGTGATGTTGTGAGTGAGGATGCTGTTGGGTAGGTGCTATGTGGGTCTTGTTATTAATGGGCGCCAGTGGTGGCTGCGTGTGGTACTGTCTTGGTTGCTGAATGTTGGCAAGAGGTTGCCTTTGTTGCCGAATATCAGAAAGAGGCTGCCTTGGAGCCTGCGATCCAACTCCAAACGTCTCTCCCTGTAGTTTCGACGGCCCAGAGACTACAGGACGCACGCCTCGCCGTGCCTTGAAAGAGGGCATCTCCCACTCGTCATCGGCCACGCGCTTGCAAGGGTTTGAAGTCATATCAGGGCGCTGCGAGTATAAATTGGAGTCTGTGATAATAATTTCGTCATGTTTCTTTCATTTCCATTTCATCTCTGCATGTCTGACGACACATGTGTAACCTGTCTGTCCTGTGGTTGGTGTGTAACGGTGGGGGTGAAGGAGACAGACGCGAGAATGACGCGCCGTGGACAGGGATCCGCAGTAGCGCCCTTCGCTAAGGAAGTCGCCGAGACTACGACGGTGCATACAAGAAACATGTACGAACAGCGCTTCCCCACGCCATGAGAGCAATACGGAGGTCCTTTGCGGGCCGCCATATCTCGACGCCGCACACAGCATCCCGCGCCTTCAGCAAACCCGCCTTCGCACCGAAACCTATCATCGACATCAAACACATCCGCCAGGCGCCTGGGCTGTACGAGCAAAACTGCATTGATCGCAACTACGGCGCGCACAGCAAGAATTCTTGGCGCATCATCGAGTTGCACGAGCAATGGCTGGCGCTGCAGCAGAGCGCACGCGACCTGCGCTCTCGCAACAAGGCGCTGCGGGAGCGGATTGCAGCGGGCGGCGCAGAGAGGGAGAGCGCATTGAACGAAGCCAAGGCGATGAAGGCGCAGCTGGGCGAGATTGAGGCACAGGAGACACGGCTGCAGGGCGAGATTGAGGGGCTGGCGCAAGACCTGCCGAACCTGAGCAGCACGCATACGCCTGTGGGCACCGAGGCGGCGCTGGTCGACTACATTGGACAACATCCAGACCCGGACAGGACGAAGCCGTGGAAGTCGCATGTGGATATAGGGCAACAGCTGGGGATACTGGACTTTGCGGGGGCGTCGCAGACATCCGGGTGGGGGTGGTATTTTCTAGTCGGCGACGGGGCGATGCTGGAGCAGGCTCTGGTGCAGTACGCTCTAAGCGTGGCACGGAGTAAAAGCTGGAAAGTCGTAGCGCCGCCGTCACTCGTGTACTCGCACATTGCGTCGGCGTGTGGATTCCAGCCACGCGACCAGAACGGCGAGCAGCAGGTGTATGCGATTGAGCAGTCGGACAAGGACAAGGCGAAGCCGCAGCTTGCGCTCGCAGGGACGGCCGAGATTCCTCTCGCAGGCATGAAGGCCAACACGGTGCTGGACCACGCCGAGCTGCCTCTCAAGACGGTCGGCGTGAGCAGATGCTACCGCGCTGAGGCCGGTGCTCGCGGCGCAGATACAAAGGGCTTGTATCGCGTGCATGAGTTCACAAAAGTTGAGATGTTTGCATGGACTGCACCAGACAGCACAGGCGATGAGCACTTCACTGCGGCGTCGCCATCCAGCTCCGACACCATCTTCGACGAGATGCTCAGCATGCAGCACGAGATTTTGACGGCGCTGGGTCTGCACTGCCGCGTGCTCGAGATGCCCACGACCGACCTGGGCGCGAGTGCCATCCGCAAGCGCGACATTGAAGCTTTCTTCCCGTCGCGCCGTGCTATTGACGACGGCTGGGGCGAGGTCACGTCGACGTCCATGTGCACCGACTACCAGAGCAGACGGTTGCACACGCGGGTGCGCACCTCCAACGCAAACAAGCTCGAGTTCCCTTTCACACTGAACGGCACAGCACTGGCGGTACCGCGTGTTCTAGCAGCGATTCTAGAGAACCACTGGGACGAGGCGAGCGGTGTGGTCAGGATACCGCCCGTCCTGCAGCCGTTTATGGGCGGACAGGCGGTGATATCGAAGCAGTGATATCGAGGCAGTGTCGATTCATTGTACATAGGTACTTGTAAGATAGGGTATGATACAGACCATGTTGATGTTGACAAGGCCCCTAGACTGATTGTACATAGTTGTAAGATAGGATATGTTATGTTGATGTTGACAGGCCCCACATTCGTCATGCCCTGTCCTGTCATGTCGTCCAATCATGTGGGGCACCTTCTGCCCTCGCCTCGCATTCGCCTCCAAGGCTGACTCCAGCATCTCCAGTGATTGGCCACGCGCGCTCGACAGCCACCGCATGCAGCGAGCACCAGACCACGGCCACGCCAGCCAATGCACCCATCAACAGAGACACTCCCCTGAAACCACTCTCCCCCCACCTTTCTCCTCAGAAGAACCTCGTCTCATCATCTCAGTGCGTTCTGACTTGTCTCTTGCCGTGTGAGTGTTTGAACAGGACTTGGTGGGGGTGTAACAGGACTGGGCCTTGCACCATCCTCGACCATCCTTGACCATTCTGTCTTGTCTAGCACTAGCGCTCCAGCCTTCACATGACCAGCCAACTTGCTTGAATAGCCACCTGCCTTTGGACGCGCGATTCTTGTTTCTGTTTCTGCGGTTCTGCTGCTGGGGTGTAACGACCTCCAGCCTCTTGCTGTGGGCGCGGCGATTCAATCTACACTGTATTGTTGGTCAATTTTACTACTGTCTGGTGTTGCTGTTTACACTGAAGGGTATAGAGCACGGCGCATAGCTTGTATCGTGGTAGATTATAGCTGCCACCAAGAGTTGCCATACCTCACAGCTGCTCCCTACGGTCGCAGTCGCAGCGCATGGTCTCCTATCCAGACTCCCAGGCCGGGAGCAACGTCAGCGCCGAGCGCACCACCTCCCTCACCACCTCGTCACGCAACGCCTCCTCCCTCACCATCCGCCGCCCGCCCTCGGTCGCGCCCTCAGTCGCCTCGCACTCATCACGCACCTCGACCCTCCGCCGCCACCGCCCCCATCGCTCCGGCGGCTCGAGCTATGGCGGCAGCAGCGCCGCCCCGCAGAACGAGTTCCCTGTCTTCACCCACACGGGCGATGTCGAGATTGTCGTCGCCAACGGCCGCCGCGAGAACCGCTACCTGCTGCACAAGCTGATCCTCACCCAATGCTCGCCCTTTTTCGACGCCGGCATTGGCACTGGCACTGGCACCGCCGCGGCCGACGACTGGGCGGGTGAGACTGGCAGCGTCGCGCAGAACATGAGCGCCGCTGCCCTGGCCCGCAATCCCTCGGGCTCGCGCCACGAGAGGAAGCGCTGGCGCTATGAGCTGGACTGGAGCGGCGACGACGACGTGCCTATGTTGGTGCAGAGGGTGGGCATTGAACCTTCTACCATACAACTCAATCACTAACACTCACTCCCAGCGAGCTCAACCCGCCCTGACCACCACCACCACCCTCTTCGCCGACGCCGCACACCCCCCGCCCGCCCGCAACAAGCCCACCTCGTTCCTGCGCTCCGCCAACTTCTCCTCCGCCCAGCTCAGCACCTCCACCCCCGCCCCCGTTACCGCCGACCCCGACGACGCCATCTTCCGCGACTACGACAACCTCTTCCGCATCTTCTACAACCACGCCCCCGCCCTCGACGCCCTCAACATCGCCCACGCCTACGTCGAGTGCAAGTCGCTGCTCGCCCTCGCCGACATGTACGACGCCATCCCTGTCATCGGCCCGCGCGTCGACCACCACCTGCTGCGCTTCCAGGGCCGTCTGTGGAAGCAGATTGCAAAGTACCCCCCGAGCTACCTCAAGCTCGGCTACATGGCCCGCTCCAAGGCCATCTTCGCCGAAGCCATGGTCCACGTCGTCGGCCAGTGGCCCGCCGCCGCCCCACAGCTCCACAACGCCGTCCCAGACGCCGTCCTCGACCTCATCGAAGACAAAGTCGACGACCTGGACGAGCTCAAGCTCAAGATAGAAGTCAAGCTTTTCCGCCTCTCCCTCACCACCTCCCGCGGCGAGCGCGTCAGCCCCTCCAGCAACTGGCTCGACTGGATGGCCGTCAGTCTGTTTCGCCAATGGCTCGCAGAAAACACAACACCCCCACCCGCCCCCATCCTCAAATCCCCGCGCCACCCAAGCACAAACGGCGGCGCCGCCACCCCGCGGCCCCCAGAGCCCTTCAACACCGGCCGCGTCTTCCGCCTCATCGGTGCCACCTCCCCCTCAACCCCGTACCTCTCCCACGACGAATGCAAGCGCTTCCTGCGCCTGCAGCACGACCAGTACAACCGCGAGAATCTGAAGCGCTTCGAGCGCCGCATCGAAGAGGTCAAGAATAAGGCGAGAGATGCGGTGAAACCGCTGATGCGGAATTTTCTCGAACTCGATCTGAAGGAAGGCGGATTGCCGTATTTGACTTGTACGAGGGTCGATTTGCAGGATTTTCCGTGGGAGGAGGGGGAGTTGGTTTACTAAGTGACGAGGAGCGAGGCCTTGAGGAGCGAAGCGACGAGAGGTCGAGTGAGGGAGTAGGTGAGGGAGTAGGTGAGGGAGTAGGTGAGGGAGTGATGAGGCAGTGGATGTGGTAGTGATAAGGGTCGGGTGTGACTAACGATGAGATGCTGACTCGACGATGGATTTCCCCCTTTTTTGGCGCCAGATACCCTTGGAATATTCATGTTCATGTTCATATTGCTGGCGTTGTAGATAACATGTCTTACGTGTTGACGCGTTGGATGTTGGATGGTTATGAGAGATGAAATAACAGTGATGAATGAATGGAGAGATGAATTGCATAATTATTATGAAATGAGTCTACGAAACGAGTCTACACCTGCACTTGACTGCTTCTGTTACTAACTGAGCGTGGTAGGTCTTGAATGTGCGTGCGGTGGGTTCTCCAAACAGCGCGGTGCATATCATCAGCGCTCCTGTCCTGTCCTGTCCGTCCTTGCGAGAAGCCCGCTCGTCTGGACTTGATTACACTAAACATAGAGTTTAAATCTATTTTCTGCTCTTACCCTCTTTGTTGTGTTGGGAAGTAGATATTGGTAGAGCGTGTTCGGGCTTCGTTGGGCTTAGACCTGCATCCTAACCTTATACGTTCGTAGGAAATGTCGCACCTCCGTTTCCAGACGCTGGGAGAGGCTCCATGTGGAGCTACACGTCAGTGCCGAGCAGATATCCTCAGCCCTGCGGTTGAGAAATGTACGAGCATGGTGGTGATCGAAACACCGCCTCACTGCTGACATGTTTGTGCTCCAGAATTATCCTTCGAGCTTTGCTCTGCTCCAAGCCATTACGAGAGTACCAACGTTGTCCCATGATGGAAAAACGACAAAGATTCATTCGCATGGTGTTCGGCCAGGGTCGCGAAAGAGCATCACCAGCACCAGCATGTTGCGCGGTTTCCCGCTGGGTCGGTATGTACGACTTCCTCAGCGTGTAAGAATGAAGTGATCTCTTATTCCTGAATTTCGATCCACCGAAGTGCAGAAAGTCAGGCTCTTATGTGTTTCTGCCTAAAAGTGATGGACGAAGACACATGCTTCGACCCGGATCCTGCAGTCACAATCCACTCGTCGCGAAATCGAGGTCCATTTCTCTCAGTCCTTCGTTTTGATTCACACAAAGCCTAAACGATGCAGACTATGTCTGTCTGCTGTTGAAAGCAGTGGAGAGAACTTGTCCCTCGCCAGAAGGCCCTGGACAGCCTGCGTTTGACACATCAGCCGCGCTTAGCTCCTAGTCCATCTCTCGCTGTTTTGTCCTTGAAGCCAATCGTAATGCAGCAAGGCAGGCTCTCATGTCTTTTTGCCTTGGAAAAACTCAGAAAACCACGAATCATGCTTTCTGCCTGCGTCTTCTGTACTGGCTGCACTTACAGTTTCCTCGACGTTCGTGATGCTTCTATCTTTCCTTGTTTCGTACTTCCCGTGAATGAAATAGAGAGATTGGCAGTACATATCTGTCTGCTGCACAAAACAGTGAGGTTCTGCGGCATGTCTCTGGCCAGAGATTTCCGTGTAGTCTGCAGCTGTAATATTTTCTAGGTCAAACCCAAAATCTATCCCTCTTTGTTTGTACCCGAATTTAACCAAAATGCAGCAAGTCCGACTCTTATGTCTGTTTGCTATGGAAGGGACTGGGATCAAGGAATATGCTTCCTGGCTGGATCTTGTGCACCGCGACGATTAGGAACCAACCTGACTACCCTCTTCCGTGTCTGAATACTAAAACATTGAAGACAAAAATTTATGTCTGTCTGCGTTGCAAACTTACAAATCCGCGAGCCATGCTTCTGGTCAAGTTTTCTGGCATTGTTGCAGCGACAATGTCCTCGATGTGTGGAAAAAAGGGTCCCTATTCACAGAACTCTTATGCAATGAACTCAAAAATTGCAAGAAAAGTTCCATGTCTGTCTGCACCAGAACTATACAACCATGCGCTGGATTTGCTCCTTCTCCGAATCTTGACTGCAACATGGGACATTAACGATGGACAATTCATGTACGAGGACCTCAAGCAAGGACAGATGGTCTTCTTCAGTGCTCAAGGTAGTTTCCATGCGTTCGGGATCATGTCTGGCTGCGACTCAAATTTTATGGTATTCTCCATTGTATGTGCGGGCTCTTCTCGAGCCTGAGCGCTTCACCCTCGTCAAAACCCCAGATGAGAGCGCTGTATGTGTTCTGCCTCGAAATGTTAATTTGATAGTACATGTCTTGAGGCCTTGATTCCAGGGTGGCGCAAATAGGCGTTCGAGCTGCTCATACACTCCATGAAAAGCGATTGTAAACGTTGTGATGTCGCTCCTTAACGCCACATTATATGATTATATTCGAAAAAACGAGTCTGAGTATGAATGGTGTCGCTCTCGTCATCAGAGAATGGGAGCTGGATATCCACTGACAAACCGTCGGACACTGGGGCAAGTGATCAGTGTTCTTCAAACTACCGATATTTCGACAGATAACTTCTGTCCATCTACTGAAACTTACTAGGTGTGAACTTCACTTTACCCTCTTCCCCTTCCACTACTTAAAGCTGGTGAAGACAGCCTTACATTTTGTCGCTCTTTGTCTGCTTCCACTTCAAAGCCTTGGGTTCGCTGCGAGCTATACGATGTGCTGCCAGTCCAAGTATCTCTAGCTCACGGGCTGCTGAGGCGAAAAGAGCTTGTTCGCTACATCCGCATCAAAAACTTACATCGCAGCAGCTATATGCCTCTGTTCCACTGTAATGGCAGATCTCGCGACACAGGGCTGTAACATCTAATCCTTCCAAAGACCTGCAAAGGGCATGACTGGGACCCCGCTTACTACGTCTGTTTCGAGAAATTGGCTCACATTCTAGTCTCTTACATGCTGTGAAAGATAGCTCGCTCAACCAACATGAATGTTTCGGTCAACACTCTGCTCAAGGTCGTCCGAGAAGTGCTGTGTATATCGTTGCATGATTAAGTGTCAGTAAGAAGATCAAGAATGATTGACAAGATTACGCTATCAGGAAACCACAATCTGCCGATTTGCCTTGTGAACATCGGTCGTGTTCGACCTATATCTTGTCCGTGTGACCACCATCCCCGCGGAAAGCATCACTGCGAACACCCTGGAAGAATGCTCGCTGCTCGGTTGTCTTTTTATGTAGACTGAGCATGTACTCCTTGAAGTCCTTGAGCAAGTCAACCGTCACCTTGATGTGCTCTCGCCTGACTTCAAAGCGATCTTTATGATCCCTTGAATCTTCAGCCTGCGCAAGATTTACAGCGATTTGGAAAGCTGATAATCACAGTCAGTAACCGATCGCTGATGTAAAGTGGGTGCAGATACTCTCACCGTTTCTGATCTCTCGCCCGTTCCACTTGGCCAGCCTCAGGTCCGCCGAACTCTCCACGTAACTTCTTGCGTCCTCTGAGATGACTATCTCGTTACCACGTTCCTTCCTAAGTTTTGTGAAATACGCATTCCAGATCTTGACTCTGTCGGGGTCTTTAAATTCGTCGTAGTAGATGGTAGCATGAATGCGAGACCAGACGGCTTCATCAGAAGTGCCAATGCGATTAGTAGTAAGAAAGAGTATACCATCGTAGTACTCGATTACGCGAAGGAAAGAAGCCACCAGATTGTTGCGTTCCAGGTCCTGGGTCTCGCGTGACTCAAAGTAGATGTCTGCTTCATCGATGAGCAAGACTGCACTCCACTGACGGGCAAGAGCAAACCATTTGCGCAGGTTTTTCTCCACATCTGGTGGACTGATACCGATATCCGCGCAACTGATCGATAAGAGGGGACGCTTCATGGTGTGCGCTATACACTCAGCGGTGTAAGTCTTGCCAACGCCAGGTTTCCCATGCAAGAGTACAACAAGCCCTTTTCCCTTGCTGTCTATGTAGTCAGCGGTCCAAGGGCGGGCTTGCGGTTTTTGTTCCTTGCTGTCTACCGTCACAGCCACAGAACTATGCGCCTCCTGGTCGACGTAAAGCTTGCACAGGTTACGCAGCATTTTCTTCTTCTCATCCTTCAGCACAAGGCTGTCCATCAGGTCTTCTCTCCACTGGGGCTCGGAGAAGCCAGTCAACTTCAAAGGCGCTGCAGATATCTCAGTCGTTGTCACGCGGGTCAAAGAACACAAACTCACCCCAAACACGTGTAGACAGCACAAATGCCTCGGTAGCAAAAGCGCAGATCGAATATTGATGATCCGTCATCGATGGGAGATCTTTCAAGGCGATTCGACGATAACCATCGAACTTGGCAGGCTTCGTTCGCTCACAGTCAATCGAAGAGCATCTGGGACATGAACAAAGTGGCAACTTCGATGGCTTTTGATCGACCAACAAGTGCACCTCCTCGTCGTCTCGGGGTAGTTCCTTCAAGCCTTGAACGGGATCAACCATGACATATCCTCGGAACTGTCACATCGTGAGTGGGATCTAGGCTTTTTGGCTGGGTGATATCGTACCGTCTGGTTGGGAATATCGATTGACTCCCCCTCAAAATACATACATCTTTTCTGCTGTAGTTTTGCAAACAGCTTTCCGCGTGCGATGAGTTCCTCCTTTCGAGCGTTGTGTGTGGGTAAGTACTCACAGGGAAAAATGTCTAACTCATGGACAGGCTTCTCGCCGTGAAATCTCGATAGGTTTTTAGTCAACAGCACAGGGATAAGACCATTGACGTCGTTGTCCAATGTCCAAAAGGTAACAGTATAGTCTTTCCACGAGCCATCAAGGGGTCCGAAGTCGACTTTACTAACAACGCGAGAGTCGATAGTATTGTACTCCTCTCTGCGGTCATAGACGTCAATACCAGGTCTGAGAAGATACCATAGCGTATCAAAGGCTACCACGGGGATGTCTCTCTGTAACCGCTCTTCCGCCTCTCGCACCTTATCGCCAACTTTCTCCTCGACAAAATTGAGAAGGAGCTGTAGATGACGACTGGTGTCTTTGACAGAACATTTGCCTTCGTCTGCTTCTGACAGCGGAGCGTCGAAATCTTTGAGAAAGTTCATCAGCTCTGTCCGATGATGAACAACGACCGCGTACGGCCAAGGAATGTCGATAGGCTGCGAGATTAGATCCTGGGTGGGATAGTAATTCACAACCGACTGCAGTGCATTGATGATTGCTCGAGAGTGAATGCGAATGTATGGGCGACCACGCCATTCCACCGTGGGTGGCTTTTTGGCATTGAGATCCTGGTCGCCGTTGTCGGAACCTTGACCCTTGAGTTTTTCCTCGTTGTTTCGAGTGTCTTTGGACTCTAGAGTGTAGTTGACATTGACAACATCAAAGACAAATCCGGTGTGAGCAAAAAGCTCTTTTTCATCTTCGGTCGATTCCTTGGTCAGCAGAACTTGATGGCTCACTGTTCGGTATTCGATCCGATAGCGGATCTCCGAAGCGGTAGCCTCTTTCGTGAAAGTATTGGATTTGTCCAAGCGGTTTCCCTCGTTGAGTGGACGCTTTGTTGTCAATTTAGCAGTTGTGTGTGAAGGATTATGTTATTGTTGGTGAGTATCGTCACATACCTCAACTGCATGATCATTGCACATGCGTAAACCACCTTCTGAGTTGACTGTATCAAGTGCGAAGTGTTTATCGGATTGGTGTGCATTCCCGATGTGGTCATCGCTCGAGGCGCCGCCACTGGCATCTTGTGTATCTGGCATACTGGTTCAAAGACGGGCTGATTTCAAATCACGCCTAGAAACAGATTGTTCTAGCCTGAGCGTTGAATTTGGCACCGGCAGTAGAGCTATGGGCTAGTTTAAATATTTGATGACCAGGCTGTACGACCAACCAGCTTGAGCTTCCACTTTTGGCTGATCATGCTCCCGCTCCGCCATAACGACAATCTTGAAATAGACGGCTCCAAGACATCGCGTACGCATGTAATCATCTTCCTTCACTCTTGGCCGGCGAATGAAGAAGAAAGAAATCTCTGCGAGTGTTTGATAGCGCCTTTTCCACCAATGGATCAACAAGGCTGACCACCCTCTCATATTTCGCCCCAGCCTTGTGAGTTGGCAAGTAGCCTTGCACGACTCTGCAGCCGTCCAGATAATTTCCCAGCTTATCTGTCCACTTCTGATCTTGTGAAGCTACATGATCTGTTCCTCCTGCTGTTCTCATTTACACACAACATGTCTGAGCGAACAAGTTTTGTCGCCCGAGGTTTGCTGCGAAGTTTTACAAGGAATCTGAAGAGCGGACAAGGTCAAAGCAGCGATACTAATCCGCCTCCACGCCAGTTACTCGAGGATGCTCTTATTGAGCAGGTCGAGCGTGAAGACGAGTTGAGAGCGCTGATCAGGAGGGCGACATCCGGGTAGGTACCTCTCGATATCGCAAGGCTGCGCCATCAAGTAACATCAATCTCTAGGCCTCGCGGCTCGGCCATGATTAGTGAGCACCTCAAAAAGCTTCAGAATGCTATCGAAGTGTTCAACGTTGCTTTCCCGCAGGCTGCCAATGATGCCCAAGATCTGGACTCTTTCTCATGGAAGTCCTTGAATCACAGCCTTCTTCATTTGAAAAGCCAATATGAAGAAAACCAAGAGATAGGCTTTCGCGGTCGATCAAAGAAGCGCTTCCATAGCATGTGTAGCATCATCGATGATCACCTAGGCGTTATGAAAATCTTCCCCCAAGGCGACAAATACGTTGCCCCCATCATCGGATCCATTGAACTAATCGTCAAGGTAAGCTGGGAAACGCTGAAGTATTTTTCTGGAGCTGATTTCTGGGCAGGCTTCGGTAAATCATGAACACATTGGAGAAGAATTTGGTGTTGCGCTCAAGGAGATAGACATCATCGTTCGCTCCGTAGAGAAGGAGCTATCGAGGTCCCAGGGCACTGATGTAACTGGGTGGAGCATTGAGCTTTGCTGCTGTATAATCGAATTCTTGGTCTTACCGTTTGAATGGTACACACAAAAATCCGGAAAAAGGTTCATCAGATCGTTGAACGAAAGCCTCGCAGAAAGATACCAGGAGCCAGTCAGGCGGATTCGTCGGCTGTCAAAATACATCAAGAGGAGTTTCGACCTTGAGACCGCGGAAAGAATACAAAACATCGAGAAAGTCTTACCTGCCCTGGAAGTATACTTTCGAGAAGGGCAGTTGTACTTCCAGAGGCACGTACACTGGGTAGAGGAGGACGCCGCAAAGCACGAGAAGGCCTTAGAAGATCACCGTCGCGACATGCGCAGAGACCAAGAGTTTCTGTTTGAGAAATGGGCTCAATCGTTACAAAACACGACTGGCAACTTGATCCGCCCGCTTGCGGATAGAGAAGCCGAGGATTCTGCACGTGACTTTCAGGTGTCAGGAGGACAGCATGCGGCACAGCGCGACAACGTCCCAAAGAGACAAAGAGCTCTCATCTTATCGCAAGATCTCCCGTCGTTCGAGTCCCAGGCATCTCGTGACTTAACCTTTAGCACACGGAGTGAGGTTCTTACTGCCTCCACTGTGCTGGATGCGTACTACGATTTTGAGCAGATCAAAGTCGACTTGCCAATGGAAAGCATATTCATTGAGGGCAGAGCTGCACGCAGTCTTCAAGAGTGGACGGCCAAGTCAACTTCTGCCATGTTTGGAATCTTCGGTCCAGCGACAGCGCCACATCAAGACCCCACTCAGATACTGATGTCAAAGTACATTGAGACAGCAGCAGCCGCCGGGCTGCTCTGCATATCGTACTTCTGCAGCATTAATCATGAAGATCTGCCAGCAAACAGGACCCGTGAGACTGTAGGATTGGTGCAGCTCATGTACGCCCTCATAAAGCAACTGATTGCTTTCCTGCCAACCGAGTCAGCGCCAAGTCACGCACTCAACCGGAACTGCTTCGATACTCTAGATGGTACACTGAAAACGTGGCCAGCTGCTTTGTCGCTGTTCAATGATCTGATAGCACAGACCGCCACACCGTATCTGTTGTTCGCCATTCACGGACTCGAAAAGCTCGAGGACGGCTCCACCATGCCACGGCTGGAGTCGCTACTGGCTGTCTTGCGACATTTTGTCGACAGCGCATCGCGCGAAGGCCCAAAAGTCAAGGTCTTCTTTGCAACAAACGGCAAGTCGCAGATCCTAAGCAAGGAGCTGCTGATTGAAGAGATCTGTGACATCTCCCGTGGGAATACAGCTCGGAGGCCCGGACGATCAGGCAAAGGGCGACGGAGACTCGGAGACCTTCATTCAAACGAAGAATGAGTTCGAGTGTTAGCCCAACCGGACTCTAGGCTGCGTCCTCGACTACACCATTCTAAGCCTGAATATGCTTTTCATCATCTCCACGATCCCCAGCGCTGCAACTGTCCTACATCACCGAGTGTGGTTCATCTTCTTTCCTATATGGCCCTCCAGATTCCTATTCCGGGCACGCCCGGGGAACGTCCCCAGTAGTTTGAGACTATACGCGCTTGTGACATACCTGAATCGATTTAAGCCGCGGAGTGCGACTGGCTTGCCCAAGGCATGGTACATTCTCTATTCCGCTATAACATAACTCTGTTGTATGCTCACAAATACCTTCATCTCATCAGACCGTGTTGTGCTAACAGACCTGACCTCGTTACTCCGATCAGTCACCTAGACTAAAAAGCTAGACGTGACAATCCTGGCTTGGGTGAATAATTAAGCCTTCAGTCCAATTGCCGTAGCTCTGATTAATGGTCCTTGGGTCACTTTCCAGGTCGAAGTTGCAGTTGAGGTTTGCAATTGCCTTCCTCTTGACATACTGAAGTTGTGTCTTCGTCTCGTCCCTTTTGGCCGCATAGGTGTCCAGATGTTGTCGCGTTGTAGCGACAAGAGATGCGGATCCGCTGCGTGATGCTACATCTGGATCTACGCTAAGAGCGCAAACGAATCTTAGAGTAATCATTTGGTTCGAAGAACTAGCTCTCTATGTATCTAACTATCAAACATGCAAAAACTGATAGGCAAAACCTCATCTCTACCCATTTCAACGCTTCACCCTCTCCTCTTCGTGCTCGTCCTGCTTCTGACCTCTGTTCCTTCGACCTCTAGATGTGTGCTCTTCTGCTGGACCTTGACCACCTCGCCATCTCCGTTGATCCCGTAGTGCTCCGGAACCAATACCTTTCCATCGACTCCAACACCAGGCGTCCCGACATGGATACCCTCAATCAGCACCTTCTCATTCTCAGGGATATCGATGTGCTTCGGCTTCTCCGCGCGCCTCGTACCCAGAGGTGGGTCGAAGCGCTTGCGCAGCGTCTCGATCATCTTGGCGAACCAGAACCAGTTCAGGCCGTTCAGGACCAGGTTGGAGGCGAGGTATGCGAAGGCCAGCCAGAGAGGCACTGTTTGGCCATCTGCAAACTGCAGGATGTCTGTGCGCTCGGTTGCGCCAGCGTCGATGGCGGTGGCGTTGTCAAACGACTTCACGTTAGGGTCGAGAAAGGTGACAGGGCCGGCGTGGTAGGCGGTCCAGATGTCGCCAAAGACCTTGATGGACTGGTAGGTGCCCCAGAACAGGCGGCAGGACATGAACGTCAGCAGCAGGAAGACACCGTTGATGAGTTGCAGGGTCGAGCCGGTGAGGGAGAGCTTATCGCAGAACCAGTGGATGTTCAGGAAGGGAGAGGAGAGCTCGTAGAGGATGAAAGTCGGGGCATAGAAGTTGACGAAGGGTCGCTGTAGGTTTGTCAGCCAGCGGCCACCGGTATCCAGCTTCATCCACCAGAATAGATGACTGCTGCAAGAGGTATTCGAGTAGAGCACTTACGAAGCCCAGCGAGAACACGCACAGAGCGCTGATGGCATGAAACAGCATGCCAATACCAAACACGCTCACGTTCTGCACCGTTACCACCAGATCCCACAGAAAATAGCCACCCGCAACCGCCTGCACCAATCCTGTGCCGCCAGTATACCCATGCACCCTCTCTAGCTTTCCCATCTGATCCCTCTCCTCATCTGCTAGCATGACCCACAGGGCCAGCCCGCAGACGACCGTGCTCTGCACGAACGACACAATGTGCACGTCCCAGTTCAGCTTAGTGCGCGCGTTGAGCTGCGGGTAGATGGTGGGAAAGAAGTAGCGGCTGAAGACCGGCGAGATGTGCTTGTTCGTGATGTGGTACAGCGCGTAGGCGAGGACGACTTCGTGGATGTGCAGCGGCAGCGTGCGCAGGTGCAGAGTGTCTGCCACCGGTTGGATATATTTGACAAGGAACTCAGGGCTCTCGAAGGGAAATGGATCGTGCATCGCGGCGGTGGTGCTGCTTGGTCAAGCTGGCGGTTGTTGTCGATGGTGAGGTGGTGAGGGGTGCGGTGGGCGAAGCGGTGTCTGGAGCTTGATGAAGCTCAAGTGGGTTGTGATGGCACTAGAAGACAAAGAGCAGCCTCAGTGGTGACGAAATGCAAAAGAGCTGAAGCCGTAGCAGCGGAGAGAAGGGTAGAAGATCGTGACTCCGCTGCGGGTCCGTTGGTGCTGCCTGGTGATGTCGAGGGCATGTGCCTTGGTCTTGAGGTTGCGGTGGACCGCCAGCCTGGGTCATCGCCGAGGCTTACCCAGATCTGGCCCATTCGCCTTACTGTGCTGCCTGTCGCGTGCAACTTGTCTCACGACATAACCGACCTGCAAAGCCCACGGGAACGCGTCATTCGCTTATCATCGAAAGTCCTCAAGGTTCGATTGTATCGCGGGCTGTAATTGTGACGGCTGTCATCTGGACTTGTTTGCCGTTTCAAAACAGCTACGAACCTCGCACTCGATCACGTATATGGTACAGCCAAACACGGAGAAGCTGCAGACTGCTCATATCTGCTTCTGCAAACGCGATGTGTTCGATGTCATTGCCTGCATCCTCACTAGAGCTCTGTGGGTTTTGAAAGGCGATACGAACCCTGCATTCGAGCGGAGAAGACAGTCGCCATCATCCTTTGCCCATCTACCAGCATATGACAGAAGCATTTCCTTGTATATAGAGTGAAAAACTGCAATGTCGCTGGCTGGGTGGTAAAGGACCAGACACGTAGTGGTTTGGGTTGACTGGCAGTTCGATTGCGACGGACCACAAGCAGGACAGGTGTCCAGAGTCCAGACAGGCAGGCAGCGTAAAGGCATGCTTGGCTTTGGATTCGTACACATTTCTGAGGATGGAGCTCCCACGTTCGCTTCCATAATGAGTCTCAATGAGGCTGATAGGCTAACGCAGGTGGTCAATTCAGAGGTGTGCCGTGCCGTCGGCAGTGCTGTTTCACATCATGCAAGCCACAGGAGCTGCACTTACTTGTGTACCTATGGTCTTTTCTTGCCAGCATGCGCTACTGTTGACGTGCTATGCACAGATGTTGATAGTTCGCCAGTAGCGTCTGCTCCTCTGCCCTTCACGTCTGCGCCTCCACCCGTTCGCCTCATCAAATTGCCGTTCCACGGGTGTTCAACAGAGAACACCCGGACGGACCCGCTTTATCTTTCATAGGATCGCGAGACATGGTGCAGCGGTCCCAACTAAGCCCGTTGCTCACGGATATCATTCCAGCTACCTGGTACAATGGCCTTGGCGCGTTCTCACGCAACAACTACGACGCAACATTTGGCATGCTCAGTGGATCAAGAATGTCCTGGCAAAAGACTTTAAGTTAGCAGGCTGAGTAGACCTAGATACAGCTTGTGGCCCAGGCTCGCCTGTTCTTGTGCAATGCGCAGCATGAAGGCGGAGATCGACACGTGCGGACACAGCCCTCGAAACGCATCGCTAGCATAGTGCCGCTGCCTGCGTCGTATGTAAAGGTGATAGGCTATCCAAGGGCTTGGTGGATGCTCATCGACCGCGAACCTCCTTTTGGTTGCATGTCTGCCTTCTCTTGCCTGCTTCTACACGGATCTGATTTTGAATCATGCTCCAATATCAATCAATTCGCCCACTGCGGCACAGATTCGCCTCATATAGCACTTGAAACCACGCTATATCATCCGCCCTCCGGCACGCTGCCGCGTCCGGGAAGATGGTAGGCGATGGTGTGGGGGCCAAAGCTTAACCCCATGAACGATTAGCAGCCGCCTGTTGATCAATTCGATGGCACCCAAAGACGTGGAACACTCTCTAGCCCTTCTCCATAGTTGGCTTGCGCTTTGTGAGTGGTACATGGTTGTTTCGGAGCGGGATCGCAGGTGAAACTCGATGTCATATACCTGCTCGCTGGGACTCAGTACATGCTACTCACGCAGGAATGTCATCGCTTGCAGATATAGACTTGTCCGTGCACACTGCTAATGACAGCACTTACCTGTACAACACGGACCGTACAAAGTAAGAGGAAGAGGCCTAATGCAGCCACACAGATTAGCGCTGTGGCAGGGTTTGTCCCGTACGTGACTGTACGCTACTATGTATATTCCAGAGAGGCACACATCATTCCTCGGAATTCATGAACTCGATCGACTTCCAAGCACATAATGGAGGGGCTTTCAATCGTAGCCAATGGTTAGTGTTCACACTACACTGTTTTGATCCAGTGTTACTGACTTAGCGCAGGCCTGGCTGTAGTTTCTGTTGCTTTCCAATTGAGCGAAGCCTGTATCAAGCTATATATTTTTTGGGAATCGATTGAGGATGCACCTCATGAGATCGCAGTAGTCAAGGAAGATCTCCAGTACCTCATCTCCGTTTTCCAAAGAGCAGAAAGCGCAGAGAGGCCTTTGGGTCATTGCATTGCTGAGGGCATTCGGCACTGTCGGGTCAAGATTACAGTACGTCTTTCAAGGTTCACTCAAAGCTCGGCATTCTGACATTCAAGGAATTAATGTCAATTGTCGAAAAGTTCGATGACGGCTTTCAGTCTGGATCAAGAAGAAGACGGTTGCATACAGCCTTCAAAGCAGCTACACACAGCAAACATCTTCAGAGATTTCGTGAATCTTTGAATGAAACCAAGGCTACCTTGACACTCGCGATGGTCCATGAGTAGTATGTGCCGGCTCAGCGTGAAGAAACATCCTCGCTGACTTAGGGAAGTGTCGTGCAATCACAAAACTACAACGTTTCGGCAGACATCAGGATTTCAAAGCATGAGCCATCACGCTCCGTGGTCAGTACAGCGCGCCTACAAAGCGCCTCGGATGCGGACAAATTCCAACCACCCTGGTACAGACATGTACGCAAGTCTTCGTCTTCACTCACAGGTCAACGATTCCTTCACCCATTACCAGCAATCTCACAAGATGTTGCAAAAAATGCTCTGATGTACTTCGAACAAGCAGTGCCTCAACAGGCTTTGGTCAACTTCACGGTTCACGAGCTAATGCTGCACGCCATCAGCTCCACCGCAATCGCTAGCTTTAACCCAACGTCACTAGAGATCTTTGCTCAAGATGGTTATATGATGGATGATTGCGGTCAAGTGCGTGCGAAAACCTTTGTCTACTCAGAGAATTTGCGGTATCGAGTAAGCCATGAAGCCACCAGCTTCCGAACTGCACTAGGGTGTTTGTGGGTACGTCGAACCTCTATCAGCCGCGCCAAGGAGTACACGAGCAAGGTTGAGAAGACGCATACTGTTACCTTACTCGTCTTCTATCCGACACGTTGGGTCCAGCTCCTAGGTCTAAGAAATGGGTTCGAGGCCATCATGGCATCAGCCGGCAAGAGCTGGCTCTACAACTGCCGAGTGACTGTCACTCGAGCTGTTCCGGAAGATGCAATGATTTTCGAGCTTTGTCTTGCAGGTGAAACGAGAGCTGTGCAAATTCTCTTAGAGAAGGGCCAAGGCAGCGTAGTGGATACCAGTCCGAAAGGCTGGAAGCCACTGCACGTAAGACTCTTCGCCCTGTCGATAAGATTGATCGCTAATCGCTAACGATCTTTAGTTTGCTGCAGTAGCAGGTCATGCCGACTTGTGTGCCATGTTGATCCAAGCAGGTGCAGATAAATCTGCTCTGGTGTACGAAGGCCCCACAGAGTCCGTCCTGTGAGTATTGGGTTCAGCTTCGAGTAATAGGGACTAACAAGAACAGCTCACCTATCTCCTTATATGTATCACATTCTACAGACAGGAGCGCTGAAGAGAAGATCGAAATGCTTAGATTGTTTTGCGACTGCATTGATTTATCCGACCCGGGGAGCGATGGCTGGCTTGTCCACGAGTGGTTGAAGAAGGCCTACGCTACGGAACGAAGGCCTATCTCGCAGAACAGCATCACGTGGCTGTTACACTTGACAGCAAAAGAAGAGTATGTTCAATTCAGCTCCCGAACTGTATGGCTTGCTGTTCAGCATGCTGTCAGGTCAGTTTTGAACCATGGAAATTCCGGCAACGTCCTGGAGCGGATTCTGGACCTGTCAAGTGAGGAGCAGCTGGTAACAAGCCAACGACATATTGCCGCTCTGGGCACTTGGTTAGCGTTGCGTGTTACCGGGCGGGTCATCTTACCTATGACTATCAACGCAGGGTCATTCTTGCAGATGAAGGGATTCGATTGGATCGAAGACGATATGCCGCATCGACAGTTCCTGCAGGCGCTACCTAACATTTACGCCGCGTGGTGCCATGCCGTGCTCGATGCGGTCGAGCAGGTTAAGAGATACATGCGCGAGGACTTCGAGCAGTGTCTGGCACAACTCCACCTGACGCGAGAAACCTTTCTGCGCGCCGTCTCTTGTGAAAGTATACATCATGAGAGTTCCAACCAACGAAAGTGCACAGACTGCCAAGTCAATTACAGCGAACTTGACCACGGACTTGTCCAGCCGGCTCGTATCGCCATCACCGAGTGTGTCCTGACTGGTCACTCTTTTGATTGTAACTGCCAGAGGATAGAAAAACCTACAACCCATACAGCGCAGAATCTTCTACCGGCGCACTCCGGCGCATACGACGAGGACGGTGCTATTCAAGACACGGATACAGACGACGAGTTCTTCGACGCAGAGCCACATCTATTCAGTGATGTCAGTTGCGAGAAGCCTGACATCTTCTCTGAAATTGCCTACACTCTGTTCCGCGCTCATGGTAGAACATGGTTAGGCAAGTACGCTATCGGCGAGGAGCTCTGCGCATCTTGCTTCTTGGCCAGGGAGCAGTACATTGGTGAAGATGGACTCGCTGCCGACTTTCCGCCTATGCCGAAGACTTTCGAGGGCCTTCGAGCGAGGTAGTGAGTGTACAAAGACTCTCATTGCGAAGCTCTTGGCACATTCTGGTCGATGAACGGAGCAAACGTGGTGCTCTAAGGTCTCAATGACCGCCAACTACAATTATTCACCGAGATCGATCATCGAGACTACGTCATGCAGCCACGGATCCAGCTTACTACTTCTGCGTCAACTGATCATGCGGCACGTCATGACTCGTGGTTGGCACAGTGCTTCGATTCGATCGAATCCGGACATGGTAACGCTGAGAGGGCTGCATGCACCCAAGTGCAGCGGCCAGCCTCAAAGATCTGGATCTGGTGCCCAGAAATGAGCCAAGATGTGTTCTACCTCCTGAATCATAAGGCTGATGCGTGGCATTGGGCAGAGCTGCAGAGTAGCCCACAAGAAAGGGCGCAGAGTAAGTTCTCAAACCTGCATCGGTGTTTGAGTGTTAAGATGCTGACTATTCCTAGGGAAAGCGTCATACAAAAGGCTAATGCGCCAATATGTGTTGATGGAACGAGAGCCTCCTCTCGATCTACACAAAAGGATAGAGGCTGCCGAAGATGTAGAAGCGTTGCTCGAGCACATGAGGGGACGCATTGCTGAGAAATACGAAGCTGGTGAAGGGTACTACGATTCGTATTTGCAATTTTTGGGACACGCCATTTGGCAAGACATGAACAGGAAGCCAAATGTTTAATAATCGCAGCGCCACCAAATCCAACTCATACACATTCGTCGTGCCGTTCCCTAGTGCCTTTTCCTTTTGATGCTTTACAAACAATTGCTAAACTAAACACAATGCAGCTATTGGAAATAGCAAACGAGCAATAAGACTCAGACGTCCCTCAATAATTACGTTTCCGCCCAACGAGCGACGGTGATGCTGGTAGTGTAGATCATGGCAACCAGACCTACAACCATCATCGCGATATCGCCAGCCTTGGCCCATGGGCGCTCAGCCACACCCTTGTAATGCAAGTATGCTGGGTAGATGTATACCAGCGGAACACAAGCAAAGCTGCCAATGAGAGCGACGAACTTGTCCAGATCGCTCGCACCAAGAGCAGCAACGACACCAGCGAAGATGACCAGCGCAGTCCTAAAGGCATTCTTCTTCCACTTGGTGAGGCTGTCCTTCTTGCCGGATGCGCGGCCGAAGATCTTGAGCTCAATAGTACGCATAGCGGGGAAAAGCTGCACGGGTGTGCCGACCAAGACAGCCATAGCGTACAGGAATTGCACAGCGTTGACTAGCTTGCTTGATTGGGGGAAGTTGGTGATGACTTCGACTGAAACATTCTCTCCGAAGGTACCGTAGCAAAGCACACCAACGGAGGTGAAGATGACTGTAATGATGGCCATAACAATCAACAGGAGCTTGCTGAAGTGCTCTGGTTCTTTCATACTCGACTGGATAGGCAAGATCAAGCCAATACCCTCGAAAGTGAAGATGGCAGATCCAATGGTCATTGTCCAGTCGCGGGGATTGAAAAGCTCGATGCTAGGGTGGAAGCCGCCCATCTTGCTGATCCAAGAGATATCATACCAGTAAATGTAGGTCAGGCCAATCAGAATGAAGACATCTGCAAGCAAAGCAGCCGGACCGAGTTTCGAGATATTGCGGATGAATGACAAGGGGATCAGGAGGATGAGTTGAATGCCAATGAGCGCATTAGTGCCGAGAGGCTTGGAGTTGGGGGTGACCGCGTCAAAGAAGGATGCCAGATTTTCCGCGGTAAAGATGAGACCGGCACAAACAAAGCCGAATTGCGAGAGCGTGATCGAGATGAGAATGAGCTGGCGGAGCCTCTTTCCAACAATGAGCTGACCGAGGTCTCCGTAACCACCTCCTCCGTACCGTTTCCTGCACGAAAGGAGCAGCTCGAAACAGATCATCGTGACGGCAGAGACAACCACAAGTGTGATAGCAGAAAAGAGCATTCCTCCGTTCTTGAAAGCTTTGGGCAGAAACATGATACCGGTGCCAACGAAAGCCTTCAGTAAGGTGAAGAATGACTTCATGTTAGAAGCGTCACCTTGTTGCCTCAGCCTCTTGGAGCTCTGCCTTCTCCCGAGCAGCGGCCGACGCTCGCCCTGCTCTTCCTCGTCGTCATCTTCAATCGCCGTCTCGTCGTCCGACTCTTCAAGGTCCTCACCGGCAAAATTGCCGTATAGCTCGAGAAAAGAGATGAAATTCCTGGTGACTGGCTCGGCGATATAACTGACACTTCTGGCCTGTCTCTGCAAAAACTGTCGTCGCAGACCTCCTGGTGCCATCTGTTCCTGAATGGGAAGTTCATCATGCTCGATGTCCGAGACGATTGATGGCGCGTAGTCGAGCGTGTTGGAAAAAGTTGCAGCTCGCTTGTGTAATTGCTGACGTTTGCTCTTCGCGGCAATCTTGTAAAGATCACGGTGGATGTCGCCACCTTGTAGCCTTAACGATGATTCCGGTGCATCCCGGAAGGAGTTCGAAGAGCTGTTTGCGCCTTCTACTCCTGGAGCAGCAGCATCAAAGGCGTACTCGTACCCGGGATCTAGATGTTGCTCAAGGACTTCCGCGCGTTTCGGGTCCTCGCCCGCAGTCGTTTGCGGCGTGTCAGTCATGATTGCGTCTTCTGCACAGAGGTCCAGGATCTGGGAATGACTTAAGAACGCTGAAAATTACACGAAGATGCAAGATGCACGTTCACCGTGAGCGGTGTGTTGATGGACAACGGGCCAATGACAGGGGCAAGTGAAAAGTTCGGATGCTAGCCTCGTGACATCACCGCCGTTTGTTTCACCGCGGGAAAGAGCACCAGTCTAGGCCTGGATCCAGCAAGTCAATGCGAAAGTGCGCGCTGTTAGCGGTAGAGACGCGCCATGTGCGAAACAGGTTTCGATGAAATCCAAAAGCACAACACACACTTCATGATTTCCGAGGTTCGATGTTGGATGGTTGGCACATGTGGGGAAAGAGCCGCGGACGCGAAGATGGCAACACCCACAACAACAGCGGAACCTTATCCGACACGTCCCGAAATTAAACACCAGGGCGCGATCCACCTTCACGGTTCTACGCCGTTGCTGACCTTGTCAAGCCCAGTCGCAGTACACAGGCAGCAGGTGTTCAAATCTACTGCATAACGAGCAGTCAAAAGCACTCCTTGCGTACTCTCGACCACGTTGCGTCGGACACGCGTGGACACCAAAGATCAAACATGGTTAAGAGCATCCCACTGCACAGCAATGAAAGCAATGTCCGACCGTATGCCATATTCGTTACCTATATGGCCGCCTGCCTAGCTCTAGCGGTCTTCCTCCTCATCAAGCTTTTCCAGAAGACTGAGAAACTACACGCATCTACGCCATCAGTGCTCCCGCGAAGAAAGTATGTTCTTCTCTTTGCGGCCTTGGCTGTGGGCAGTCTGTTCAGCACCTGGAGTTTCATGTTCCAATACTTCCAATGGTCCTATGACAATTGGTTCACGGTCCGATCACAGCATGATCTTGATCCCTCTGTCAAGCACTGGGGGCTGTGGTTGAAAGAGACTTCTTTGTTTAGGGAAGCCTGGGAGAGCGTTGTCATTGGACAGAATAGATATTGGTGGTCGCACCAAATATTCTACTTCGCGAGCGCACTCGGACTGCACTCAGAATGGAAAGGTATGTCGTACTAGAGGACACGATGGGCAATCACTAATTGAAGCAGGCGTTCGACGAGGAATCAACTACACCTGGGCCTTTATGCTTCTTGGACAGATCGTTGCAATCAGCTTCGCCACCAACCTGTATTTTTTGACAGTGCTGCTAAGCCCACACCAGCAGCCGCCCGCCAAGCCCAGGTCGAAAGAACGTGCATCGGGTGATGCTGTAGCAGTTCCCGCATTCGGTTATCGCAAGTGGCTCGGCCCGTGGCTTATCGATGCCCTTTCAGTACTGATCACAGGTGCATCAGCCACTGTGTTGTCCTGGGACAAGTATCAGAATGGAGCGCCGGGCGTTTTGCAGATCTTACTGCTTCCCCACGTCGCCCTTATGATCTTGCCCACTCTGCGTGCCATCCTGCCAACAAAACTTCTTCCCCTGGGCGAGTCCAAGGCCGTGAACAAGATCTACAACCTTTTGTGGTTCCAGAATGCTCATTTCTTGGGACAACTGATGTGGCTTACTTATAAGGCTTTTCACGCTGGAACTCTTGGCAATACGCGGGATGCATTGTTCGAGCACCCCGCAGTCAGTAGCGTGGGTTTTGATGTCATCTTCTGCTGGCTTAGTTGGACTTGCTGGTGGCAGACACAGGGTGACGGTTTATTTGTGTTCGCGCCGTGGATATGAAGACCTAAGCTTAGGGGGTATGAACGGCGAAGAACCTAGCCTGCCGACGGATTTGAGAGGATCGTTGGACTTTACAACGCCTTTTGGCCAAGGCATGTATTGGAAAGCAAGTCGCGAGAACACTGATAATGCAACTTGCTCGCGCCACCTGGTTGCAGCGTTGATTGCAGCGTAATAGCCCAGAGTTCCGATCATTGTGCCAGTTGTTCGACTGTCACACAGAATTACAGGTTGACGTGCCGACTAAAAATAGCAACATCTACTTTAAGTAACCGTAACCATCGAGACATCGGCACTACCGAATTCCAAGATCAGAGTGTACCTCAGTAGCGGAAGACCTTGTGTATCTCAGACAGGATACTATCGAATCGTATAGAATGCATGTCAGACTTTGGTGTTGTCAAATCATCGCTGTGCAACACAACGCATGCTTGGTATGCTTGGTGTGCTTGATTGGCGACCCCGCAAATCGCCGCATCGTCTTACCGTGCGTGATTACCATGAGCCCCTTCTGGCACCTTTCGTCATCCGCCTGGCTGTTGTGCCACCCGTTAGAGGATTCGTAAAACTAATACGAGGCGTTGGCAGCCTTGAGGAAGCTTTCGGTCATGGTAGGGCAACGTCATGGCGCTGTGATCGGCGTTGCTTGTACACCTGACCACCTGCAGTCCTACATCATGTTTCGCAAAACACCGCCGCCGGGATACCGGAGATGGCGACTACAAAGAGGATTTAACGCTGCAGTATTCAGAATACTATCACAACTACCACTTGCCCTGATCAACAATCTCAAAAGCTGAGCATGAAGTTCGTTACTCCCACGATCACCTTTCTTCTTACTGCCACGACCAATGCACAATTCTACAACGAGACCTCGAAGCCCTTCAGTCTTGTCCTAACATCCCAAAATTCCACAATCAACGGTTCCACGCTCTCAGCTTGCCACACTGGCGCAGCTCTGGAATCGCTTTGTCTTTCACGAGGCGGAGGCGTGTCTAACCCCAATCCAATACCGGCCACAAGCTTTAACTTTAATACCTCCACTGATCCCTTCACACCTAATGCTACGCTCGGAACTCCTGGAATCTTGACTTGGACTCTCAACACGAGCAGCATTGATGTACCCTCGAGTGTTTTCTTCAACTACGATCCTACCACAGACAGCGCCATTCCTATCCTGACCCCAGGGTCTGAGAGGCCACAGATATTGGCATTCGACGACCAGGATCGATTGAACGTCCAAGGTTACATCAACTGGACCGCTAGCCCACCGAACTCAACAGGCACGACACAGGCCTACTACAGGTGGTATGCCTGTCAGACCTACTTCTCCGGTTACAGCTATGAGAATCTGGTATGGGGTCTCGGTGCACAACAACCGGAAAACCCAACATGTGTAAGCGTTGTTGTGAAAAGGATTTTCCTGTGAGCCTTTTGCAGGCCTGCAGAGTGTCACCTCAGACGATTGAAGAAGCCTGTCTGTGCCCTGGGTGTTTGTAGTTCGTAGCACCAATCAACTCGCCTCTGCTTCGTTTACTATCTTTCCAGATGGTGATCTTTGATAGCAATACAATGCCAAACTACATGGTCATTTCGGACAGATGATTAAGTAGGACCTCCTCAATGAAGTTGACCTTAATTCAATGCGCTAGATGTCGCACCCAGAGCAACGTCTGGTTTCCCTTAGTTTTCTTGTCGCTCGCTTAGACATCTGTGGGCATTTGTTGCCAGACATGTCCCTACTCGCGCATGTTGCGTGTTGTGGGTAAATTGAACTACTGTCATGAAATGCCAAATCACAGTGACGCATCGACTGTCTGTCACAGATCGACATGAAGGTATGATCAGATTGAAACTAGTCATGAGACCAACGCCAGGAAACTAACCTTATCGAACGACTATCTACGCATACGCGACAGTCTGCTCAGACTCGGTGCGCAGTTTTGAGACCTGCAAGCCGTTCGGACCACTGTGCTGAGGTCTGTTCTGCGCTTGCAAGATTATCCTGTCACTACCAAGGGCCCAATCCTCAATACCATTGAAACCGCCATCCTGCGATTCTGCCTTACCATTGCCAAACTCCTTTGCGCTCCACTTCTCCGTACCTTGCACACCCTTCCACTTTGCATCTGCGCCAAAGGTGCGGAAAACCTGAGCGTTTAAGCGCTCAAACTCATCGTACGATTTTGGCCAACCGCCAAGACGCTGATACGCAAGCTTTAGCAGCTGCAGGTGGCGCAGCGCGATGGCAGATTTGTCAATGTTCTCTGCATCAAGTGCTGCAGTTGGCTGACTCTTCTCCTTCTCGACCTTAACACCCTCTTTGGCGAGCAGGTAGGCGGTGGTATCGAGCTCATCATCTGAGTCATCACCAGAGCCATGATCGTGTACGATGAGGCGGAGGATGTCCTCGTGTATGCCAAGAGCTTTCTTGAAGTATTCCTGCGCCAGCGGACCTGTCTTCTCAGAAGACGCCTTCGACTGATTTGTTTGTGCCACACTTGTATATAGTTGTGCGAGTAGCTCATAGGTCTCGATCGTAACGGGCGCCCGGGGACCGTGTGCGCGGCGCATGTTGTATGCGATGTCTTCGGCGAGCCGAATGGCCTTGATCGGGGAGCCAGCGAGGTATCGAGCGCAGATGAGGCGGCGGCCGAGGTTGAGGAGCACCTCTGGTGGCCAGGAGCGCTGCGCATCTCTAGTGTTCCACAGGGTAGTAAGGAGCCACTATGGGGTTGGTCAGTCCGAGTGTTGGTGAATATAAACATTTTACTCACCTCCAGTGTCTCATAGTCGTGCTGTTCACCCAAAAGCACAGACAAATGGCTGAGCTCGTACAGCTGGATCTGTGCGAAGTTGATTTTCAGGTTCTTGCAGATGTCGAGAATCCTCCTGACAATCTTATTCGACAGATTCAGCATCTTCTTCCGCAATGAGCTGTCTGTGGCCTTCTCGCTGTCGCGTCCAACGAGAAGAGATGCAAGCTTGAAGCCCATGCCAATAGATCTAGGGCCGTTATAGCCATCGTGTTTGCTCGCGTAAAGGAAACCAAGGTGTGCAATGTCATATGCCTCTGGAAACTTCTTCGCCTTGGTGAGCTTGGCGACGCTGTCATTGCTGGCCAGAATGACAGATCGGTTGAAGTCCTTGTTTCTGCCCGAGCCGAGATGATCCAGGATGCCGACGATGAAGATGCGAGGCGTTTCCTTGCTGAGACAATGCAGATCCTGTGCATCTCGCTTCTCAAAAAGACCGATTGCCTGTGTTTCGACCACGGTAATCATCTCGTCCTGGCCGTTCTGGCGCAAGAAGAAGCGAAGAGGAGCAGCTGCCAGTAGGATGTTGGTTAGCGACTCATTGTTCTGCAGCGTGTGCCTAAATTGCTCGAAATAGATGTACTCCATCGTAAGTGATGCCATGATCTCAGCGAAAGTGACATTGAGGTCTTTGCGGAGATTGTACTGAAGAGACGCCAGGAAAGCCAAAGATGCACGGCTCGTTTTGGTGAGATCAAAAGACCATTTTGATGCATGACTTGTGTCCTTCGCACAGATCTGACGATGCAGCTCTTGTACCAGACTGTGCGCAACGTTGGTTTGCTCGCAAGCGTGGAAGCTCGCCGCAATGGAGGCTGCAGACTCGATCTGCTTCTGTGAAGAAGTCTCCTTTTGAATGATCTGAGACGCGGCGGTGGTCAAAGTCTTGATTGCAAGGTCGGTCTTCTGTTGACGCTGATACAAGGTGGCTAACTCCTTGACGTGAGTGAGCGATGACTCGTGCGAATAGCCATGCTTGCTAGTAGACTCGTTCAATTGATCCTGTGTCATCACTAGCGCTCTCTCCACGTGTTCAGTCTTGAGGCTAGAAGCTGACTGGGATTTCATTTGGCGAACGTAGAGCGAAGACAGAGCCTGCTTCAACTCATTCGATCTGGTGGTTGTGGTTGTGCTTCGAGTCGACTTAGATGCCTCTTCGTAAAGTGAAATTGCCTGGGATATGTGCTCTTCGCTGCGCTGCGACACTTGTGCAAGCGCCAATGTGGCTTCCACCGCGATGGTAGACTGAGCGCCAAATGTGGAGATAGCAGTCTCACGGTACTCTTTGGTGACTTGATATAATGACTCGAAACTGGCCTTGGTCTCCTCAAGACACTGGTAGTAGCGCGCATAGAGGGTTTGAATGTACTTCTCCTCGCTGAAAACCTTGTGCTGTTTTGTCTGGCGCACGAAAGTGTTCCACAAGGTTCGGTAGATTGTCACTGCCTCGGCGTACCGGCGATCCTGCCAATAGGTTGTTGTCACCACAATGATGGCATCTAGCGCGTCCTTATGACAGACATCCGAGTCTTTGTTGAGACTCGTAATGATCTGGAGGTAGTATTCGATCCAGTAGGGATGGTTTCTTGGGTGCTGTTGGCAGCGACGAGCCAAGATGTACAATGTCTGGATAGTAAGCTCATGGGTAGGACCGAACCTTCCCCGATAAGTGACCAGGATGTCCTGGTACACACTGATGGCGTTGTCTTGATAGCCGTGGTTGTCGTAGAAGCTGACCAGGAGTGCCCGCGCCTTTTCAAAGATGGCCTTGTCAACTTCTTTCGTGACCAAAGTCGCACGAAAGAAGCGGCTGTAGGTATCCTCAACTCTCTCCATCTGCCTCAGTTGCAAATAGCATTCAGCAAGGCGTTCGACCAGCTCAATCGACTCCTGAGTGAACATGGACGTTAGAGTGACATTGTGAATAGAGCTTGACAGAAATGTCGACCAGGTGCGCTGCAGCGTAGCCTGGATGACACTGATGGCCTGAGTGAAGTTGCGTTCTTCCATGTACTCGGCTGAAAGCTTCTTCGCAAGGGCCACTGTGCTAGACTCAATGTTCTTTGAAGACTGGATGACAGAGAAGAAAACGTCTCTGTAGACGGACTCAGAGACGGAAGTCGTTGTTTCAGTTGACGAGCTTGATGCCGCCAGGCTTTGTCGCACGAGTTCTGTAGAAGTTTCGGAGACCTGATTGCTGATCTCTCGCGAAGTGCTAGACTCCTCCTGACGAACGCTCTTGTAGAAGGAGCTCGCATGCCTGAAGATAGACAAAGCCATAGTGTATGATCCCATCGACTTCATCTCCTTGGCAACGCTCGTGAGGCGAGCCACAATGCTCTCTGAGTACGAAAGTTGGTGGTGCTGGTATTGCTCCCATATTACGGTCAGCACTGCCGAAGACTCAGTCGTGCGCTTTTGCGTCTTAAGGAATTGGCTGTAAGAGGTCGCAACTTCAATGTTCTTCTCGTGCCACTCAAGTGACTGTGTAGTGCGACACTTGGACGAAATTTGCTGCCAAAGCTCAACAAAGGTACGCTCTGCAAGAGCAATCTCCTTATGAGACGCATAGGACTCAGCCCTTGCAATGAAAGCGGCGATAGACCCAAAGTCAAATGTCTCGGTGTTATCTTCGTCATCTTGCTCATCGAAGAAGGATTCTTTGTAGCTGTCGATGCGACGCTCACCACGACCCTTTCCCAGCACAACATTAAGATGACCTTCAATGTCTTGCGCTTGGTGACTGTTACGCCCATAATGCTGGATTGTGGCTTCCTGGATGAGATGAAAGATCTCCATTGCTTTATCCTCTTCTTTGAGCGAAGCATACAGTTCGACGAGGAGCTTGCGCGTCTGAATGACAAGCTCTGAAGTGCTGCCGTACTGGCGCTCATAAGCGGTGATGAGCACGATCAGAACCTCTTCGCGACGAGTCATTATCTCTGTTCGGGTGGTAGTCACCATCGACTCAGAAATCCTCAAAAAGGTGTTCGCGCAGTCCAGCGTAAGTGGATGAATGTCGCTCAAGACCGTGCGGGAGATTTTAGTGGACTTGTAAAAGTAATTCAAAGTATTCCCTGTGTCAGAAAGCAGCAGATATGACGTTGCTATCGCAAGATAGGTCTGAAGCACTGTGGCATGATTCTCAGTGAAGACCGCACGACGCAAGTTGCCAGCCAGGACATGCAAGTCAATGGCTTGCGGCAGCGGCAGTTGAGTACCCCATACCAGCTGTTCTAAAATTGGCAGGGTAGTCGAGTCTGGCAGCACCCTCTGCAGCTCCGTAGTAGGCTTGAAGTCTGCGGGATTCTTCGGCATGAGTGGTGATTGCTGGAGATGGAGTACCCAATATCTGACAGTGTACTCAAGGAAGCGGTGTTGACGGAACAAGCGGTCGGCAATGGTAGGATCCTCGTTGTCGATTGTGGGCTCACCCTTGTCGCGGAGAGTGTTCTTCGCGTAAATTAATACCCGGAGCAACAGATCTGTCTCGCTGTCCCTTAACGGAATAGAGATATGATTCTTCTGTGCAAGTTCATGTAGAGCAGAATGTACGATTGGGTGCCTGAATCGTATGATGTGCTCGTTGAGCGATAAGAAAGGTTTGAGGGATTGCAAAGTCTCCTCGACGTTGATAGGCTTGCCGGTAAGAGTACCGCTCTTTACGTCTACGGTGAAAAGAGTATGGATTTCATCCTTGGTCAGAGGTCGCTCTGCGGCAAGGATCCAAGAGAGCAAAGTCTTCGCATTGCTTGTAGGCTCGAAAGATGTGAAAAGCCTGTGGACAAGGCTCTGGACGGCGGGCTTTTTTGTTTCAAGATCCTGCAGAGTCGATGCGATCCCATCAACAGATTTCTGGAAGTTCAGAAGCTCGCAGGAAAGGATGGTCCACAGAAACGATCCACTGGCGGCTTGAATAATGCGATCAAGCAGAGCTTCTTGCTCGTTTCCGGACTTACTGTGAAAGTGGTGGTTGTGGACGAGCGCCCGTAGGGCCACGGCGTGAAGATCATCTCTGATATCGTCGCGAGAAACTTCATGCAACATGCCACTGACCTGTGGGGGCATCTTGGCTGTAGAGGACAACGTAATCAGGCGCACCCTGTCGCCCTCGTTGGTGGCATTCACCAGTTTCTCTAGCAATGCAGCAGAGCTGATGCCGCCAGCTGCTTGAATTGAAGCGGATTGCGAGGACTCAATCTCATCAAGGCCATCGACTACCATGACAAGGTCATTTCCGCCGTCAAGAGGGTGTTTGAGGGTATCACCAAGTGCCTGCCAGAGATGTCCCTCGTAAGTCTTAAGGTCACCTGCGGTCCTGCACTTCTGGTATGCTCGGAAAAGAGCATAGTACATGCTCATGTTGCCCACTCGTTGGTTTAACAGCTGCGAGAGCAGGGATTTGACAACTGCCAGAGATGTGGCTGTGGTAGGGACATCCGGGGACAGAGAGCAGAAGAGGGTGTCTACCTGCTTACGGTTGACAGATCGCTGAAGACGTTCCACTATCGATCCTGCGAGAGTTGTTTTGCCAGCGCCAGGCTGCCCAGTTACCAACAAGAAACGTTTGTCGCTTTGCAAAAATCTTGTAAGATGTTTCTGAAACCAAACACAGGTCATCTCGACCTGTTGGTCCACGAAAAAGGAGTGATCTCGGCTCAAGGTTGCCAAAACACGGTCTTGGGGAGCCAACCACCTGCCTAAGACTTTTACATCAACAGCCTCGCCATCTTCGAAGTCTTCTCTCTCGATCTGAGATTCCCAGATAAGCTCGACGACTGAGTCCTGGCGTGACCGAAACCCTTCGATAGTATCACCGAACAGTTCGAAGATATCGAGATTTGCAGAACCTGAGCTCATGCCTATCTATGGGTTAGATCAATTAGGCAATACTTTAGCAGTCACATACCATGTGAGATCTTGTAGAAACGGACTGACACATCAACCACGAGAGAGATGAGGTCAGTGTATAGAAGGCACAGCTGCTCTCGAATTTCGGCGGTAGCAGCAAGGAGCTCTGAGCGGCGGAGGACTGATGAGAAGGACAAAGAGAATTTATAGAGAACGGAGAATGCCTTGTCCAAAGCTGCAGAGTTTTCATGGCCGAGCTGGTCCAAGTTAGTGACAAGTGATGCAGTCTACTTGGGTTGACATACCTCCAAAAGGAGACGAGCATGACCGTAGCCCACTGCCGCCGCAGCTTGACTGTCTAGCGCAAAGCTCTGAATAGCCTGATCGAAGTTGTGCAGTTGCTCAGCAAAGTACAGGGCGCGGATAAGCACTTTGTCCCAACGACTTCCTTTGTGAGGAAGAGTGGTGAGTCGTTCGGCTCTGATCCATTCCAAGAAATTCACGTAAGAAACATCTGATATCTGAGATGCCACCCCAGCACCTAACTCTGCCAAGCTTCTCTTCCTCAGAGAGATGGCTGATTCTTGCACGAAGCCAATCTTGTAGCTGCCACCGGACGAGCCAAGCTTACCAACAGATCTCACAGCATAGTTACCGCTTGGAGCTCGTGACGAAGTGAACGACCCAAGACGACCCTTCGAGCGAAAGGCCCCTTTCGGGGACATCGGCGGGCTGAGTATACCGCTTGTGCCATTGAGGCCTCCAAACCCATTGGGCGATGACATTACCGGAGACATCATCATGGATGATTGGAAAGGTCTTTTGGCCAAATGTGATGTAGTATGATCAACAATGGATACTTGGCTCGACAAATTCGTCGAAATCGAGAAATGTATTGGAGAGATGACCGATGTGGACTCGAAATGTGGATCCGTCGCTGATGGTGCGTCTTCCTTGACTGTAGGGCTTACAATATCCAAGGCCGTAGCAGGATTTCCGGTCCGTGATAATACAGACTGTGGTGTAAAGTGGAAAGCTGACGTAGCTTCAGGTGCAGCAGCCGCCTGGTTCGAAGTATTTAGGGTGGTTGCTACAGCAGGGTCGACTGGAGCAGGCTCTGTGGTGGGCAGTGTTGCTGCTATCAGATCGCGAGTGCCCGATACTGGAGGCGGTTTCGAACTTGGAGTATTAGGTATCGCTGTAGCGATTTCTGCAGAAGAAGATCGTCTGAAGCGCGAGGCAAAGCTTGAGCGTTTCGAAGTAGAGCTTTCTGTACGAGCTGGTGACTTCCTTGTAGAGGTTACGCTGGCAGTAACTTGGTGTTCTACAGGTTCAGCTATTGGGTAGTCGGATGGTCTTTCTGGTTGTCGTTCTGAGTCTTGGGCAGTTTTATTCTTGTGCTTCTCTATAAGAACCGTTTAGTGAGGAGTAAACAGGTTTTCAGGATGGGAACACAGACTGAAATATCGGAGTCCAAGCATGTGGAGACTTTTTGAGGTCTTTGAGATACGTACACAGCGGACACTCGCAATATATCAGCTTTCTTGCAAGGTTGAAACCGGTTGAGTATGCAGCTTGCGTATCAAAAGCGGGCCGTCATGATTGCGGCAGGTATCACTTTCGTGCTCTCATGAGATCCATTCTCCAATGACATCAGTCTTGGAGGAATGCATGAGCCAACACTGCTGAGCCAGGATGAGCTCTTGAGGGAGCTCCGGGAAGCTTTGATCACGCAAGCGGGGGTGAACCCCCTCCCTATTTTACGTCTAATGATGCAAATGGCTCGGCGATCATGCACAAAGATAGTCCGTCCCTAGACACTTGCAGTCGATGTTCGCCATACAAGGGTACAAGGGGGTTGCATGAGCGAACGAGAATACAATTGAGCGTGCACTGAGCAGCTAATGATCCTTTGCCATAGAAACCCCACCCCCCGGTTGTGGCAAACTCGTAGTCTTGCCCGCTCAAGCAACCCCTTGTAGATCCCTGGATGGTGTCGTTTGCCGACTTCACCAGCTCCATTGGTTGGCTAGTGGCTAGAGGCTGATGTCTTGTGTTCTCGGAAGTCAAACCGCTTCACATGGTGAGGTCAGTGTAGCATTCGCGAGGTGCCCAGATATTTCGATTGATCCGATCGTCACGACCCACAATGCTGGATACCTATCTGTCCGCCAGAGCATCATGAGGACAAGTGTGGGATCTTCAGCAGAAAGCTCAAGCAGTTTGCTAAGCTCCTATTCAAATGTCTGGATTGCTATCATTTGACACATTGAGGATGAGCAAATAATATCGGAGTTGTTCGAACAAAACTCTGCCTGAGTTCAATTCGCCCCTAGCCCGACAGTATGAGCAGATGTCTTTCGTAGACAGCTGACAGTCACTTTCAGACAGTCTTTGATACGTAGAGGGTACGGTCCATGCCGTAATGCTGCTGTTTGCTTAGAGCACCGATTGTATGATCGCCGATAAGATCCCTGTGTATGGTGGGGAAACCGATCTGAGCTGGCTCAGCGCTAATACGGGGAGATGCATGGGCTGCTGAAGGCCTATTGAGGAGCTTGATCGCTGATGGAAGAATGGCCTTTGGGCGGGGAGGTTCCTCTTTGGGAATACCTTATGCCATGTTATTGGTGTCGCTTCTAGCCGAGGCGGGCTTTCCGAAACTCAAAACATATCTGTCTAATTGACGGAATTCACTAAAGGTAGCTCGACTCATCACGATTGGAAAACATGCATGCTCCGCTGATCGGCCACGCAATTCCTCAGCCATGACATGGCCACCTTGAGTGCTAGCCTAGAGAGGGCTTCTGCCAGGTTGCTAGACTCGTTTCAGTGGGTCAGGTTGTCGAATTCTCCAGTAATTGGGGTAAGAACTGTACTTGATCTAAGGTTTGTTAATGCGGGTAACGAAGCTGACCAAGTCTTGTGGCAATCCGAACCTTACGACTCTGACGTCTCAAAACACTTCTACATCGACTCTGTGACCACCTCACTTGCAAGAAACGAATCAATCTTGATTAGCTTGGATCGTGAAAGGGTCCGACATCCACAGCATGCTTGCGAATGAGGTGCTCTACGTCATTCAAGCGCTCCGAGGCGGCCTAAATGGGCTACTCCACAACTTTATGCATCTTCACGCAGCGTTAGACTCGATGGAAGAATCCACACATGTCCCGTCTAGATGGAGCTCCACAGCGCGGCGACCTTTTCAGACCGACCTAATGCATGACAGGTCCCCTTCAGGCAATGTCTGTTGGGACCAAGGCTGCGTCCAACCTTCAAGGCGGACCATGCTATGTAGCATCTCGGCTCTCGGGTGCAGACCGATCGCGCGCCAACCCCGGACAAGATCTGATCCCGTATATTCGCCGGCCCGCACTGCCTTCAGCCGTACCCGTTTATCGAATTTGAATGCTACGCTGAACCTTGGCTTTGCTTTCGGTCTGGCCGACCATTCCATTAAAGTAAATCTGTGCAGAGAGTACGTACATACGACTTATAGATTCGGCAACAGCCATGAGCCTCCGGCATATCACCACTCCCACGAACCGGATCCTCAGAGTGGCTTGCGTAGTCGACCAGCAAGGACCAGGCTAAGCCATGCGGGCTGGCGGAACCGGCAAGGCTGATCCCGGAGGCGGTTCCGCATATCTGGACCCAACATAGATCTTCCTCAACGCACAGGCACTACATCTGTCAAGTCTCATTGGCAACTGCACGAGATTCGATTACCACTAATGCGGTATTGAAGTCGCAATTACAAGACATCGCGGCCTCTTCTTTGTTCCAAGCTAAACGATCCACCAAGCAATGCGATTGTCTAAACGCTCTCGGAGAGAAGCAATAGTGGGGCATTATCACCAGCCAGACCCTTGACAAAGCAGATATGCTTGGGTTGAAGTCACCTTCTGCCCATTGTCTGAGAAAGACATCGAGCAATCTTGATCAGAAGCATCGCTGCGGGTCCCAAGACTTTACTTACTGGTCTCATGCTCACTGTTGGGCTGTGAAAGGCTTCTTTGAAACGGGTAGGAGGCGAGAACTACCACTGAGCTGGTGATCTGCGACTGCAAGATTGCTCCAAGATCCAGACGCGATCTTTGGAGGTCGCCGACTTCGGCTATGTCCACCCCAGCTGATAGTGCAGCTCGACAGTGATCGCATGAGATTACAGACCAGCCGCGATGCTTCCCTCATGCTGCAACGAGCTGTCAACTTGCAGTAGTGCTGACTGACGTTTCTGTGACGCCACCTGCATGGACCAATGATTGCAGACGTATATTTTCAAGATCAGCCTCTGGTAGTGCTCCCTCTGCAGGCCCCACAGTACGTAGCTCACCACCAAACCCCACAGGTGACATATGCCGTCAGGTACAGACGACAGTCGCTCCTAACAGAAACCCACTGCGACCTAGCGCCTGACAATCGCCAACACCTGCCCTCGATTCCTTAGTTAGCCGGTCATTTGAGGCCAGCAAGATGAGCTACGTGATACTCGGGAACACTCTGTGTCCATCTGTTCGACATATACAAGCACTTTTTCATCATTTGTAAAAGTACCTCAGGCCTTCGCGCTGCATGACGCAGCATATATAGACATCTCTTCACAAATCTTCACGTCACATGCGATTTTTAGAACGAGATGCCAGAGCCCGGGCATGCCGTCTGCCCTCAGAGCTTCGAAGTAACATATTGCCCAGACAGGAATTGGCTCAACTTTAACCAAGAGATGTAGGGCAAAATGAGAAAAGAAAGCATTTCCGAGCACTCTAAGAAGCCACGCATGGCTCGGCGTCCTCGATATTTTGGAAACCCATCGTAACAGATACTGCACAGGGAAGAAATACCCTCTGAATACGAAATATGTCCAATCTGGAAAGCATCGCATGCATATCTTCAGTTGCCGAGCATTTGAGTGATCCACATCCACGTGTACCCCTTTCATTCTTCTCTGAAAACAGAAAACGTGGACATGGACGCCAAGCAATAAATTGTTGAAATTTGGATTGAAAGTAACAACCAGCCAGCGACATTCAGCTCTTTGAAAGCTCTTCCAACAGGAGCGCATGTCTTGGTACCAGAAAGGTTTCGGGACATTTTGGCAGACGCAGAAGAGACATGATATTCGTCGCAGATTTGGCATGGAGGATAGGGAATGGCTGGAGCAGACATGTTTTAGTAGCGTCATCTTTTGAATCTTCCACGAAAGGGATGCTGGGATTGGAGAAGTACAGGTAGGCACCAAGGACTTTATGCACTTGATCGTGGGCCGCAAACGGGGCTTGCGGGACTGCAATTGAGTACATGATCACCTGTTCTATTCATCTACCCCGAGACTCATATATGTCTCATTCTTGCAATCCCGACACACCGTGGAGTCTCTCAATGCTGAAAGACGTCAACTACACCATCCCATTTTCCAGCCTCCCTGCTCTCCCAGTACCCATCCCTTCCGGTTTTCAGCCTCCAAACTTCCTCATCGCCCAATGCTGCTGCCTCCTCGGCCTGCGCCTTTGTGAACCATTTCGGTTTCCACTCCTCGCCATGCTCCTCCATGACACGTCTCCGAGCACGCTGTCTCTCTTCGAGCCTCGCCTTGAGCGCCTCCGCTTTGTCTAAATCGCCCTCTTCCCATGCTCTCTGGTCAGGGCGAAGCCGGGAGTCGGTAATGGGGATATGCGCGTCCTCGATGGATGTGATTTGGTTCAGTGCCGCCGCGAAGGAAGTGAAGCCGTAGTGTTTCTCGGGCTTATCGACAAGCGGACCGGCCTTCCACACCGTCTTGCCGCTTGGCTGACCGTTAGAAGTAAGTTGCAGATCCGTAGTCCACTTTCCTACTGCGCCCACCGGAAGCACTGAGCCTGTGTTGTCGAAGACCTGAACGCTGACGTCTTCGGAGCGCCCGGCAAACATGCCGCCAGCCTTGAATGTGCAGACTGCTTTTGCGCCGGTGGTCTCGTTGATGATGGTCATTGTGCCCGTTGGCTCTAGGTACTTCTCGCCTGCCATGACATTGCGGAGGTAGGAGGTTGCGATGCTCCAGGAGTAGTGTTCGTTGCTGTTGTGCAGAAAGATGCGGACACGGCCGTCGGTGTTCAGCTCGGCGCTCTTGCCCCAAAACTTCTGGACGGGTGTGGGAGACTGAATGAATGTCCAATCTTTTGCCTCGGCTTGGCATGCCATGCGGACGGGGCGGTGGACGACCTTCTCGGCGATGAAGCGGTAGCCTTTGTCTTCGCGCACGAGCTCGTACGTCTCGCCAAGCATTGGATTGAAGGGTTTGCGAATTGCGCGCTCCTTCACGCGACAGTTGCTGAAAGCCGAAATTGCGAATGCGGCCATGTAGACAAGGCGTTCACCTGTCTCGGAGGAAGCAGTCACAGCTGCGTCAAGGAGTTCGCTGTACTCGAGCTGCTCGGCTAACCGTTGCAGAGCTGACGTTGGCTCATTGGACGATACAGGCATAGCAATGGTAGACAAATCTTTGCCCACGTTCTTTCGGAAGAACGCAATCAGACTAGGCGGCTGTACTTTGGGCGCTTGGATGGCATTCCTGCGCTTGATAGGGTCTAGGGGAAGCGGAGTAAGTGAGGCTGGCTTTGTAGGGAAGAGAGAAGGTGCCTGATCTATCGAGAAGCGCGCTCGATCGATCACACCGGCTGCTTCGTGCTCGGATGATGATTCCGACCCGTCGTCTGAGCTTTCGTCGTCCTGCCTTTGCCCAACATCCTGGCTGTCCCTTCTGATAGCAAGAAGATTAGATTTAGATCCATCACCACCCTCTGCATCAAAGAATTCCTCGTCGGAGCCTTGCGAATCAATGCTGCGACGAGAGGGAGTTATAGCGAGAGAAGTAGGTTTTCGCCTTTCTTTGCTCTGGTTGATAAGCTGCGAGAACTCTTTGACGACAGAGTCAAGGTCACGCAGCAAAGCCATACAATGGTCGTGAACGCTGTCTTCATGTGACGAGCTGTTGTTTGCGCGACTGTTGCGCTTTGGTACGGCAAGAGCGCCGTTGACGTTCGCCGGCAGCGGAGGCAGCGGAGGAACAGCGCCAGGGGAAGCAGCACCTACTTGCGCAGATACACTCCTCTTGGACATGCCAGATGGACTCTGCCCGGAGGTACTGGCTTTGCGCTTCCAGAACGCCTTACGCTCTGGTTCACCTGTAGTAGGAAAGTAATCGTTGGACTCTTCTGAAGGCGCAGGAGAGAGGCTATCGTTTAGCTTGCTCGTTGATGCCCCTGATGAAGGAGCTGAGGTACCATACTTGGGGTCTGTGTCCTGAGCAAGCCTTCGGACGGCATCCCTCGAGCCAGCGATCCGGCCCACCAATGCCTCGACCCGGGCCCATTCGTTGTCGTCTGCCGCATTGTGTGCATATGCGGAAGGCTGGAAGGAGTTGTCCGAGATCTCCAAGGTAGGTGATGCGGTGGCGACAGCGGATCGTGAAGCCTTGTCGAGGGCATCTCTCCATTTGACAAAGTCCGCCGCGTTGTTCGCTTTCAGGTGCCAGATTTCAGCCCCCGAGTCTACTGATATTTCCCTAGTCTCCTCGTTCGCACCAATGGCTGCTAGCGAGAGCGGTATGGCGCCACGTAGAGCTGACGAGTGGTTATTGCGATAGTATGAGAGCGTCGAGGTCGTGAAGTCGAGCGAGAAGAAGCGCCTGGCGTGGCCCTGGTTCTTCTTCCTGCGCTTCTTCTGCAGCACGCCAGTCATGAACGAGGAGCTGGAGATGCTGGCTTGCTTGGGTCTGTCGTGCATAGAGCGCGGCCGCTCTGCGAGCTGTTGTGGCAGCGACTCAGAGGATTCGACGGGGCCCATCGAGGGGCTTGACCTGGTGAGGCTGGTGGTGCTGACACCTGCCTTTGCCTGGGCGTAGTGCATGTGGTGGCCAGACTTGGGCGCCGCATTCGTAGGGTACGTCATAAGCACAAAGGTCGCCGTCTTGGATACCGTCTTGGAGAAGGTGTTGTCGAAGACCAGGCCGTACATGCCACCCTCGCCCTGCGGCACATCGTAGGTCCCCATGGACACAATGTCAGCCTCGCACTTCCCTTGCCAATGCACCTGCTTCAGGCCAATGGCTGACAGCTTCTCCAGCACGAATGTTCTATCGTTGCGTGACGTCGATGCGCCGCGTGCGCGGGTGTGGCCTGTAGGCACCTCCAGGCCCGGCGTGGAGGGGCCATTGTCGAGGATCGAGCCTGAGGGTAAGTTCGAGGCGGCGCCGGTGACATTGCCGGGATGCTTGAAGATGCCAAAGTTCAGCGACTTCTTGTGCGGTTGTATGCTCCACGAGATGGTGTGGCCTGCGGAGACGTTGACCCAGCGGACAAGGTACGACTAGCAACTAGATCAGCCTCGAACAACGAGCTAGCACCAAAAGCATACCTTGCTGTGCACTTCAATGTTCTCCATGCCCGCCATCTTGTGTATTTGGTGTTGTGCGTAGGTCGCCTGTGCTTCGCGATTGAAGTCTGGCCTTCTCCTGCGTTGCTGCGGCCACCGCTTGTGTGCTGACGATCGGTACCTGTAACGCCGTGGTACCTAGTCGACACCAACAATGAACGCCTAAGGCGGAATCCGAGGGCTGCGAGATACAGGCAGTGCGTTTGAGCGCAAGACCATGCAAGCAGGGAGGTTATTGAGGTGTTATAACAAGGTCACGAGTGCACGCGGTGCGTTCGTCAGCTTTACGATAGTAGGCTGCTAGAGACCTGGATTGAGGTCGCGGGCGGAGGGTAGGTACGGCCGATGGACGAAGAACGGTGAAACTGTCTTGAATGTTGTCACAGCTCACTAAACATGCTTTTCCATGGGCCTGAAGCTCTTTCAAGTTCTTGTGCACGAGCGGGCACTTGCAGACAGGTGTTCCGTGTTGCTCCTAAGCCCGACGGGCTTTGTACCTGTTGTCCTGCGGCATATACGCTGCTATACGAAGGCTGGGAGCAAAACAGCAGAACCTTGTAATACCAGCCCTACGCCTCACACTCGTCAGCCACCTTCGCCTCATGGACCGCATGCTGCCATCGAACTCCACTCCAGAGCGTCGCAAGCTCTCATGCCCAGTCCCATGCCTGCTGAACTGCAGACATGCCATAGCTCTATAGGTGTGGCTCTTCGTGCCTGCTCCACCGTGAGGGCCCACAAAACATTGCTCAGGCATTTCCTTGCATGCCCAGAGCCGATGACGTTGGAACATTCCAGACAGCCGTGAAGTTCTCCAGATCTGGATTCTGCGACTCCGAGTCTTCCGTGATCCTAATGATCAAAGTCGCTCGTTTTGACAGTAGAAGCTTCCAACGGCCGAGTCCGGTTCCATCATCAGCCGCACGCTTGAGCGCCTGTTGCATGTGACGACCGGCAAAGCTGGAAGCAAAACAGGGTTTGCGGACTAATAACCACGTGCATACAAAGCTCTCGTGCGAGCGCACCTTCACTGATCAACGTGTACGGGCGATGCCCCAGAAAACATCGCATGGCGGTGGAGGACCCAGTTCACTTTTGCCGTCACTCACATGTCCTCGTTCTGATTGGCTGCCACAGTCATCAGCCTCAACACCATCACCACCATCGTGATCCCTTCATCCGGGCGTGGTCTTCATCTGTAGACCTCAGTTAGACATGAACTCTCCTCAATCGTTGTGCACATATCCACAACGATGTCGGGACAAGGTGCTCGAGACGCGACAGACGATGCCTCTTCAGAAGCGGAGGAGCAACGGGAGATCAGATTAGCCTAGCTCAACGCTCTACTCCGGAGTACGCAACCCCGTACGCCATCGACTTCGCCCTTTTCAGTTTCTCCGCGAATGTTCTCAGTTGTTTCGACGCGGTAGTTCAATATGTGGGGTAATCTACGGTGATCAATCTTAATCAATTAACCTGGTTCGCGCCGGCATGGTCCCGGCTCTCCGTGATCCTGGACGATGGTCAGGTACTGTCATTTAGCATCCGCAGTATAAGATGCTTGTTTCTTTCCGAGAAACAATCCAACTTATTAGGGCTCCGCAGCAGTTCTCAGCATCATGGTCAAATCAACGTCTATCGTATTGTCGCTGGCGGCTTCTGCTGTCGCGGCTCCAACCTGCACGTGGTCCTCATGGAAAAGCGTCAAGAATATGTTCATCTTGTAGGAGAAACAGGAAAAGGAGTCGAAAGTGCATGACTGACGATCCTCAGCGGTGACAGCTACACACAAACTGGCTTCGACGTCAATGGCACACAACCCAATGCCGCAAACCCCTTCGGCAACCCACCCTTCCCGTACGTCCCCGATACCTTACGTTTTCAATCTACTGACATCTCGCAGAGGTTGGACATCCGCCAACGGTCCCAACTGGATCGATTTCCTTGCCACAACATACAACAGCTCCTTCATCAAGGCCTACAACCTTGCCTATGGTGGCGCAACCGTCGATGCAGCGTTGGTCACCCCTTATGCACCAACAGTGCTCTCCCTGAAGGACCAAGTCCAGCTCGAATTCCTCCCCCGCTACGGCAGCCACCCTAACGACGCACCCTGGACGTCAAAAGACTCATTGTTCGCCTTCTTCATCGGCATCAACGACGTCGGAAACAGCTGGTGGCTCAACAACGCCACACTGTACGATACCATCTTCACCAGGTACTCCGGACTTCTCGATCAAGTCTACAAGACGGGCGCGCGGAATTTCCTTTTCCTCTCCGTTCCACCGGTCAACCTCGCCCCTCTGACGCTGAACCAGAATGATGGAGGTTACGCAGTCGAGGCCGAGGGGAAGGTTATTCTGGACTGGAACGCACGATTGACAGCATTGACAAAGGCGTTCAAGAAGAGCCACACCGACGCCAACTTGTTCGTTCACGATACGCACAAGGTTTACAGCGACGTTATCGCGAACCCTAAATCGTACCCTCAGACAAGCGGGCTCAAGAATGTTACTGCGTACTGTGCTGCGTATCAGAGGTAAGTATCCGAGCCCTGACGCAAGCCCTGGAGATCTACGAGGGATTCGTTACAAGCTCTTCACAGGTGTAAACAAAGCGAACATCTGCTAACACCACACAGCGGCACACCGACCTGGTACACGAAGGACCCGAGCTGCCAATATGCAGTTAACGAGTATCTGTGGCTGAACGAGCTGCACCCTACATTCCCTGTCCACAACGCCACGGCTGCTAGCATCGCGAAGTTTCTGGGGACGCAGAAGTGCACCAAATAGAGGTGAACTGCGGGGCTGCGTGTATATAAACAATGACATATTGCGGCTTTTCAGCATCTACCTTTCCACGACATGAAAAGACTCAGCAGAAAACCCCCACATGTGTTTTGACTCCTTCTCAAGAATGCCAACGACGTGAAGTTTTCCGTCAAAGTAGTCTTGATCAGGTATATCTCGTACGGCCTCGGTTTAGCAAGTCTTTGCAATACTCTTCTCGACTGCGCCTTGAAAATCGAGCGTGGACGTGTCATGTTCTGCTCGCAATTGGTCTCAAATTAAGAGCTACGTTTATCGAATACTCTACTTTCAAACCCATGGCTCCTTGTCGTCATCGACCACAACGTTAAAAGTCGTCGCCGCGTTCTGTATATAGTTTGCGAAAATCTGCAAGAGAAGACTGATGCCTTGTCTGTGAGCTTGCATCCCGAAGCGATACAAGGTCATTCCAGAGTATGTTATGTCTTTCTGCTCCTCCGCTTGTCTGCTCTCACCAAAATCGAGACTAGACCAGAAAATATGCTCTCAGCTGCGTCGAGTGTCTCCAAATCTTCGACTACCGGGGAATTGAATACCTGGAATGCTGGGAGGAGAACGTGATGTTTGCTTTTAGACTCCCGAACACTTACATTTGATCGAAAGACTACTCGCTGCGGTCCATGGCTTGGACTTCTCTGCCAAGTCTGGAAGTAACTTCATAGAACAACTGCTCGATGCGCGATGACTCCTCTGTTCATCCTCAAGCTATGTTCGACCTTTTGAAATGTTGCTCAGACCCAATGGCGAAATCGGTGACTTTGTGTGCTTTGCCTGATTGTATTAAACTCAGATCTCGAGATTCAGAATACTGGAGGACTGGACCTCATATCCCGCGACTAAACCATCCATCCATCATGTGCCAATTCTTCGGAATGGATCCCGCAATCTGCTATGTCCCAAAAGCTCCTTGTTGCATCAAAGTTTGGGAGGTCTTGAGATCTCTGTGATGAATACCCTGCTCCGACCAGCTCATGTTGGGTTTTTGACTTTGTCATGGCTTTGTCTCGTTGAAAAGGCCATGAAAACATCTCATCCCTTTTCCCGCTGTAGAAATACTCGAAGAACTCTTTACATTAAGGCACATGTCTGAGCAAGTAATTGTGCCGTCTGTACCTTATGTGGACGCATACGGTGCGCCTTCTTTGTCATATTCACCCTCGCGAAACGTAGATGCGGTGTTTCCATAGCTTTAGCCAAAAGCCTGGTTGTCCACCATCTAATTTCTTACGGGGATACGACATTATGTCTCACGTTGATCGCTCTTCTCTCAACCTCTGCTAAGGAGCAACTACAGCTTATGTCTGTGATGTTCTGCGAAGATACCTTTGTAGAGCCATGGAGCGAGCTCTGAGGATATTTCTATTTACCTGCATAAGAAAAAGTAATAGAAGAACACAAATTGCAGTGTAAATCTTATGACTTGCGTGAGATGTACACATGTCTTATCACACATACACAAGAAATGTACCCAGTATGCATTTATTTTATAAAATTGTCATGATCAAAGATGCACCAATTGTATGGCCCGGTTGAAAAGCTATGCTAAGCGGCTGCGCGTCGCGTTCTCCATCACGCACATCTGTGAAAGAAAATATCCTTCATGATTGTGAGATCTTTCAGGACACTATTCTCGCGTGATTCTACGCAGCGATGCTACTCAGATAAGGCTATGTCCAACTCCTTAAGGATCCGGCGGACAGTATCGTTGGTCTCTTCCTGCCGCTCATCATCTCCGGAGATTGCCCTCAGATTCAGGGTTAATCCATAAATTCTATGGGACTCGAAGTCCGGATCCGGCCCGACTATATCGAACCAGCTTATGATTATATCAGACAGCTCAATCCAATGTTCGTCTGACCAGGTCGAAGCATGGTCGAAGAACGACAAGTTTTGTTGCAGCAAGCTGACAAGTAGTTCCATCATGGAAATCTTGTAGTCAGGTGATATACGGAGATCCTCTAGCACAATTCCAAGCACCCCGTAGACCCTGTCAAGCGGGATCGAACAGTTCGCGTCCTTACTGAGGGCGAGCACTATAGACCAATAGAAGCCATAGGAACCCCTTTTTCTTATTGTAGCTTTGACCTCCTCGAGGCGGCAGGTTATAATGTCTGAAAGCCGCAGTTCTAAATCGGCCGCCAAAGTCTGAGTTTCAATTTCGGTCTGTTTGAACGAATCCCACACGTTCGCGGTCATGATGATATGCAACACATCATCCAACAGCCATAGTTGATCTAAAAAAAATATAGAAACCTGTGGTGCAAGTAGCAACTCCTGAAGAACCCATAGTCGCCTCCAATATGGCGTGGTGATCAGAAACAACAGTTGAGAAAACGTGATGACGCTTAAGAGGTTTTTTCTCGGAGGCCGGGACCATGTAGGCTCGGAACTGTCGTACGAATTGTAAAGAGCTTCCAATATTCGCGGAGGGAAGCACGGCTTTGCGTCGGGAGTCTCGCATCCTGTTCCGGGCGAGCTTCCAGGCCATACTATCGTCGCTTGCGTGGCTGTGTACAATTTTTCCATTTGTGCGACCTGATGGCATCGTTCCTCGTGATCACTCTGTTTGATGCCTATCTGGTCGATCCATATCCATTCCGAGCTCCAGTCATCTGTCGATTGACGCGCTGAGCGAAGATAATCGTACAGATTCTTTCTCACGTGAAATGTACCCAAAGTACTTCCATCTCTTATCACGATCTCGAACACCGGACTCTCATCGCCCCAAGCATAAGACAACGCATTGTATTTGTCTTCGTTGATATTGGCGTGTCGCAGCGTAAGGATGATCGGCGCGCTTTCGTCGTGCGATTTTTCGACTCGGAGGAGGCGTATTTCGCTAGCCTCAAGGTTCAGAGGACGATGCTTGTATTCTTGCATAGTTTCAAGCTGGTGAAGAAGTGGAGTTAGTGTCAAGGAGGAGCGTTACTTGTTGATGTTGGACACTAGTAAGGCTGACATGTGACGTTGACTGCGGACTGCTGCGCCACGAGGCTGAGTCTGGCAAGGGGGCAGAGGTGATGTGCATCCTCTGGCACTGAGTTTTCCGCATCACCTTAGAATGACTAACTATATACATCCCTGATAGTGCCAATTGTCCATACACCGCTCGTAATTTTACCTTGTGCCCTTGATCTGCACCTTGATCTCCATACCATCAACCGGCTTGGCAGTAACCTGGTGCGTTGAGAACATTGTACCCTTCGTCTTCGCTCTGCCCTTCTCATCGATCTGCACCTCACCCTTCTCACTCACATCCAGCTCACCTAACCCCTGTTTGACGAAATCAAAATGCCTTGCCACACAAGCGATGATGATCTTGGTCTCAAGGTTCGCAAGTTCAGATCCAGTGCATCTCCTGGGCCCGCGCTCATATGGCCTGAACGCGCTTTCGGGGATCTTCTTGCCTTCCTCACCCAGCCAGCGCTCGGGCATGAAGTCGTTCCTGCTGTCACCGAAGATCTTGGGGTGCCGTTGGATAGTGTATGCCCTTGGAGTTACGCATAAACCGTCGATGCAGAGCGTGTCGCCATCAGGTAGAGTGAGCGTAGTGTTTGATGCAGATGGAGCGACGCGCGCCGTTGTGCCTGGCGGATGCAGGCGCAATGTCTCCTTGATAAGCGCGTCTGTATAGGGCAGTTTGTTGAGCAAGCTTCCGGCATCTGGTTCTCGCAGTGCGTTGACAACGGCAGACGGGTGGGGATCCGAACCAAAGACAGAATCAAGCTCATCCTTTAGAGTCTGCGCGGCAGAGGGGTGGATGTGCAACTCGTAAAATGCCCACTGCAGCAGGATAGAGGTTGTGTCGTGGCCGGCGAATAGAAAACCACGAAGTGTATCGCTGGTTTGTTGGAGAATCTGTGGTGTCAATCTCTCGACTCCGTGGAGGCTGAGAGTCGCTACACTTCTGTTCTTTGTCTTGGTGTCGGTGCTGCCAGACAGCAAGGACCGATGCTGCCGCCTGATCTCTGCTTTCAGAATACCATCCAACTTTTTGTCCATGTATCGAATCTCTCGCTCGTTGGCAGAGAAGTAGTCACGCCACCCTACACCTCCGAAAGGGCGTTTGTTGAAAGCTTGGGAAAGAGCTCGGTATGTCAACAAAACCTCAGATTGTTTTCCATCAATCTGTGCGTTGAGATCCATATCGAATGTAACGATGCCGATAATATCGAATACGAGGTTCGTGGTGTACGAGTCTAGACGGAAGGTCTCGCCGGCTGCAGCCTTCTGCTCCATGAGCTGTATGAATGTCTCAGTCTTATCCGCAATGACGTTGACCAAGCCAAGCAAATGGTTAGGCTGAAAGCCAGGCCGGATTCGCTTATACAAAGCATTCCATTCGTCTCCCTACACAGGTTCATCAGCTTTGCACGTTCGCAGTTTTGGGATACTTAACTTACGTCTGTTGTAACCAGAGACCTTGCGCCTACCAGAGGAGCCAACTGTTGAATAGCCGGATGTTTGGGCATGCTGGTCCTGAAGGCTTTGTTCGGCTTAGTGACTTGTTCTGCGACATCGTTGTCCAGAATGAACAAGATCGGGAATTTCTCGATTGGGCGCCAGTCAACGAGGAGTACTGGAGGGAAACCCAGCTTTTCAGCCTGCTCGTATAGCATCTCATCGAATTGACGTCGAGGATCGCCCTCGCCTGCTGTCTTCTCAATCCATGGCCAATGGCCTCGCACGGGGTCTGCTGGCTCTGGTTGTGGGAAGTGGGAGAACTGCTTCAGATCGAGGGGTTTGGTCTTGGTCTTCCGGAAAGAGTAGGCCAACGCAAGCAGGGCTGCTGCAAGAAGCATTAGCTTCCATTGGGATAGCACGCCTAACTGTTCCAAATTTTGCGAAGAGAGCAAATCCACCAACGCCATCTTGACCGCAGGAAGAATGTCTTGTCAGCTCGTGGGTGTTGTCAGATTTTACACCTGTCGTGAAGTGTGCGACAAGCATTTTCGACAAGACACCATGCTGATTTAGATCCACCATCATGCAGTCGGCGCCCTTGACCGATTGCGTGTGCGTGACGACGTTGAAGGGGTTTCGGAGTGATGTCGGACATGGTTGCAGTATTGATGCGGTAGGTGATCATCAGATAAAGAGATTAGATCGGCCATCAGATTAGATTGGAGACGCTTGATTCGCTGATGCATCGTACTCCATGCAAGTCAGGCAAAACTCTGCATCTTGGCATCGCGGGCTGCAAGCCGTGTCTGGCTGGTATTGACAGAGCGAGGGTACTTTGCTGACGCTCGTGACATGATGCTGTGGAGTCGCTGAGAGTGGGTTGTTGAACAGGGAGGGTGAAATGCTTCAGCGGGCTTGAGGGCCTATGCCCAATCGCCGAACTAAATCCTTGTTTGCTGGCATCGTCGAGTTTGCAGAATCCATACGCCGAAAGACTGGATGTCAGTTGATGGATGGTAACCATCATAAGCCGTCGTTGCTTTGCTACACAGTGCATGGTACTCCGGCCCGTGCCGTGGCCAATTGAAGCTTCCTTCGGTCGCGCTGTCAAGTCTTGCGCTGCATGGTCTTGGCCTCTGTTCCGGCGATTGATTCGGTCATCACATTGCAGGCTGCAGTCTTACAAGCCTGGCTCAACTCGTCAATCAAGCTGTAAATGCTGGTTTCAAAAACAAAAGGTCGACAATGGGTTTGGAGATCATAGGATCTTGAAAGAGCGGCATTATGTTCGCTCAAAGAGCATAATTGCTTACTGTACTAATCCTACAACAGTCCCCCCGCCTACTGGAAGCGCTTCTCAGCCGCCTTCCAGTTGATGACGTTCCAAATGGCCTTGAAGTACTCTGCCTTGCGGTTCTGGTAGTCCAGGTAGTAAGCGTGCTCCCACGCATCGACACCAAGGATCGGCTTGAATTGTCCTACAACGGGATCCTGGTTTGCGTATGTCTTGATCTGAATGCTGCCAGTCTGTGTGTCCTGCACCAGCCATGCCCAGCCAGATCCCTGGATGCCTGCCAACGCGGTGTTGAACTTCTCCTTGAACTGGTCGAGGCCGCCAAAGGAGTCGTTGATGGCGCCAGCAAGCGCGCCAGATGGAGGCTCACCGCCGCCCTGCGAGGTGGGTGCCAGGTTCTCCCAGAAGAGGGAGTGGTTGATGTGACCTCCACCGTGGAAGTTGATCAAGGGCTGCAGAGCAATCTGGGCCTTGATGTCGTTCTTAGCCTTAGCTTCGGCAATCTGCTCGCTGAAGTTGTTGTACGAGGTTACGTAGGTGTTGTGGTGGTTCTTGTGGTGCAGCTCCATGATCTTGCCGGAAATGCTGGGCTCGAGGGCACCATAGTCGTCTGAGAAACGTACAGGTTAGCTGTGGATCACTCGAATTGAATTGATGGTCAAACGTACAGGCAAGGTCAGGCAGCGTAGCCTTTCCACGCACGAATGTGGTTGCGACGCCGGCACGAGCCGGGCTTTTGGTAGCAGCGCGGAGCGCAGAGCGCGCAGCAGTAGTGCGGAGAATGGTTGAGTTCATGGTAGCTACAGTTGTAGGGTTGATGATTGATCGAATGTGATGAGGCCTGTCAAGTTCGAAGAACGGGTGTCTGGACTGCTTGCTTAATCACTTAAACACAGCTCTTTCGTCATCCCAAGAAAAGGTCAGAGCTTCCTCGCTCTTCGGCATAAGCAGCCCGCCAGCCAATGACAGGGCAAGCACCCCCTCAATAAACCATCACAGTCATGCATGGTTATTGCACACGGACAGGTACAGGAGAGCTTTGAGAACATGCGGCATGTGAAATTGGATGCAGACCAGCATCTGGCAAAATCTATCCTCGATGGATAGGCTAGCTTTCATCAGTGCGAGACTGGGCATCCCGCGGCCATTCTCCGTTCTCGGGCGTTCTCCCTACCCTCGATAGCTGGGCAGCAGTTTCTGACAGCTCGCGTGGTGACCCGGATATGTTGACGTACATTTATCTGGAGACCTGCACATTACAGGATCACGCGATAAATTGGCGACTGTAATTTGCTCTGCGTCGCTGAAGCCGTATATTTAGACGTTGTTGCCCGCTGATTCTTCTTCAACTGCGAGCGCGAGCTACCCCACCAACGTCATCACCATGGCTCCAGCAAACGTTGTCCACTTGCCCAATGGCCAGAATTTGACCGTCTCACCAGTGTTTGGCGGGCTGTTCTTCAAGGCCAACGACTTACTCAGTTCGCACTCTGCTTTTCCTCCTGGCTGGACGGTGGTGTTGAACTCCGAGGACGACATCGACCCCGCAGAGGCAGTACAAGATGAGAAGACTGAGCAGACGGGCTTGCCTCGACATGTGCATCGCTACAAGCGACCCACGCTGACCAGCGATCACCTCTACATCTCCTCGGTATCGAATCCAAGCAGCAATGAGTTCAAAGCTGCTGCATCACCGACGCGCCATATTGCCATGATGCTCTGGGCCACCTTGTACTGGTACTTCCACCAGCCCGAGCCCGCGCTACAAGTCACAAATGCGCTGTCGAAGAACACGGCAGATGCAGGCAAGCCGAAGGGCGAGTGGAGAATTAGCATCAACCGCGAGGGCATCTTCAAGGGCAAGGTCGTCTTACCCAAGCTCGAGCGCATGGGGCTGATCGCCAGCGAGGACTCAGTCGTGGGCTGCGCTCAGGAGGAATGCGCGCACGAGGGATGGACACAGATGTTCGTAAGTCGGAGGAGCTTCTGGCAACTTGATCCCCGGATCTACCTGTTTACCCTCTCCCCCATGGCCAACTCACCTTTCCCATATGGCTCCCCATATCCCTCGCGGCCGTCCTCGCCAGTGAGCAAGGGCGAAGAGAAGAAGGAACACCAGCTCGACCAAACATCGCCAGGACTGTGGTCGCCTACGGCGCCAGGACCGTTCCACTCCAGCTCGCACTTGCCGACCTACTACCCTCCTCCGCCGACCCAGTACGTTATCACGAACCACGTTCGACACCCGATACGCCCAAAGCCTCCACGGCAAGGGGAAGTCCTCTACACTCGTTACGTGCCCAGTGTCGGCCAGTACCTCTCCTTCCGAGTCGCGTCGATCTCGTCGAAGCCGCTGCGACACCGCGGTCCCATCTCGTCCAACGAAAACGCTATACATCGTCTCAGTGGCCACTCGCAGGCCGAATCAATCGTATCCACGATGGAATCGCTCAAAGTGGACATGTGTGATTCTGAATACCTGCACAAGTGGATGAACGACCCCCGAGTGTCACACTTCTGGGGCGAGGCAGGTCCGCGGGAACATCAGGAAGAATTCCTGAGGAACGGCTTAAGATCAAAGAACTCGTTCCCGGTCATAGGCTGCTGGGACGGCAAGCCATTCGGCTACTTCGAGATTTACTGGGTCAAAGAGGATAATTTGGGCAAATACGTACCCAACGTGAGTGATTACGATCGAGGCTTCCACTGCCTTATCGGTGAGCAGGAGTTCAGGGGTGCACACAGAGTAAAGCTGTGGATCAGCGCACTGGTGCACTACTGCTGGTTGGCGGATAATCGAACGGAGAGAGTGATGCTTGAGCCGCGAGTGGACAATGAGAAGTAAGTCAAGCAGAAATGGATATCACAGCATCGTACTAACAGCTGAAGGCTTGCAAACTACCTTCAAGAATCTGGCTTCTACAAAGAGCGCGAGGTCAGCCTCCCACATAAACAGAGTAACCTGTTCAAAATCAACAGGGATGTCTGGAGAGGCCCGTCGCTATGAGCGATCCCTTGGGGCTCTCCGCGTTGGACTTTTGGAGGCGAGATGTGGAGATCGGACGGTTGAACGCGGCGCGGGATGTTGGGCGTTCACGCAGGGTTTGTGGAGGAAGAGCGGGTCTTAGAGGCGCCGTACGTTCTGGCCATCTAAACTATACCGCATGCTCGCACTTTGATATTGCAGCAACTGCCTCCTTGGGCAGCGAATTAGTTGTGCGTTTTACGCTTTCTATCATGAAGCGCCCCATATCCAACGGTAACTTAACCGAAAATCGGCGCCTCTAAGTGAGACCGAGTGCATATTGTGGGATATAGGTAGTCATTCATGCATCCCGGTCGCTTTGAGACCCTTCATTCTAGTGCAACTAGCAGTGAACATTCGTGCGGAAAAATAATGCCCGAATTGCAATTGACGAATTGTGAACTTGCGTGATGCTGTTGAGCCTCCGGCCCTCAAAATTGCACTCGTAGTGGGGTGACCCCGCCATACGATAGACCAACTTCACAACAACCAGCACAAAAAGCACCGCGGAGAAATTTCTGCGGGACAACATCAAGGCTCAATGATCGGCGAGCAAACGACAACCAGTATCAGTTGACGAAACGCCGTTTGGCGCGCCGATTTGTGGCGCAAACAGAAATGTGGGGTCTTGGCCACAAAATTATCGGCGTCCTGTGACGCAAGATGTTGGTTCGGGTAGAAAAGGAACTGGACGACCCAGTCAACAACAGCCAAAGCCCGTGATACCCTTTCCCTTGACCTCAGCCTGACCCAATTGCTACGAAACGCTGGTAGTTATTGCATAGCGTTCGTCTGAACACCGCCTCGAGTGTTCGTTATCATGTCTGTTCCCTCAATCCCCTCCACAGAGCCCAAGCTCGCATACGACCAAGATGCAGCGCTGGATCTCCAGCGTCAGATCAACAGCATGAAGCAGCAGATCGGAAACTCGATTTTCGACACCTACCAGACATCTCTGACGGGGCGTTACTGCTCTAAGGAGATGTCACAACTTTTCAGCCAGCGCAGCCGCCACAGCACGTGGAGGAAACTTTGGCTGTGGCTTGCTGAGTCAGAGAAAGAGCTTGGAATCGAGAACATCTCTGAGGAGGCTCTGCAGCAGATGCGTGATCATCTGACTGTTTCTGACAGCGATTTCGAGGTGGCAAGGGTTGAGGAGAAGAGGAGGCGACACGATGTCATGGCTCACGTACACGCATTCGGCGAGGTCGCCCCAAAGGCGGCGGGTATCATTCACTACGGCGTACGAAACTCCAAACCGGTCTCGGAGTACCCCAGCTAACAAGTTATTCAGGCGACAAGCTGCTACGTGACTGACAACGCTGAGCTTGTCTTGATGCGCGATGCCATGAGCTTGATTCTTCCTAAGCTTGCCAAGGTCATCGATAACCTCTCCAAGTTCGCCCTGCAGTGGAAATCTGAACCCACTCTGGCTTACACACACTTGCAGCCCGCTCAGCTGATCACTGTTGGTAAGCGAGCAGCTCAGTGGGCCCAAGATCTCCTCATGGATCTTGAGGCCATTGAGCACGTCAAGGAAGGCCTTCAGTTCCGCGGTGCTCAAGGTACAACCGGCACTCAGGCTTCCTTCCTCGAGATCTTCAACAATGACTCGCAAAAGTGTGACCAGCTGAACGAGAAGCTGTGCGAGAAGGCCGGCTTCAAGAGCTGCTACTCTGTCTCCACTCAGACGTATACCCGCAAGGTCGACCAGCTGATTGCCAACGCGATTGCCGGACTCGGCTCTTCCGCACAGAAGATCACTGGTGACATTCGTCACTTGGCCGCATGGAAGGAGCTTGAGGAGCCTTTTGAGAAGGACCAAATTGGCTCGTCCGCAATGGCGTACAAGCGAAACCCCATGCGCTCTGAGCGTGTGTACGCTCTGTCTCGCGAACTGATGTCCAAGCCCGCATCTTTCGCCAACACTCTGGCCGATCAATGGATGGAGCGAACACTTGACGACAGCGCCATCCGCCGTATCGACATCCCCGAGATGTTCTTGCTCGCCGATGCCATCCTGCTTTCTCTTGACAACGTTACCTCAGGATTGGTTGTGTACCCCAAGCGCGTCAATGCTCGCGTTCAGGAAGAGCTTCCCTTCATGATTACTGAGAGCATCATCATGAAGCTTGTAGCCAAGGGCGAATCCCGTCAAGAAGCGCACGAGCAGATCCGCGTTTTGTCTCACCAGGCTGGGTACAACGTCAAGAACGAGGGCGGCCAGAACGATCTCGTTGACAGGATCCGCAAGACTGAATTCTTCAAGCCCATCTGGGGTGATCTGGACAACATGCTGGATGCCAGCTTGTACACTGGTCGCAGCTCGGAGATCGTCGACAAGTTCTGTGGAAAGGGTGGTGTGCTTGAGAAGGCCCTGCAGCCATACCAGGAGTACGTTGACAAGGCCGGTGTTGCTGAGCTCAGCGTGTAGTTGACTTGCTTGGATTTGGTCGATGGTGATATGCAGCTGAAGGTAAAGTCTGCGAACTATAGTGCGCGACGGTAGATAGGAACAAAAGTAACGACTATTTTTCATTTGCTACGCTTAGCTCTGAGTAAGAGGAAGTCGTATTGACTGTTGTCTGAGGCTGTGACAGACGCTCAAACAGTGAGACCCTTCACTGGACCCTTGACCATCTCTGTCACTGGCTCTGCGTTTTTGGTTCGACCGCCATCAACCACAGTTGAGGCGCTTGAATTGTTGACAGTATATAACTAGACGCTTGTTGTAGGGTAGCAGTTCACGTTCACATTCTGGCCCAATATCCTCAGGACTCCTTTAGTGTCGCAACGACTTCAGGAGTCTTCAAGAACCCGGCTAATCACGACGCAAAATGGATTGTCTGCGACGAAGCACGCGTATACATGGCTCTAGCACACGTCGAGCCACCCCCAGGGTCCTTTCAGACGCACAACCTGTCAACGAGACGGCAGAGATGTGGATTTCTCCTCTCTCAAGCTCCGATCAAATCGCCGTACACGGTCATCTCCCCTCCATTACACAGATTCCAAAGTTCCAGACTGCAACAGGGGCCTGGGTCGCCGTTGGTAGACAAGCCAACGGAAAGCCGTTCACAAGTACAGTAACACCGGGAAGTGCGAGTAGCTCACGAACTACAACAAATATTACAATAACAAAACGAAAGCCATCGCCGTTGTCATCATCCCAAGTCTCCGTGCTTAGGGAGAGTAGTGATGACACACTTGCCGTGAACGACAGCGATGCAACCATCTCAGCTCCGAGCAGCCAGAATACCTCCAGGACCGTATCGAAAAGTCCACCCAGTCCAGAAGGTGATCCAAAACCATCTGAGGCAGTAGTGGCCATGTGTATGCTGCAAAATACCATCACCAAGCCTATGTCTGTTGCACAACTCCAAACGCCGTTTGTGGATGCACGCCAGGAAAGCTTGGAGAGACGTGCAGCGGGTCTTGGGCATTACATGTCTGTCCAAATGTCTTGTGTTGACAGAAGAGGCGACATACACAAGAAGACGTGGGAGATTTGGGTGGAAGAGAGTGCCGTGCGTGAGGGTTTGAAGAGGGCGGCGGAGTATAGAGAGAAGACCGAGGGGGATGAGAAGAGGAGGAAGAAGATGAGTGCCATGCTAGAGGCGTTCAAGGGGTAGAAACAGGGTAAGAGGCGTTCAGTGGGGCTAGTACGAGTAAGAAAGTGAGTGAAGATGAGAGACTGGTCGTTATACATGGGCTATACAACCGCCGCGTTGCGTTTGTTGATTTTCTTTGCGCTATATTCATGCGCAGTCATGTACAAAATGAAGTCCAGACGTATTCCGCATATTATCGTCGTTAATACTCGTGATGTCTAATATTGGTGAACGCAGAGCCTCTTTATGATCTGGTTTCGGATCTCCTTCTTCACATTGAACTTAGCTGAGGCTTCAGTAAAGCCAGAGGGGTCATTCCAAGCTCCGGGCTGCAACCTGTTCGTGTCTCCGCCAGTTCTTTCAAGCCTCACCAAGATCTTCCCCGAATTGCTTTTCGACTTTTAAGCTTTGCAGAGCTTCCATTGCCACTTTCTCGTTCTGCTCCCACTGCTCTCGCAACGCTTGCGCTTTGCATGGAGCATCTGCTGTGGGTCCTAGTATCTGGTCAGTGTAATCGTCGATTGATTGTGAAAGATCTCAGCGTACCCGTGGCAACCTGGATCTTCTTGTTTCCCATATAGAGCAAGATCATCGCGGCCTCATGTACCCCGTCATCTTCAACAACCATCGAAACTCGGCGACTCGATTGGCCCATGACATGTCTGGGCTGAGATAGTGTACCGTCACTGTACTGGGATGAGACGGTAGGTTCACTACTATTCAACAAGAACGCTGGCAGTGCTACTTCATCATCGGGGCGCGGCTCTTTCGGGTGCTCGAGCTGTCGTCTGGAGTTGGCGGGCGTATTTGCTTTCGCGGCTGAACGCTTGACAATTTCCGATGACTGCGCTGGTGGTCGAATTGAGCTGAAGGCTTTGTTCCGGCGTGGCGGCATCGTGAAGACCTGGTGGGAGAGATAATATCCAACGTGGTTTCGTTCAGTACGGGTGTTATGTCGTTGTAAATATTGTGAAGGTTCAATTATTCTCCAGGTTGAAGAAGTAACAAACCCGATGATGTGACTCCTTGGGACATATAAGGGCCCATGTTTAAAGTACGGTTCGAGCTCTCGAATACCAGCAGCTACTAGTTGGTGAAAAGGAGTGCTGAAAATGTTGTGACAGCGTCGAGCTGGAGGTTGGTGAAAGGCAACAAGATCATACACAATTGTCCAGCATTATCATCGCCAAGGCATCCTACATCCACACACTCGATCACAGATCATAGCATTGCAGAGATCTCATATGATGTTTTCGGCCCTTCTGTCTGGCTTTGTTTAGTGAAGGTGGTCCCTGAGCGACATCGATCTAGTGGTTCATTGTGTGAATGTTGGTAAGGGTTCATGTTGACTTTGGTTCGTCGATTTGGATCAGACAAGTCGTAGCAAATACAATTCAAACGGAGATTGCACCGGGAAACAACTCGGTTCTTTCTGTAAATCAAACATCTTGAACGTTGCATGGCTATGCTGAAGGGAGTCACAGAAGAAAAGTATTCAGAGAATGGCGTACAGCAGAAAAAAAAATAACGCTGCCTGCTGCTTGCGAAAGATGTTCTGAGAAAAACAGAGCAGGTCGAAGTCACGGTAATTGTTCTTGTTGTTCGCAAAGGATAATAGCGACGAAATCCCAGTGGGCTGATTAAGGAAGCCAGACCAAACTACAGCTGCCAGCGTGGCGGTGCAGCACGTGCTGGCGTATTTTCGATATTGGCACCATCAACAGGACGGTATCTTCGAAGCTCGTAGAATCGCGTTGTTCGCGCCAGTGTCGCCGATATCATCGGTCTGCGCTGGATGTTTCTCCGCTCCCGGATGGCTTCAGCCCGATGTGTGGAGCGGAAGAAATGCCGGCTAAAGAGTTGCGAAACCAACTTCAAGAGTTCAGCCTCTACCGATCTCTCGACTGATCTCAATTCAGCAGCAACGCGACCGCTCCAAGCCCCACAAACACCCTTGGCTTCTGGACCATCGTGCCGGCGGTTAAACAGGGTAGATGTGCCGTCATGCAGGATACCCCTCCACTTAAGTATGCACGACGCCTACGCGTAGAGAGATAGACGTGATAGCTTTCCTACCAATACACACCTCGAAAATCAAAGTGCTGCGACTATGGCCGACAAAGAACCCATCGTGACACACGTCTACACCGCCGACCCCTCGGCACATGTCTTCAATGGTAAACTCTATATTTACCCATCCCACGATCGCGAGACAGATATCAAGGATAACGACAATGGCGATCAATACGATATGGCCGATTACCATGTCTTCAGCATGGACACGGTCGGCGGCCCAGTCACAGATCATGGCGTAGTCCTCAAACAAGAAGACGTTCCTTGGGTCTCAAAGCAGCTTTGGGCACCCGACGCCGCAACCAAGAACGGGAAATACTACTTGTACTTCCCTGCACGCGACAAGGAGGGCATTTTCCGTGTTGGCGTTGCAGTCGGCGAAAAGCCCGAAGGCCCATTCACGCCAGAGCAGGACTATATTCAGGGCAGCTTTAGTATCGACCCTGCAACATTCGTCGACGACGACGGCTCTGCATACCTCTTCTTCGGCGGTATCTGGGGCGGCCAACTGCAGAATTGGGCATCAGGGAAATTCGACAAATCTGGCGAGGAGCCAACAAGCGGCGATGCGCTGACCGCCAAGGTTGGCAAACTCACAGAGGACATGACACAATTTGCTTCAGAGGTCACCGACGTTTTGATCCTTGACCCCGAGACACAGAAGCCCATTCAAGCTGCGGATCATGACCGGCGGTTCTTCGAAGCAGCCTGGCTGCACAAGTACAATGGCAAGTACTACTTCAGCTACAGCACAGGCGATACCCATCTCCTATGCTACGCGATTGGTGACAGCCCTGTTGGACCTTTCACATACGGTGGCAGGATTCTAGAGCCGGTCGTTGGATGGACGACGCATCACAGCATTGCGGAGTTTAAGGGGAAATGGTACCTCTTCTATCATGACAGCACGCTCAGTGGAGGAAGGAATCACCTGAGGTGTGTAAAAATAAGGGAGATTGTCTATGATGAGCAGGGCAAGATTAAGTTGGCGGATCCGCAGCCAAAGTTGTCGGAAGAAGATGCACCGCCAGCGAAGCTGGAGACATGAGAGCACAGAGAAATGAAATCGCATCTCCTCAATAATCTCTTCATTTATGCAACTATGGTTTGAGCTCATGTTATTTCTGATGGTGCCACGGTCAATAAAACCAGCTGACGACTCTCACTTGCTATGTCCAGACTCCGTCAAGCTTAAAACCCAGCCATGTATCGATGCTGATCCGTCACTTGCCTGACCTCAAGCATCATCCCCACCTTAATCTCCCCCGTCTCGCGCGGCACACATAACATCCCATAGCAAGGTTTATAGGTGATCCCCGCATCTATCCTACGATACTTCATCAGAGTATCCCAGGGCTGCCTCTTGTGCTCCTCCGCTGTCTCCGGGTCAACATTTGGCACATGACACCTTGCACATCTCTGCGTAACATCCAAGGTCGTCACCGTCTTGCCTGATGCCGTGATGCGTAATGTTTTCCAGCGGTCTTCATCCCAAGGCGCTGAGGCCTGACCGCGCACGAGGATGTTCGGCCTGAAGCGCGACACATCGAGGGGTGCGATTGAGCCTTTTTCAGCCGCCTGGATACGCGCGTTGAGTTCGTCCATACTAGACTGGTTGCCAACGAGAAGCGGCATAAGGTCAGGGAAACAAGTTGATGCTTTCCGACCTAGTATATTGGCTGCGCCGTTTGAACGCAACGCGCGCGGTGTATCTGAGTGGGGCGGTTTGTAGACGAGGCGCACTTCCTTGCCAAAGAAGGCGTTGAAGGGCGCGGTGAGAGCGGTGGAGTAAACGTGAGTGGGTGTCCATTGCTTCCATATCTTGGCATCATGGGAAGACGTGTTAGACTCGAGCCAAGAGGCGCTTGGGTGTGCAGGGATACTAAACTCGAGTTTCTCATCGATAGAGTCTGGTGCTGGGGCTGTAACGGTCAAAGTGTCTGTTTTTGCGTCGTATGATGGTCGAATCAGGGTCATTCTCGCATTTTGGCGGATGGTGAGGAACTCATATTTGTCTGCCGTTACCCACATCCATTGGCGGTCTGTCATGAGGTCAGATGCTTGAGCTTGCAAATGAGTGTATACGTAAACACACCAAGATCTAGTCCCGTTGGAAGCAGCTTTGCCGACTGCACTTTGATGCCATGACATGACTTGATTGGGTGAATATATAGGGCAGTAATTTCGGTCGGTGGAGGTAGCGGTCCGGCATTGTGCTTCTTGGGTAGCAATTTCGTCAAGTACCCAGTGAAGTACAGGTAGGTCAAGAGGGGCAGGAGGAAGGCAGAAAGAACAACAGCTAATTGCGTCGCCGGCGATTGTGCCATTCTAGTGATGTTGCCCGGAAGGGAGCTGAGCGTTCTATGCGAGTGGTAACGCAGTGGTCTCGGTTCACGCTTCCAGAGTCCACAGGAATGCAAGTAGTTCGAGGCGCTGCAATGTTTCGAGGGCTGCGAGGTCCAGAGCCTCAATCGATATTGCAGAGTAGTATTTGTATTCCCAGTGAGTCAAGTGCCTTACCGACAAGAGATGTGCGTGATTACAGATCACGACGGTCGATGGGACGCCTTTTTGGCTGCAAGAAGGAATTTGTGGATTTATGGTCAAAGGCAACCTTTCGAAGGATGACGCATGGTCCTAGCGCGGGGAAGTATAGCGCCAGGTCTCGCGCCCTTTGTTGTTAAGCTATCAACTCGAAGCGGCATCAGGTCCGTGTGCGCGGTCGAGACACTACTAGATTACTAAGGTCTTTGTCCTCAAAGCAAAGCCATGTGTAAGGGGTGTTTAAATATGGTCATGTACCAGTGATCTTACATTATTTTAGGGGACATTTAGAGTACTTTGACCATCTATGGGCTTCGCCTTCAAACTCCAAGCCATCCTGCCTCATTACGTCAATTGCTCCAGACGCTGCGTGAAATGACATGTTAAAGATACCACCCTGGGTAAGATGTGGTGCAGAACTACGATGACATGAAGGAAAATCTCTTGAGACCAGTAGTGATATGAAAACCGTAATCAACGCTACATTATGGGTATACCTTGCTTCCAAACTCAGGGACGATAGGGAAATTTCAAAGAGTACAGCTCCGTTGTGGTGACGTGTAGCTCGCTCAGCCTGTTGCAGCGCGAGGTTCGGGATCACTTTTCAGTGAGGTGTGGGTTTGATTTGTAGTACAGTTGGTGCGGGAGCCATGGACTCAACCCCAGTTCATTTCGTTGTTCCAGCTCATGGTATCCCTATTTCCACTGTGTTGTGATATGTTGCTAGGCTTCCTCCGCATGATCATCCTCGAAAAGCGGTTCCCTTGCGACTCGTCCTTGGGAGGGGGCGCAGGTGGCTGTTGCTGTTGCTGTTGTTGTTGCTGTTGTTGTTGCTGCTGCTGCTGCTGCTGCTGTGGGTGCATCGCTCGGTGACTAGAGTTTGATATATTGACCAGTTTAGGGACGTATTTTCGAGATGCAGACTGGTTATCTGAATGTTGCATGAAGTTCGGAGGCACGCTCTGCCTTTGTTGGGGTTGCTGCTGTTGTTGCGGGTAGTGTGCAAAGTTGGCGTATTGTGATGTTGGTACAGACACAACTTCCTTTGGCTGTGTATAGGTCATGTACGACGTTGGCTGCTGAAAGTTGATGAGGTCCGGTGTCGAGACAAAGTCCGTGTTGGTCCATGTCTGCTGCTGGTGGAAGGTCTGTTGCGGTATTGGCTGCGTGAAAGAGGATGGCATGGTTGTCAAGCTTGGGTTATACCCTCCGTACGCCCCCATACTTGTATCAGTAGTGAGATGTGCTTGCGACATATCTGCACTGACGGGCCACTGGCTCTGCTGGAAGGACTGCTGATGATGCAAGACTTGTTGAGGTTCAACAGGATCCAAGTCCATCATCTGCTGATCTTGTGGACCACTATGCGAGCTGGACAATCTCGCGTCATTTGCAAAGTCTGATGTTTCCAGCTTGAACTCAACGATTTCACTGTGCGCAGAATTGTCTGCCTCAGAGACGTCAGGGGTCATCTCGGGTGCGGAGTCGATAGCGTCCTTTGGCTCAATCTCGGCGAGGTCGTAAGTATCTTGCACCAGCTTCTCCATGTCGAAAGCACTCGTGTGCCATTTTGTCTCCAGTTTGTATCGTAGGCGGTTACACTTCTTCGATTCCCAGGAGAGCTTTGGCCAATTTTGCTCGTCTCCGTGCCGTTGCGTTAGTAGCTTGTTCCAAGCGTTGGCAGCATCACCCTGCTTCAACAAGCCCAGGATAACGTTAGTAAAGTTCCACTTTGCTCCTCCTTTTTCTTCAAAGTGCAGCGCGATGTGTTCACACCTCTCTTCCCAGGTGGTCAGCAAGGACGCACAGAAGCCACAGCCCCAAGCATCCTTGTCGTGCATAACAATCTCGTACTTCTTGACGCATGGCGAAGCTTTCCTGCTAGTGGGCTGACCACTTTCTCGTGGTTGTTTACAGTGCTCGCAGCCCTAGTTTTGGTCAGTATTGTTCGACGACGCGCAGCAAAGTATTACATACGTGGAGCTTTGTGTGATGCTCACGGAAACGCTTGCCAGCATGGAATATTTGCTCGCAGTCAGGACAGCGCCATGTCAGCCTCTGTTCGTGGAACTCTTCCTCGTGTGACTTCCAGTACGGTTTCGACTTCAGAGCCTTGTCACAGAAAGTGCACGCAAAGTTCTTCGGTGCAGGTGTCGAGGCGGTGGAGATTGTTGAAAGGCGGGAGGATGTTGTGGACATGCGCGAAGAGGCGGCGCTGTAGTGGGTAAAGGATGAATCGGTTGAAGCGATCGATGAGCGAGGGTCCGACATCATGCTCGGCACTCTGCTAGAGGGAACACTCAAGTAGGACGATGCGCGGCTGCCAAGTGTCGACGTCGACATCATGGACGATCTGTCGGGTACTCGAATGCCATCTGTGTACGTGTGAGCTGGACGAGCTGACGCGAAGGCAGGGGTGTGCCGCGAACCTCCGTTGCGCGCCGCCTGCAACAACAGCAGGATTTGTTGATCGTCCAGGTGCTTGAGGCCATGGATGTGATCGATGACGGTAGGGTTGAGGGAGCCATGGGCCGAGATTCGGGGTGACGAGGTCGCGCTTTCGGACACGCTACTCAAGGGCATTGAGCTTTGAAGACTGCGGCGCGGACGCTTGAAGGAGTTGCTGGACTGAGGCGTGCCATATTGGTAGAGCTGAGGGTCTTCGTTCTCCATGTTGTCCAGATTCGCGCAGAGAGGCCTATTTCATGCCCGAATCTGGTACTAGCGAGATGTCGCGATGTCGAGGTGTTGGTGTTGCAGAACGAAAGGGGGACGGCCGAACGCGAAATGGAGGCGTTCGAGAAGGTACGGCGCTTTTGTCAGAGCGGTTGGACAGGGACGAGCTCGGAACCAGGGCCGTCAGGAAGACATTGATCGTCTAATCTCCCGAGCGGAGGAGGCGGATGCTCTTGTTTAGAGAGGAGATCGTTTCAACAAGCCCTAGAGGGTCCGGATGAAACCACTTGGCGCTGCAGGCATGCAGGCAGTCATCGGTTCCGCGCAGGGTTATGTAAATATAGTACGTAGAGGTTTACAGTATGCATGTATTGCTCTGATGAAGACTTCACTTGCTCAAGAACATCAGTTTAACCTCTGCGAGCCCTCCAGACCCCCCGTCACGCGCAACGGTGAACGCGAGCAATGTACCTGAACGATTGCCAGGACGGCCGCGGTAGCGCCGCTGCGCTCCAGTCCTTCATGTTCTACCCCTGAGCGAGCATTGTGAAACGACACTAAACTCGGAAGAGGCATTCTTTTCTTGTCGCCCATCGTATTGGGCGACTAGAACCATCGTACCACACTCTCAGCTTTCCTCACAGCCTTGCGAGGTGTGGATCAATTTGCTTGCTGTTGCGCCCAAGACTGGAGCCTTGCATCGTTTTCGCGAACCAAGGGCGCCGTTCACGCCCCACCCATCGTGGCGCAACCACAACGCGCAAGTCGGTAATTGGTCGGAAACATGTCTCGAGACGCGTGCCCATGGTTGAGGATGCACCTCGAGATGAGGCTCAGATCCTGGTAGGGTGCGCTGGACCTGGACCTCGTGTACAGTACACCTTACTACTTACTATAGTAGGGTAACTGCCAACGATACCCCAGAGCGTACTAACATCATTTCTCCCCATTGCGCGTCTGCGCAAGTCGATCTTCATCTACAGCCGTGCCTGACGTGAGGAGATCTCACGATGTGTTGTCAAGTCAGCAAGCCGCCCCCTGCAAGCAGCCATTAGCTGTCGTCATACTGGAGTTGCATGCCCGCTTCAAGTTTGCACTCCACCAAGAAGCAACGGGTCGTTCAGGATCTGCTTCCGGTCCCACTTCACTCGCGCTGTGAATGGAACCTCGAGGGGGCGTCCTTGGCAGCAGTCTTTGTGCCTGGGGTTTGATCTTCTGCGGAAAAGGTTGTTGAGCGTGTGCTATTTCTAGAACAGCTAGAGCTGTATCAGCCAGACAGGGCAGCGTCCTTCGAGCCTAGGAGTCGTTGCCTGACCACGACGAGGAGCTGGAAACATGAAACCGATCGTTCAGGATTAGAGAACAAGCAAATAGCTGTGTCAGCTTTCAGGACCGAGGTGTCCGGAGACCTCATGCCGCAGGCCCATCCATTCGTACGAAGGTACACTTGCAAGAAGCCGTACGGCCTGGTTGAGTGACAAAGTCAAGATTTTCGACGCGAGTGCTGCACACGTGAGAGCGATAAAGTTTGTCGTATCCAGTGGAGCGAAATTCCTGCGACCTCCAGGTGAACTTTCGATGAAAAGTTACTGAACTCAAAATTGCTGACGCGGCCTTAAGAACGTTAGAGCTGCCACTATCTCACAGGATCAGGGCGAGACAGCAATTGGTTACCATGTGAATGACTCTCCGGACTTCGAATGATGTTAGAAAGTCAGCCAGTCCGCGGAGAGCAGATCAGCCGCAGAACTCGACGTTGTACACGGATGCATGCATCCAAGAGCACTGGTGACCCATGATAGGCAAGCAGTGGACTGGTGGGGAGACGACTGAAAGGATGTAAAGCTGGAGAATGGCAGGTCTCAAAGGGTGGTGAAGTACGATTCATCGAGTAGCCTTGACGATCACTACAAGCGCAACATAGTTGAGTTCATCCCTGAGGCGCGCGAGGAGAAATATACATGTTAGAGAACAGCCTCGAAGTGCTAGGCGCGCGTTCGGGGTTGGTGCAGAATAAAACTTGCGCCGGCGCGTGTGCTCGCCAGACGAGTCTGTCAAAGATGTCAAGTTGAAAGTGAGAATGATCGTGACTTCGTCGAAGGAGTTGGTCATGGCTGATGGCGTCCACGCATTGGCCGAAAGAAGCTAGCCAGTCGCGTCGCGCGACTTCCCCCAACGCGCTCGCGTAGAACCACTTTGATGCTCAAGCTCTCCCCGCCACGAACTTCTGCACACGGTATCTCTGTCAATTGCTGCCGAGCGCATTGTCTTTATTCACTATCAACCAGCATAGCATAGCAAGAACTCTATACCCATTTGTTATATTACCTCTGCATTTACAGAGCAGAACGCGAGAAAGTCGCGTCAATTCGTCCCAAGCGGGTCCACGAAGCAGACCACCCCCAGAACTCCCACATGTCCACTATGGAAACAGCGTCTCTCAGCGCCAGTATTGCGGCGGCGAAGCCTCGAACAAAGCTTCTGGCAGCTCTGCGAAAGCCGAGTCCGAGCAGTCCGTCAGATAGCAGCTCAGATTCGGCCAGCGATGCTTCAGACGCCGAGGAAATGCCCACAACCACGAAAATGTCTCCCGAGCCGCGGTCTCGAGTCAGAACTCGAACACCTGAAGAGGAAGAGGATGTTGATGCCGAGAGCGCTTACTTGCGCTTGAAGCAAAGGTTGGCAGCTGAGAAGACCTCAAGAAATCGGCTGGAGCAGAAATCTGTGCCTGTTCAAGCAACATCTATTAGTAGCGATGAGGAAGAGTCCATGCCAGTACGGAAGCCAACTCGCAAGGCTGCCACGGAGGTTCTGCAACGGTCCAGTCCGCGAGCGACACCGACGCCATCACGCCAGTCATCTCCAGGACTTTTCGTCACGCCTGGCCCTTCCCCAGCCAAGAAACGGTCTCCGGTACGGCGAACAGCTGGTTCCGACTCAGACGAACCATCACAACGTGTCTCTGCGACAGATCTACAGGAGCGTGTCAAGCGCATCAGAGCCGAGAGAATTGCAAAGCAGAAGGAGGCCGCTGCTCAATCGGAACAGCAGAAGCCACCCGAACATTCATCGGAGCAGGGTGCAGCCAGTGATGACGATGCTGAAGTGGACAGGCGGTTGACACAGCAGTCTAAGCCTACACGACGGGCAGGGAAGAAAGCCATGGAGGCCATGGCTCGCGACCAACAACGAATCAGTCGCAACATGCAGCTCACTCATCAGTCAAAAACAAAGAAGAGATACACGACGATAGATTTGTTCACAACCTTTGGGTTCAGCGCACCGGACGAAGAAGAAACGACAGCACCACCCACACCCGAAAAGGCTGCAGGACTTGCATCGTCTGATGTCGAAGCTCATGCCGTGCACGACACTCCACCCACCAGCCCGCCACGCCAGGACGACACAACGCCGAAGCCAACCGTGGCGGAACAGAGCAGAGATGCCACGCCAATCCCTGTGAAGCTGGACAAGGGTAAAGGTCGCGCCGCAGAATTTGCACCTCTCCCCACACGCACATGGCCGACAGGAACACAACCAGTGGCGATACAGCGTGCTCAAGTGCAGACTGTCCAACTATCAAACGATGTGATGGTAGAGCTGTCTGACTCCGACGACGAAGCAAAGCAGGCTCCAAAAAGCAGATTTGCAGTTTTTGATCGGATCCGAACAAAGGAACAAGACGCTTCGAAGTCTTTCGTGACCCTTCGACACCTGGCCCATCTCACGTCTCCTAAGCAATCTCGCAAGGGGCCAAAGTCAATCAGTCGCAGCGAGATGCAGTTCTCCCTGGCACAGAGAGCTCGTCAGCAAGCACAGAAAGCGCGCGAAGAGAAGATCGAGGAGCTGAAGCGCCGCGGCATTCATGTGGAAAGTGCGGAAGAGCGGGAAAAGCATCAAATGGAGGTCGAGGACCTTGTGGCCCAGTTCGAGAAGCAGCGACAGGAAGATCTCAAGCTTGCCAAGATGGAGAAGAAGGAAGCCAAGGCCAACGGCGAGACTGACGAGCTGCCTTCGAGCGATGACGAGGACGAAGACTATATCGGCAGCGGCGAAGAAAACGCAGCACAAGACGAAGATGACGACCAGGAAGGTGAGGAAGTGGCTGAGCTGGAACTATCTGGATCAGAAGATGAGCCGATGGATGAAGACGTCGAAGAGGCAGACTCTTCCAATGCCTTGGTCGGTGGCATTTCTGAGGATGGTGCGGATACCGAGACTGAAGACTTTCCCATGGCTGAAGTCGACGGACCGGCCGACGACGACGATGAGCCAAGTGTACCTGCGCGCAAGTATGCAACGAAGCGCACTCGCCGAGTCGTTGAAGATGACGACGACGACGAGAATGACGATGAGAAGACTTCCGGATCACCCACTCAGCAGGCCACTCAGGACGATGCCATGGCTGCCTTCGGATTTGGACATTCGAGTCCTGGTCCTGGCCTCACGCAGATGTTTGCTGGTACAATGGCGAATCTGAATGACTCTCAGGCTACCCAGGAAGAGCCCGAGCAGGATTCTTTGGACTTCCTGCGTAGCTTGCCAGAGACACAGCCTGGTGTTACCTTCAGCCAGACCAACGATACACTGGTACCCAACAGTCAGCTGTTCGCGACGCCTCGCAAGGGCTCACAAGCTGGAGGTGAGTCTCAGTTCAGCCTGGGTATTGGTCAGTTACTTGGACCAAGCCCATCACGTACTCAACTTTCCGAGGCTCCTGAACCAACGCAAGACGCTGGCTTCTCTTTCTCTCGCTCTCCGGCAGGCTTTATGGCGCCGATTTCTACTGTGGAAACAGTGATGATGTCTGTTGCGGAGTCACCGGTCAAGAGACGCAGCGGCAAGCTACAGCGTGGTCGACGAGAGGCGACTGCAGAGCTGTCCGAGGTCGAGGAGGACCTTGAGAATGCTGATGTCGAACTGAGCGATGTAGACGACATCCAGCGGCCACCAAAGCACAGAGATGCGTTCCGCGCCATGCAGAAGGGGGCAAAGAGGCAAAAAGCGGCCGAAAACTACAACAAGAAGACCAGCGCGGCCAAAGACATCGTTGAGGAACAAGCCGACGAGTCCGAAGACGAGTACGCAGGTATCGGTGGAGTCAGCGATGATGATAGTGGCGAGGAAGACGAGGAGCTCAAGAACATGATTGATCAGTCGGACGTGCAGGTCGACGAGCGCCAGATCGCTGCCTTTTACGCGTGAGTGCTCTCTATATTCACTCATCACACGCACTAACTTTCCACAGCGACAAGTCGAAGAAGGACGATGAGAAGAACATCAATCAGCTCTACAAGGATCTCATGAACGGTGGGCTACGCAAGCGTGCCGGGCGCGACGCATTCGACATGTCCGATTCGGAGGACGAAGCCGAGACACGGGCGCGCAGGAAACGAGCCGAGTTTGCACGTATGCAAAAAGCACTTCTGAGCGATGAGAACATTGGCAAGATTGCCGAGAACCCCAAGCAACAGGCGTTCTTCAAGACGCTGGCTGATTTCGCAGACGATGTCGACTACGACTTTCTCGAGATGCCGGAACCGAAGAGTGTGTACGCGGAGGAGAGCCAGAGTCAGAGTCAGAGTCAAGGCGAGGGAGAAGAAGGAGAAGCCCTCGTGGTGCCCAACTCTCAAGTTGAGGCTGAAACTGAGGTCGATGCATCCATGCCTCCCCCGGTCGCCAACCCACTGAAGCGCAAGTCCCCTTCGTCGAGCCAGAAAGAGAACCGTCCCCCGCCCAACGCGCGCCGCGTCGACAATGGCCTCGCACGCCGCCCCATGACGCTCGCAGACGTGCAAACATCTGTGTCGGAACTCCTCGAGGACTCACGCGTCATGGTGCCCGATAGCCAGTACCTATCTGATTCCGACTCTGAACTCGAAATCGTAGACCGTCCGCGCAAAGTGGTAGTCGATCGCCTCAGTCTGTCGCGACAATCTACACTCGAAGAATCTCAAAGCAGTGAGCCGGGGCTCGCGTTTTACGCGGCAAATCGTGGACCGAGCGGTGGGTTCCGCGTGCCGAGCTTGATTCGCCAGGCAACTAGTAATATGTCGAGTGTCAGCGAGGGCGGCAGTGGGAGTAGTAGTAGGACGCAGAGCCAAGGGTCGGAGACGAGTGTGCGCAGAGGCGGGACGGGGAGGAGTAACATTCACGCGCAGGCGAGGGAGGCGGAGCGGCGGGCGGTGTTGGAGAAGAAGGAGGTGAGGAGGAAGGAGGTGTTGCGGAAGAAGGTTGGGGCTGCGAGGAGTAAGGGGGGGATGAGGAGTGTGTTGGGGGACCTTGGGGGTGGGTTTGAGTAATTGTCATCGTCTGGGCGTCGAGCGAGGTGTTTGGGTGCTGGATCAATTATATTTTAAGAAGTGTGGATATACAAGAACTATCAATACACATGGCAGTCTCAACATCAAGACCCATCACACCCTCTCACTGACCCAAATCGCCCCTCTACACCCGGCCCTAATCCCCTCCGTCAATAGTTCATACGGCCTCGCAGCCTTGGCATCATTCTCCACGGCATGATCCAAATGCTCCAACTCCTCATCCCTAATCCTCCTCAACTCGCCCACCAACGCCTCCAACTCAGGCCCCAAGCTCTCCCCCCTTGCCTTGCACTTCTCGCTCCAATCCAACAACACCCTGACCTGCTCATTATAATGCGTCCCAATCTCCGTCTCGACAGCCTCTGTACACGCCATTGCGGCCTCGCGACCAAGGAACGCAGTGCCCCAGCCGAGAGCGCTGGCGGCAGCGGTCCACAGCGGCGTCATGGCCGTGGGGCGAATGCGGTGTTTTCGCAGCACGGCGTTGAAGAAGGAATAGTGGCCTGCTTCTTGGGCGTACATGTGCGCCATTAGGGGTCGCAGGTGCGGGTGGGCTTTTACGAGGAGCGGTGTTTGGGCGGCGTAGATTAGGATTGCGGCGAGTTCGCCGGTTTGGTTTACGCGCAGGGCTGAGGAGAGGAAGGCGCGCTGGGAGGGGGTGAGGTGGTGGATTGGGAGGGTGGTGGGTGGTGTTGTTGGTGTGGAGGAGGTGGTGGCGTTATTTGTGGGTGGGTTGAGGGTTGTGTTGGCGGCGCTGTGTGGTGTGGGTGCGTTGGGGTTGCTGGGTGTGGAGGTGGATGTGCTTTGGTGGCGGCGCCGTGGATGTGGTGTTGTGTATGGCGTAGTGATGGCTCGAGGCGCGAGGAAGTCGAGGAGTGGCCGAGCCATCACTGTTGGCCGTGAGCAGAGCCGTGTGGCCATTCTATGTGGTGTTGTGTGGTCGTTCTGTGTTTGGCAGGTGTGAGGATAAGTCAATTGCAGGCTGAAAGTGAGAGAAGCAACAAAAGTGACTGGCTGGTCTGAGCGATGAGCGATGAGCTCACCACGCCCACCCACGATAGCGAGACCCACTTTTGCATTCGACGCGCTCTTCCCCGACTTTTGAGCTCCTACGTCGGCCACGTCTCTGCCACGCCCCTGAAGTCGGATTCTTCTTGCTGCAACGCCCAACGCCTGTATTCTCACCGCCTATCGCTCGACTGCTGGAAGAAATCCTCTTCTCAAACCTCCATCGCTTCTCTGCAGACTTGAAGACTCGACTCGACTCAACTTCACTCCACACCACTCGTCCAGCCCAGCGCCATGTCGGACATTGACGACGAGCTCTTTGCCCTCGCCGGCGGTGATGAAGAGGCCGACGTGGAAGAAGGCGAGGCGTGAGTGCCCATTCTCATCTTCTCGCTATCCTCTCTGCAATGCCAGCGCTGACCTCGCAGCTCCTCGCCCGCTGCCTCGTCGCCCAACTCGCTGGGCTCTGACGCCATGGAGGAGTCTGACTCGGACCGCGACGACGAACCGCCTGCCCGCGCTGCCGATGTCCCCTATCCGCTCGAGGGCAAGTACATGGACGAGGCCGACAAGCGCCGCATCATGGCCATGTCCCAGCTCGACCGCGAGGAGATTCTGGGCCAGCGCGCAGAGGAAATGAGCCGCGCAAACTTCACCGCAGAGCTGGCCCGTCGTGCCGCCACCCTGCACACGGACCGCAAGCGCAAGCTCGACGACGATGACGACGAGATGGACGAGCCCACACGGCCAAAGGTCAAGGCCCGTGTCAATGATAAGCTCGAGGAGTACAAGAGAAATCGCGAGCAGCGCGGCCAGCAACGTGACCGCGACAACGACCGCCGCAACAACCGCCGACGCTCCAGTTCTGGCGACCGCGATCCCCAATCCGACCTCGATGCTGACGGCGAGAGCGATGTAGAGTGGGACGACCGCGACGACCGCGCCCCTGCAAAGCCCCGCGAAGACCTGCCCGCCGCTCTGCGCGATTTCGAATCGGTGCGTGTCGGCCGCGGCTTCTTCTCAGAAGTCTGTTTCTACCCGGGCTTTGACGACGCCGTCACAGGCACCTTTGGCCGCGTCGGCGTTGGCCAGGACTCGCAGCGCCGCACCATGTACAAGATGGCGCAGATTAAGGGTAAGCATGCAACTCGCTTTCCATCAAGACCTGCACTGACAAGTCGTTCCCAGGCATCAACACCGGCAAGCCGTACGTCTTCGAAGGCAAGAACGGCGCCAAAATCGCCACAGACCAGTACGTCGTCGCCCAGCACGGCTCCACCAGGAAGGACTACCAGTTCCAATTCCTGTCCAATCAGCGCTTCGACGACCGCGACCTCGACGTCTACAAGCAGTCGCTCACCGAGGCCAACGCCAAACCCCCCACCAAATCCTTCCTTGAGCGCAAGTACAACGACCTCAAGTCCCTGCACAACCACCACTGGACCGAGGCCGAGATCAACGCCCGCATCGCAAAGAAGAAGCAGTACGAGCACCTCCTGCACCGCTCCTCCATCGACGCCCAGCCCCGCATCCAAACCCAGTCCGAAACCGCCGCCATCAAAACCGCAGAACTCAACCGCCTCAACCGCCTCAAGGAGGCCGAGCGCGTCCGCAAAGTCCAGCTCGAGCAGCAGCGCCAGAAGAAACTCGACCAGAAGAAAGAAGCAGCCCGCAAGCGCGCAGAAGAGGAGGCCCGCCGCGCGCAGGAAGAAGCCCAGCTCAAGAGCGAAACAGACGCCTTGTTCGGCGACGACGGGGAGAGCTCACGAGCGTCGACGCCCCGACCAGGCGAGAAGAAGAAATCCGAGCGCAAAGGTCTGCCGACGTTCCGGAAACCAAAGACGGACGACGATTTCATCGCAAGTATGGATTTGGATATCGATATTGCGATTTAGCATCTCCCCTGCTGCGGTTTTCCAAGTTCATTGCCCTTGCATACTGGCGTTTTAAGCGGGTCGTGGCGATGACGGGGTAGAGTTACTATTTTTTACCACTTTGTTAGACAGACGCTTGCTTGTCTTGTCTTGTCGCGCATTGTGTAGCATCATCATCGTCGTCGTCGTTATCGTTGACGTTATCAATATACCCTTTTCCATCCATCGTCCTATGTGTCTCGCGCCTGGTTCTGCTACGCTTCAAATTCCCCGCTCTGAATGTCCAGATGATACGTCAGACTGTGCGTGCGCAGTTTCGATGGAGGTATTCTGCTTACGGGAGCCGGCACGAAGTAAGACAGTATTGTATCAAAAAAACTGGCATTCTGCTCAGCAGCATAGTGTCGTCATCTATGTTGTTCTTATGGCTAGGGAAATGTGGAGAAGTTGTATATAAAGGGTACAAGCTGGATGGGGCTTAAACGTGTGAGGATTTGCTCAGCTCTTTGAATGGATGGTGGTGTGTAGATGACAGTATGACCAGGGAGAAAGCTCCCATCTCGATCTGTAATTTTTGTTGGAGGGGGCTTTCAGGATGTAGAGGTGCGGGTTCGCGCAAGGCAAACGACGGATTTCTAGCTCTTTCGAAACGGGCAGGAGCATGTCAAAGTCGCTGGGTGGTTTCCTGCATCATGAGCAGAGACTAGAGAGTCCTTTTGTTCGAAGGTTCGTACTGAACATCGCACGTCCTGCTCAGCCGCATAGAATGGCCGTTGTGACTTTTCTCTATGGCTAGACGTGGGGATAGACTGTGTATAAGAAGTGGAAGCTCGCACTTGGTGTCTGTTTGCACGCTTCCTTGAATCTCTGGCGCGTATAATTGGAAAGCTGAAGAATCGACCGGCGGCCAGAATATCTCTGATTTTGGAGATGGCCTTGTGGATTCAGGGAGACGGAAGACATGATTAGGTATTTCAGGGCTTTCGAACACATTCAGAGGACATGGCTGGTTGGGAACTCCTTTTTAGTGACGCGTGGAGAGGACGTTTAGCGAGGAGAGGATGAACAGACATCAGAGGAAGCAGTGCAGTTTTTCCGACTTGTGAAGACAACATGGGATTCAAGTTCATCGTCCCTCAAGCATCTTCCACTCATATGTCATTCCATTGGTTGTTTCCATGCCAGGCCTTGAAAACGGTGGAGATCATAGAGACGGCTGTGGCCTTGCTTCTGTGTGCGTTCGCAGAAAAAGGACGCAAGAAAGCCGAGGCCGGAGAGCCAAAATACGTCACCAAGCTTTTCTATTTTTGCTTTACTATGCTGCTCAAGTATGAGTTCATTTGTATACATCTTCGCACATTGTCCCTCATAATCCGGCAATGTGGCTGTTTCCATGCCACGGTTCGAAAGAGGAAAGAGAGCATAAAGACAGCTGCGCATTTGTTCTTATGTGACTGTGTAAAAGGGATAAACGAGCAGAGAATGACGAATTTCAGACACCGCAGTCGCAACAATCTTGGTGGGCAGACCATTCCTGGCAATAGTACGTTATGACAATCTGCCTTTGAACTTTCCTCACCCATATTCCAGTACGGCGATGCTTTCAGTAGAGGCTCTTGCGAGTGTTGGAGAGCATGCGAACAGCTGTGCACTTCCTTTCGTGTGCGTACGTGGAGTACATGTGCGAAGATACTGTTTTCGAACGATGCGAGGATGGGATCCTTTGAGGGTAGATCATGGCTCACCTGAGGATGAGCGTGTATCTTCCACTTCCGTCTCGACCCATGACCTATTATGTTGCGTATCTCACTCCCTAGCGCTTCATCACATATACCTCTACATTTTAGTTGAGAACCATCGCTTCTACCGGAGCTTAATTGGTGAATATACTGGAGTTGATACTGTGTCAGACCGAAACAAACTATGATATCCACGGTAGCGCCACAGTCATTCCAGCGTAGTCATATGAGCAATATGATTTGAATTCGCATACACTCTGCTTCAAAATTCACTTTTTTGGTTCGCAGTTGCATGTGCTCGCTCCATCGAAACTAGCCAGGATTCCGCCCAGAAGCCTACATGGTTGTGCTGTTTGTGCACTTCGAGTTCGCAAGACAAAACATCAAGCACCATGACATACGCTTTTGTGGCATGGTTAAAGAAGCCAAGGAACTGATACATGAGCCTCAAACGGCAAAACACCAAACATGAAAGATTTTGATGTCCTTTTCGAAATGTGCAGATGAGATTCTGGGTCAAGTGTATCAGCCACGAGTAAGACCTGTCTTTCTTTAAGTAAAGAGGATCCGACGATTGATCTCACAAACACACCATGAGTTGAAGAAGTAAACTGTTGTCATATTCACAAGTTCGAAACTTGAGCGTTTTGACAAGACCGTCAATTTAATAGGGGCAGAGCAGCTGAAAGCATCGACGGTTAAGCATCCGGATTCGATGTTTGACAAGAACGAGAGAAAGTACAAGATGACAGAAAAACTCAAACAATGTCAGCACGTTTAACACACTGCTCGAAGCTGTGTAACATGTAGTGATCGCTCACGGCTTCCGAGCACGTTAAATGCACCCAAATTCGACTGAGCAGACTTATTCAAGGATTGAGAGCCGTGCAATCACGACGATATGAGAAGCTCAATACACCACTTCATCTCTCGCAAGCACTCATAAGATGTGATTTGAGAACTTTCGACGACTCAAGATAAGCAGACATTGTACTCGGTGCTAACAGAGAACATAATAGACACTTTCATCGATTTGGATACGAACAAAATGGATGGAAAGTGCAGAATGAATTCTTAGCAATCGTCGAGAACGCATACGCGCCATTCGGGCCCCATTTGATCATCTGAGGCGAGCAAAGAAAGGTCCGACATGTCTTTGTCTTTAGTGCAACTTGGATACGCGTCTCACACTTTGCATTCCGCACATCGGTTCTTCCATCGTTGATTTCGTGCCAATTATAGGGGAGTGACATCTATAGACAAGGTTCAGGATCGTAGAGCCGACCAACCTACGAAACGCAATTGTGTAGTCACATTGACGCAGCCACAGGCCATTAAATATGAGGTTCGGGTGTGAAGGAGTCTTCCTCGAAAGAGTGTAGTACAAATTGTAGGACGCTTTTACATTCACTCCCGAGACAGAGAGATGTGTAGCTTGTAGGGTAGTTTCGATGCCTGAGAGCCAGGCATTACGACTACGGCAGATTTGATTTTCAGCACGGCAGCAAAGCACGCCACATAGAGTGGGATGATCGGAATTTGAAATAGTTGAACAGCAGGAGATTGAAGGGTAGGTAAGTGACGAGCGAGGGGAGTGTAGATAGCTTCGATGAAATGTAACAACTTTGCTCAGACGAAGACATGTCCTGCAACGTGAGAATGCGAACTGAGATTGTCAAAAGATAGATTCGAATATAACGCCTCGCAATGCCCCACAGACCCATCCACCGCCATGAACTATGCGCCTCTAAGAACTCGTGGACCTGAATGCGAAAAGGTATAGAACTCCAGAAATGTAACAAAGCGCCGAAGTCATAACGTCGTCACCAATAGTGCTTCTATACAACGCATGTGAATTGGCTCAGATCTTCCGCCCTCTCCGTCTGGGCAGCGCGCTCTCCCCACCCACATTCGCCGCTGGCGTGGCTGGGGCCATCTTTGGTGCCATGATGCGTGGCGCGGGAATGCCTTTCCTCGGCGTCGCCCCACTGATTCCTGTCCTTTTGTTTTCCTTCTCAGCCGCGGCAGCAGCTGGCGTGCTTTTGATCGATGCAGAGATGGGCTTGGGGAGCTTGACGCTCTTCGGTGGCGCAATACGGCTCTTTCGCTCTTTCGCAGGTTCAACACCAACAGGCATGATCTCGAGTGCCGGTAGCTTCGTTTCCGTCGATATTGAGGGGACGAGCAGCTTCTTTGTAGCCTTTGGCTTGGGTATTCCCTTCGCCGCAGGCGTGGGTGCGGGTTGTGCAGCGGCGGCAGTCTTCTCTTCTTGCACGCTATCTGGAAGCAAAGACCCCATTGCCAATAGTCCCTTTCCAGGCGTTCCATTTGTGGTACCGAGTCCTCGTACACGACGAACCTTTGGTGTCGAGGTTTTGTCTGTGCTTGTAGCCACCCTCGGCTTCTTCGTAGCTGTTGGGCCTGGCAGACTGAGCTCATCTGGGGTTGCCAGACTCTCTGCCTCAGCTTGCTGCGAGGCAACGGTATCTGCATGCTCCTGATAGTAGGCTAATGTCTCATCCCACCTGATCCCTCTCCTCCCATCGACTGGTGGCTTCTCCTCTGTGTCGAGATTTGCAGGGGGAGACAAGATCGCTTCTGCTTGTAGCTTGAGCAGGCGCAGGCTGACCATGAAGGCTCCCTGCTTGTTCTTCCGTGTGTTGTTTCTGGTAACGAGGGCGAGTTCCTGTGCATCAGTCTTCTTTAAAACGACTGGATCACTGCCATCGGCGCGACGAATCGAAATCTTGTTCGTGGTTTGAGATGGAGCGGTGGTAGCTGGTGCTGGGAGACGAGACTTCCTTGCACGCGAAGAGCGTCGTGCGCTTCGACCAGCTTGCTCTGCGGTCTCTTCATCCTCTAGCGAGGGTGGTGTAGACTGCTCAATCTCGCCTTGTTGTACAAGCGTTTCGCCCAAGTCGAAAGCAGATCCGGTATCAGTCTTTGTTGGTGAGTTGGGGTCCATCTCTTCGAGAGCCTTGCGCGGAGATGCCAAAGCGTGACGAACTACGTCCGAGTCTCTTCTGTTTTCCAGCGACGACCGCCTGGTGATGATGGCAGATCTCTCGGCTTTGCTGGCAGCTGCTCGACTGAGGAAGCTCTTCAGGATGGCGGTGTCGTCGTCGATTGCGAGGGTCATAGTGGCATCATCAGGGCCTGATTCGATGCGGAGTGGGGGCGGCGGCGAGTGCAACTTCTTCGGCGTGTGCTGGTTCGAGGGCGACTTTGCAGGCGTGAGAGATAACGTGAGGCCGTCTGCTATGTCCTGCGTTCCACACAAAGCGAGTTTCGGCGTTGGTGGCTGTGAAGCAAGCTCGCCCTCTAGCTCATACTCCTCTTGTATATCCAATTGCAGTGACGCCTCGGTTATTTGATCTGGATCCTCGCCTATTGGGACCGTAGTTTCCCCCTCGCCGTGCCTTTGAGAACGTGCGAAAGCACCCAGATCCACCTCGGACATTTCAGCATCTTCCTCTTCCTCTTCACTGCCCCCACTCGCGGTCTGTCCATTTTCAGTCTCGTCCTCAAACGCGGCCTGGGTCGGCAATACTGGGTATGCAATGTCCTCTGTATCCTTCATCTGGGGAAGAATTGGCTCAGTAGCCGATGCCTCGACAAGTTCTGCTGGCATAGTCTCGATCTCTGACGTGTGATCCCGGCCTGTGTATGCGTCATCTTGGTCTTCGGTCTGGCTTGCGGCGATTTCCGTCTCGTTGAGAAGCGTTGTGGCAGCTTTTGCGTGATCTTCAACATCATGCGCTAGCGTCGGATAAGTGACTATTGCTGGTGACGTCGCTTCCAGTGTTGGAGTTCCCTTAACAGGCGATCTGAAGATGAGGGCAAAGGTCGAGTCTTCTGGCAGAATGTTGCCCAGCTTGTGATCATCATCATGCTCGTCGAGGCTCTCGTAGTCTGGCAGCTCGTCCATTGTCTGTGCTGCGTCCATGGCGAAGGTGAAGGAAGAAGGGTTGTGCGGCATGTCCAGGGTCTCGTGGCTCATCTCTGCGTCTGTCCTGTCTGGTGTTTCGTCACTCTCGCTCTGTTCTTCGTGCAAGGTCTCGTCGACATGTGAAGACCTCTTGCCTGCAGGTGGTGTTAGCACTGGACTCGTCTCGTCTCCTATGTTGGAAGTTGCGCGTACGGGGCAGGATGCTCTTTCTGCTTTCCCAAAGGGTCCCCTTGAAAGCGCGCTTGTTCCCTGGCATCTTCTCCATGGCCTTGGGGCTCATTCTCTGCCGCCGCTTGACTGCGCGGGCGTGCGCATCGTGGTCTTCCTCTTCTGTCTCCTCTCCTTGCACATCGGCAGTGCTCGATCGCAAACTGAACCGGCGCCATATGCTCTTCGCTTTGCCTTCGCTGGCCTGTTTTACTTCGCGCTTGCGCTCCCAGCCTCGAGGTATGCGGGCGACAGGTAGAGCACTGGGGTCAAGGTGTGCTGCGTCGGTCTCGTGCCATGTCTGGTTGAACGGTGTGGGCGGAAGGCGTTTGCGCGGCGATGATTGGCGTTTGCGAGGGGAAGAAGCCATTACGAAGAACAAGGAGCGAAGCTGCTGCTTAGTGTGCAAGCGCTGTCTGGCCGAAATTCCCGAAGCCCGCACTTTCTTCTGTACCCGTGTAGTAATGTTCGACGCGCATGAGTGTGTTGTGTTTGTTTACCAGGTGTCTGCATGGCAGCGGAGTCTAGGCTGACTTAGGTTAGCTGTCTCCACCCTGCCTTACGGCGCTTGCCGCTCCAACTTTTTGGCCGAGCTTCGAATTGACGACAGCCAGCTCTGCGTATAGCCACGTCCACGCATCCGTCGCCCGTCAGTCGCCGATTGCCAATCGCCCGTCGCAATCCTCGTCTCCACCACCTAGAAGCCGCCAGAGGAACGTCGAAATGGTGCCAAAGCCACAGGGCCAGGCCATGCAGTCGGTCACTCACCGACCACTGCCCCCGCTGCCCAAGCTCCGCGTGCGCCGCCCGAACAAGCCAGAGACGAATCCATGCCTGGGCGCAATGTCATCAGTGTTGGGTATGTTCAATCCTGCGGTTGTGATGAGACTATGGATTTGTTGGACAACCACTGTGAAGAACACGGGCTAATGAGTCCGCCACAGGTTGCTGGGCATCGTCTGGATACAGCGTACAAGGTTGCGCGGCACTGGAGCAGAAGTTACGCCAGTGCATGGATCAGCCGGTATGTAACGGCTGGAGACTTGAAGTGAGAACGCGGCACATTTTCTAACACCAAACAGCGAGACAAGAACCAGAAGAAGAACAACATCAACTATCACCTGTCCAGGATGTACCCCAACATTATCGGTCCCCACAAGCGAAACTAGGCGCCCATGGAGCCGCGGTGCCTTCAACTTTGTACACTACTTGTATACCCATGCCGGCGAGACGGACGACGCGCCAGCGCGCAGGAGGACTCTTATCAGCGATGACAACATTGGGACGGCGTTCAGGTGGGGGTTGATCTGGTTGTATATATGCAATCTAAGAGCAGGAATACATCTCCATTGATCATCTGTGCGTTGCAGATCTGTGCATGGCCAGCCTGCGATACCCGACAGGGATCTCGCTTTGCTCATATCGAGGCAATGACGACTCCTCACGTCGAGACATTAACAACGTTCAGTCTCGCGCACCTCCAAGATACACCATCATGTGTGATCGACCGACCACTGCATCAGACAAGAAACACGCGTCCCGACGCAGCAGACGACCGCCAAGTCATGCAAGACGCGCAATGCTCACCCTCGTTGCTCAAGTAGCTGTACTGCAGGGTATTCTAGCCTGCCACCAACGTCTTACCAGCCCTCACTTTACCCTGTTCGCGATCAGCACAGATGCTGCTTTCTTTGTGCTGCACGCCAAATCGTGTTTCACGTTCCCTCACGTCTAGGACGCCTGGACATCAAACAGTCTCGTCATACGAGTTACACCAAATAACCCGCAGGGCTTACCACAGTCGTCATCATCCCTCGTTGACCGATGGGTGCGGTCTATTATTACGCGCAGTCACAGCCTGGCGTGATTCTGGAGGAGAAGCGCAGGGTTCCATGCACGTCAGACCTATCACAGCCTCCCAACCACCCCGCCTTGCCAAATGTACTCAGCCCCGGCTTGTCGACTTTCCTCTCTGGTGGCCGTGTCGCGGGCATCTCCCAATAATGAGTGGTGTTTGCCGAGATTCTGCAGCATGGCTGACGTCGATTGTTGCAATTGGCAGACCGCTTCAAGGGTGCTGTCGACGCTTTGCCTTGAACACGTTGGCGCACCCGCATGATCCACGATTCACCACGGTTACAGTGGATCGCCAGGGCATGACCCGATCATAGCAAGGGAGCTTTAAGCTTACCCTGCCTCTTCTTTACAGAGCTCGCGATGCACTCAGCCGCGAACCGCCAGCCTATCTTAAGAGTTGCGCGCCTGACAGCCTTCATACCTTGACACTCCCCGCTCTGCTGCGTACACCGTGTAACGATATAACCTGGAACCCGGTACTGCTTGAAGCTCGAGCTTCGGCTGCCTGCATGGAAACTAGATAGTCATGAAGCTTTCAATCGCAGGATGCGCCATCCTGGTGCCCGCTTTGTCGTCCGCGGCAGCGTTCGCAATAGCAGAACCCACTCATCTCTTCGCAGTCGCCGCAGACAATCGGACTCCCGCACCGACGGCAGCACCACAAATCAACATCTTCGGTCGTGAAGCTCTGCAGGCAAACGAGGGCAACACATGCGGCTACATTTCCGGGTTGTCGGGTACGTACCTTCAGCCTCGTGTCGATCTTGTCTCGATACTGTGTTAACTCTACCAGCATCTTCGATAACATGTCCAAACTCGCAAATATGCGCAACAAACACCTATTACGGAATTCACGGCTGTTGCGATCCATCGTCTCTGTCTGCTTGCACGATAGCAACAGCATGCATACCCTTTAGCGCAATGAGCACGTCCTGCACGGACGCCTCATGCTCGTCTGACAATGCGATAGCGAAATGCACAGCAAGTACTGCGCCAGACTGCTATAAGTATCTTTTCGTGTACAGCACGAGCACAATGTCACAGCAAGGCTGCACATCTTCAGGCTTCACAATGACCGTTCCACGTACCTTCGGACCAACGACCACGCCATCGCGAATCGTCGTTACCGAGACTGTAACTGCATCGCAAAATGCGATCAACACCCCGACCTCGAGTTCATCCGGGAGTGGGGAACACGAAAAAAAACAATCCCTTGGCCCCATAGTTGGCGGCACAATAGGTGGCTGCACAATCCTGTCCATCGTCGCCCTTACCGCGTTTCTCATTCATCGGCGCCGACTGAAGCTGAAGCAACAACATAACGCCGCAAATCCCCCGCCTGTCTCGCAATTCTCTCATAATAACCCTGACTTCGACCCCAACGGCTTCCAAACCACGAACGGATGGACTGAACAAGATATTAAGACCTGGCAGCAGGCTGGCGGTGCTTATCGACCTGTAGCCCCCGGGCAGTATGTCGGTGTGTCGGAAGTTCATGGCGAGGATAGAGCAGTGGAAATTGAAGCGCCCGAGAAGACGAAGAGTGGGCATTGGCACTTGCCTGGTGTAGCACCGGTGGAAGTCGAGGCACCAGTCGAGAGGAGAGATGAGAAAGAAAAGTGGTGGCGAGGCCCTGCCGAAGCCCCGTGAGAGGACATTGATCTACTAGGACCCGGCGCTGGGTGCTTCTGCTGGACTTAGCCTTGTTTTTTCCAGTTTCTTGTTTGTTTTCTATTATATACCCTCGCTTGAGCGCGCATGGGATGGCGTTTCTTGGAAAATGCAGAGTACTTAGCTCTAGCAGATCTGTGCACTTGGCCAGCATTTGGATGGGGCAGAAACATGGAAGTTCTTCGTTTTCTACTGCTTGGTTTTCATCTTACTGTTAATCGTGTGCTGCGTCATTGTCATTCAGGATCGCTTTCATTTATCAACTCCCTCGTTGGTTTGGATCTTCTGAACGGGGCCATGTGCAGGTCTTGAGAACAAGGGAAGATACAGATTCTAGGATCGATGTAATATGTACGTCTGAGAAGCAAGAGAGTGTGCAGATCTAGAGCGCTATACTTTCGTCATACCTCGAACATGCTAAGTTGTCTCCACTTGAAAATGCCTCGACAGACTTGGAGCTAGGATCTGCATTCTCCACAAAAGGTATTCTGGAGTGCCGTTTGGGGTTATCCGCCGTGTTTCCGTCAGATTGCCCCCACGACGCATCAAACCTTGCATAGGTCCTCTTCTCTCTTCCCGCGTACAAGTGCGCATGGTTACGGACATGCTCGGGATTGAGGATCGAGACTTGCAGGCATGGAAGATTATGGTCGATAGGATCAATTAGGTTTCGAGAGGAGAAGGACCCAGAATACCGGTAACGCCGAGATGGACGACGGCAGCTGAGTGAATGGCTCAATTGGTTCTCTTTCACGGCTAATCACGGCTAAATGTAACTTCCTAACATGATTGGAATGCTCGAAGCTATCCACAACCTGATACCAAAGAACTTTGAGCAATGTATGCTAACGCTGGGCACGTAATCGGGAGCCTGTGGCAATCTGGCGTTGGTCCCGAGCAATTCTTCGGCTGCTCCATCCCTGCATTCCACCGACCCAGCAACGTGTAGGATCCTCCCACACTTGTTCCAGGAAGCGGGTAGTTCCATGAACATGTGGGTCTTGTGAACTACTTACGGACAGCCTCGTTTTGGGACACTGGCGGCTCCCGGAATGAGTCGTCATTTTGCGTATGGCGGTCATGGGGATAGTAGCGCATTCCTACAATGCACGGAGAGAAGTTCTAACGAGACGTTGATTTTGATTTGGCTTACTGAGTATCTAAATTTGCTCGCACCTTAAGATATAAGACACTTTGAAGGAGTGTCCACTCAAGTCATCCACAGTCCTAGTGGCAATATTTTTCTAACAGTCCAAATATCTCAATATGTTCAAGTCAATCGTTGCTCTTGCCGCTCTGGCATCCACCTCTTCCTTCGCTGCTGCCCAAGGCCCATTTGTACCCGCTTGGCCGCTCACTCCGATACTGCCTGTCCCTGGCTGGAACAGCACTACAGATGGATTCAACAGTCTCGCAGTCCTATATACGGACAGTGCAGCAAAATTGTCTGCTCAAGCGACCGTCATTGGTTAGTTTGACTACCGCTTTGCAGGGCCGGGACTCTGTGTGTGAACATTAGCTGATTCTCTTTCTCAGCGCAGACGAATGTTGAGCTCAGTGGAAACAGAAGTGCTGAGTACGTTGATTACTTACAAGCCAACCTTATCAAGGCTTTGGCCGTCGTCAATAATGTCTTCTGGCAAACGGCGTATGAGACAGAGCGAAAGATCTGTGCTATCTCTACTTCCATCAATCAGCAGAACGTAGATACTGTGAGGGGAAATCTCCGCGCTGGGTACGTTTGACTCCTCTCGCTTACCAAGGATCATGTGGAACGCAGTTTCACAAAGCATTTTTACGGGTTTTAGGTGCTAACGATGGATCCTTAGTGTCTACGCGGAGGTTCAGGCTGTTGTTTCTATCACAGTCACTATTACCAACACCATAGCCGCTGTCCAAACTCGTAAGCCCCATCCGATTTGATATTAATTAAAAGAACGCTTGGTGATTTGCTATCATACTGACCGAAACAGAGATAACTTCGTTTTCCGACGCTGAGAGAGCGGTTATCACCACCCTCATTCAAGCCATCATCACCGCTGCCACGGGAAGTCTTGGGCCCATTGCGTCACTCAACGCGGGTCTTACTTCTGTCGGCATCACAGCATTGACCGATGTCGTGGGAAGTCTTCAACTCGCCGTCACGGCTCTCCAAGCTGCAGGAACTATCAACTGGACCATCTCTTAGACTCTGAGATAAGCTCGCGAGATGATCTCGCAATGCTAGGACGCGTGGCTGTCGTGCCTGAAAGTATGTGCAGATCATCAACGGGGTCGCTTAAGCTGACGGCAGCTTGGATTTAGGTGGACGCTTTCTTACACTCTTTTGATGATATTACCTTTTACATTTACCGAATGAAACATGTGAACCACACCCATGCAATGGAACCTCAAGATTGAAGACTGCAATTTTTGAATCGACAATCGGGACTACTAAACACCTTTTTTCTCCTCAAGAGCATCGAATTCGATGTGGTATACGAGGCAATAGTAGTCACGTGTGTTACAACTTGTGCACGCCCTTGTAAGCCTGTGCTGTAGACGTGTCGGCCTATTGCCTGGGCGCTGGGAACTCCACGCTGACGAGTACGGTATGAGGTACGCAAAATTGGTGAGCCGAGTTGGTGAAGTAAGGCGGTGAAAAGGTGATTCTGCTTGTTGCATTTGCTCTTGACCTAGTAGAAATATTTTAGCGCCTTCAATTCGGTCAATTGACGTACACTCATGCAAACGGGAAGGGCGAGTAAATGTGTCACGTGCCAGAAGCCACAGGCCGGCTAATGCAGCAAGACATCACCTCCTTCCCTTCGTTGATACAGTCCTGCATTGCCCAATTTTGAAGAGAAGAAATCACTATTATTCTCTTGTAAGTCACGTTGAATTTAGACCATCACTCCAGGTAGGAAGCTTTAGGCAATCCGAACCGTAATTGGTAGTGTGTCATGGTATCCCTCTCTCAACATGCTCAGCAAATGGAATCAATAATTTTTGTACATAAATAGCATTTAAGAACACAGTGAATCTTGGAAAGACGACTTAACTATATTGACACACCGTTCGTCGCGCCTTGGTCAATGCACATGCGAGAAAAGGTTTGAAACCGTGCGCGAGTTTTTTCTAGTGTAAAGGTTTGAAGATCACTTTTCAATCACGCTAGACAGTTTATTGCTAAGCTTGACGTAAACCAATTGAAGCAGAAAGTCTCTAGAGAACATCAAGGCCTTTCATATTTGGACACCGAATGCAAAATGAAAGCTACAAGAAGAAAGCTGCAAGAGCACCTACACCTACTATCTTTGGCACATGAGCAGACATTGCAGCTCCTGTAGCACCAGCAGCTCCTGTCGGCGTTGGTGTACCTCCAGCAGTCTTGCTCACACCGCTTCCGGTTCCTGATCCTGACCCTGTCGCGCTTGCTGACAGTTTCTCCGTCCCAGCCGTAAGAATCAACGCCCACGTTGACATGGCATCTCCCTCAAATGTCGTCGGCTCCTTTGCCAGCTCAGAGAGTGCGGTAGAGTTGGTGCACCAATCTGGCATTCCGGTACGAAAATCGTTAGTCTGCGTGAAGATGTCCGTTCCAGCAGGTCTGTTGGACCGCGATGGGTTGACGTGCGTGACCGTCGTGGTTTGTATCTCGCTCCTGAAATAGTAACTGCAGTATTCGGACATGCTTGATTCGAGACCGACGCGGGACTGCAAGCAGGTCGCGTCGGTCACTTGCTCATTGGCACGGGAGCATGCTACAACGACCGTAACAGGCGTGGTTGCTTCTATGATACCAACATCTATGATACCGGACGCGGTGAATTCGGCATAGGTGAGCCCGCCAAGCGTGAATGTGTCTGGGGGGTAGCTGGTGGTAGCCCTAGTGTTGGTGTAATTTGCCTCGGTAAAGGTGACGATTGTGCGACCCGAGCTTGAGCCCACAACAGAGCCCACGCGTGTGTAGTTGCCGGGTGCGATGGGCCCATATGCCCACATTGCCGTTGTGAGTTGCCCAGCTGCCGAGGCGGCAAAGAGCGCCGTTGTGAAAAGCGCCAACATATTTTTAAGAACAATGGATGCTGCGTAGAGGTCTTGGGGTACTCGCTCGTTCAGACAGCCAGAGGGATCGAAAGTCGAGGAATAATTTGGGGAGGACAACAGAAGAACAGAGGAAATGAACTGGAAAGCAAGTACGCCTTGCAATCATAAACATAGATGCATAGGGGGCCTGAACACCCTGCCGAGCTTAGTTTGCGGGATTTAACCACCTGACAGCTCGAAACAGGTTGTTAATTGTGTATGATTGGGCACAAGACAACAAGACATCAAAACCTGCATACAGTTGTTGCTTGTGCTGGTAGAAGCTTGCTCTAGGCGCCGCTAGTGATGCTGCTTCGAAGCTGTTTTTCGTCAATTGGCTACAACCTTACAACCATTCGTGCAGCGACCTTACACAAACTCGAGGCGAAGGATCTGCATCCCAGCAAGAGAATGTCCAGCGTGCCAACATCCCGTTAATTAGCGTACGTCCCAAGCCAAGGCTGCCCACAAGGCTTCCCTCGTAAGCACTTCCATAGCTTAACGACGATTAAGTTCACATCAGACTTTGCATTCACAGAACCAAAGCACTAGTCCACGTGTTTAGTTCTTCATAGCCTGTCTCATACAATCCTTGCCGGATTTGGCGTGAGGACAGGCGAGGCCTGGCCTCTCAAGATAGCACAGTAGAAGACATACACAAGACAGGAATGCGAGTTTGCACTTAGACAGAAACTTCCAGGGCCTCATCAGCTCAAGGCGGTTGTTTGATCCCGCCTCTGCCAGCTCATCGAGCAACAAAGTGAAATCGCCTGGACTTGAAACAGGAAATTCCTCCTACCAATAGAGTAACTGTGCGTACCGTGCGCCACCATCTGCACGCAAGACCATGATGTCAGGCTGTTACGGTATCGAATCGGAGTTCCTCTCAATGAGTTCTAGTGACTTGAAGCCAGAGCAGGCACAGCACTAGACAAGGACTCTTCGCTGTGCAGTCCTTGCGTGTTCTAGCAAATCAATGTCTACTGAAAGGCAACACAGTCCCTGGGATTGACGTACTGAAGTCTGATGACTCAAAAGCCGGTCAGAGAATCGGGTAGGGCTTGGGAAATACTGGGCTTGTAGTGATCTCACTCTCATTGCAGGTTGAACTTGGGAAGTGAAGTAATCGTGCAACCTAGAGACCTGTTCCACTATGAGGCAGAACAAAGCGACAACCACGAGCAGGATGCAGGCATCATCAATTAGACTTTTATATACAGGCTAAGGGCCGCAGCCTGCGCGTCTACTTCCCTCGTCCGCCAAAAACACCCCATCCACCCAGCACCTCCCTCTCGCCCCAAAACACCCACTCATCGGCCCCAGCTTTGCTCATTCCCTCTCTCCTCTTCCACTCTCCCAGCTCGCCCCACCTCATCAAAAGATTTCCATCCACTATTCCTCTCCCGACAATACCAGCATCCCAGCCGCCCTCCTCGACATCACTGATGCGGAACGCCTTGGGATTCAGTCCACACGCCGACTCGAGCGCGTTGGCCAGGAACGCACTCAGCCCTGATAAACGGCGATAGCTCGACTCTGATAGCGGCGTGATGAGCGCTATTGTTCCGGATTGAGTGGTGTGCAGGACTTGATGGGTTGGCTGCGAGGATGGCGGGGCGTCCATGTCGACATTTTCTTCGTAGCCGTTACTCGCGCCGAACTCGGAGGTTGTGGGCATTTTGAGGGCGCTTTCGAGGAGGGTAAGTGTTGTGGGGAAGTGGCCGGTGTGGAATGTAGATTTGTGTAGAAGGCGCGACCCGCCTGCGGATTTGGGGTCTGTTGTCTCGGTTAGCATCTCGTGTGTGGGTGTAAGAGCTTTTGACGTACTTTCAGGGTCGTATTGTAGGATCTGCAGGTTCATGTCTGCATCTGCGACGACAATGTGCAGTTGCTCGTCAAAGGGCAAGAATTCGGTGGTGATGCATTCCAGCAGATGCTTGCTTCGGCCGAATAGCATCATCTTGTATGGTTCTTCCTGTAGTCCTCGTCAGCGTTGCATAAAAGCGTACTACAGGTTGACTTGCATTGTAACCGGTGAACCAGACGCCCTTGAAAGCGTCACCCATCAAAAGCATACCAGTATTGGGCAAGTTCTTGAGTGCAGTCACATAGCATTGCATGTCCATGAAAGCGACTGGCAGCAATGTTCCATCCTCTTTCAGTCCTCTGACCATACACTTCTGACCCTGTGCCATGATAAGGAAGCCCTGGGTACCGAGTTCCGAGACGGCAGATACCGCACCTTTGACCTCGTCCTTCAAGATGAGCTTCAGGCGTTTGTTTGTCTCTGGACGATCAGGGTCAGGGACAACGTTGATCACCTCAAAGATTCGAATGTTTCCCTTTGTTGCAAGATCTTCGCCGTGCACAACGGAAGTACCGACGGCGATGAGCTCCTTCCGTTGGTGAGTCGTTTCCGACACCTCAAGATTGAGCGTCTTGATACACAAAACCACTTCTTGTGGATCGAGAATGTGTGTGTCGATCTCAGTCCAAGTTCTCTCATCAATAACCTTCAAGATACCGCGCTCGACACGTGGCTTGAATGACGTGTCCTCCTTTGGTAGTGCCTCGTGATATGTATCATCTGGGTTGAGGGTGAAATCCTCCAGTTGCCCGGTTCCTACGACGTACAGACCCTTTGGATGATATGTAAAGGCTTGAACCTCAGAACCGAGTGGCAACTGCCGCGTCGCCCAGCCGAGGTGTCCGAAGTGCGTCTGAGTTGGCAATTGAGAAATCCGCAGAGTATCAGTTGCATCCAAGTATGCAAAACCACGCTGGCAAGACGAAGTGTGGAATCGTGTCAGGCCTTTGACGGCGTTGCCACTCAGACCAATGACACGGGGTACGCTCGAGGACTCTTTGAAGATAAACGCTGGAGACGATCCGCGCTGGAAAACAGTACTATAACCGCAGATGTTGTCCAGGGCTAGGAGAGTGCTTTCGATCTTGACCTCTTCTGATGCTTCGTCTACATCTTCCGAGAATCTAGGAACATGTTGCTGGGACGACTTGACCCATCTGAGATTTTTCGTCCACAGTTCTGTAGGAGATCGTGCAGGTGAGTGGAAAGCTTTGTAGATGACAAGGTCATCATTTGACGTTCGAACCTATCGGTGTCAGTACGCCACATGGTCTCGATCCAGGGGAATTCTTACAACAAGGTGTGGTGATCGAGTGGTCGCGTCGCCAATGTCGGCAGCAAGTATCTCGGTGATTGTCGCCTTGCTCGCACTGCGTCGGGGCACATAGTCGACCGTCAATAGGGGCGGCAGAAAGCCTAAGCCCTCAGCAACGTAACTCGGTTTTTCAAGCTCAGACATTGCGAACACGTGCAGACCACCTTCTGGCGTCAACAAGAAAGCAAAGACCTCTGTGAATGTGGATGACCTGAACAGTGATGCCGACAGCCACTTTGTTGAAGACAAGCCACTAGCTTCGACGTCCTCCAGTTCGCCGTCTCCAGTGGCCTTGAAGATTTTGACGCTGGAGTCCTCTCGCAAAATCAGCAAGTAGGGGTCAGCAAAGCTTGCATTGATGATGCTCAGTTCATCGCCACTCTCCTCGTCGTCCATGGGTAGGATCTGGTCCATATTGAGCTCTGATGGCTTGTCAGTCTCTCACCAATAGAAGCCAGGATTGCACATACCAGAATCATATGTGCGCACTTCTGTGCGCATTACTTGCACCACTTTGGTTCCGCGAGCAAGCACACCAACGCTCAGTGTCGAGCCTTCCTCACGCTCAAAGTCGCCTTTATCCGTAGCGGTGAGTTCGTTGCCGTTCACTTCGTACACTGTGGTGACCTCATTGCCATCTTCGCCAGCTCGGCAGACCACTAAGTACTGGTCGTAGTCAACATCAGAAGACATATTGGCCTCAGTGTCTTCGCCAAAAGCAGCTGAAATGCCCTGGGGAACCGCTTTTTTGGCGTGGACGGCCCACAGGCCCTTGGCCGACTCTAGCTCTGTCTGTGCCAGCTTCACGGGGTGCAGTTCTCGATTCAGTGTAGTGATTGCACCTGCAGCACCTCGTCCAGTCGAGGCTACAATCTCGCCTCTGTTCAGCGAGTCGGTGTCTTCGCCCGAATGCAGAACGATTTGGTTGATGGGAGCGATGCTGGGGAGGACGTCATGTACTCTGAATGTGTACGACCCGGGGGCCGAGGGTTCTGCAGCAGCGGAGGTGATTTTCTTGACGGCCGGTGTTGTGTCGTTGTAAAGGTCATCATCCAGATCGTCGACTTCGTCGTCCATGTCCGACATGTCGTCGTCCTGATCCAGGCCAGCGTCCGACTGCTTTCGGCGCAGTTGAGTGCCGGTGCTTGTCCAGCCGAGCAAGGCAGATTCGCCATCCTCGCTGCCCACGAATATGCGCCCACGGCCCAGAGTGGAAGTGCACGAAGCACCTGCTTTGAGTATGCTACCACCGTGCTCCTCGTCCACAGGCTGCACAGTCATGCCAGACACCGTGCGTCCATCCAGCGTGAAGGTCAAGATCAGCAATCGTCCATCGTTTAGCACAATGAGCACATCGCCAGTGTCATGGGACAGCAACTCAACTGTGCAACCTTCGAGACGCAATGCCAGATCAGACTGGTCGCTCAGGGGGAACGACGAACAGGCCTTTGCGAACTCGTTGACCGCAACGCCGTTTGTCTTGCCAGCCTGGTCGACGTGTATGACTTCGTTGCCACCCACTAGCAGAGCACCACCAATGGGGTGGGGAAGGGGCACGACGCGGCTGACGTCGTATGGCAGCCCGGAGACGGACAATAGAGTGGTGGAGGCCTTGTGCTCAAGGTCGAGGGTGAAGACGGTGTAGGTCAGGATGTCCTTGCGGTAGGCGAGCAATGACGGAGCGGTGGCACGCGAGGCGGCGATGACGCCAAAGGTGGGCTCGCGGTACTCGTGCAGAAAGGCGAGGTGGACGGGGTGGGTGAGGGTTGGGTCGAGGTTGGTCAGAGGCAGGACGAAGGAGCTCGCGTAGGGCGTGGCATTGTCCAAGTCTGCTGCGTTGTTTTTCTTGCGCTCGTCGTCCGAGTCGTAGTCGTCCTCGGCCAGGTCGCGCTGGCGGAAGGGCAGGATGGCGAGGTTGTGGGCACCGAACTTGAGGGCGGCGCATCTGTGGCTGGGGTCGGCAGTGAGAAAGTGGTGCGTGTCTTTCAGCTCAGCACTCCACGGGGCAAGGCCAGGCAAGTCGGGGTTCTCATAGTAGTGTATTGATATTGTATGCAGGTTGTAGCTCTCGGGATCCCACTCCACCAGACTCAGCTTTGCGTCGCGGAAGGCGACAAGCAGGGCCTCGCCCCGTGACCGTGTATTGAGCGCCTTGATGCGCGCGAGCGAGAGAACAGTGCCGGCGAGGGGGAATTCGGCCAGCAGCACCAGCCGCGACGTGTTCTCGGTGCGCTGCACCTGCACGTCGGCGGCCTCAGTGTCGAGGTTGGCGGCCGCGTTCTCAGCGCCATCCTCGCCAGGCTTGACCTCGGTGACAGTGGCGCGCAGCTCGAAGATCTGCAGCAGCGCGTTCTTGGCGACGACGAGGTTGGTCGCGCGCGCCGACACGAAGGGCAGCGTGACAGCATGGCTGACGGCCGTAGGGGGGACGAGTTCAGTGTAGCATTGCATGGCCGCGCCTGAGCAGCCCGGGCGGCGAGCGATGCGTGGCGAACGGCAGCGAGAGTCTGCCTGTAGCCCTGGGGAGGGGTTGTCTAGTCTATCGGCGTCACGGCGGTCCCTCCGTAGTATCACGACGTGACGATGTTGGTGTTGTAGTAACTAGCCAAGCATTGTAGTTTCTTAGCGTGTTTTCTGCAGCTCGAAGCTATGCAGATCGCATCTGAGAGTACCCACCCGCCGCGCTAGGACGTCATTTCCTCCGCATACCTCATTCAAGGCCGCAGCGCAATACATCCCTCACGCATCTTCACCATCGCACCACAGCACCACCACCAACATCCTCGCCGCCATGGCGCTCATCCAGACCAGCCTCATCTGGGTCGCCTACGCCGTCGCCATTGGTATCCTGCTCGCCATCGCCTCCATCTTCGTCTTCGTCTACCAGACCCCCCGCGAGCGCGCCGCCTCAGTCACCATCGTGTGCATATTCACCACCCTTGCGCTGCTAGCCACGGTGCTGCTCATCCCCGTTGACGTCGCCCTTGTCTCGTCCACCAGTCGCTCCTCACTCGGCCGTAAGAAGGACTGGGCCACGCCTGAGAAGGTCCACGACATCACCCACACACTGCAGATTGTCTACTATTTGCTGTACTCGCTCGATGCCATCCTCTGCCTGATTGTCGTTCCCTTCACCTACTTCTACAATGAGGAGTACGATGACGATGCTGCCGAACATGGTGAACAGACCGTCGGCCAGCGCATCTTGGGCGCGCTCAAGTACACGATTGCCTTCCTGCTCTTCGTTGTCATCATCTTCCTAGTTGGCTTCTTTGTCCCCTTCGCCAAGCAGGCAAAGGACGACAAGCGCCTGGACCTCGACTTCTTCAAGCATCTGCTGGAGGAGAACCGTAAGCTCTCACGGCCTGTCTGAGCGTCTCAATTGCTGACCCAAACAGATGGCGAGCGTGCCCTCTCCTTCGCCCTTGGACTTCTCATGACCATTGGAACCATTCTGTTCGTCCTCTACACGGGCGCCGGTATGGCTCTCCTTCCCGTTGCCATGATCAAGTCCGCGCCCTCCATCTCCGCGCCTACTCTCGCCGCCAACACGGCATCACAGCTCGAGGCCAACCGCGAACGCCAGAGGCAGCTCGAGGGTCGCGCTGAAGGCCGCCAGAACGGTCTTGACGCCAGAGACAGGCGCGAATTGGAAGCTCTTAACCGTGAAGAGCGCACCCTCATCCGCCGTGAACGTCTCGCTGCCGAGTCCAGCGGCGAGGACCGACACTTCATTGTCAAGACCTGGATCAAGATCGAGGCCATCTTCCGCCCTCTCAAGCTGCTCGGCGGACTGATCCTCATGGTCTTCGCTCTCGTCATCTTTGCTAGCATGCTCATCACCGGCATTGACAAAGCTAAGAACTCCATCTGTGGAGCGCATTGTGGCTACATCCTAGGCGAAATCAACATCTTCCAGCCGCTAAACTGGATCCTTGTCAAGGCCTCGAAGGTCTTCCCCATCGATTACGTTCTCTTCCTGCTCCTCACTCTGTTCCTGTTCTCCGCCTCCGTCGTCGGCATCGCCACAGCCGGAATTCGCTTCCTATGGCTTACCATCTTTAAGATTCGCAAGGGCCACACCTCTCCCCAAGCGCTCCTCATGGCCACTGTCCTCCTCACCCTCATCGTATTAGCCATCAATTACTCCGTCGCCATGGTGGTCGCACCCCAATACGCCACCTTCGGGCCGCAGACATACTGCGACCTCGCCGTCAACCACGCTGGCGATCAGCCTGACTGCTCAGAACACAAGGAGGCAATCAAGCCATGCTCCGAACTTGCATCTAACCCCGTCGCGCATGACGTCTGCACGCCCTCTGTGCTCAGCACTTTTATCAACCGTGTCACCATCAATTTCCCATTCTTCGGCGTGGTCCTGTTCTGGGCGCAGTTTGCCTTTCTCGGGGTCTACCTCGTTGTGTTCCTCACTACTCTGTTCAAGGTTCCGAAGCTGGATCAGGAACAGCTTGACGCAGATCTTGAGGAGGAGGAGGAAGAGGGACTGCTGGCGAGCACTGGCAGGAGATTCGGTGCTACGTGGCAGGATATCACAGGGAGGAGCAAAAACAACTATGGCGCTGCCGAGAGCAGGAATGGTGGGCGAAGCGACGAGAGGACCGGGCTGTTGTAAGCCGCTCTCTGTCGGATTCTTGGAATAAATTGCTCGCTGTTTTGGCACTGTCGTGTTGCCTTTTTGTACAATTGTGCTTTCTCTGCGCTGGCTCTCGGGTCGCATACATGTTCATGATACCTCGCGTTTGATTACTTGCCTTTATTCTCTTGCATCATCTAATCAACAAGTACATTGCTCACGTTTGATATTTGCAAAAATTCAAATGGACACTCCATCGTGCCAGCAGCATTATGAACCGACTTTTGAGTTTGCGAGACTTGAAATCTAGCAGAAGTAGAGTCTTGCTGTCATTTAATTTCATCATGTTACATGTCGAGTTCTAACTGCCCTAACGAATGTACGAATAAAGGTGCACCTGAAGCCTGACTGAAGTAAGTGGGACATGGGCCTCCCCTCTTTTCAGCAGACCTGTTCTTGAACAGTCTTCCGCAACACCTGTCGTAATTTCTGAGATGACCAAGTTCAGCGACGACTACAGATTGCTACTTCGTCGAACCTTCCCCGTGACCGAAGTTCAGGCGAGATGTGTGGGGCCAAGCTAGCGATATCGACCCGGGTGCAGCAGACCCCTGCACGGCCTGACATCTACCGCCGATCGGAGTGCAACGTCGGTGTCTATCAAATGTGGGTAAAGATGCCATCTGACGGTCTCCGATCGGCTTTCGTCGGACGTTATCGTAGGCATATCATCGCTGTCACTGCGCCTAGGCTGCATTCATTTCTTGATCGAGATACTGCGATCCATCAACTTTCAAAAGTGAAGGAGCTGGACGTTGTCACGAAATCGCAAAATGGGCTCTCACAGTAACACGGCGCAAAGGCCCACAGCTCAGCTTCCTCAGTGCTTGGTCGTCGGTCGCACACTTGAAGGAGAGTATCCTCGCATCGTTGAAGCCTTCAGAGGAATTCCCTACGCACTGCCGCCAACGGGCGATCGCCGCTTTCGACCACCAGTGAAAGTACCAAACAGCGAGAACACGATAGATGCATCGGAATTTGGCCCAAGAGCTCCGGCACAGCAATTCGTGAAAGTCGGACCGGCACTGGAAGAAAGTGAGGACTGCCTCACTGTGAATGTCTTCCGTCAAGCGGGGCACAGCGTTGCCTCTAAAGTGCCTGTAGCTATCTACATCCATGGCGGCGCCTTCAATCGCGGAAATGCTGCCATGCATGACACGGCTTCTATGGTAGGCTGGTCTGAGCTGCCTTTCATTGGAGTATCGTTCGGCTACCGCATAGGCGCTCTGGGCTTCCTTCCCTCGAAACTGAGCGCCGCGGAGGGAGCCCTTAACTTGGGTTTGAAGGACCAGATATGTCTTCTGGAATGGGTGGAAGAAAATATTCATCATTTTGGAGGGGACAAGGATAATGTCACACTGTTTGGAATCTCGGCTGGAGCACACTCAGTACGTTCAAGAGGCGGGACGTTGCCAGACTGGCTGCTGACCTAATCGTAGATCGGTCATCATCTACTGAACTATGATGAGGGCATCGCACCCAAGTTTCATCGTGTCATCATTGAATCTGGTGCTGCGACATCCCGCGCGGTGCGCAAGCCAGACGCCGAGATTCATGCGCTCCAGTTCAAAGATTTCCTCAGAGAGCTTGAATGTCCGAAGTCTCTTCCAGAATCGGAGGTCTTCAGCTACCTGCGTAGCCTACCGACTGCTGCCATTGCAAGGGCTCAAACCAACGTCTTCCGGAAGTACAACCCTAGCCTACGCTGGGCATTCCAGCCAGTGATTGATAACGAGATCATACGTGGTCGCCCAATCGATGCTTGGCGAGCAGGCAGATTCCACAAAGTCCCGATCATGACTGGTTTCCAAGGCAATGAAGGGTCACTGTATGTAAACAAGAAGATGTCGACCTCGTCGGAATTCCTCGATTTCTGGAGAACTCTGCTCCCCCAACTGAGCGACGACGATGTTCAGGAGATCGACCGACTGTATCCTGACCCGGGTGTCGATGCCGATTCCGTGTACAAAGAAACAAGGCTAGAGTATGGGGTCGGTCCTATGTACAAGAGGATTGAGGCTGCGTACGCGCACTATGCGTACGTTGCCCCGGTCCGCCAAACAGCGTGGTTTGCTAGCAAAGACGTACCTGTCTATCTGTACCACTGGGCATTGCAAAGAGACATTGTCGACGGAGCACGTCATGCCGACAACATGTTCTTCGAAGTGCGGGATCCTAAGTTTTGCGCTCAGTCAAGGAGTCAGGCGGAGCTGTCTGGTGTACTGCATGCGTATATCACAAGCTTTATATGCACCGGGTCACCGAATGCGCTAGCTGGTGCGTTCGACAGTAGACCTGAGTGGGAATCGTACGACCGAGAGGATGGGAGGGTCTTGATTTTTGGCAAGGACAACACAGAATTCATTGGAGGTACACACGTTGGAGAGCTCGCTGTTCTTGAGAAGGACGAGTTTGCAAAAGTGGAGTCTGACTTCTGGTGGTCCAAGGTCGAGCTATCTCAGCAGTAGAATATAAACAATTACCTCTCGAATTCTCATCATCTACGTAACAATTGCTCCTGCATGATGCCATCATATCGTACTCAATGTTCAAGATCTTTCATCTATAGTTTGGCTCGTTGCACAATACTATTCACAAGATTCACAACCTCTTCAGCACAGCCGTATGACCCCTGGTAGCCCCAACCAGCATGACCGTAATTATGCACCACCCAAACACCGTCAATTTTCTCCTTCTCGAGTCGAACGCCTGCCTCTCTTCCCGGACGTAATCCAGTGCCATGTCGTATGATATCAAGATGCTCTATGCCTTTGCCTTCAGTCAATGCAGGGACAATATCAACTGCCCTTTGCATGATCTGATTCGCGATATTCAGGTCTGGCTGACTTTCCCAGTTTCCAACCTGCATAGTGCCTCCCAGAATCGTGCCACCGCCGGCCGCACGGGTCATCATGTAGCAAGCTTGATCTTCTCCGTCATCCGTACCGGACACAGTGACCATGAAAGGAGCTACATTTCTTACGACAACAGTCTGGCCGCGGATCGGATACACGGTCTGGTCCAGTACGCCTCGAAGCTTTGCAGATGACAGGCCAGTAGCATTCACAACGATATCAGCTTTGATCAAATCGTCGCTACCATGCTGTACTTCCAAGATGTGAGAGAGGTTCCTGCGGTGAAATGTCACCCCGTTGGCTCTACACTGCCCAACGAGCCATGGCAGATACAGAGCTGGATTGATGCAGACAGAACCAAATTCGCAACCAGATCCAATCCCCTCAGGAAGCTCGTCCTGGCTAAGGTCTCGATACTCATCAACAAGCTCGCGGTACCATGGGTTGACTGCAAAGACATTGCTGAGCATTGTCTTGTCGCTTTGAAGCTTGGCCTCGTCTTGTTTTCGACGGTAAAGTCGACATTCTGGGAGAAATTAGCGCGTGCGCACCTTATCAGTGAAGAAGTACTGCTTACTTTGGAAATGAATACCTGCTTCTGGTGCATGGGTTGCAAGTCTCTTCAAGACAGGCCACGTTGCTCGCTCCCAGCGACTTCCAGGCTCTGCTGACATTCTTGCAAGTTTAGTAAGCGACACATTGTCGTATGACAATCATTTTACTACACGTACGGCATGAAATTGGCCCCAGCCCATGGAGACGCATATTCTATGTCCAAATCGCCTGGCATGTGCTTGGCCACGACTGCAACATGATTGGACTTATTCTGTGATAACAGGAGCGCCGAGGTTAATCCGGAGACTCCTGCTCTGCGCACAAGTTAGTCCTCTTGAAGTGTCGCGAGTGAAGCTTGCGTGACGAGGGTAAGACAAACCCGACCACAACGATGTTAGGCATTGAGGCTCAGTGCTAGGTGGTTGATAGAGCTGCCTTCTGTGCTGTCAACTGGAGCTGATAGGACAAAGGCCTCGATAATGTTTAGGCTCAATTGCCGCCTTAACGCTCCGAAGCTCCAGGAAGCTAGACTCCATGGGTTTGTAGACCGGCGGACGCTAACGGCATCATGCATCGCTTTATCGAAGTAGCGCCGCCCCATCATGTGCGCTTCCTTCATGTCCACTTCAACGCTCGCCACCAAGATTGCAAGTGTACTCCCGCCTCGAGATAGAAGTATCCTAGTCCAGCAACGTGAGCCAATGGCTGAACATCTTATCAGTCTTTATCGGCTACCCTATCAAGTCCGACAGCAAGTCTCGATAGAGGGATCCTTATTGGAGAGGAAGATGCGTGGGGGCTATGGATTAAAACGCAAGCTCACCCAGGATGAACACATCGCAAATAAGCCTAGTTTGCTTCTTCACTACTTGCTCACACTATGGCTTCTTCTCAGGATCTGTCCAAGGGCGACACCAAAGCTTTCGCTTCCTCGAAAGAGAAGGAGTTGAAACAAAGCAATGACAATCTCGATCCTCTCAATAAGCTCGACAGCGCTACCACAGGCCAAGTTGAAGACCTCGACGAAGGCAGCCAATTTCTAAGGCAGCACAATTACTCTTCAGAATACCTCGCCGAGCTACTTCAAGATGAAGCTCTCAACAAGCGACTGACACGAAAGGTCGATTTGCTTTTGCTGCCACTTCTATGCGGCACCTTCTTCCTCCAGTATATCGACAAGCAAGCCATCAGTTACTCGGCGGTGTTCGACCTTTTCGAGACCACTGGCATTACCGGCAGTCAGTATTCTTGGCTCGGATCTATCTTCTACTTCGCATACCTTGTCTCTGAATGGCCGTCCGCATACTTGGCACAACACTTTCCAACCGGCCGAGTCGTGTCGAGCTACTGCTTTTGCTGGGGCACTGTTATGCTTTGCACCGCTGCGACACATAACTTTGCCGGCTTGGCTTCAATGAGGTTCCTACTTGGGATTTTTGAGAGCGTGTAAGTTTTACAGGCATCTGACGATTACTCAAACTGACGATTTCAGGATCACACCTGCCTTTATGATGATCGTCAGCATGTGGTACGTTGGACAGCAACAGCCTGCACGGGCTGGCATGTTCTACTGCTTCAATGGCGTTGGCAGTGCTACCGGAGGCATTCTCTTCTACTGTGTTGGCTACGCAAGAAACTTCCCCGTTTGGAAGATCATCTATCTTGTCTGTGGCGGTATGACGGTCCTTTGGGCCGTAGTACTATTCTTCAGGCTGCCAGAGAACATCATGACAGCCAAGAGCTTCACCACCGAGGAGAAAGCGCTTCTGATTGCTCGATCCGCCAAGAACCGTACCGGCATCTACAATAAGAAGATCAAGCTTTCTCAGGTCTGGGAAGCGTTATCTGATCCTCAGATCTGGATTCTGTTCCTTTTCACGCTGCTGAATGAGGTCATCAACGGTGGCATTGCCAACTTTGGAAAGCTTATCATCAAGAGCGTGGCCGGTGGTGACCCCCTACGGACTACATTATACGGGATACCGCAAGGCGTTGCGCAGATAATTTGGGTCTCTACCGGGCCCTACCTTGCTTCTCGCCTCCCCAACGCTCGCACCTACATCATGGCTCTTTACCTCTGCCCAACGATCATAGGTACTTGTCTCATCTGGCAACTGCCCAAAAGCAACATAGGTGGTAATCTTGCGGGCTACTACATGGTAATTGAATTACCGCGAGCCATCGAATAAGGGGCCTTACGACTGACTTGTCTCAGATTGGCTCTTTTGTCGGTTCACTGGTCATCGCACTCCAGCTACCAGCCTCGAATGTGGGCGGGTACACAAAGCGAACGACTGGCACTGCCTTCGTTTTCTTGGGATACTGCGCCGGTAACATCATCGGTTCGTCCTCGTATTCCAGTGCGTCGAGGTTTATCCACTGACCGGGTAAACACAGGGCCACAAGCTTTCCTGGCAAAAGAAGCACCGATCTACCAGACTGGAGTGAAGCTTATCTTGGCGTGTGCTGTTTCGCAATGTGTACTCGCAATCTGCTTGCGGGCCCTATTGGCCCGGCGAAACGCTCGACGCGATGCCGAGGATGCTGAAAGACTCTCTCAGGTCGATGATATCGCAGACGATGTAGACATGATTGACGATATAACGGACTTCCAGAACAAAAAGTTCAGGTACGCTTTGTAGAAACAGCAGACTAGCGGTATAATCCAAGTACAGGACAAAGGCTTTGCATACTCAGTGGAAGGTAACAATCACACTCAAAATCACAACAACTGCAACGTCCAAAAGCCATACCACGCTTCTTGTGCCTGCTCCGGTTGAGACCGTGGTTTGACTTGGTGTTGGACGAACCGAAGTCGGTGCCTGGCCAGTCGTCGGCCTGGTTGTGGTCAGTGGTGTACGAGTTGTGCTCGAAGTGCTCTGTGTCCGTTAGCGCAATTCACCACAGTATTGTTTGCGTCCTTTACAGCTTCCTGATCGTAGTAGCTTGCGGCATTTGGGCAATTGCGGTACTCCCAAAGGCGAGTCACATCGGCACTGGTCAGAATGCAACTCCGATTCCCGTCCACTTCGCAGACGCTCGCGAGACTCAACATGCTTGTTGGACTACAAGCACAGCTCCTTGTAGCTGACTCTAGCGTCTGCCCATCAAGACAATTCGAAAGGTCTCTGCTCCACCGTGTACATGCGTCTGAGAAACGCCCACAGCTCTCAGGCGAGGGGATGACGCTGAGCTGATACACTGGAGGCGTGGTGATTGATGCAGTGGTGTGACGGCTGCAAGCACTCTGCCAGGCTGCAAGGACTTCGATGAAATCTCCATCGAAGTTATTGCTGAGCGCGCATTGTCGGAATTCGCCCTGACATCTGGCTCGTTAGCTCCCAAAAGATAGAAATTGGAGCGTCCTTACCCGATGGTTGAGTCGAGGTACGCCTGATTACAAACACAGGCGATGGATTCATCACTCGACACGTCCTGGCATGTCGACTCGATTTTGTCCCTGGCTTGACAATTTGGAAAGGCCGTAATTGTACCTGCGCAGGAAACACTGACCCCTGGGATGACTTCTTGCGCCAATACGAACCCGGGCAGAGTACTAGAGATGATCAAGACAGTCTTCAACTGCATGATGGCGCTTTCAAGTGTCATGACGGTCTTTTTGAAAAATGCAGAGTGTGCAAATCGCGCGAAAGCGATGCCTTTGTGCTGCACTATATACGTATTTGCAATTTCAGCCGCTCGATCCTATGGGGGCTAACAGCAGTAGAATCCCTGCCAGTTTGTAAATCGATCATGAGCTGTATAGAAGCTGAGACATACATTTAGCGCCATATGTTTCTGAAACACCAAGGCCTGCAAAGTCAGCACGACCTCGATCCTGTGTGGTGAGGTTGCCGAAGTTTCGCAAGCTGCACTGCACTTTAGCAAAGCCATGGGTCTTTGGAGCATTCATAAGCGAGGAGGACGAGATAGACTCTCAGCTCTTCAGCTGCCAACCGTTTTAGCGAGAACGCAGGCTCTCGAGCTCAGCTTGATCAGGTGACGAGCGTGAGATATAGCCGTCACCGAGCCTCGACTTCATAAAGAGACCATCCCAGAAATTACGACCTTCGACAAGAAGAAGACCGGACTGCACGCTGAGATGCTCCATTACGATCGTGACCGAAAGCAGAGTCTTGGATGGCTGCCCTGGGCTCTGCGTCTCCGTGTCTTGTTGTCTTTCGCCGCCCTGGACTTGATACTCATCATATGTCTCATAGCCCTCTCTGCTGTAACGTCTTCCAAAAATGGCTTCGCCACGGTTGGAGACCTCTCCGTGCGATCATGGAAGGTCGACTGGAACCTCGAAGTCTTGTGGACATCATTACCTGTCTTCGTCTTCCGCCTTCTAGGTTTGTACTGGGACTGGATCACGACTTCTTTGTCTCAGCGCCAGCCATACGTGGAGCTACTCAAAGACGGCGGCGCTGAAGGTCGAAAGACGGTTCTTCTGGACTACCTGGCCGTACCGATGCTCTGGCGCTGGTTTTCAGCTTTCAGAAACAAACATCCAATCGTTGGCTCATGCTCGCTGCTTACACTGATCATGTCTCTTGTGATCAGCGCTCTTGCTGCGAACTTGTTCATCATCAAGGCCGTTCCCTACAGCGCGACCACGCCGCTACTGCTCACCACCGGATTTAACGACAGCTCTCTCAATCTTACGGTCGACTGGGTGCCTGTCTTTGATAGCGTTTCAGCGACTATAATTCATGACGGAGATCCAATAGCGTGGACAGATCGGCACTATGCCTTCCAACCCTACCAACTGCAAAACGTTGTGGACACAAATACTGAGATTACGACCAAGTCGCAAGCGTACTCAGCGAATCTGGACTGCAGTATCTTGACGGATTACCAACTTGATGCACAGGACCTCCGCCTCTCCATCGAAGCTGAAGACCGGGGTTGTGACATTAGTTATAGTTTCTCGGTGTCAGAAAACCAGGAACTCTATTTCGAGATGCTCTCGGTCAAAAATTGCAGGTCATTGCGAAGTCGTCTGATCGCCATCACAGCTCTATTTTCAGACGCTTCGCCTGACTTCGTTAGCAATCTGACGATTCTTTCTTGCATCCCAAAATATCAGGTCACTACTGGTGATCTTACGACAGTCGCAGCAGGAGGATCGGTGGCTATCCAGGGGTTCAGGCCCGAAGTCGTGAGCGACGCGGACTTCATTTATTGGAGAGTGTTTGAAGAACAAATCCTGAAGTCGGAGACCTTCAATTACAGGACTGTGTGGTCCATACCCGACTTTGGCAGCGTCATTTTGTATGATGCACAAAGACTGGATCCAGTGTCGTATCTTGCGTCCAGCGTACTTCAGATCGCAATGGAAGAGATGTTTACTGCGGTATACGTCACAGCAGCTGCGAGACATGCCTTTGTGTCACTCGAGACAGCTATACCCATGACCGGAAAAACGGTCAGCCTCGTTCGACGACTGCACGCCGTGTTCTGGACCACTTACCTGGTGGTTGCCATTCTGATTTTGAATCTAGTTGCAATATCAGTAGCAACCTACCACGTCTACTCGCATGCGTCCATCCTAGAAGAAGAACCGGCCGGACTGATGAACTACGCAAGATTGTTGCGAAAGAGCTCTTTGCTTGAACTCTACGAGCCATCGACACAACACGTAAGCCAACAGCTACTCAAACATGCTGAACAGACAACCTTGGAAAACGAAGGAGACACTATCGAGGAGACCGGAATCGAGGAGGTCGCAGCCTTACGGAAGAGGGTTGCCCGGGAGTTTTGGGGCGCGGTTGTCAAGCCAAATGGAAGCGGTTGGATTATTACAAGATCCAGATGATGTATTGCCCCACGGATCAAAGAAAGGTGAAGTTTTGTATGTCGGTCGCTTTTGCAGGGGAATCACGATGAAATGCCGGAAAAGATTGAACTATTCCTATGTAAGGCCTTGCCCTTGTCATCAATTGTTCAGTACCACAAATAAGCTTGCCGTGAGCACGTGAGAGATTCCTGTGCAAAAGTCACTGCACGATGGACCACATTCCTTCGAACAAAGCCAACCATGTATTCCCATAGTAAGTGAAGTTTCAGGAGACACTAACAAGACAGAATCCGGCCTCCATGTCATGTTGCACCGCAGATTGACAACATACGCGAGTTGCCAGAAAGAACGCAAACATGGGCGATGGTGGCGAGTCCGCGTACCTATCGTTTAGGCGGTGCACCTTGATGTCGAATGTCTTGACGCGATTATCTTTTAGGCAGGAGCACAAGGTCACATCGGTTGGCAACGGTCTGATGGGTGCTGTAGAGGGCCGGAGGAATGCAGACACAAGAGTCTCGCGTCGGTGGCGTCCCGCTCCCGCCGAATGTCTTGGCACATGACGGTAGGCGCTGCGCTCTGCCAACCCCAGGATCTCCGTCGCATGACCATCTCTCTTCAATGGCGATCTCATCTCGAGTATCTCTCCTTGATTCTTTGCCAGCGTTATTATTGATGAGCTCACTTCAAATGTCCAGTCCTGCGGATCTGGTACCTGCCGCTCGCTTGCATGGCGAGCTATCGAAGAAGTCTTGGTTCTGCAGCGAGTGCTTGCTCCGCGCCTATTCCTAGGATCCATAATCTACGTTGTCTTGGCCCCCGCCCTTACGGCTCATGCTAGCTTCCTCCGAAGAGCGTTCTCCTGCGAAACGAAGCTGGCCAAGACGCCGAGTGATAGCGTCAAATGGCGCAAGTCGTCTCGCGAGGGTGTTGCTGTGGCGAGTACACAGTATCTGGAAGCTAGAAATTACACCTGCCCGAAGGGTGAAGTGCATCGACCATCTCACCTTCTACATACGGTGTAGCATGCCAAGCATCTGTGCGTGCCCAGCACCGATGGTTGACTTCCAAGACGGTTTACCAGCAGATGAGCTGTGGAAGCAGATGGAGTGCGGGTGCAGATGTAGTGCAAAGAGGTTGGATCTAAGCAGCGAGTCAACGTTGTATAAATACAGCGCGCAGCTTCGTAAGACAATGTGCTCATTCTTGCTCAATCCAACTCCACTGCATCTGCCGCCAAGATGAAGTTCTCTCTGGCTTCCCTCGCATTGCCCGTTGCGGCTAACGCCGCGGCGTTCTCTGCTCAAGAGTACGCTTCGGGTGCTGTTCACGCTCACTTGATGAAGCTCAAGACCGTACGCACTACCTTGACGTGTGATAACCAGCGTTCACTGACACTGCATAGGACCAATGGGCACATGATGAGGAGTTGCGTCTTGCCTCCAACGACACCAAGCTTTGGCCGTCATGGAAGAACTACGAGGCTGTCAAGTTCGGCAAGAAGGAGAAGGTCGAGTGCAAGAAGGGTCTGGCCGTTGTCGAGCAGGGCAACGCCAACCAGACTTTCCGTTGCAACAACATCGACCTTTACGACTTCGCCAACCACGCTGACATTGGTGGCCCTGAGGGTCGTGGATCCTCCTCCTGGGGCTGGACCGCCAAGAACGGACGTGAGTTCGGTATCATTGGCCAATTCAGCGGTGCTGCCTTCATCGAGGTCACGAAGAAGGGCAAGATCAACTACCTCGGACGCCTGCCTGCTCAGGACCCTATCGGCTCCAGATGGCGCGAGATCCGAGTCCTGAATGACTACGTGATCATCGGCTCGGAGGCCGTTGGCCACAACGTTCAGATCTTCGACCTCAACAAGTTGTTGACTCTCGACCCCAAGAACCCCAAGGTGTTCGACACCCAGAAGGATCTCACCGGTCTCTTCAGCGACACCCTTCCCATTGGTCGCACCCACAACGTGGTCATTGACTGGGACAACGAGTACGCCATTGCTGTTGGCGCTCAACCCCGCAACCAGACCTGCGGCGCTGGTCTTCAGTACATCGACCTGAAGAACCCTTCCAAGCCTACCACCCCCGGCTGTGCTAGCCAGGATGGTTACGTCCACGACGCCCAGTGTGTGACCTACAACGGTCCTGACCGCCGTTACCGCGGCCGCAACATCTGCATTGGCTACAACGAGGACACCGTCACCATCTACGACTCGACCTCCAAGGACGGCAAGCCTGCCTCCGAGGTTCTCTCCAAGCTCACCTACCCCGGCGCCTCGTACGTCCACCAGGGATGGTGGACTGAGCGCAACTGGCACCAGTACATCTTGTTCAACGACGAGCTCGATGAGCAGAACAGGGTCGGCGCTGCAGCCTCTGGCCGCCCCGTGACCCACATCGCTGACCTGTCTGACCTCAAGAACCCCAAGTACACTGGTAACTTCTTCGCCACCGACAAGAAGGGCATTGACCACAACCTGTACATTGTCGACGGCCTCGCCTACCAGTCCAACTACGGCAACGGTCTCTGGGTCCACGACGTCCGCTCCATCAAGAAGGATCCTACCGGCAAGGGCGTCACTGTCGAGGCCTTCTTCGATATCTACCCTGAGGACGATGCTGGTGAGGGTACCGTTACCTTCGTTGGTACCTGGTCGCACTTCTTGTTCCCCTCTGGCTACATCCTCGTCAACACCATCGAGCGCGGTGTCTTCATTGTCAAGATTGACAAGGGCCGTGGTGGTGGCAAGGGACCTGGATTTGGTGGCAAGAGCAAGGGCGGCAAGAGGGACGCCCTGTACTAGATTATTAGGGGCAAAAATGTACATATCGACGAGCTGAAAAGCTATGAATAATGCTAAATGATATCAAATTGAACACCAGCTTGGAAGTTCCACTCCGCCGCCTACACATTCGAAAACATGCATGTCATTACCATAAGCGCCAATAGTGTAGCCAGAAGAAAGATTGATCAATCACGAGCGGAGATGAAGTCTCTTAAACACAGAATCTTCTCGCAAGCATTATACTAGTGAGTGGACATTGCAAGAACACAAAGGGCACTGCTGGGACAAAAGCAGTCACGGTGACGTTGTCAAAACTAGCCCTTGAGTTTCTGGTGCTTTTCTTTCCAGATTCTTCCAATGTCGCGGCCGTGGTAAGAAATCTAATACATTCTCGATACGTCACGGGATGTTCTCAAGTCTACATTTTATTTTATTTTGCAGAAGGTAAGGCATCAATCGCACTTACTGTAGCGATTAGTGTACTTGAATGCATTACAGTTGACTTCTATCTGCTATGCATAGTCTACACTGTAGAGAAGAGCGACTATGGGCAAACAACACTACGTGATACATCACATGACAACAAGCCAATGACTATCATTCATTCGTTCGTTCCTGATTTTGAGTTGTACTAGCTATAGATCTTGGTGATTTCAGATGCTAGCCACCCTCTGTGCTTTTCCCAAGCGATCGTTCACTCTGTGTAATGCCAAGGTCGTGGTATGCTGATCTTTACAGACAACCTTTGGAAGCTTTGTTCGCGAGCACAATTGGCAGTTGACTATTCATTTCAGCCAGTGTCAAGCAGAGTTTGGACGAGTAAGGCTTTAGAAACTGCCACTCCAGATTCACTGCTGGCATTGTACTCGGCCATATCCAGAGCAAGCCCCAACATTATCGAGGAAACTGATCTGAAGGATTCCAAGAACAATGGAATTCCGAGAGACGCGAGTTAATCCTGTCGAGCATGTCGGCTGCCAATACGACTCCGAGTCTCGTTCTGTCGATGCGTTAACGTCAGAACGTATGTGGCGCCTAGTACTTTTGTCTCTCACTTTCGCTGCTCCAAGTGGACTCCGAGAGGAACGGTACGGGAGGACTGATAGCCGATGTGTCTTGACTAGCCAAGAATTTAGCTGCGTACATCATTGCTTCAATCATACTTATGATATCAGACGCGCTCACAGTTTCTCAATCTCTCATACTGTTTGATCGTGGTTCAGTTTACTACAGGTACTAGCGAGGACAAAGAAACGGAGATACGCAGAACGCACATATACCCGGGTCCGCACTCTGTCTCTCGCTTGATGAACTTGCTACACTGATTATGGCTCAAAGGCCACAGCCAAAGCCAAGCAGCCATCCCATGTGGTGATCGCTCGCTAGAGTCACGCACTTCAGCGCTGCGAAGAGGGCAGGTCTTTGACAACGCACTCGACCGTCGACAGATTTGGTTGCCGCTTGTACAGCGAGAGAGAAGAATCTGTCGCTGCTCAGAAAACCATACATATGCCTAGAGCACCAGATACCGGATGCAGGCCTGATTCAAATGTAGACGATGCTGGTTCCAGCTTTGCATATCCATCGACACTTGCGGTAATCAGAATGTTCTCATTTGCTTCTCGAGCTGTTCAGATACCACGGTGGCAAACAGGGAGCTCACGGGTCTTGTTTCACTCCCACTGATCAGCGAAAGCTTCGGGAGCAGTCAACAGCTCTCCTCTTGTACTTGTTCTGTGAAGCGACTGCGGAAACGCTGGCCTCAATTCGCCTTACATAGCAGAACTCCATGTTCCAAATTCATCAGTACAATGCTGTGTGTGGCCAGGCTGAGATGTTTCCGCGGAGTGCTGCAGCTTGATCTATGTGTATTCGACAACGAAGCGAGAGGCACATGCACCAGAGGGGACACTACCAGGACAGCCAGAATACTTTTCCGTGCCTTTATACTATCCACACCACGGGGCGGATACAGCGTGAGCATATTCATCATGGATGAACCATGTTCGATCAGGGGGGTAGGCTCGTGTATCTTGCAATGTGAGTGCGTCTTGTCCAGGCAACAAAGCATATATTTTTCAGTGTGATTTTATCTCGTAGCTTCCTCAGTAGGTCGTTAATGAGATGGCTTCAGTTCGGGAATCAGTACACGTCCGAACACTCGCACGGGGACCAATTGCGTTTCGTGAGACTGAAGAACACTGTGAGTATGTATTCAAGTACGCAACGCTTTTACAAAGGAGTTCAGAGAGTTTGTGATTGAGAATGAGTCAAACAATGGATTTTCCGTCCAGATCAATCAAGCCCCAGAGCAAAGCGTTCCATAACCACTTGTCAGGTCCAAACGCACGGGAGCGCCTTCCTCACTTCCAGCACACTCCTGACAGTCGGTGTAGCGTAAACCCCGCAAACCCTCCCATCCAGCCGCTCACCGATACCCTTCCAAGCGTCCCTACAGATCACCCTCCTCGAACACGGAATCCAGATACGTCTTTCGTAGACAAAGTCGACGCACCTCTTGATCTTTCCTGATTCCCGGTTCAAAGCACACTAGACTGCCGTAAGGCTGGTTGAGTAACACACTGCAACCCTTCTCCTCGCAAGCTGTACAACCCCCGTCTCTTGAGAGTCAGTGCGTCCCCTCCACCCCGCCTGCTGCCCGAGGGACAGAAGTTCGATCTCAACCCAGCAATCTAGGAATGTTCTCCGCCCATTACTTGACAGTTTCATCCACGGAGACTCAAGCGCAGTTTTAGTGCTAGATCCACTTCCAAGTCAGTGGGGCAGTCTACCAGCGCAGTCTAGCCAGACCAACCCCTCAACCGCTCGACACGAGACGAGCAATGCGGTGTCTTCCAGACTTGTATTAAGTACATGCGATACACTCCATACGTCCGTTTCCTCCTCTGCCGCTTTCTGACTAGAAGACACGGTGCAACCTAGTGCCAGACTATTAACAATGTAAAAGTCTGCTATGCAGGACTACTTACGAGTAGGTCAGCACTCGACGGGGAGGTATCGGCACGGGTCTTGTGTATGCTGGGAGGGTGCTGTCTAGACCAATGATAAGTAGAGCTTAAAGCTATATAGGCCTTGGAGAAATAAACGCAGCCCAACTCCGAGTTGCGTGTTAATATGTGAACATCCACCTATAGTTCTACAATAGTGCTTAGCGTTATTAAACCGCTAGATAATAGAACGCCTACTAACAGCAAAGTATAGACTTCTAGACTGCAGGAATGTTCTTACCATCTACCCTCTGCTACTTTTAAAGGGACTACTAAAGCATAGCATAGCATAGCATACCTGCTAACTACAACACTTAAGAAGCAGGACACAACTCCACGAACGCAAGAACGCAAGACAACACACTATACATATTCCAAAAACTCTAAACTCCAGTCTACTTTTCTACTTTCCAGTATAAATCACAAAAAGCCCATTCTCTAGACTGTATTGCACATGCACAACAACAGATAGCAAAACATCCCCTTCCCCATCCCCATCGCGTGATGACCGAAAAAAGCAGACACGAGCGTCAATACACAACACTCTGTTATTTGTGATATGGCGTTGAGTGGATTCATCAATCACACCTAACCAGCACAGCACAGCAGCACGAAGAAGAAGCCCAACACAGCATAGAAGAGCACAACAGCACCGAAGTTCGGGGAGGTTAAACACGATGTACATCTTGACTTCCTCATTTGTACACTCCATCCAATCCACACCATCCAATTCATTCCAACGTCTAAAGTCCAAAAGCAGTGGGTATCCCTCCCTATGCAGCGCCAAACGCCATTTCAATCCAAACACTCAAAAACAAAAACAAGAAGAGAGATATTCATACACCAACACCAACCAACGCCGTCGTAATGCATGAGTATGCGTTGCTTTTCAAACATGCCATGGGCCTCAGCTTTTCCACCCAGGGATTATCCCTCGCCCGCCTCCCTCCCTCTTCTCTCTTCTCAAGACTGCTACTCATTCTCAAGCAACGTCCGAATCTTATCGTAAAAGCTCGCGGGATACTGTCTTATCTCCTCCTCCGTCGGTGCTGGTTTCTCCGGATCTTGAAACCGATCCGCAACCCTCTTTATAATCTGCGCGAGCAGCTCCTGCGGAATACGTAAATCATCCCCCGCATCCGGGTACAGAAAGACGTCGCGGTCGTCGAGGAGCTGGGCGACGGTGGGACGGCACGCGGGGTCGCGGTTGAGGCAGCGGCGCAGGGTGAGTTTCAGACCGGGCGGGACGCGGATGTGGCCTATGCCGTGGTCGGGGAAGGAGATGGTGTGGTTGCGGTTCACGATGGCGAGGACGCGGGCCATTTGGTTGGCGATGTGGGCGAAGGGCGGACGGCCGTAGACCATTTGATACAAAATACAGCCCAGGCTCCAGACGTCGCTGGGTTTGCCGAGGGCCATGTCCTTTGCGGCTTGGCCGTTGCTGAGCTGGCCTTGGGCGCCGCCGGCGCTGTCTTCGAGGGACTCGGGGGACATGTAGTTGGGGGTGCCGATGTGCGAGTCGCGGTGGACGTTGACCGTGTTGTCTGTGTCAATTGCGTTTGCGATGCCGAAGTCGATGAGCTTGAGGCGGCCGGAGACGAGGAGGAAGTTGGCGGGCTTGAGGTCCGAGTGCACAATGTCGTGGGCGTGGACGGCGGCGACGCATTCGAGCATTTCTTTCCAGTAGAAGCGGGTGAAGGAGAGGTCGAGGGTGCCGGGGGCGGACGAGTCGGCGGGGTCGAGTTTCATGCGGATGATGCGGGCGAGGTCGGACTCGCCGATTTCCATGAGCTGGGGGATTAGCCATGTTGTGGAAGGAGTGAGGGTGAGGTGACATACCACGCTGAGAATCTGCCGCTGCTCGTCGACCTCCCAATCATAAAGTCGCACAACTCGTTCAACATCCTTCAACTTCTGCAGCAGGTCGATCTCGCCCTTGTACCCGCGCACGGCCGCCTCGTCTGCATCCTCGAGCTTGACTCGTTTCAGGGCCAGCAGCTTGAAGTTCTCGGCCATGACGCGGTACACGGCGGAGCTGCCGCCTCTCCCTATGCGGTCCATCTGGGAGTAGTGCTTTCCGTTGACGGAGAGGGTGCTGCGCTTCTTGCGTTCGCGCTGCTTGGTTGTGGTGGCTGCGCCGGCGGCGACGGTGGCGGCTTCGAGGACCGACATTTTGGGGGGTGGAGGGGGGGCAGGTCGGCGTGGTGTGTTGGCATCTCTGGACTGTAATGGGGCTGGCTTTTCGTGGTGTTGTGGAGGGGGAGATCGTCGAAGTGGTACTGGTGATTCATGTGATTCGTGTCTCTGGAGCGGCGATTGTTGTTGGAGTGGTGACTGGCGTCTCTGCGACTGCGAGTGCGAATGCGACTGTGCCTGCGAATGTGCCGACGCCTGCGACTGCGACGGCGACTGGTGTGCAGCCCGTACATCCCTCTCCTCTCTGACCTTCATAACCGAATCCGTCATCTTCAGCACCGAGTCGGGCACATTGGGATGCTCGTCCTTGACCCGCACCACAGACGCAGGCAGATTCTCCTGGTCCTGCGAAGGCGGGTGGTCGTCTTCACTCTGCGGAGTCCTTCGAAAGCGGCGCATGGGGGCACCTCTCAAGGGGACGCGCTTGATGCGCAGACTCGGGGCCGGGGTGAGCGAGTCGTGGTTAGGGCGGTCCGGGGTGTTTGCAGGAGAAGAGCCGTTGCGGAAGATTTTCAGCTTGGGCTTGCGTCTGTCGGGCGAGACGGGGTCGTTGTTCTGGGCGAGCAGGGCCGTGGTCAGGGCGGATAGCTTCATGGGCTGGGGGATCTCGTCGTCGGAGCTGTCGCCAATGTCGATGTTCTGCATCATGGGCGCGTTGGCCGAGAAGCCCTGCGACTCGCCCAGCACCGACATGGGCGAGTCTCTGCGCACGCGGGTGGTTGTGGTCGACTGCACGCGCATGCGGCCGTAGGAGCCCATGGGCGTGGGGGACGCGGTGGCCATGGACGGTAGAAGCGCGTCGCTATATGGTGGTTGGCGGCTGTCTGGCTAGCGAATGTTGCTGTAGAGTTAGTTGCGCATACATAAGGCCCGGCGGAGGCGGCTGTTGGCGGTAGGGATGCTGCGTGGGTGGATGGGTGGGTTGGTTGGAGGGTGGAATTGGGGTTGAGGTGCGCGCGAGAAGTGGAGGTGTCGTGGTTGCTAGGCAACGCGAGTAAACACGTCAATCCACATCTTGCTTATACTGTAGTGATTATTCTAAAATAACAATAGTCTATGTAGTGATTATAGTAATTACTTGAATAGTGATAGCGTCTAGTATTAAACAGAACAATGTGATATACAACAGTAAACACCTCCATTCCACATCTTGCAGTCTGTGAGTGACTTGATTGAAATGACGACAAATTGAAGTGACTACTCGAATAATGACAGTGTCTAGTATTGAACAGATCAAGTGATATACAACAATAGACATCTCCAGCAGCAAAACAATTCTATGCAAATACGCCGCCACCTCGTGCCCCAACGCCTGCTATGCAATGCTCAAAGGTTTGGAACTCAGAGCTTGGATGATACAGTCGACTCCTTCTTTAGCGTCGAATCCTCCAGCACAATGGCAATGACGGCAGCAATATCATCAGGTTTCCCCCCGTGCCAGTTCTCGCCCGGGTAGTACTTCTGCACCTCCTTGGCAAAAGGCCCGTCGCGGCGGGTGTTGAGGCCAGTGTCCTTGGCTTCCTTTGCAATGGCGGTAGCGACGACCGCCTGCAGAGACTTGCTGTCAGCCCTGCGCCCTGTGCCGGCCTGGACCAGGTTGGCCAGATCGTGTCCGACTTCAATAGCGCCGTCGTTGTCGACCCAGGCACCGGCTGCGACCATGTGCTTGCTGACTATACCCAGTGCGTCCTGGGGGCTGAGGTTGTCCCACACGCCATCAGTGGCGAAGAGCAGGACGTCGCCGTGGCGGACTTTGTGGTGGGTGACGCTCGACTCCTTGGGCAGGTCGGAGAGGGTCGAGGGCCCGCCAAAGACGGCCATTTGCACGAGCATGCGGTGCGGCGTCTTGGAGAGCTGGTAGGGCGTGTTGAAGGCGTGCGTCTGGGGCTGGGTAAAGTGTCGCACGGCGTTGAGGCCCAGATGCATGAAGCCCGAATCGCCCAGATTGGCGACCTCGACGTTGCCGTCTGGCTCTGCGACAGCCAAGCAGGCGGTGCTGCCGCCGCCCTCGATGGTGGAGTCGTCGGTGACCTCATCATAAGCAACCTGCAGCAGATCCTTTGGGTGCAGTGAGGACGTGTTGAAGCCGTGGGGGAAGGAACGGGCGGCGCAGGCCATGTACTCGCACAGGCCGTGGGAGAAGTCTGCTGGATCCAGGCCAGACTCGACCCAGCCGCCAACGCCGTCTGCTACGCCAAAAGTGGTCGTCTTGGAGTCGCCGACCTGGCTGAAGAAGAGAGCATCCTGGCCGCTGCGCAGACGCTTGCGCTTGTCTATACTCTGCTTGCACTCTTGCCAGTCGTCGTGACGCAGAGTAGGGTCGTGCAGGGGGTTTGTGAAGAGGTTCTGTTGGGCATTGAAGCGGTCCTGCTTGGCCGAGTACGAGGCGGCGACGTGGTAGGAGAAGGTGGGTTGTTGGGGGTTGTGAGCGTGGGTGTGGGCGGTGGAGCTGTAGGCACGCAGTCCTGCTGCTAGTGCTGCGGGGTTGGGCGTCGTGTCTCTGTCTCTATTCAGGGGACAGGTGGGCAGGGCGGCGGTGGCGGAGAGGGCGAAGAGGAACAGGCCAGAGGCAGGGCGCGGGGCGGTGGGGATGCGGGCAAGGCGGGCGGCACTGGCAATGGCGTAGGACATGGCCGCGGCCCAGGCCTTGAAGGGTCGAGGTCAGAGTCCGAAGTAGAGGTCAGAAGTAGAGGTGGATGTGTGCAGCAGCGGGCGAGGGCGAGGGCGAGGGCGACGGTGGGAACAAACTTCTGGCTAGGACGATGCGGCCGGCTTAGGGCTAGAGGAGGAAGAGGGCGACTTACGATGATGTTCATGGACAATGATACAATGCACGCCAGCAGGAATCGCCTGTACAGATACTGTGTAGAGAGAATACAAGACTGCCTTGAAGTAACAATAGCTGGCCTCAATCGTCTCAACTGTCCTGTCTCTCTCCTGTCGCGACTACTGCAGATGCGACGCGGTCCTCGGCAAGTAGCCGGCGCTAGTACCGCAGCCCTGTCGCCGTCGCTGTGAACTTCTTCTACGCGCAGCCTCACCCAATCCCACCCACTTGCGCCCCGCAGCCCGCACAAGAGACAAGAGACAAGAGGGGGCTTGTCACTCACTCACCCGCCATGAGCATGCACCCGGCGCGGCAGGCCTACGTCGCCGAGGAAAATGGCGACGACGACAACGACCGCATGGACGGCATCGACTATGCCAGTGTGCGTGCGTGTACCATGACAGCTCTCTACACATTGCAGCTAACACGCCCAGCACTCGACCGCAACCATGCCATGCCCGGCGGTGGTAGTAGTAGCAACCCTATGGCCTCGGACCTGCTCGCCGAGTTCGAGCGCAAGAAGCGCGCCGCCAACCTGATTGTCCCCACCGCCGACCGCGATGTGCGCCTGCGACTGCGTGCCCTGAAGGAACCTGTGACGCTGTTTGGGGAGGGGCCCGCAGACAGACGCGACCGACTGCGTGCGCTGCTGGCCGATGCAGCGGAAGCTGGTGGGGAGCCTGTTGAGGACGTGGTCATGGACGAGGCAGAGGCACCCGGCGACGACCAGGACGAATTCTACACCCAAGGCACCCAAGCCCTGCTCGACGCCCGCCGCGATATGGCCACCTTCTCGCTGCCCCGCGCCAAGCACCGCATTGCCTACCAGCGCCAGGAAGCCACCATCCCCCTCAAGGCCCACGTCGACCACCGCAACGCCATCAAGGCCGACCTAAAGGGCTTCGAGCTCTACGGCTCCCAGACCGCAGACCGCCCCGTCAGCATCGTCCGCGCCTCGCCCAACGGCCAGTACGTCGCATACGGCACCTGGGGCGGCAAGGTCGCCCTGCTCGAGATTCCCACCCTCGACCAGAAGAAGACATACCGTGGCGCCCACACAGAGCGCACTACGGGCATCGACTGGCTGCCCGGCGCCACTTTACCCGGCACCACCACCTCCTCCAGCAGCGTCAACTTTGCCTCGGGCGGCGCAGGCGGCAAGGTCCAGCTCTGGTCCCTCGACGACGACAAGCCCCTGCGCACCCTCGACGGCCACACCGACCGCGTATGCCGCCTCGCCTTCCACCCCTCGGGCCGCTACCTCGCCTCCGCCTCAGACGACACCACATGGCGACTGTGGAACGTCGAGACGGGTCAGGAACTCCTCACCCAAGAGGGCCACTCCAAGGAAGTCTACACCGTCGCCTTCAACCAGGACGGCTCCCTCGTCGCCAGCGCAGGCCTCGACTCCATCGGCCGCGTCTGGGACCTGCGCACAGGCCGCGTCATCTACATGCTCGAGAGCCACATCAAGCCCATCTACGGCCTAGACTGGGGCGTCGACGGCCACCGTCTGCTGTCTGGCTCAGGGGACGGCTTCATGAAGTGCTGGGACGTGCGCGCCATGCGCGAGACAAACTCCATCGCCGCGAATACAGGCGGCGTCACCGATCTGCGCTGGTACCAGGGCGTCGACGGCCCCGCGAGCGGCCTCCCGCTGCAGAAAAATGACGATGGCGAATTTCTACCCAAACACGCATCGACGTTTGTTGTCTCGACGGGCTTTGATAAGAATGTTAGCATCTTTTCGGCAGATGATTGGGCGCTTTGTAAGACGCTCCAGGGTCATGCTGGGCCTGTCTTCAGCGCCGATGTTACGAGGGATGCCAAGTGGATTGTTAGCGGGGGGAAGGATCGGACGGTCAAGTTGTGGGGGAGGGAGGGGATATGAAGGCAGTGAACGCAGTGAGCGCAGTGAGCAGAGCGAGCAGAGCGAAGCGAAGCGGAGCGAAGTGCAGAGGCAGAGCAGAGCAGAGCAGAGCGAAGCATACCAAAGTGGAGCGAGCAAGAGTGGAACGCAAAGGCAGAGCATAGCACTGCAAGATATCGTGAGGAAGATACAAGAAGGAACGCAGTGAAGAAAAGAGGAAGAACGCAGTGAAGAAAAGAGCAACATAGCAGGCAAGAGAAGAAGATAGCAAACCCCCCAGCGAGCGCCAGACAATGACCAAGACGAAGAGGAACGATATGCCGGCGAACAACGAACGAGATCCACAGCAAGAAACACCGGGACCCACGCGCTGAATCGTCCATGGAGAGATGTGTTTAGACTTGAATGGACCGCTAGAATAGAGAAGGGAGAGCGCTATTGTAAGACTCCGTGGTGCATCTAAACGATGGAAGACTAGGTATGAGTATAGTCTAGAGATGAAGGGCACGAGTCTCTGTCGTACAATCAGAATCTGTCGTACGAATCAGAATAAAATAATAATAAGAAGAAGAACAATGACGACTCCTGTCCAGAGCTAAATCTGGATCCAACTCAGCCGTGAGAAGATCAATCACAGCACAACAAAACTAACACAAGCCAAAGTCGAATCGAGGCAATCCCAGTCCAACGCCAAACTATCCAAAAGCAGTCCAACCCAACCCAAAGCAAGAACTGCCAGACTCAGGCAGTATCAGTCCGAGAAGTAAGATTGAGTAAGAGCAGAGTAGGCAGCGCAGAGCAGAGCAGAGCAGACTACCACACCCTCCTATCTTAACCTCACTGTATCAACGCAGTACAATCCATCGACGTGGCGGGTCTGTCTACACCAACGCATACTAGATTAATATCGACATGCTGTCTTGTTTGCTAGATGGATATGTTGATGTGAAGAGCGAGCGTTGATGTTAGAGAGTAGGTAGTACTAGTAATATAGACCAAGTGAAGTTGGATGTTTAGAAGCGTAAGATTCTGGGTTTACGAGGTTCTAATAGTTTGGAGGGTGGGTATGCAGTGGGCTGAGGGTATGTGGTGTACGGTGAGTTGGAGACGGAGACGGAGGCAGTGTGTATTTTGGACTGGACTTGATTTGACTTGACTTGACTGGCCTCGACAAGTAGCAGTATGAGTGGGAGAGGAGAAGTATTCCTAGTGCGTTTAGTTCTAGTACTTAAACTTTGAAGACTACAAGTACGAGGAATGAAAAGGAAGAGGATGAGTAGAGGACAGGACATGACAGGACAGGACAACACAAGTTAGAATAGGAAGGGGGAACTTGCGTGCATCTAGACAAGCCTGAGGCGAGGGAGAGATTGTTAAGCTTAGAAAAGGGAAGGATAATGTGTAGATACTTAGACCTCTCTCGTTTCCTTAATCTTGGATGGAGAATCGACATGCGGACGATGGAGAGATTGGCTAGTGGAATGGAATCCTAAGTCTACACTCTACTCATTCCCACAACTAACCTCTCCTCTCACCTACGCTGCCAGGCCACGAAAACTTCAAAATCCAATCTCACCATCATCTCGTCCATCAGAACAAGCACAATGCCACCTCGCCGTCATCCGCCGACCAAGCCACTCCCGAATTTTCTCCCTCGCTCATCTCCCTCATCTTACAGCCTCACAACCCCTGCCACAATCCCAACGGTCCCAAAACACCGTCCAACGCCGTTGGAAAAACTCAGTCTTCTAGAGTCTTCCAACACACACTGCTACAAGCGTATCCCCGCCTAACAGGGTCCTACCACACTCCCACCCCAGCACCCTTGTCTCGCAGAGCGTAGACGAGCAGCGTGACTGGTGCTTTTGTTTACACACATCAACACCACCACAGCATCACACAACACAACAATCGCACTCGACTACCTAGCTCCACCACAACACCCAAAGCAATTGCAGCGCAAGACCACACGTCTAGAAGGCGCGCATCCCTCCCGCCGGAGCGTGAGGTGAGTGGTGGACCGCCCTGCACGCCGGGAGCGGGAAGTGGATCCCCCTGTTTTTGTCTGAGCTTTGCTAGGTTTGATTGTACGGTACATGTACGGTACAGCGGCAGCCTCACTTTCTGCGCGCGCGCGGGTTAGGCGCTGGGAGGGGGTTGGGCTGCAATTGCGAGGATGATGTGATGTGAGGCCTGATGAACGCCCTTGTGGAGATGTGGTTTGAGGATGTGGAAGGGGAGTGTTTGAGGGCGAGGAGGGGAGGGCGAGTGGGTGGTGGATGTGGACTGGTGTGTGGAATTGAATTGAATGGTGTGGATTTGCGGGTGCAATTGGGAAGACGAGACGGTGCCAGACAAGACGTAGGGCTGATAAAATCTCCCTGTGCTGTACGCGTACACGCGCCGAGTCTACCCTTCTGCCCTATGTCCATCATCACCATCCTACGCGCACAATCACAGGGATGCATACTCAATGGTAAGCGGGAGGCAGGGTGGCCCCGGTGCGGTGTGGTCTTAGGGGTAGAGATCTTTTGCTTGCTGGGCCGACTCGGCGCGGATCGGCTACGGAGTGTGGTCTGGCCGTTGCGGGCGTGCAGGCTGTTGTGACGCCATAGGGGAAATGTCTGAGATGTGAGGTGGATGGGGGTGGTACGGAGGGGAACACGGGGGTGGGTGTTTGCTTTTTGGTGTCTTAGCTGTGGTGATTTGATCATGTTTGACTATTATTCACTCATTCAATGCTATGTTCACGATATTCAATGCAATGCTAACGACATTCAATACAATGTTCAGCGTGCACAGTCAATGATGATCCACGATCCGTGACATCCGAATAAACGCAGCAAATCCGTCGAAAACGCAGCATCCTGGCCAACCAGCCGGCAGCAAACGGCATGCAGGTTTGTCCCAAAAGCTGCTGCGCACCCAGGACGGCGGATTACGCAAGGTCGGCAAGGCACAGGGTGCAAACGGGGTGGTGCGCCTCAGCACGATAAGCAGCGCGAACACAGAGGCCAGGAATGGACGAAGGTGTCCGAGAATAGACAGGGACAGGCGGTGCAGAGGGCGGCGGGCGGTGAGATGACTCGCGGGTCATGACAGCATCGAGCAGGGTCACATCTGGGAGACAGACGGATGGAAGTGGGAAGTTGGCAGTTGGAGATGCTGATCGAGATGGTGAGGTCGTCAGTGAAGACGGCTCGGAGAAAGGCGGCTCGTCTCAGCGTGCCCAAATGACTGTGGTACACAGACTGCAAGTCACATCTACAGTACATGTACATGTCGACGACGGGAGAGCGGCGTCTCAGCGTCGAGGCTCGCAGGATCTTCGCGAGGCTCGTGTTGACTCTTCTGCATCTGGCAGACTTTTCAGCCAAGCTGGACTCTCTCTGCCTGCCTCGTATCATGGCGCAGGCAACCTCTGGCGAATCACGGGACTGGATCGGCCCAATTTCGCTCAAGGGCCGGCCCGCTGGTCGACCAAGCGCGAGAGTCGACTATCCACGGGCTACAGCGACAAACAGCGGTACGGGGGCTGTCGTACCACACTTTGACTCTAGCCTACGGTACAGTACAGACAGTACTTTCCAGCTCCAGCGCGCGACAAACGGCGTCTGTGGCATGATCCATGATGATCCATGGTGATCCATGAGTGGTGCAATACAGACTCTGTCCGGTGTCGTCTGTCCATGGCACGCGTTGGACCATGGCACACGCCGGGCCCAGTGCAATCGACGGCAGCCACTCGTTGCTGGGCACTCTCGTGTGGTGATGCACGCGTACCCGACGCTCGCTGGGGCGCCGAATGGGAGCGCAAGCCCGTGTTTCGCGTGCAATCCCACGGATCGCAGTCTCGCGCTCCCTCCAGGCCTAGCTCCGGCGCCGCGGTGGGTGTCCAAAGTTGCGTGAGGATGCGAGGATGTGAGGATGCTGCGGCGGCTGCTTGCTTAGTCGCTGCTCCATGACTGCTTCGAGCCATGACCCCCGCTGTCGTGCGATAACTAGCCTGCCCTGCCCTTCTACCTATACTACTTACTCACATCACAGTCTCATTCTCCCATACCACCATCTTCCCAGCAGCCAACCCCCCCTTCCCTCGCTGCTTTTGCTCTGCTCGCTCGTTACTACCAGCAGTCGCACTGACTGCATCCACTGCCACTGACTGCACCCACCCAACGCCCGCTGCGGCAATCAAAATCCTCGCCAAAGCCCGCCAAAGCCTGCCAGGTGCATCGACATTGCCTAAAACAGCACTCCACACCGCCAGTCCGCCCCACTCCGCTGCTTTGCTACAAGACTCCCACCACCGCCCGCCCGCCCACGCCATGGACTTCTCCACCACCAATACTAACCACCCATCCCACATGGACTTTCATCGGCCCTCGTCGACGCTGTCCAGCAACGACCACAACAACAACAACAACAACATTCTCGACACACCCACCTTGATGTCGCCCACCACCTCCACCCAGGGCATCTTCTCGCCTGACGCCTCCATCTGGGAGGACTTTTCTCAACACCACTTCGTCGACCGCACCGCCACAAGTTCCGTCGTCAACTCAAACGCAAACAACCCCTTCTTCGCCGACCAGAGCAGCAACAACCCCTTTGCCCGCCTGCCCGCCAACCAGGCCGCCACCTACGGCCAGCAGTCGTGGCCCATGGACAACTCCGGCATCCGCACCCCGACCGCCCCCAAGCCCTCGAATCCCTTTGGTCCCGGCGACTTTGGCGTCCAGTCGGCCTTTGCTCCCCAGCCCCAGCAGCAGCAGCACCTGTTCCACGGCCTCCCCGTCGACGCAAACGTCCGCCCCAGTGCCGTCTTCCCCAACCCTGTCGCCGACCAGCCCATGTCGCCGCACACCCACTCGGACTGGATGGCCTTTAACCAGCAGGAGATGGACTCGCGCCCCGGGCCCAAGCGCATGCGGCCCAACACCCCGCCGCCCCGTGGTTTCTCCCCCCGCCGTGACGGTGGCATCCGCAAGAAGAACGCCCGCTTCGACATCCCCGCAGAGCGCAACCTGTTCAACATCGACCAGCTCATCGCCAGCTGCACCAACGAGGACGAGATGAAGGAGCTCAAGCAGCAGAAACGGCTCCTCCGCAACAGACAGGCCGCGTACGTACCTCTTTGGAATTTGGTTCGGCGTTTCCTCGCTTGGCCTGCTCCACCATTTGGTCGCTGCTTTCCATTGTCCATCAGCTAACGTGATCCTAGTCTTGACTCGAGGCAACGCAAGAAGAAGCACACCGAAGAGCTCGAGGAAGAGAAAAAGGGCTGGATCGAGAAGATGTGCGGCATGCAAGAAGACTTTGCCGCCATGCGCATTGAGTACGACCAGCTCATCGCCGAGAAGGAGAACTGGCATCGTGAGTCCATGGACCTGCACCACATGGTCAACCAGCTGCAGTTCGACAAGGAGGAGCTCGTCCGCAACCACACGCTCGAGACCGGTGAGCTTCGCAAGAAGGTCGCCATCCTCACCGAGCGCCTCGAGAGCAGCTCCCCCAACATGACTGTCGCCCCCAGCACCACCTTCAACGACTTTGCGTCCGAGATGGACAACCTAAACATGGGCGGCAACGAATGGGACAACTACATCTTCGTCAACGACTTTACCTCTGATGAGCAGACTCCTCAGGAGCAGCCCATGGCCATCGTACCCCGCGCAAAGGAAGAGAAGGAACCCGTCGCATCTGGTCTCCTGCTCATGCTGCTGCTGTGTGGTGCTTTCGTCGCCAGCAAGTCTGGTTCTGGCGCTGCCCCGCCCATGCCTCGCATGCCCGACGAGGTCCGCGCTGCCTCTGCCGACGTCCTCGACAGCATCCTCAAGGACGCTGGTGTCTCCTCTGCCTTCACCGAGCAGGGCCTCATTGCCAACGCCGTCACCGGCCTCGAGCCTACCCCGTCCGGCATGGCCTGGCCCAAGGCTACCGTGTCTGGCTCGGAGCTTGCCGGCATCTCTGGTTCTCGCCTCGATCAGCTGCACTCTCAGCTCGCTGCACCCAGCAAGCAGCAGGAGACGGAGCAGCTCTTCTCCATCACCCCGGCCCAGTACAACAGCATGACTTCCCTCGACTTCACCCGCCCTCGCTACAGCATCGGTAGCGACGACTTGAGTGACCCGCTCTCGCCCTCGCAGCCGTCTCACCGCCGTAACCTCGCCGCCACTCTGGCCGCCATGCGCGAGCAGAACAAGGGCGAGTCCGCCGCCGAGGTCTACACCCGCAGCCTTCTCTGGGACAAGATCTCGCCCGAAGTCGTTCACGAGTTCAAGCGCATTGTTGAGGAGTCGACCGCCATGTCTCGGCCCAGCACCTCTGAAGGCCTCAAGGCCGAGGGATGATCCCATCTATCACCGTCACCCACTACCTCATTTCCTTGATCCGACATTGTCGAAACTTGTTGCATCTTTCCGTTCTAGCATAGCGCTTCCCTTCTCCCGCCACAGGTCTTCACCTCGCCGCGGTTTCCTTTGAGACACCTTGCATCGTCGGCTCCCGCCGCTTCTCCTTTCTACATCTGGGACGGCAACGTCGGATCCGATACAGCGCTGCGCATACAGGCGGTTGCACTTTGCTTCAGGGCTGTGGCTACCACGGCGCCGTTATCATTATCCTTGACATTTGCACTTGCACTTGCACTTTTTTCCTTTTTGCCTTGAGTACTACGTTTTTGGCTTTCTGGATGTTTATAGCAGAGCGTAGCGAGCGAGCGAGTTTGCCTTGTTGGTCCCTTAGTTTTCTTTGTCTTTGAACATGGATGATGAGCTATCAGCGACGAAAGGAGACGGAATCGAGAGACGAAACGAACGAGACATGTACGCGCTACGACTGTATATGAAAATGACCCCACGACGGCACCACCACAGACTGCATTTCTTTCCTTTTACTATTATATTACTCATTTCTATATAGCTAGCACAGAGAGCCTCCCTCTCTCGCGAATACCTAGTCATTGTTTTTGCGGGCTGCACTTGGATAAGTCGGCTTCGCGCGTCTACTCTACGCTTCTCCTGCCTGCTGCGACTGTGAGCTGTGTGCTGTGTGCTGTGTGCTGTTTGTTGTGACTCATAGCTTGATGGTGAAGAGATCGTCGCGCTTAGTCCTCGCGTGTCGTGCAGGTGCCGGAGCAGGTGGGTGGATCTGCTGAGAAGTCTAGGGGAAATAGTGAAACATGTCCATTTAGTGCAGCCAGTGCAGTACATAAACTCAGTGCAGTGATAGGTGGTGTATGTGAATCATCTCCCAGTCTGCAGGACCATCTCATAGCATAGCGTGTGGAGTCCGGATCGCCAGCACTTATCGCCAGCATCGACGTGGAAAGCGGGATTCGCGATGCAGGGATCTAGTATACAGTACGCACAGCACAGCACAGCACAGCGTGCTGAGATACGCTGTGTGGTGTCTATCTGGAGATACGAACGTGTGCAAGGTTGGTAGATGGGAGGTGGTTGAGGAGTGAATGGGTGAGTGATATCAGAGCTGTTGAGTGCTGACTGCACTTACTACACACAATCAGCTATCTCTCGATTTCACACTGGATATTAGACTTTGGACGTCAAGGGATAAGAGGGAGAAATGCATTTCACGCTAGACACTACACGCACGCTCTCCACGCCAGGAACAGAGCGCGTGAAGTAGCATTAACCCCCCCCCCCCCTACTGCGCTGTCCAGCACTACCCTCCTCCCTTTCCACGCTTTCCCCCCGCAATCCTCCTGCACTGTCCATGCCCACGAGGAGCTCTACTTCGGATCGTACTTTGGCTTCCAGATCCTAATTGCAAAGGTCAGCACGTGCACGGGTACAAAGTACATGACAGTGTCCGCCCGTTCAGTTCGCTCGCGGGTATCGCGTCGGCCCAGCACGGTCCGGGCCCGTGGCCTTGCGTTCGCAGCGCATCCCCAGTGGAGTCTGGCCTTGGGTCGTGCTGTCGTCGGTGTGGCCGTGCCGCGTTACAGTAGGTAGATAGATAGCGGCGTGTACCGATTCCTGCCGGAAGAATTGACGGAAGGGAAAGCAATCTAGTCGTGGTCGTCATGCCAGTGCGCACGCCTCATGACTACCGTATCTTACTGTCCCGCTCGCTCGCGCTGCTCCGCCATCGGTGTATACCTACTACAAACAGACCCTGAGATCTATCGTGATTTCAAAACTTGTGTAGTCGCACACCCTCAGCCCCAGAGCCCCGCCAGCGACAGCATGCCACGTGTATGCAGCCCAACCGCATGTGGAAGTCGAGCCAGCGCCTCGGAGCTCCCACACGGGCCTGACACCACACCTGACGTCCCAACAGGGAGTGCATGGCGCCGTGATGCGCTGCGGTTGGTGGGGTGCGGGACGTGACTATTGCGGGAGGGAGGGCGAGGGCCGTACCTAGCAGGTATGCTAAGCGAGGGGTTGCGTCGAGAATGGGGTGCTGAGAGCCAATGGGTCCGGCTGGGCGCGTGGGCACGAAACGGAGTGGGTATCTGGGCCTCGCGCTCGTGTGGGTGCAGTCCTTGATCCGGATATTTGGGCGTGGTCCTGATGACGGCTGGCGCGGGAGTCGCATTTGTGCTGCGCATGTTCCGTGAAAGGGAATGACAGGCAGGTGACACGGGCCGGTTGCTTGTGCAACGCGTGGGACTTTGCTCCCATGTAGGCTCGGACAAGATGCAGGACGGACAAGATTCAGGACGGACAAGATGCAAAGAGATTCGGTACTTACCAGGTATTTCCCAAAGTCTTGTTGCCCTTTGACTCAGCGAGGCGCAAAAACTGCGCCGCTTTGAACTAGACGGGACGCATTAGCAACCACTTGTGACGAGCGCTGTAGCCGGTGAGATTGCACGCGAGGCCAGCCATGTATGCACGCGATCCAGGCGAGCTGCTGCCCAAACAGTGAGGCGGAGGGTGAGGTTGCGGAGATTTCTGAGACACTGCTGACGGCACCCGGGAGCGAACGCGAGAGGACGTCCAAGTTGACCGTTCGCATTCACAATCGGTGGCTTGATGCGTGCACATGCGAAGACAGGGCCGCCGTAGATACCCAACGTGATGCTGCAGTGAAGACCGATGAGGCTGACAGACGCGATCGGTGGCCTGGACATGGAGGTCTCAGTGTCTGACACGACGCCTGAGTCTCGACCGATATCTTGCTGTCTGCATTGCCGGCGAGACCAGTTCGGTAGCCTGACTATGGCCCTGCGCGCAGTCGTCCCATGAATACCCAATTCAACGATGGGTAGACGAAAGATGACGCTGGCCATGTACGATCGGTGAGTTGATAGTGAAGCTCCTCGAATGCAGAGGCCCATGCAAGTCCAACATAGCAGGAAGACGAGGGATCTCCAGTACGCTCGATGACTGAATGCGAGCCTCGGGCAAACCCAGCCGTCCCGTAGAGCTCACAGTGACGGCAGAGCAAAAGGGTTGAGTCTCACTCCAGGACGGTGCAATCTCAAAAATGGAACATCACGTACCTTGTCTTTCTTCGTCCCAAAGCCCTCTGTATAGCACCAAGCCACCTCATTCATAGCATCGGTGTCGCCCAGATTTGCCGCAGTTTCATAATACTGCTTCGCAGCAGCGGGGTCCTTCTTGATCCCCCACCCATTGCGGAAGCAATTTGCCAGCTCGTACATGGCTAGCACCAGCTCGCCCTTTGCAGCGCCGCCTTTCTTCATGCCCGCGCCGAGCGCCAGTTTCTCGACCTCGGCGCTGTTGGACGCCGCGAGGGAGAGGTAGTGCACGGCTTGGGACTGGTTGGCTTCGATACCCCAAGCGTGCCGTAGAGCAAGGCCGTACAGGACCTGAGCGAGCGCGTTGTTTGCGCCAGAAGGGTCGGCGAGGCGGCCAAAGAGCGCGGTGCTGGCTTCCAAATTGCCCTTCTCATGCAATCTGATGGCTTCCTGGATGTCGCCTTCGTCTGCGATCGCGCCGGTGCTGGGCCGTCTCTGCACGCCAGGTCGCGCAGCTGCCATACCAACGTCTCCCATGGCATGGTTGATCTCAATTGTAGGCGTAGGCGGTGCACTGCTCTGTCCCAGCGGTCCGCTCTGAATCAGCACTGTTGCGCGCTTTTCCCACCTTGCCTCATCTTCTTCGTTCTTGGCAACTGGCGCATCACCGACGTCGGGGAGGTTGTCTGGCACATTGACGCTGGTCTGGCTGCGACTGCGGCCCAGGTGCAGACGCTCGCTCAGAGTGCCAGAGCGAGGCCGCGCGCCATCCTCACTTGCACGCCCGCTGCCCTGCGAGCTCGTGTTGCTGACATTTGACTGGCGTCTGAATCTGCCAAAGCCACGCGTGTCCTTGGGGCTCAGAAGGGGCGCTTCCGAGCGTGTGGGGTCTCCAGGGAACGAGGGCGGTTCAATGGCTTCGTGGGTGCTGGTTGTGGTGCGGAAGAACTGGAACTCGGGCACATCTGGGCTCAAGGTAGGGCCTTTCTGTGGCGCACCTGACGCGCCTTCGTCTCTTATCTTGTCTTTCTTCTTGAGCAGGTCCTTGAGCGGCATGGTTGTGCTGCAATTGGGCTGGGCGCGTCGCGGGGCGTGCCTAAGGGGTACACGGCTGAGGTGAGGGGTGCTGTTGACTGCGTCGCGGCTGCAATTTCGCTGCCGTCGCAGAGGTTTCGAGGAATGTTATTGTACTTTCAGTGTCGTCTTGTATCGGCGCAGCTTCTCAGCAAAAGTGGCAGGATGCATCGAGCATGACGAAGGCTGCGCCGCGTCATGTCAGACTGGAGATGAGTTGCTTGTAGGACAGCCAAGCCAGCCTCAACCGCTCCGCCTCCGCCTCCTCATCTTCATCAGCCGCAGTCTATTTCCGTTCCAGCATGGCGGGGATGATCAGCCAAATTGACACTTTACCAATATGGTCTTCACGCTGCTGATCGCTGCATCTGTTCTCAAATAATCTTTCTTTCCATTGTTTTCTTTGTACATGCTTTTACTGTTCTTCTGAATGGGTGGAGATCATTCCACCCCAACCCCAGCTATCTACTGACACCAAGAAGCTAGGAAAATACCAAGGATCACGGAGATGACGCAGTCGTGAAGCGCAAAGGGGTATCATCGCAATACGCACCATGTCGAGGCAATGCTGACTCGAGACTTGGGCCGTCAAAAGAGTCCAATGAGTAAGTCAAAAGTGCCCTACCAGGTTAAGCAACCAAGTTGCAACTTCGATGCAAGAGACTGGTTAGGAGAATCTGGTGCTGCTCAGGGGAGGGGGCCTACAAGTTTAGTGTCGAAACTCCGGCAGACCGCAGTACCTAATCTTCGACATCGAAGGGTACGTAATCGACCTGCTGCATGAACATTTGCGGCGCGTGAGAATCATCTGGAATCATATCCCGTATCCCGCTGCTGATGTCCTCAGCCTCTGGTGAAGCTGTTCGTGAGTGTTCTTCTGGTGGAGAGTGGCCAGCAGGCTTCCGCATGCGAGACGCACGATGGACGTGTCGATGCTGGCATTTGTCGCCTCGAATGCACTCGCCCTTGTTGGCAAAGTCGGGGCACTCGTATGCGTGCAAATCAGCGCATTCAGCGCCCTTCTCACAGTACCCAAGACGCCCAAAAGCGTCGCAAATCTGAGCCGCTGGATTGACACGGATATGGGCAAATCGGCAATCTTCGTTCGTGCAACGTCCCTCCTGGAAGTGAAGGCAGGTTGGGACATTGTGAGGGGTTGGGTCGTGAGACAATGAACAGCGATCGCCTCGGTTGCAATCGTTCTTGAAGAGCCAGCGCTTGCAGAGCGCTTGCTTGTTTGGGTCGTGGAGGAGAGGGCAGCCGTGGCGCGTACATATGCCTGGGAGAGAGTTAGGGGAGCACGAAGAAGAGGACGTAGGGCGTTGGTTTTGTCTGGGGTACCTGTCGATGTGAAAGTTGCGCAGAGCTGTTTGGGTTCAATGGCGGGGCTGTTCTGTCTTGAGTGAGTATTCGACAGCGACACTGAGCCAGGTGCCGAAACGCTCTCAGTGCCTGAAGCCTCGGCAGACACATCTGACTTGTTGAACACAACTGTGCGGTTCTTGAACTTTGCCGGGCCGTGTGACGGTGGCGGGCGCTGATATGGATGGTACGAAGCAGCACCTCTTCCTCCGTAGGCATACCCTCCACGCTGTGGCCCCCCTCGATATGCATTGTGGTATGCGCCGCGACCTCTAGGGACATATCCGGATGTAGGACTGTGGTACGTCGGTGCTGCGCCGCCGTCGTTTGCAGTATAGCCATTCGTGGAACGGGCGAGTCGATCCTGCTGCTCTTTCTTCATGCGCGCAATATAGCCTGGGTTTATGCCGTCAACATCTCTTCCTTATCTGTGCCTCCTCTTCCACATACTGTTCAGCTCTGCGCGGGCGCGCAACCGTTCTTCCTTTGTGCTCATGGCATTGATTTGGTCTATTGTGTACGGTGGAGGTCCAGGAGGTGCCATGCTTGCGGTATCTTCACTGTGTACGCCTATTTATCAGCTATATACTGTGCAAGGGTTAGTACTACGTGAGCGCAAGTCTTTGTTCTGCAGTCGAGCGTTGTCGAGTTGAAGATCAGAGTAGTGGGGCGAGAAGTGGATTATCAACCATCAGCCACAGCGCGTCCGGCACGTGACGTGGCTTAGATTATTCTAGAGATGCATGGTAAGGCGCCTCTCGATCTCTTGTTAATTCGGACTGCGGTTCAAAAGAGAGCACATGGTCAAGAACGTTCATAAAACTATTTGTAGTGGTTTTATTCCTAATCACACATGAAGTGCAATGTATCTAGTGATGCAGGTCAATAAGTCGAGTGCATCCCATACGATTACAGATATTCTACGCCGTTCCAATGCCCTTCGCCCAGACTCCCATGCAATGCAATGCTATATGATCGTGAAACTCTTTCTTTGCAACCCGCGTGACCGACCTAGTCGTCTGCATCCTCGTTTCCATTCAACTTGTTCAGCTGCTTCTTCTTGATGTGGAGATCCTGCTGTTGCCTCTCGATTGTCTTGTTGATGCGCTGTTTGAAGAGAGGGTTGTTCTGCTTGTCGCGCGACTCTATGCTCTGCTGAACCGCCTTCTCCAGCTCGGCGATTTCTACCTCCAGTAGCTCTCTCCTCTGCTGTTCAGCTGCAGCAGCCTCGTCGATGTCGGAGTCATCGTCGTCGTCATCATCATCATCGTCATCATCGTCTTCGGCTGATGTCGCAGCGGCTGGTGTTGCCGGGGCGGTCTCGGGCTCGACAACAATGTTACTGTGTGATGCTAGTGCATGCATAGCCGCATCGTGTGCGGTGACGGGTGTTTGCCCTTCAACGGCGTCGCTACTGCCAAAGAGAGCGGCGAGCTCGTCGCCGTTGGCTTGGATCTCGACATTGTCGTCGTCCATGAAACCTGCTGCCAGCATCTCTTCCAAATCAGCGGCGTCGACTTCTTCGATGGGGGTCTCTGCGGGCGCGTTCATCATCTCTTCATCCTCATCGTCCTCAGAGCCAGATTCCTCTTCTGATGATTCTGCCCCCTCCTCGACTAGTTCGTACTTTGAATTCTCAGCCATGTCGTCGGCCTCCAGAAGTGCGTTCATCTCGGCTTCAGCTCGTTCGACATCAAGATACGACTTTCGTGGTCGAAACCGGCGCTTGCGAACCCAGCGCATCGGCGGGGTCAAGCCATGAGGAAAGCGGTGTGAGTTCTCGTCGACATAGCTTGGTCGTGGATACTTCTTTGCCTCTTCTTCGGTCTGGACCCTACCCAGCACGAGGAGCATCTGGCAGACGTCCGCAGTCTTGACCCAATCCTTCTTGTTCCAGCTCTTCATCGACTCGATGATGTTGGGTAGCTCTACCATCGAAGCAGCGTAGTTGCGGCCTTGTATGGTGATCATAGCCCTCCTTCCTTCCTTGTCGAAAAACCTGAAGTACACACCCGGTCCTCCCTGTCTAGCACTGCGTCCAATCGTCTTCTCCTCGATCGACTTGCGCAAAAGGTCGCAGTCGGGCCCTGGCAGCATACGCAGGACGAACTGGCTCTCAATCGCAGGATCGACCTCTGCCTCATCGGCTTCACTGTCGTATCCAACACCTAGCGGTCTGACAGGAGGTCGCCCTGCACCCTTGACCTTGAGTAGGGTGGTGCCGCGTGACGGGGCGGGCGCACCAGAGGACGAAGGTTTGGGCTTTATAGATAGCTTCAATGACGTCGAGCGATTCGGCGGCAGCTGTGGTAGTCGTCGCACCGGTACAGGAGGCTCTTCCATTTCCTCGTCGTCGCTCTCAGCCACACTTTCCAGGCTCTTCAGCGTTGGCTTTGGCTTGCGCTTCGCTGTTGGGGCCTCCCCATCTTCGCCGTCCTCGCGCGCCCTCTTCTTGGGCCCCGGCTTGCCTGGCGCAACCGCATTGCCGTCCGCATCCGTCTTGGGCTTCTTGATGTACTTGCGCTTCTGCTTGGGCGCATCGGCGGGCGCATCGATGGTCGCATCGCCGTCTGCAGCGGGCGCGGCAGGAGCTGCAGGCTTCAGCTTGATCTTGAAGCCACCTGGCTTAGGGGCAGCTGGCGCGGGCGCTGCATCGCCGTTTGTGGGCGGTGCGGGCGATGCTGCTACGGGCGATGCTGCTACAGGCGCGCCGGTGGGAGCAGCGTTGGGGTTCTTGAGCTTAAGCTTCATCGTACTGACGTGACGGCGTTACGAGTCACGAGCATGGGCATGGGCGGCGACAGATGGTGAGGCGCAAGGGCGCACTGGGCGAAGGCTTATTGCACGTTGTAGATAGTTGTATAGTAGACTATCAATAGCGGCGGCCGAAGGGTGCGGAGCGGTGGTGAGCCTTGGCAGGTGCGCGCCCGCGAAGTGTGAATTGATAGTCTAAGCTCCAGCTCCACGCGCCTTCACTTTAACAACGAGCCATCGCCTCTGCCTTCTCACTCACAACGCGCCCTAACGATGCGCTGGCTGCTGCCTCGATAATCGTAGACACCGTATACTGGACCTCTGCACTCACACCGCCCACGCGACCGCGCCAGCATGTCCCAGAACGACCTGTTCCTCAACCTCCTACGGCCGGCCGTTCTCCACATCCTGCGCGCGACCGGCTTTCACTATGGCAAGCCCTCAGCCGTTGACACAGTCGTCGATCTCACGGCACGCTATCTGACGCTGCTCGCCGAGCGCACTGCCTACAACGCCTTCTCAAACCACAACGACCTTTCCCCGGATATTTCCGATGTGCGCATGGCCATGCAGGATTGCGGCCTGCTCATACCGACCATGACGGCCGGCGAAGAGCTGTGGAAGGAGTTCTTGCGCAAGCCGCTGGAAGAGTACAACGGCGAATCTGGCGCGCGCGAGATGGAAGAGCGCAGGCGCGATGCCGAGGACACTGCAGACGTCACCGAGTTCATTGAATGGGTGCAAGGCGAGCAGAACAAGGAGATTCGCCGGATAGCAGGCACATACAAGCCGGTTGCAACAAACCCCACAGAGCAGCTAGACCAGCTGGAGATGGAGGACTATCTGAACAGTACGTTGTGAACACTGATATACTTTTTTGCGCCACTAACCAGCACTGCAGCGCTCATGAAGAAACACAGCAAAACAGGTGTCGAGTCTCGCTTCCAGGGCACAGTCCTCGGCATACCATCAGAGATCAAGCCGGTGAAGATCGAAGGAGGCGGTCCAGACTCCATCGAGGAGTGGAACCGCAAAACACGGGAGAAGGCAATCAAGGCAGCAGAGTCGAAAGCAGACAGCAACGGGACTCCAGCTGTGTCAAGACAGCAGTCCGAGGATGTGGTCATGGAAACGGAGTAAATACCCAGTACTGGATCATCACAGCATAGCGAGGGCGTTCAAGGATATTTCATCAGCTACGAGGGTAGGGTCAAGCCCAGCACATCAGCATCTTCACCCAAATGCAAAAGTTTGGCTATCTTACGGACCAACTACATTTCTTGGATTACGCGAATCCAGATGATAAAACGTGCCGCAAGCGCCAGAACGCGTTGTGGTTTGATATGAATGACGCGCCCCGCCTACGTCATTAGCAATTCATCCCACGACCGACTTCGCATATCCCTCACAACACAACCATTGAATCCTTCCAAGTCACCTAAAACCCCATTCTCCACCATACACAAACAAGTCAATCTTCTTACTACCACTAATTACACCAAAACACCACACACAATGTCCGCCCTCTCCCCAACAGGCCCCTCCCAACCAACCCAAGACCAAGCCTACACCACGCCCGGCAATCCCGCCTCCACCAACCCTCAGGAGAACACCACACAAAGTTTCAACGCCTCAGATAACAGCGCCAGCGTCGACCAGCGCATCCCGCAAAAGCAGGCCTCCGACGCCGCGGGGCACCACAATGCCAAGTTCGAAGAGGGCGCGGGCGTGCACGGCGCTCCAGCGGGTGAGGAGCGTAAGGGTCTGACGAGCGAGGATGTGGGCAGGCATAAGGAGCTGGATGGGGAGCAGATGGCTGCCCCGGGTGAGGGGAAGGTTGCTGCGGCCGTGAGGAAGGGAGGGGAGGGAATGGGCGGGGGAGGAAGTGAGCCGAGTTTGACGAGTGATTTGGATAGGTGAGTTGTGTTCTTCAGCGGATGTGAATTCAAGATGAGATGGCCTCCCTCGGGTGGGGAGCTAGGGAATGCACGCTAACGAGTAGTAGGAAGAAGGCTGAGCAGTCTGAGGCAAGAGAGGCGATTAAGCAGGAGAGGGCGGGTGGTGCAGTGGCTGGAGGCGCTGCTGGACAGACGGGCGGCCCTGCTAATCCTGTGGACCAGGGCGGCTATCCTAACGGTGGACCGCTGAACTAGAGATGTCGAAGGATGCTTGGATGTAGAGTGGGACACAATAGTCAGGAAGACGTGAAGGGCATCTCACGCTTACGATACCTGTACACAACGTCATGAAACAATCAAGACTTTCTTATCATTAATGAACCGTTCACCAACGACATATATACAGAGGCACTCACTCAGGTTGAACTCGTAAAGCAAGCTTGTTATGTACTACGACAACACGCGCAGCTCACTACTCGTGAAGACTAACAACATTTTACCACGACGGCAATATTCGACCGTAAAGCGTAACAAGCATATATAAATCCCAAATGTATGACCCAGATGCGAACCTACCGCAACCAACTGGTTGGTGGTCTCAGCGATCTCAAACGCCCAATACCCAAAAATGCTCGTCATGAACATGACAAATAGTAACGAAGAAGAAAAGCTCGAGCTGGGGGGCAGAACCCATAGGTTCGACCCTACGGATTCGAACTGTAAGCATCGAACTGGAAGTTTTTGGCCGTCGAGTACGAAAAGTCTTCATACAGGTCAACAGGTTGGATGCCCTCGCTCAACCCGTAGTCGAGAGGGATCTGTGGTAGCTGCTGTTGGCCTGCAGGGTACGGCTTCGACACGTCAATCATGTCGAAGGTAGTCTCGTAGATCGCACCAGCACCAACAGCCTCAGTCTCGGGCGCACTGTCCGACTCGCTGTCAGGCGACGCCGTGTTGGGCACCTCCATCTCGCGGATCCAGTGCTCCTTCAGCCACTCCATAGCAGGGTGGTCACCACCACCGATGCCGCCGCGCTTCTCGTCGTGCTTGCCCTTGCGGCCGCGCTTACGTGGGTGGAAGTGCGCACGACGCAGGTGGGCGGCAGCGTTGTAGTACGCGCCGTATACCTTCTTGTTGCGGCAGTGTTTGCAGTTGTCCAAGAAGGACTTGTTGAACGTGGGGGCGACGCAGATGTAGCCCTTGCGCACGGCAGCGTGGGCCCGCGCAATGTGGCGGTCCAGCTCATGTGTGCCACGAAACCCGTCGGGCCGCTCGCTGCAATGCTGACACATGATCTTGGGGTGTTGAGGGCGCACATACGGCGTCCTGCTTATCACACCGACCGTCTTTGACGACCCGTCCGAGGACACGACACGCGCCATCTGAGCATTGGATGAGGCGGACGTGGTCTCAGCAGACTCGCTTGCCTTGGGTGCAAGCGGGCGGGACGCAGCCGCAGCATTGACTTCAAGCGCACGGCGGGATTGTCGAGAGGAAGTTGAGCGTGTGCTGCTCGCGTTGCTCTCAGATGATTGTTGAGATGTCGACCTCCGCATATCCTCCGCCAGGTACGACTCATTCTGTTGTTGGCCGGAAGAAGCAAGTGCATGCACACTTGCATATGAAACAGGAACAGAAGTGAACGCAGGGAAAACGACAGTTTCACTGGCAGAACCAGTGAAGGCAAGGAAATTAGGATCGAGTTTCGATCCATTAGAACAAGAAGAAGCAGTAAAAGAAAATTGACTATCCTCAGGGAGGATAGACAGGTACTGAGAATCAAAAGGAACGCGCAAAGAAGTCTCGTCAATGAAAGAGGTGTTCAGACTGCTCTGACGACTCATGGCGTTACTAGATTGAGTAACAGGAGTCATCAGCGCAGTCTGAGGTGTGCTGGGCGAAGTGGAGCAATCCGAAGATTGACACCATTGGGGGGTTAGTTGCACTTGCATGTTGTGATAGGGGACTGAAGGCGATGTAGCCTCGATGCAGGTGTTGACGTAGTCACTCGGGGAGTACTCAACCGTGGTCTCAGGGATTGCCTGAAGACTGGCCGGGGTCCGTATCGAGTCCGAGTAGAGAGCATAGTCGCCCGTCGATTCGTTGGAAGTCGCAGGCCAGATGCCAAAGTCGCTTGCTGAACGCTGAAGGTCGTTGCTCTCGGGCACGGTGGTCGATCTGGGTCGGGAGGCCGGGGCGGAGTGGGTGCGATCCATCTGCTGGAGGTTAGAACATGGGGGAGAGCGACCACCAAAGATGATGTCCATACAGGAAGTTGCGTCAAGTTCGACATGCTGTTGGGCATCGTCCTTGGGATTTGGTGGAGCATCGATGGCTGTGCGGGGATATCGAAGGCACTATTCGGAAACAGAGAGCCGTTCGACCAAACTGCCTGGCGCTGCTCCTCAGAGAGATGAGGGTTGTTGACCAAGAATTCCAGGTTTGCCTGGTCCGGTATCCCGTAACTACTACTTTTCATATAGATGTTGGCCATGTTAAGGTGCTGATAATAGCAGATGCTGTAGTAAATAAAGCCAACTACACACAATGTTAGCGGGCTGTGAACGTCGATGTGCGTCTGTCTGTGCGAATGGTCTTACAATATAGCAGCTGGGTTTTGAAAAGCGGTTGGAGCAAAAGCGAATAATGTCTTTCAGCAATGTGAGGCGGTAATTGAGAGAGAAGCTGGCCACAACGGGGAGATTCAGCTTTTAGCAACCACACGACATAGCGGCAGGCGTTGATGCGCTGGCTCGAGCGGACGACGTCTGACAAAGTGCGGGACGCGCTGAGCGGGTCGTTACAGGGCCAGATGTCGCTCAGGAGGGCAACCCAAGTCGATGATCACTTGCTTCCGTCTAAGGTGTGATTGGACGTCAGTGGACGTGTGTGCGTGTCATTCGCTGCCTCGCATTTTCTTTTCGGAAGCGTGCGCGCCGACCCTTGCACGCTTGGCAAGGATCGATCCTATCGCGAGTCCACAGTCGGTGAAAGGGCAACAAGTTTCCTGCATCCCAAACCATTCGGTCAGTCTCTGCATCAGTGGCAGCGCATCCTCGTCCAGCTCGTGTTGCTTTTGCGCGGCGCCCGCGCCTCTGTCGGATGTCGCAAGGCAGAACGGTCGTCATCCACAAGGACTTCCAGGTCGCACAAGGGCCGAATCGGATCGACTTCGACGCCCGTCTGTGACTTTGCACTGCCAATCATGGCCCTTTTGAGGCACACCTTTCGTTTTTCCACTTCATCAATAAACGCTTTGTCGTATCACGGACTGCCTCATCAGGCCAGCGCGAGTCGTAATGTACTTGGCGCGAAATTTCACCGAGCACTCATCTCAAACGCGGCTTACGAGTCTTCAATTTCCATTAAGTTTAATTCGATTTCTCCAAACATAGCTCGTTTTTCCCAGCATGTCACGAGCCTTCAGTTTGCTGTTCAAACTTCGGGGTTCCTTAAGCCGGGTAGAGCCGGCGACAGCAATTTCCTTAATCTGATGAGCTGGCGCCTTTGCGGAGAGCCTTGTGGCACGATGGTGACCGATGACGCTGACGAGAACGAGAACCTGGAGAGCGTGGACGCATCTCTCGAGCCGATGCTTTGCTGACTCCGCGGAGTTTGAGGTTCCAATTCCATTACATCAAAATCCTTTCCTTGAAGCGCCTGTTGCGGACCGTCGAGCCAATACCTGTCCAAGCAAACGTCTGTTGCTCCTTCGTTGACACACAGGCCGTCGAAATACACGACTATCTGTTCCAGGGCAATCATATCAGACGGACGACGCCCTATCGAGTCTATTTCACTCGCAAATGGGTCTAGGGTAGCAACAGATTCCCGTCGCAGCAAAGCTGGGTGCTTTTCGAGGCGGATCGGGCCAGGCAAATAAGCACTTGTCTGACGCAGATCTCTCGAGTCCTTGTCGCAGGTACACATGCCGTTTGATAGTGGCTGTGTTCCTTTGAAAGGCGAGGGCGTCCTTGGCGAAACTGGCGTCGAGGTTCCTCGCCTACCATTGATTGCACTGGTCGGTCTGAAGCGCCCGGGCTGACATTCAGGTGGTGGATATAGCTCGACAGGCGTACCCAACATCGATTGAGGTGAGTCGACGAACTCGTCGACGTCAGTCTCGATGAAGTCCATTCTCAGCCTTGCCAGCTGCTTCCTTTCCAACGTTTCTCGCACCCTAGGCTTGCGAGAGAAGGACGTGTTGAGCTGGGGCAACACATCTTCATCCTCGTCCACACTATCACTTCCTCTTTCGAATGAGAATCGAGCTTTGGGTCTTTGTACCTCCAACAGCGTCTCGGGCATGCCAAGCAACTGCCTAGCTTTCAGCCCACTTTCAGAAGTCAGATGTCTTGAATGCCTTCCTCTTGCTGCGTCACGCTTCTCCAACCTCGCACTCATCGCTCTTCTTGGCACTTGGGGTGCATAATCCACTGGTTCGATTGCACCAGTTGGTACCGTGTCCGACTTTTGGCGCCGCATACTTGGCCTTCTGATGATAGCTGCGACGTCACTTACGCTCCTCAGCCGCTGTCGCAGCGACTGCCTGCGAGAGGGCGATGTCACCGTGATATACGGCGTATCAGGCGGCGTTTGTGGTAGCTTTGGTTGAGGCATGAGGGATATATCTGGGGTAAGAGCTGTAGGAGTCGGGCCGTCGTCGATATCGTCCTCGCTCTCGTCGTTCTCTGGAGAACTGGAAGCAAAGCTCGTAAACGCCCACCACACATCGATGTCGAGTAGACTGAGTTCGCTTATCTCGCTTGTGGGCCGAGCCGCGAAGTTTGCTGACGGTAGTTCGTCGTCAGGAATGTCGTAGTAGTTCTCGCCCGTGGTTTGTAACATGGCGAATCGACTTCACGCTCAATGGCAGTGTGCGGAAGTCAGTCCGACAGCGCTTGCGCGCTCGTTCGTATTTGGGCTATCTTTCTTTGTCTGGTTGTCATTGCGATGTTTGCAGACATGCACGTGTTGGGCTTGTTAGACCCCGACACAACAAAGAAAGCCGTTGAGTCTGTGGGGTGGCTCAGCACTTCCACCCCTTCGGTAAGTACAAAGGTAAATATTCAAGCTAAACCCCCGCTGTGGCCTTCGGGCTCTAACTTTATAACGGATGCGTAGTTCCACCTTGGATGGGATCTGGTGCACCCCTTGCGTGCGAGCACGTTCAATCTGCAGCTCCATGCGTAGGTATCTTGTAGTAAGCCACTTTTAGCACATTCATCCGAGATTTTCTCATCGACTTGTGGTGCCCTGTAAGCTTCCTTCCTTCCGGCACTCATGTTCTTTCATCCAAGATACTTTAATCTGCCCGATGACAAACGCAACATCGGTTTAGGAGGTCTGGAGGAGTATGAGACGATCAATCGAAAAGATAATCCAAGCACTATCTTTTCCAATCAAACTGACGAAAAACTCAGCGCACCCCGCAACTGGTATTGCTCGGTCCCTTTACTGTATAGATGAATTGTACATGAATGACGTTGACTTCTTGCCGGGACAGATGACTCGACACATGGACGAGTCGGCAGCAGCAAAAACACCCTCTCGTCTATGATTGCTAGGTCGAGTCTTCTTGACAAATGTGCTCCTGTGACGCCGACACGTTCTCTCTGTGGCAAAAGGACCTTTAAATCCAAACATGCGCCCTGTAGACGTGACAGTGACTGTCACCCCAAGTCTCTCCGCTTTCACATATCATTCGAGCCACTCACCTAATCGATGCTGCTCCCTTCACGGGGCCGGTTCCCAGAGAGCCATATTCGCCGGATGACTCAACTCTCCAAAGCCTAAAGTCATTCTTTAGACCCGCCGTATCAAACACCATCCGGTCCCCCTCCGCTTCGACGGGAGCTGTCCCAATACCCGATGGAAAGTGCAAGTACGAGTGCCATTGCTCTTCAGACCAACAAACGGCAGAGGATGACATTGCCAAGTCAATGCTACGCAGCCCAGGCAAGTTTGAAAAGCCCTAGGGTCTTGTACAATGGAAGACCCACGGCCCTGTCCCTCAAATTTCCAGCGGGGAAGCCAGCGTCGTGATAGATGTTAGTTACGCAAGCGAGAAAACACGTAGGAACGTCTGAAAAGCAGTCAGACACAGTGACGGGTTTTATGTATTCGCGCTGTATGGTAGCAGGGTCATTACAACGTGCACTTGTCGCCTTACGCCCCGGATGGGCGTTGTGTTCAACGTGGTTGCGCTTGGTTTTGTTGCTGTCTCAGTATGTATAGAAACTAGCCTAGACCAAATGCTCCACACATCGCCTTGCACTCTTCGAGGGTGCGAGACGACTCGGCAGATAATTGCACGGAGTGAGGGTCCCATGGAGAATCAAGGGGGCAGAAGTAGTGGAATCTACCACCGGTCATTATAGTGCTGCAGGTCTGCATTTGAGTTCGCAAGGAAGTGGCAGAGACACGATCTGGGGAGAATGAATACGAGCCTGTGAACTTAAGTGCAAATGAATCATTCCACCCATGTCCGTCCAACAAAGCCACAACATGCCACTTCGTTGTAAACGGGCCCTTTGACGAAAACCCTATCTCTCTTTCGATTCTTGTCAGCGATAATCCCTCTAGTTATCGATCATTACATGATAGTTATTCCAACTTTAATTCTCTAGCGAGCAGATGGTAGGATCGTCGTGGATGGTAACTACACAGCGATCGATGGTGGGACATTTATACTGCAGGATGGAAAGAATACCTAATAAGATGAGGATCAAATGGGTGCTTACAGACTCTTAGCAAGCATACTCGAAGAAGATGCTCGATAGGCTAGGGAGAATAGTGTCTTCTGAAAAGGCCCAGCTCTGTACGGAGCTAGCAGTACTCAGTCAAACAGTGTCCAAGTAGCAAAAAGGCACTGCTTCCGTCACGCACCGAGGATCAAGACGTAGATCCACGGTTATGGATAACATCGACGATGTTTGAGTCTTGCACTGATCTCCCAGGCAAGAAGAGAGAGAGGATGTAAAGTGAATACAATAACATTGGTATCTATAAATCAGCTCGCCTTAGAGCTACGCTTCCCACGATGGGGATTGGGATATAAAGGAGTTTGTCGTCTAAAACCATGTAACGCCGGAAATGTTTCGTATGCTCATTAGACCGCCCTTTTTTGCCGCGTTCGTCGTTCCTCGTCGTCGTCGTCGTCGTTTGGGAGGGCCCATCTACCTGCCGCCCTGCCATGTCGTCACGCTAGCCCTCGCCTAAGGGAGCCCGTTCTTGATCTTAGGTCCCACGACAGCCTTCTCCAGCGCCTGCAGCACATCGGCCACGAGATCCACCTCGTCCTCGACACCGCAGCTAATGCGGACGAGGTCGTCGAATACACCGGCGGCCTCGCGCTGATCCTTGGGAATGCCGCCGTGCGTCATTGCACTCGGGACTTCGACTAGCGACTCGACACCGCCCAGACTCTCGGCCAGGGTGAAGATCTTGGTTGCCTGGCAGAAGCGCTCTGCCGCCTCGTGGCCGCCGCGGATACGGAACGAAAGCATGCCGCCGCCCATGCCGTCGCGGTGCTGCTTGATGGCGATGTGGCGCTGGGCATGCGAGTCCAGACCAGGATAGTTGACGCTAACAACGTGTGCACTCGCCTCGAGGGCGGTAGCAACGCCGGTAGCGTTCTTGGTGGCTTCACGGGCGCGCAGATGCAGCGTCTTCAGGCCACGGTGGGCGAGCCAGCAGTCGAAAGCGCTGGGAACAGCGCCAATGGCGTTCTGCAGGAATGAAAGGCGGTCGAAGAGGTCCGGGCTGTTGAAGGCGGCGGCGCCCATGACAACGTCTGAGTGACCGTTGATGTACTTTGTGACGCTGTGGACGACGATGTCGGCGCCGTGGTCAAGCGGGTTCTGCACATACGGGCTCATAAAGGTGTTGTCGACGACGACCATGATGCCGTGCTGGTGGGCAATGGTGGCGACGTGGCGGATATCGACGAGAGTGAGGGTTGGGTTCGAGGGCGACTCGATCCAGATCAGCTTCGTGTTGGGGCGGATCAGCTCCTCGATGTCAACCTCGATGCTTGGGCTGAACGTCACTTTGACATCGTGCGTAAGGGCGACCTTGGTGAAGTAGCGGTGCGTGCCGCCGTACACGTCTGAGACGGACACGACGTGCGAGCCTGCAGCGAGCGACTGCAAGATGTTGGCTGTCGTGGCCGAGCCAGAGCTGAAGGCGAGCGCATAGCGGGCGTGCTCGAGCGCGGCGACTGCGCGTTCAAAGTTGTCGCTCCAGGCGTGTTAGCTTGCGCTTATTCTTTCGCCTGTCTTGCTGCTTTACTACATACCGATTGGGGTTCGATGAGCGCGAGTATTCGTACTCGCCAACAGGCTTGCCAACCGCCGTCTGCGCATACGTCGTGGACAGCGAGATCTTGCGCTCTGTCAGTTCCTGCGCTTCTCAACATGCACAATCGTCTACACTTACAGACTCAATGACAGCGCCGGTCACAGGATCGTGCGGGCTTCCAGCATGCACAGCAAGTGTGCCAAACCTGTGCACGGGACTGGGGGCGCGCGGCGGGGTGTCGATGGGGTGTTCAGGAAGCGTCATGGTGATGATGATGTCTTGCAATTGAGTCTTGCAGCGTCCAGTCGAGAGAAACACACAAGAATGGCCTTTTAAACGTAGAGAGATTCTCTCACTATAACAGCCGAGGCGATTCTCTCGTCCAGTTTCAATGTGTCAAGAGAAAGCAACTTTTCTCTCAAGCTTGTTAGCGCGTCGAGTGTGGACAGTTGCGGGGGCGAGTGCTCTTCTTCGACGTAAAATAATTCCACGGCTGTGCCTTTGTTTGCCGATGGCACAAGATGGTGTGATGAGACCCTGAGAGGGACTACGTGTGAGTTAGAGTCGTCATCGTTGCGCCCGCCGCTCTTATATACACGCACGGAACGCGGTGCCGTACTACGCAGCATTTCTCAGCAGAGCATTAATCATAGCGCAAGGCGTCACAAACACGACAGTCATCTCGGCCGTGTGTTGCGCGTTGGTTTCGCGACTCTGGGGTTAGCTTGTAAGGCGTCATTGTTTTCTCCGGCCGCTTTTCATCGGCCCCGAGATGCTGACAGATGTACGATATGCATACCGGATCGGCAGGTACGGACTGGGCGGACGATTGTGGAAGGTACGAGGAGCGTGAAGGATTACGCCATGTCGCACAACGCCGACAAAATAATGGTAAACAAACATGCTATGCATTGATGAAGAGCGTGTGTTTTTGTTTGCACAGCTGCGTTTTCATTTCTTTACAAATCGCTCCTGCTCTTGACTTTGGTCCACCCACTGGTCCCCCTCTTGCGCTCAGGTACCTCCCCCCCGAGCGTGTCGTGACTCTGCATCCCATTTGCAGTGCTTGTAGTCGCCTGGTTACGCCTTTTATCCCCGACCATGATGGGTTCCTCGGTCACGACATTCTCCATGTCTTCCCATTCCTTCTGGTTGAGCACATCCCATTCCTGCGCTTGCTGCTCAGCTAGCAAGAACGCCTTCAGCTCGTCAAGGATCTTGGTAGGTGTCAGGCCCCAACCACTAAGATACTGTGTGTTCTCTGCCACGCTCATATGTGAGTGAGAGGTCGCGTGTGACAGCTGCCCAAATCCTACAGGCGTTCTTCGCAGCGGTGACGCAGAGGACTTTGCAGTATTCATAGCCTTGTCGAGTGGATTCTCGGGGCGTCGAGGAATGTAAGTCTCCTGCATGATAAGAAGCCGATACAGATTACGGCCCATAGGCCCAACATCCTCCCAGTCCTTGAAGCTCTCCTTCATGCCCTGCGTCCGACACAGCCAGGCGACATTGTAGGCGAGCAGAGAGACGCCCTCTATGAATGAAGAGTAGGCTGGAGGGTCTTCAGCAGACAGATGTGCTAGCGGTCGGTCGATGAATAGGGTGCGAGGCTTTGGAAGCGGTACTCGTGGGTCAAGCACGCGCGAGACCTCCGGGCTGTTGCCCGAAGAGTCCAATGTGGTTCCGGGAAATGGCACTTTTTTGCCTTGGTACGAGGACGCGACACTGAATATCGTAGGCTGAGGGTAATTATTGTGAGGCAACGTGATTTCCGCGGGAAGGCGAATGCCCAAGTAAGCGGCCACGCGCACAAGAAGCTGAGCGACTGCTGCTAAAGAGGCTGAGAGGTAGTCGGGTGGGGCATCGTTCATATCGCGAAGGTCCCATATGCGCAACTTTGTTCCCGGTCCAATATTAAAGATCTCCTTGATGCCTCCATCTTTGGTCCTCCTTTTGCTCACCTTCAAGCCTGCGAGCTTTGCAGACGTGGCGCAAAGTTGTCTCCGCTGTTCAATCGTCTCGTAGTGCACTTTCTCAGACTTGTAGTCCATCCTCTTTACCATTTGCTGGACTTTGTCCATTTCGTTGGCTCGGCGAGGGCCGATACCGTACGTAGCAGAGGACAGATCTGACTTGCGTTGAGCGTTCAGAGCTCGCTTGGCCTCGAGTTGTTTCTTCACAGTTTCCATCTGCTCGCGGAGACGGGCTGCCTGCTCTGCGACGAGCGTCATCCTCTCTTCGATTTCAACCGTCTCTGTTCTTGTGCGCTGCCAGTTGAGGTTGTCGGTACATAGTTGGCCATCTACCAAGAAACCTCCTTTCGAGTCTGACAGAGACACACTCGCTCTGTTCTCTGAGCCTTGTATGATGGCCTTGGCATGCCTCTCAACTCCCTCCTTGTCGATGAGCGTCTTCGCGAGCTCGATGCGGGGCTGTTCGAGGTAGGATCGGGCGCAGGTGATACAGTGTAGCGGGTGGCCATGGCTGCCAGCCTTCCCGCAGATGTCGCACTCCATGTTGGATGTGTTAGGTGATCTCGCCTCCCTGAGGTCCGTGGAGTGGTGGCCGAGAAGGGTACCGCGGGACCATGATGAGTAGAGGCTTGCCCTAGGAACCTTGCGTGGTTACAGGCCCATGGACTGGGACTGGTAATAGCGGTTGTGTAGAGGAGTCGTTCACTTGGTCATAACAGTATGTAGAGGGGAAGAAGAGAAGTCGAGAGATAAGAAGTACCTGGCGGTCAGAAGATCGTAGTGTAACGGAGGCAGCAGGCGCGAAGCGCGTGCGCGAGTCAGACGCACCTTCCGCACGTCATGTTACGCTGGCCGAAAGCGGATGGCGTGTTTGTCCGCCAGCACTCATCCCAACTCACCACCTAGCTGTCAATATCCAGGCTCAATTTTGCGTATCAGCTCGTCTCTTCAAATGTGGAAGAGACTCTGCGGCTATTGATCGTTCACTCACCCTCAGCACTGACCACATCACACAGCGTTCCAAATGAACGTCGAGAGCGAGTCGTCCCTGCCTACAACATTCATCGACTCTTCACCACCGCCAGGTACCCAGTACTCACTTGCTCCAATGGACAATGTGTCGTCCAAGTCTGAGCCTATAGCTCTCCAGAATGTGCAGCAAGTCCAAGATGTACAGCAGACGCCTGACCGCAAACACATGAACTCTGACGACACTGAGCGGCCAGTGTCTGCTCAGCGTGAACGTGGTGATGGCGCAGAGGAGCATGAAAATATCGAAATAAACCAGGCGCCCTCTGACGACGACGACGACGCAGACCCTTCGGAGCAGATCAGCCACTTCGACTGGGATGAGCTGCATCAGGAGTATCATGCTGCTATCAAGCAATTCAACGACGAAGAGAATCAGCTGATGGAGGAGTGGGAGGGTTTAATGACGGTGCTGGTCCAGCACATCTCGGATTACATGACAGATTACTGACCTGAGCCAGTACTTCCGCGTGTGGGCGTCTTCAGGACATGCGCATGAAACTGATCGAACATTCCAGAGGTAAGCTTAGGTCGTAGTCCTTTGTTCGCGCATGCACTAACGACGTGTAGGTTGAAGACGAGGACTGAGTACGTCCAGAACGAAGAGGACGAGCTAGAACAGAGGAGGATCCATTGTGAGAATATTGATCACTTCGTATCTTTGCTCAGCTAACGATAGCAGACGTCAGTGTGGTGAGGGCCTTTGAGAGTGCGCTCAATCTCCTCAAAACCAGTACCATGATCCGCGGTTGATGCTCGGTAGGAGCCGCATATCTTGATCACTACGCACGCTACAACCCAGCGTCTCGTCAGGGCAAGTGTACAGAAACAGCATCCCAGAAAGGGCGTGGGTGTACAACTCCCAAGCGGCTGTTTTGCACGTTCCTGTAAACAAGACGCCTTTCCTAGCCGACCATTCACGCACATGGCAGCGTCGCAAGTCACACTGTAGATACCCGCATCTGTTGCAAACACATGATCAAAATTTTCATCGGAAATTGTCTCCCATTGCCATATCTAACCAAGTCCATGCCATATGGCGAGCCAACAAGCAAAAGGCTCCAGCCAACCTACGCTACCCATGCAATATCCCATGCAAATACCCTCAGATCCCAAGTCTATATCAAAGAAACGTGTCTTGTCTTGCCTCGTAATCTACAGGAGAGGGTTGGAGCGGTACTCGGGCACGACGCCGTTGGTCTGGCTCTTCTCGGCCTGGTTCTCCGTCTCGAGCTCGTTGCCAACGCTGTCGTCTTGCTCGGCGAGGAACTTCTCTGCTTCGAGCGCGGCCACACATCCAGAGCCTGCGATATGCGTTAGCTTCTGTAATCTCTTTGCTTAGATTGAGTGTTGGGAACTTACCGGCACTGGTGATGGCCTGGCGGTACTTCTTGTCCTGGACATCGCCAGCCGCAAATACACCCTCGACGCTGGTGTGGCCCTCGCCAGGCTTTGTGATCAGGTAGCCGTCCTCGTCCATGTCGAGCTGGCCCTTGAACAAGGCTGTTGCGGGATCGTGACCAACGGCGTAGAACAGGCCCTTTGCCTCGAGGGTCTGCTCCTCCTTGGTGACGTTGTTCTTGACAACAAGATGTGTCATGAGGCCGTTCTTCTTATCCTCGCCCTTGATCTCGCTTGCGCCCGTGTTGAACAGAACCTCGACCTTGGGGTGGGTAGTCAACCTGCGAGCGTTGGTGGCCGATGCCCTAAGCTTGTCCCTGCGCACCAGGACGTAGACCTTCTTCGCCTTCTTGGTCAGGTATAGCGCCTCTTCGACCGCTGAGTCGCCGCCGCCAATGACCACGAGGGGCTGGTCCCGGAACATGGGCAAGGACCCGTCGCACACTGCGCATGCGCTGACGCCGTAGCCCCAGTACTTCTCCTCACCGGGCAAGTTGAGACGACGCGCTATCGCGCCCGTAGCGATGATGATACTGTCGGCAGTGTGCTCCTCCTCCTCGATCTCCTCGTCGTCGCCCATCGGGTGGAGCCAGTACTTGAAGGGGCGGGATTTCAGGTCGACCTTTGCGACGGTCTGAGAGACGATTTCGGTGCCGCAGGCTTCGGACTGTGCGCGCATTTGGTCCTGAAGAAGAAGAGTCAGCCCGTTTCCGAAAATTGTGAGGCAGAAAGCATGCAAGTACTTACCATCAGGGTGGAGCCCTGGATCTTCAAGAATCCGGGGAAATTCTCGACCTCGTCAGTGGTGGTCAATTGACCTCCGGCGGCGATACCAAGCGCGAGGAAACCCTCGTACATGACGGGGTTGAGGTCAGCGCGGGCAGCATAGATGGCGGCGGTGTGGCCAGCCGGCCCAGAGCTGGACATGTCAGTTTCTTTCTGTTCATTTCTATGTTCTCATTCTCCTGTGCATGCTGACTTACCCGATGATGACGAGCTTCGAGTGCATCTTGCGAGAATCTACTTTAGAGAACCCGGCGAGAGGAGTGGTGCGCGTATTGTGTGAAGCGGCAGCGGCGACGGGCAGCGAAAATAAGGATAGGGTCCGAGGAGTCGCGCGGCGGAAGATTGAGGCAAACAGTTTGGCGGCGTGCGCGGTTGTCGCGTGTCGATGGTGTAGGTACAACGGCGATAGAGGGGTTGTTCGCGAGAGTATTCAGCACTGCAGCATCCACGACGTTAGCAGCGCGTTCTTTTAGGTATTCAAAGTTCGCCTCAAGCTCAGCGAGCACACTCACCTATTGTACTGCTGCAATGCAAGAGAAAATGGAGCGGTTGTGAGTTTTGAGAGCAGGTCTTGGGAAAAATACCGGTCCTCGATACGCCATCGGCACCAGTCGGGCTGGCTTTGATAATCCCTGTCTCTTAGAAATCGCGAAGTACTAGACTCCCATCTTACCCACTTACCTCATCCTCGCAGGCTTTTTGTTCCGAAATGGGCACCACCGCTGCGAGGTGTCCGCATCCTCTGATTCATTAGCCTCGGCCGCCGTCGTCTGTCCTCACAGTCGACGGTCGTGTATCGGCCTTTTGGCTGTTGCAGTTGATTTGATCACGCTGCTGGCCAGATTCACAGAGTAGGGTCGTCGATCTACTCGCACACAGGGCCTGCATTGCTCCTTCGTGCGGATTCTTCTAGAATGCCTCATGAGATGGTGATTCATCCGTGCTGTGTACATGCTTTTACATGGACACTCATGCTGCTCAGACCTAACCATGTACAGTACATGCAGGCACAGAGCCTCACACGTCACGCATCACGCACATGCCGACGGCATGTAACCGGGGAGGGGTGCAGCTTTGTCACTTTTGGAGTTCTATTGCGCTAGCCGAATGTCTAGTCCTCGGCGCCTGGACGCTTCCTGAGGTTCTCCACACTGTAGAGCAGGTCTCGCAGTGCTTTATCATCCGCCGACCCCAGACCGCCCTTTTCGTCGCCGGTCGCCGGGCCATCGCCACTGATTGCGCCAGCCTCGACGTCGAAGACTTGCTCGTGAAATGACTTCAGCGCTTCTGATGTGTGCAAGTCCTCCTGCCATTTGCCATTTTCTTGCGACGAGAAGCACTGCAGACGATGCACTTCCTGTACAAGTGTTAAACAAATCGATGTCAGATTGATGCGGCGTCTTACCTTCTCCTCCCGCACTTCCTTGGTCGACGCTGGCTTGTGCACATTGTCGATAGACACAACGGCCACAGATGAAGTCGGAGAGTTGGGCAGGAAAGCGACGTCTAGCGCGTTGCCCTTGAGCGCAATCGCGCTGCTATACTCTGTCGCTGCGCTGCTCGTATTCGTCGTTGCGTCAATCTTGAAGGAGAACAGAGCAGGGACTCCCTCGCAGGCCACAAGGATTTCGTCTTGATGTGGCACACTCCAGATACCAGAGACTGCGACCTTTGTGATCTCTTCCCATGCGAGCTCCGGGCGAGACTTGAGATGATCCGCGACAGCATCAAGAATAGGTAGCTTCTCAAGGAGCTTGAAGTTTTGCCAATCCCATACGTACAAGTTTGCATCTCCGCCACCAGACACGAGCCGTCCAGACCGTGTAAGGCAGAGTTTGTTGATGAAAGACTCGTGGCCAAAGCAGAAGCCCTCGATGATGTGGGCCTGCGGGATGCCCCGAGAGACGCGAACATGCTCGTCTCGGTCTGCAGTTATGATGTAGCTGCGATTGTCCTCCGTCTTTGCGTTGACGATGTCAGTGAGCATGGAGACATGACCCAGAAGTAGCTGATGCTCGAACTTCATCTCGTCCTTTGGTGGTGCTGGTCCCTTCTTTTTCTGCTTCAGCTGGTCCTCTAGGGTCCTGCGATTCCTGCCAGAGTGTACAGTGAGCACAGTCGCAGAAGGTACCCATTCAGCTTCCTGGACGGGTTCCTCTGGAGCTTCAGGTGCTTGGTAGTCCGCAGAAGGAAGCAGGGGTAGAGAGTAGACATCCCCAAACTTGTCTGCGCAAAGGATTGTCGAGTCATCCGAGGTCAGAGTGACTGAGCAAGGCCGCCTCGTCATGTGCCTGCTACTGTTGGCTTGTGTATACGATACTTTTCGGACATTCTTACCTCTCACTAAGCTGCTGCAGCCGATTCTGGATGTTGGTTTCGAACACACGAATGCACTTATCCTCGCCGGTGACACCGACAATATATCGCCCATCACTTGAGACGGTCAAGCTCGAGAAGTTTGCTTTTTGCTGCTGTTTGGGCGGCTGCGATAATTTGACTTTCTTCTCTGGTGGTCCTTCCTTCTCTTCGTCTTGGTTTGATTCCTGATGTTGTCAGCTCACACCCCGTTCTGTGACAAAGCATGCACAACATGCTGCCACCACAGCAGAAGATCATAAGCGACTCACTGCAACATGATCGTCAGGCTTCGTCCAGGTCGATGTGCCGCCACTGCTAGACTGGGCAACAAGCGTCGAGCCGCAGGCGCCAAAGAGCGTCCAGCCGCCCGGTCCTGTCTCTGTAGACTCGCGAGCAGCAAGACACTGGTATGGAAAAGTCATCTTGCAGTTGTATCTTGGTCCTCGACATGCAACGACTACTTTTTCTACAGAGCCGCCTCGCCTCGTCCGGTTAGCGCGAACTCTAAGCTTGGGCCACACCACACTCAATTTTGTTGCGCCGAGCTCGACGCAGCCAACACCACAAACACCACCTCGCCAAACTAAAGACCTTAAACATCCCTTTGCGTCACAACGAACACAATGGGGGGCAAGAAGGAAACCAAGGCCGCTTACTTCGAGAAGCTCGAGACCCTCCTCAAGGAGTACCAGTCGATCTTCATCGTCACCGTCGACAATGTCTCGTCTCAGCAGATGCACGAGATCCGTCAGTCCCTCCGCGGTGAGGGTGTTGTCCTGATGGGCAAGAACACCATGGTCCGCCGTGCGCTCAAGGGTCTCATCGGCGAGTCCCCCGAGTACGAGCGTCTCCTTCCTCACGTCAAGGGTACGTCTAGTTCTATTGCTCCTATGCCGCACACGCAATTGACACAAAAACAGGCAACGTCGGTTTCGTCTTCACCAACGGTGACCTCAAGGACATCCGTGACAAGATCCTGGCCAACCGTGTCGCCGCCCCTGCCCGTGCCGGTGCCGTCGCCCCTGGTGACGTCTTCGTCCCCGCTGGTAACACTGGTATGGAGCCCGGTAAGACCTCTTTCTTCCAGGCTCTCGGTGTCCCCACCAAGATTGCCCGTGGTACCATCGAAATTACTGCCGACCTCAAGCTCGTTGAGGCCGGTACCAAGGTCGGTGCCTCCGAGGCTACCCTGCTCAACATGTTGAACATCTCTCCCTTCACATACGGCATGGGTATTCACCAGATCTACGACGCCGGTAACACCTTCGCTGCCTCCGTTCTGGACATCGAGGAGTCCCAGCTCCTGAAGGCTTTCTCCAGCGCCATCGCTACCATTGCCTCCATCTCGCTGGCTGCCAACTTCCCCACCCTTCCCTCCGTCATGCACTCCGTTGTCAACTCCTACAAGAAGGTCATCTCTGTTGCCATTGAGACCGCCTACGAGTGGGAGGAGATCTCCGAGCTCAAGGACCGCATCGCCAACCCCGACAAGTACGCCTCGTCCGCCCCTGCTGCTGGCGCCGCCGCTTCCGGTGGTGCTGCCGAGGCCGCCCCTGAGGCCGCTAAGGAGGAGGAGAAGGAGGAGTCCGAGGATGACGACATGGGCTTCGGTCTTTTCGACTAAGCGTGTGCGTCTGCAGCGACTTTGTCAAAGAGTGGAACGCACGGCTCCAGCCCTGCGAGCTACGTCTTGATGATAGAGGGCCAACGACAATACGATAAGATGAAACCTCCGAATCAACTGACTGCATGTGATGCTCGCCCCAGCAGCAGCATTTATGTCAGCAAATGGTAAGCACACATTCTCTTTCTTACTCCCCGCTATGATGATAAATTTTTAACCCTGACCTCCGTGAGGATCAAACTACGCAACACAACTCTAATTTTTTCCTGAGCACTTCATACTCATCTTGTTCAAACTTCATAATTTTGAAGGATACAAGGCTGACTATCAATCAGATACCCAAGATTCACATATCACTCTTCTATCTTTGCACCCGTGATCTATACTTTACCATGATTATGTTGACGCTCGCGCCAATGACCCTGCCTTTGAAAGATCGATTCTCACCCAGTAGTGCTGCCACAAAGCCCTCCCCCCCAAACTCCTGCACACGCTCTCACTCTGCTTGTTATCCACATATACATCTGCATGACTCCACGCCGTGCCCTGCTCGTCCACCGCAAGCCCCGGCGCACACTCCCCTATGATGCCCGCCGCGACGCTCTTCGCAATGCCCTTGCCCCGCCACTCCGGCTCTGTGTGCAGCGTGGTCAAGCTCCCGTCCAGACCCAAGAAAGCCCAAGCTACCGCCCTGTCACTCTCCTCTTCAAACACACCCTTACTCGCCAGACTCAGCAGCGTGCGCGTCGCACGCGGGATACTAGTACGTGCCTGTACAGTTGGGAGATCCTGCCGCCTCATGACACCCCACCTCAGTCCTTTAGGCAATGGCTTCACAGGCGGCAGATCTTCGATTCTGAACAAGAACTTGTTGAGCACGGCGTTCGCGCCGGGGAACTCAGAGCGCAAGATCCCAGCTGATCGGCATATGGCGACGAGAGAGGCGTGGCATGCGCCGAGGGTCACGACGCCTGGCCACAGGAGATGTCGCATATACGTTCCTGGGGACAATTCGTAGACAACGTCAGGCCCGGATTCGGGGTGGGCTTTTTCATGTGCTTTGGCGAGTTCGAGGCTGGGAAGTTCGTCCGGGTGGAGTGGTGGCGTGGGGAGGGTGGACATGAAGTCTAGCAGGGAGAGAACGGCGAGTCTGCATTGCTGGCAGAAGCCCTCCTGTGAGAGTGTATCATTTTCTGCACTCTCAGGGCCCCCGTTTGATTCTCCGTCTCTTCCGCATGCATGGTCTGGGTCTTCTCCTCGTGCGAACAGCCAGAGTTCAGTGCCTGGCCGCGTGGAGCGGTCGATGTATGCTGCTGCCCAACATTTCGGCTCTTCCGTGGCAGTTGTAGGGATTGTTGAAAGCACACGTGCGTGCGCAGATTGACTTGAATGCTGTGTACGATAGACTAGACTGATGCTATAAGGGAGTGCAGATTTGAGAGCTCTCTGGAGAACCGATGACGTGGCCGGGTGCTCAAAGACTTCCATGGCTGCAGTATTATGAGTGAAAAAATGAAGCTGTAGGTGATGGATATGCACTGTACAGAAATCCTATGAATGTGACTCAATGACAATGTGTGATTTGAGGGTAGCCGCTCGTGTGGAGTAGTAGTTCTGCACATTCTGATCCAATCAGGTGCTTTCTCCAGAATTGTACCCCAAACGCATGTTGAGGCCGCGAAGTGACAGCGATAGCGGTTGAGGTACTGACAGGCCACAGTCTTTACCTGTCTTCGCACGCTCGGGCTTTAAGGAGGTGAGCGACATTGTAGAGTTCTGTGTAGAACTTGGGTGTGTCAGCCTTGTCTTTGCTGCTGTGGCAGCCCCACCATTCAGATCACGTCAAACGCTGTGGGACTCGGTGATCCGGGGTCTGTCTTCAGCAACCCGGCTTTTTTCACCTGCTCGCTGCCTGGCCCAGTATCGCTTTCTTTTTTCGGACACCTGATTTCGTCTCAAATTCCCAGCCTGGGTGTAGACTCTTTTTCGCACGATTTTCCGGTTTTGAGGGCGTGCAAAAGGGCTCAACCGACTTGTATCTCACTCATGAATGGCCGACTGAACCACCTCCAAGCACTCTGCCTGTAACACCAAGCAAGGATTGCGCTCGAGCTACGATTACTTACAAAGACATATCCAATGGGACAACGAGAGTCGCTTACTGTACTTGGCGGAACAAACTTGCGGACCTTGAGCGGGGAGCCCGCAGTCGGAATAGGACATGAACGTCATGTCCGGGTATCGATCCTTGACGCTTCATCCTAATATAGATGCCTGCGAGATGCAGCATCTTTTTACTGGTCGCACTTTGGCTACCAAGCTTTCTCAAGCATCACGACGGACCAATTCAGTGTCACCCGAATCCGGGTGTCAGCCATCGCATAACTATTACAAGGTAAAACTGTAGCCCACGCGACTCAACTTTCAACACAGTCTACGATAACCACCGTGCATACTGGCGCTAATGTTGCGCTTGTAGCCAAGCCTGCAGGCAGAGCAATGCTACCCTAGGATATCATCGAGAATGCTCCTAGTTAGTAATTGGATACTTCTTAGGTCAGACAGCTGAATGTGGGACGAAAGTTTCGTATCGACTGCGGTCATCTGCATTGAGCCGCTTAGGACCTGCTCGCGTGCGGATAGTCTAGCATCTCGGATCCCCAGATTAACCGTTACCAGAAGCCCGCCATGCACAGCCATAACAAAGGTATATGAAGCTGAGCAAATGCGGCGATCGCTGTATTAGTGCTCTTCGTGTTCAGCAGTGTCTGTTTATCTCACCCTCCAAAGCCCTTCAGTATGATTCCACCCCCAAAAGAGGACGCGCCGGGTGGGTTTAATCCCGTGCACTTCAGTGTGCTCTGTCTTACACTCCTTACTTTAAGGGTACGTTCTGCTAACTCAAGTTTCCCCGCCTTGCCTAAGTTGATTGGAACAGTTCGTGTATGTAGGCCTCACGTGCCCTACAAAGCATCTACCTGGACCTTGGTATACCCGCTTCACACACCTCAGACTGAAGCGAGCTGTCGTCTCTGGTCAAAGGATATTCTACATCGATTCACTCCACAAAAAGTATGGCCCAATTGTTCGACTGTCCCCCAATGAGGTCGCTGTGGCAGACCTTGATGCATTTAAGGAGATACACAAGATCGGCACCAAGTACATGAAGAGTGAGTGGTATTTGAGGCTGGCCAACTTTCCAAAGGCAGGTGTCTTCACCATGCTTGACCCTCGGGATCACGGACCCAGACGGAAGCTCCTGTCTCGGTCGTTCAGTAGGACCTACCTCGTTGAGAACTGGGAGCACAAAGTCCGTGAGAAGGCTCTCCTTGCTGTCAATAAGATCAAGGCAGATGCTATGAAGAGCACTGCTGATGTGTACAACTGGTGGATGCTACTTGCCTCTGATGTCAGTGCGCATCTTGCTTTTGGAGAGTCGTTCGGCATGCTTGAGACAGGACATGTAAGTACCCAGCCGTTGGAAAATATAACATGCTGACTTCTCGCAAAGCAAAATCAATTCCTACGCGTGCTCAAGAAGCTCACCATGGGTGCAGGTATCATGGTTGAGATGCCCTTTCTCCGTGTCTTGAGATTCGTGCCCGTCCCTGCCATCCAGGAGATGTTCAATGCAAACGAGTACATCATCCAAGGTGCTGGGCGTGCAGCAGAGATGGCACGGTCCCGTAAGGGTGAGAGCAATATCTTCGCAAAGATCATCGAAGAATCGGAGAAGGAAGGCGAGACGACCATCGATGACATGGATGTTAAAATCGAGGCAATGAACATCATTATCGCCGGTACTGATACGACTGGAGTTACTTTGACATACCTCACTTGGGCTGTCCTTCAGCGACCTGATCTGCAAGCGGCCCTGGAAGCAGAGGTCGCCGCTCTCGGAGAGGACTTCACAGAGAACGATCTTATCAACCTTCCTCTGCTCAACGCTGTCATTGAAGAGACGCTCAGACTATACGGCGCCGCACCAAGCAGTCTACCCCGTGTCGTGCCACAGGGTGGAACCAAGTTCTCCGGCCTCTACATTCCCCAAGGCGTCACCGTCGACACACAAGCCTACACTTTCCACCGCGACCCCAATATCTGGAGTGATCCTTTGACGTGAGCCTTCTCTTTCTAACCCTCGATCCCTCACTCTAACAAATTTCAGCTTCAACCCCTACCGCTGGATCGCTTCCAAAGAAGGTTACCCAGCCGAAGCCCTTTCACCTGCAGCCAAGACTGCTTTCCACCCCTTCGGCGCTGGTGCACGATCATGCATCGGTATCCACTTAGCACGGATGGAGTTGCGGTACGCAGTAGCATTCATGTTCAGGGAAATGAAGGGTGTGAAGCTTGCGCCGAGCACGACACCCGAGAGCATGGAGTTTGAGAACTTTTTCTTGATTGCACCGAAGGCCCATAGATGTGAGATCACGTTCAACTGAGCAGGATATGCATAAAGCACCATAAAGTTAATCGTAGCAATGGCGTTGGGTAAACGGTATTATCAGCATGCGGTAGTAATGTGCATCTAAGACTCAATAATCCTCTATCAACGCGGATGAAGATACAGGTATCTTGACACCTACATGGGGTGACTTCACGGAAATATGAGCGAAATTTTACCCCCAGTCAGGCAATGGGAATTTTTATCAAATGTTCGTATTCCAGTATATCGATCCGAAGTCCGTCCAACTGAACGCCCAGGCCTTGCTTCGTACGTGTAAAAGTACGGCAGGCATTGGCTGTTTGTTCCTCTTGCAAAGATACTCCGTAAGGTCTCTTCTGGAAAACACTCCTTTTGCTTGTTGTGTGTTGTACCTTATACGCTGTCACGTTCACTTTCTGGAACCAACATTTTCTGAACTCGTCGATGATCATGTTCATAATGACCTCCGCCTCCACCTTCGGACTGGTAAGAAAAGACCAAGAAAAACCCTCTAATCTGTCAAAAGCATAGCCACGAATTCGACTTCTACCGCTTTTAGAATTTTCTTGCACGTGTCTCCAGGATCTCCTGTGACTACCATCCGTTATGTTATAGCCTTTGTTCTCTCGTGACCACCTTCTGACTCATTCATGGTCTTCGCTATCACCAAACAGGTTCATCGCTGCGTCGACAACTTCCACAACTCTACCAGTACTACCCTTCTCAAACGCTTCCTTGATCCTCTCCAGAACCAGAAAGCGGCTGAAGCTTTCCCACTCTGCGGCACCAGGAGCAACCGAGAGCGGGACGCCTATCTTTGGAAATCTCACTTTGATACACTTCAGTGACCGAAGGCCCTGTAGGAGCGGTATTCTATTTCGAGAGATCTCGCTGCGATAAGGTGTGCGAAGAATACGCTCAATGTCGTCTTCGGACAACCTGAACCAGAACGTTGTAACATGTTGGAGCATATGCAGCTTCAGGTGCTGCTCGCTGAAAGCGAACTGCACGATCTCCCATACTTTAAAGGTATTTGTGGTGAAGAAGATGTTGCTGGTCTCGTAATGGATGAGACGACAGGTGAGGCGGAGTGCGGTGATACCAGCTTGTCCGTCATGGTTCTCTAGCTCTTCTTCGCCATCATAGGTACTAAGCGTCATGCCGACGCACTGCACGATCATTATGACGTCGTGGCCGCCGAGAGCATATTTGTAGATCTGATCGCGAAGCTCGGCCGGTAAGCGGAGGAGGGGAGATCTCTGCTGGTTGCAAAGATTGCTTTGCACAAGGTCAGCGGCTCTGAACACGAGAGAGAGCGGAAATAATCTTACATGTGCTCCAGAATAGTTACAGATGCTGCGTTGCTGGTAAGTGAGAGTCGGGGGGTTGTATGGGTGTAGGCAATAGAGAGAATTTGATACTCAATCGTGGTTATTTTTCGATACACGATGAACAGAAATAGTAGTATTCTATGGCAGTTGACTCTAAGAGATAGGGTTGATCTTACATATTCGTGGTGTGACAATTGATATAAAGTCTGGTTGATAGCAGCTAAGGGTGAAAGGATTCGTGATCGCACTTGTTCGAATAATTCGCGTGCCATATCCTGAATCGCACAAGTGCGCCTGAGTTCTTTGGAACCAAATTTGGCTTTCTCATCAATTTCTCTAAGTATATATGTCTACAATGGCGGCTACAGCCAAACGCCTCTGTGGGCAGTTCGCATGCCGCGTGGGAATAGATACAGGGTAGAGGAGAGTGAGAGCCAATAGTGGCAGGAGGTGGCGATATATCAAATAAGAAAATGTCGACTGTATTTGCTCTGACTCCATTCTCGAGACGCAGGTAAATTGCAGCTCTCGCACGTTCCTTCCAGTCTGATCCATTCAACCCTGTTGAACCCAGATTAGCCCAACTCCGACCGCTATGCAACATTTTATGTAGAACGTATTGAGAAAAGATATTTTCAAGTGGAACTCCCCTTCCCGCACTGCTCAGCGAATCTTCATCGCACCATAGGCTTGCAACACCTAATTGTAAGCGTCTGGTGGCAGACTAGGCTGACTTTGAGTGAACAGCTCCCCTGCACGGTTCAGATCCCACCCTCCTGCTTCCAAACACTGGACTGCGTAGTCTCGCTTCAAGTTCGTTGCATTCTGGACGTAGGCGATCATATCCTCCTTCTGTTGGTCAAACATTTGGACCGGCACTGACGGCGTCGATGCTGGTGCGCCCGCCATAGCTTGTGGCTCCGCGGCCATTGGTGCATCCGTGATCATACTGGCGTCACCTGACGTAGGCTTGTCGGTGCGCACTTGAATTCCATTGAGGATCTTGAGTTTGGGAAACCATGAGGTGATCTCATCTTCCCAGCCGATATTGCTGAACGGGTCGATGATAAGGTGTTCCAGCTTTCGAAATCGGCCTTTCCAAGGCTTGAGGGCGTTGACTGAATGGAAGGCGTTGCCACTCAGGTCGAGGTTTTTGATATGATTCAAAGTCTTGCAGAGATCGAAGACCACATTGAGGTTTGTGATGTTGTTGCCACACAGTGTGACGCTTTCGATAGCCGCCTCCTTGGCTTCTCGGGTTTCGAGCATATCGTCGCATACAACCATGAGCGCAGGAAAAAACTTCTTTTGTGTGGATTCTTGTCGAAACATTCCACTTTTGGCCACCTCTTCATCTGTGGCAATGGTCGAGAAGTTGAGTAACTTAGTGGACGCATCGTAGCGACGCGCAAGGAAGCCCTTGAGAAGCTCGATAGTGCTGTTCGTCCCTTCAGGTTGCGCTGGCTGCTGAGGCTGCTGATTTTGATTTTGATGGTCGTTCGGCGTGTAGTAGTCCCCACGACCTCGGCCTCGACCACGACCCCGACCACGTCCTCCTCCTCGTGGCGCAGACATGATGACTCTTGTTATGTTGAAGTTACGGGGAGAAAAATTTGGCGTAATCTGATATCTGAGTCGTGACGATTCTCTCTGATAGCCCCGTAGAAGAAGTGGTTCGATGTGTTCGTATGACCAAGCCTACAACAGTATGGATGGTTTGCTGCGAGCAAGAGCGTGGTAGGTTTTATGCCCAACTTAGCGCACTTCTGATCAATGTCCGTGCGCAAAGTCCAACCACAACCGCCGATTGGCTGCATGGGTCGTGAACCAAACCATCTCATGGACGTGTGGTTCTAAAAGACAGGTTCTGAATATGTGAGCTGTGTCATGTAGGCGTAGCCGTGCATTGGTCAGGTATCCAGGCATCTCAGGTAGCCATACCATGCTGCTGCCTGGAGACCGCTCAGGCCACCAGTCTTCCACTTCTTGTGCTTATCATATATGCAATTCCTCTATGTAGCAGTGTGAGCTAGATGTTACAAGCTGGCGTTCCAGCTCAGCTACGGATTCTCTTCACCGCCTATAGATTCGTAGATCTAGACCCTTCAAACCATCGAACCAATGTGTCGCCAAATCAACGCGCCAAAACTCCAGGCCCACAGCCCACAGATGCGTGCATAGTGGATCGGCAAATGCCTCGCATCACCGTCACGATGCGACTAGTTCGAATGAATTTTCTTAATCTTATTGACACCCTCGTAGAGCGCACGGTCAACCGCAGCGGCGACTGTGAGTGTACCGCCAATAACAGCACACAGGCCAACGAGGAATCCAGAGAAGGACTTGTCGCGCACTTCGCGGTTAATGACCTTCATTGGCGAGATATCCTGATCTCAAGTTAGCTGCGGCCCGATGGTGTCATCAATTTGCGGACTTACGTATGAGAAGAAAACACCTGGAATACCACCGCGAGCATGGATGCGCTCCTTGTGGCCCTCCTGCTCATCGGTACCACCTTGAAGACTTCTCTTGTGGCTCGTTACAGAGTACTGGTGTGTCTCAATGCTGCCCTTGTAGTTGCCCTCGATGATCGATCCGATGTCGGTTTCACTGGGGTGAGCAGCCTCCTTCTCCCAGCCAAGTGGCAAGTAAGCGGTAGAAACGACCTTGACGAAGTACATGTAGTTGAATGCCTTCTCGTCAGTGTGCTGGTCTGTACCGTCTAGGGGGTTGATGTGGTGGTTTGTCCAGCCACCGGGGCCAGTCGCGAGGTGCTTCTTCGCCATGTTCTGGACAACGACATCGCTCAGCTGGGGGCCGAAACGAAGGTGGTGAATCTTGTGGGTGAATGTGTGCGAGTACTCGTCCTTGAAGTAGTTTTCGAGGTCGTGCACGTGCAGGTTGCCGTTAGAGAAGGATTTCCCGGGTGCAATGTGGAAGTTGCCGATGACCTTGTTGACTTTAATGCTGCCTTCAAGACGACATCCCTCCTGTCGCTGTTCGTCCAAGTGCTCAGCATAGTGCTCGCGCTCGCACTGCTCAACACCCTCGCCACGACCGAAAGACCAGGATACGGAAGCGTAAGCGTCGCGGACTTCATCGCAAGTGTTACAGCAGCCGGGTTTCTTTGCATTGGTGGGAGCAGGGGCGCCATAGCATTCGCCGCAGTAGTCAGGGGCAAGGTGGGAGGCTTCATCTTTGTGACTGTAACGAACGTCAGCCATTGCACTGATTTTTGCTACTAGCTCAAGAGACTTACAGGTCAAGTGCCTTTGTCTCGATCTCCTTGCTTCCCTGCGCTTCAGGACTCAATCGCACCTTGTTAATGCCATGCGCGACACCCATCTGTAGCTCGCCAGACACATCCATGATATCGAGGGTGAGCAGCTCGCAGGGCATTCGCGGGAATGTGATATTGAGACTGATCTCCATGCGCTCGCCTCTGCCCTTGTCGACGACCAGCTCTGGCCGGACTATCACCCGCCTGTAGTCCGACCATTCGCCTAATGTCAACCAAAGGATGACCAGCAAGCTCACAATGGTGACGATTCCTCCGGATGTTGTGCGAATTCGTGCATCTTCGACGGTCTTGGTGAATGCGTCGAGACGCGTGAAAGCGGATTTGGGAGGCATGTTGGCAGACTATGCTGCTGGTAGTCGCTGTCGAGAGGAGCTTTGGGGTTACAGAACGTGGAACTGAGACCCGCGGAAGTGTTGCACGGGCAAGTGTCTCGGTCCGCTACCGAAACTATTGCAGGAGCCCTTGCAGCTGCTAGTCGAGCGGAGTCAAAGGAGTGAAAGGCCTGGCAAGATCAATGCCGTGGCAACAGTGTCATTGTACAGAAAGAAGTGAACTGCGAGACGCGTGGTTGCTGCAACGCTCGGCTGAGTAAAGGACAGATTAGAGCTCTGGAACGTTAGTCGAGGTACCCGTGCACTAGCGCATATGAGGCAAGAGCGCGAACGCCGACAGGGCACAGCCTTAATCGAAGCACATGCTCGGCGTCACAGAATACGGGTTCTTTGCAGTAATAGCTTTTAACCTTTTATACATTTAATCATCTATTATACTTGTGGGTGGTTTTCCACAGATGTAGTCGCAAAAGTCGGTACGAGACGAGTCTATCAATGCAGGGGCTAGGAGCATTGCAGTGTTGACACATGCTGAAAGCGTAATCAGTCCTTCTTGAAGAATTTAGAAAAGTTCCAATCGTTGAGGTATCCGCTTCCCGCCTGATTCATGATTAGCTTGTGGTGTACATACTCATATGGCAGCGCTTACACAGAGGTAGGTTGCGAAGCCAAGCCAGCCCAAGTACGGAGCGAGCAACCATCCACACGTGGGATCAACCTGACCCCAGATGTAGGCGAGGTAGCCTACAGTGCCGCCAAGAGCGAGGATATCGACAGTGGCAGCGATAGGGCGTCCGAATCCAAAGTAGAGAGGTGTCCAGATAAGGTTCAGAGCCAGTTGGATCGAATACAGAGTTGCTCCGTGCTTAGCCAGAGCCACAGTCTGAGGGTTGACAGAAGTTGCGCCAGTGGTCCACGCGCGGTACGCGGTGTAGCCCATTGTTGCATAGAGTGCGGTCCATACTGGCCCAAAGACCCAACCAGGGGGGTGCAGAGGAGGTTGTCTTATGGCTTTGTAAGAAGCTTGAGTTACGGATGCTGCCAATCGTCAGCTAGGCAATTAACCACGAAATTCGGAAGTGACAGACGGCTGATAGAAAAGCCAACTGCGGTGCCGCAGGCCACAGGCAGCAGAATGGCAGCTGCTGGGTTTTCGAACAGAAAGCTCGGGAGCGTGAGGGAGGGGATGTAAGAAGTCATTTTCGCGAATTTGATGCTCCGCGCTGAAGATCGCTATTTACGAAAAAGAGCGACGATTGACAGCGATCGAAAGATCTTATAGGTATACGCGTGAGTCTCGCGATGCAGCTACGTAATCCCGCAAACTCTCAATCGAGCCACCATGCCTCGGCCGTTCTCACGGATGTTGGTCCACTTGCCGTGCTCCGTGCCTGCCTCGCGTTTTAGCGTTGAGACTAACCTGTTTCAGCACGCCGGTCCAGGGCTCCTTCCACGCGAACAGCTCACTCCTCACTCCACACTCTCTGCCTCTCCCTCCCGAGTAGGACACACTCCAGCCTATCGTGAGTGCATTCGCTCTTGTTCTTGCCATAGCCTCATCTTGTTCGTATACCCTCTTCATACCGGGCTATCGCTATAGCTCCCCTTAGCTTTGTCTGCCAGACACCAGCCTCCTGCTCCATCCTTCTCTTCTCACGGCGCAGCTCGCGTGTGATCAATCGCATCGAGTGCTGTCGCCATCTTGTTCATTCTCCATTGCTGCACCTCCCTCCAGACTATCCGCGTTCCTCTCGTCTCTGATTTGTCCTCTATCTAACCCGAGGCCGCCATGGCAAACAGCTACCCTCGATTGTTTGGCGCTTGTCGGCCATCACGTCCATCTGTCGAGCCGGCGTGTCCGGATTAGGAGCAATTTAGTCGTTTCGTTGATGACTGGCTCATCGCATCTTGTCTAATACCATCTCCGCAGCTGCTATAGCTGCCTTTCGACAATGGACTCGTACACGTCAGTAACGTAGCAGCTTCGCGACATATATGCAGGTTACTGATAGCATTACAGAAGCACCCGAGAGGATTCTAGGCCACCGGCCGATTCCTACAGACGACGCTCTCCAGGTGAGCAGCTCCATAGCTCTTACTCGTTCTTCGCTAACCTATGCCTCACAGCTCCAGGAGACCGCAGGCCCAGGCGGCGCTCGAGGTCGCCACAGAACATCGACAGATATCAGCCGGACCGCGCTCGAGATTACGAACACCCGCGTCGCGATGGAGGCCGCCGTCGCTCCTCACCGCCCCCTGTCCAGGCTGGCATCGACCGCTACGTCCCGGGCCAGGACAGCTTCGCTCCTACATTCACAATCAACCCAATCCCAAATCCCATGGGACTCGAATACCAAGTTGGTTTCAACTATTTTGCGGAATGGTGGCGCGTAGAACAGGTCATGAAAGAGGAGAAGGAGCGCGCAAAGAACGGCGGCAGGAAGCCTATCCTCAAAGGTGAGCGCGAAGCTCGAGAGGAAAGAGGCAAAGAGCGCGAGCTCATCCAGGCCGCCTACGACGAGTACAAGGAAAAGCTTCAAGTACAAATGGCCAAGACCTTTGTGGACAAGCACAAGGGCGAGGAATGGTTCAAGGAACGCTACGACCCTGAGTATGACATGGCCTTCAAGGAGAAGCTGCGCGTCTACCGTCATGGCATCTATACCGAGTGGGAGCGACAACTCGAAGAGGGTTACTTCGATGAATTCACGCTCGAGGGCATCTACAAGAACGACTCGAACGGTGCAGGCGGGATCGTTGAGAAAGAGGAAGGCGAGACGACTGCAGCCAACGAAGTATTGGGTGTGGGGGATCTGCTCCCCTGCAAAGGCGGCGAAATCCGCGACGAATCAGCCTTCCAACCCACCCTGCTGATCAAGACCATTGCTCCTACTGTTAATCGGGAGAAAGTTGAGGAGTTCGCGAAAGAACATCTTGGCGAGGGACCCGGTGGCTTCAAGTGGCTCAGTCTTAGCGACCCGAACCCGTTGAAGAAATGCCATCGCATCGGATGGGTCATTCTACATCCCAACGATGAGCAGCCCATGATCATTGATGATCGTGGTGACGCCCGCGACGATGAAGACGAAGATAGAGCTCTCAACGAGAAGCCCGTCGCTGTTCCGCAGAGCACAGCGCAGCAAGCACTCGAGGCAATCAATGGCAAGACTGTTGAGGATGAAAAGCGCGGAAACTTCACATGTCACGTTGGTGTGCATGAGACTCCTGCAGCACCCCGAAAGAAGGCGCTCTGGGACCTCTTCTCCGCCCCCGAAAGAATTGAACGCGACTTGGAATTAGCTGAGAGGTTAGTCAGGAAGCTCGACGGTGAACAAAAGGCGAACCACGAAGAAGAATTTGGCGATATTGACGGTGTTGCCAAAATCGACCAACGCGTCGAGGATGTCCGCTCAAAGGGCTGGCTGCAACCTCCAGCCAATGCTCCTGCCCCCCCTAAGAAAGAGCGCGACCCCGAAGATCTCGAAGAGGGCGAAGACGAAACCATGGAGGACGAAGAAGGTGCCTATGATGAAGAAGTCGATGACGAAGATCTGCTCGTCAAGAAGAAGAAGCTTGACCTTCTGATTGAGTACCTTCGACGTGTTTACAGCTTCTGCTTCTTCTGCGTTTTCGAGAGTGACTCTGTTCACGAGCTGATCCGCAAGTGCGCAGGCGGCCATCTGCGACGACCTCGCGCCAGTCTCACTACAGCCGCAAAGGCGACTGCTAGGGCGACTGCTACTGGCGAGGCTTTTCCGTACAAGAAGCAGGAGTCCGGTGACGCCGAAAATGGCGAGGGCAGCCCCGTCGCGGAACGCAAGCCATTAAAGCTAAGCGGTAAGAACCAGCAGCAACTTCAGCGAGCGTTCAACTGGGTGAAAACCTATGAAGAAAAGTTACTGCAGCTGCTGGAACCCGAGAACGTAGACGTCCGAAAGCTTGGCGGCAAGCCGCTCGATGAGGCGATGGAAGATGAGTTGACGAGATACTGCAAGCAAGAAGACGAATCTAAATGGCGCTGCAAGGTCCCAGAATGCACAAAACTGTTTAAGGGTCAGAACTTCTGGCGGAAGCACGTCGAGAAACGTCATGCGGAATGGCTTGAGAAGGTGCAGAAGGACGTAAGTACAGATGAAGCCACTGCTGCCGTACGTTCAACTGACAGTTTCATAGCTCGAACTCGTCAACAGCTATGTGATCGATCCAGCGCACATCGCTCCATCACGCAGCGACGCCAACAGCAATGGCCATTTCCCAATGGGTAATCACGTTCAGGCAACGGGAACTCCGCGTGGATTTAACCTCGCCAACATGAATATGGCAATGTCGAGCAATGGCATGCAGAATGCGATAAACGTTGGGAACCTGTTCAACCCAGCAATGGGTGGTAATTGGGACCCCTCACTCGGGACTCACGATGCCGGAGCGATGCGCCGTGGCGGCCAGCGGTTCAATACTCGCACTGGTCCCTACGATAGGCAAAATCGTGACCGTCGGAATGGTCCTGTTGGAGGCAATGGTCGTCTTACCCCTCCACCGCGTGGGGGACGACCCGGGCCGCAACGCTATGGCGACGGTGGCCCAGGGCCCCTACAGTCGACACAAGGTCGCCAGATCAAGAGTTATGAAGACCTTGATGCTGTTGGTGGAGGCGGTAGTGGTGAACTAAACTACTAGCTGCATCGGCTCGAAGTTGCAAGAAGCTACGAGCTGGGCGGGTGACTCAATCATGAGGTTGGCGTTGGTGTCGACTGTTACATTCTGTAGGCTAGTCCGTCATTTGATCTCCTTGGGACCGGCAGAGCATGGGGCAAGGCGTTATTGGTCTAATAAATTGTATGCCGCACATCACTGCGTGGTGTAGGCCGTCCTCATCCAAATTTTGTATGTGATAGAAGACAGGTCTCTTTGGGGGCTACAGCGATGATGCTAAGCGGCAGACCTGTACCGTGACAAGCCCTCGCCAGTCTCACCGAGTCGTAGCTCGGAACAAGTTGCCTGTGGTCCACTTGGCACGTGGCCTGGAACGTGGAGGAAACTCAGAAAAGTGAGGTCAAGTGTGAGAAAGCATTGGTCAGGGGTGTGCTCGAACTGCAGTCGTCAGAACACGCGCGCTTCTGACAATCCCAAGGCGCTTCAGGTGATAGAAGCAGTGGTGAAGACAAAGTTGAGGAATGCTTCGGAACGTAGGCCGTAGGGGCAGGGAAGTCTGACTGTGAGTCTGTGACCTCGAAGAACGGAGTGCGCGCGTATTTCTAAAAGAGCAGATACATACCGTAGTCTGAAGCCAAGGGCATCTCAAGTGCCGTGCGTTCCTTCGTCGCCCGTGCAGGCTCAAAAAGCGGATCTCCAGCGAGCGCTCTCATTGCTCGGCCCTACCGGCTAAGCCATTGAGTGACGCAGTCCCAGCACCAGCCACAGTTCTTTCAAGCCCGCGCAGTGCCTTGGTGCCGACAAGCATCGACGCAATCTTCAAGGAGCGAATTGCGAGTGGAGCTGACCATCGACAAGGCCGCCCTGAGCATCGTGCACGCATATCCTGGCACATTTGGCCGGCGGAGCAGCGTTTAAACCCCAGCAGCAGCCACACTACCTAGATTGTGCAGTGGGCAGGATAGCCGGGCGTCATACAATACGCGTCGACATTGCTTTATTGCTTCGCCGTACTCGCACCGCCGAGCGCTCTACATAACTGGTTGCGTATTCCTGCGAACTTTCACGCCTGCGCCTTCTTTCTGCCCCTCACCCGCTTGCATCCTCCCTTAAACATGGCTCAAGGCACCCCACCTGGCCTGGTGCTCAACGGAAGCTCAGTGCCGGCCATGGACAGCCAGCCTCCAATCTCCAGCTTCGGCGAGCCGCACGCTACAAACGCTGATCGGCCGGTGGTGAAGCGCGTCGACACAAACTATACCATGGCGTCGATGATGTCGGTGCCGCCAGAGGGTTCCATCTTGACTGGCAAGCAGGAGCACTGTAAGCAGCACATTGTACCCAGCACAGAAGTGAAAGCTCACTTAAATACAGATCTCAAGCGTGAACTCATCTCCCAACAAACGCAATTCGAAATCTCTGAACTCTCGTCGCCGACCGCCCTGAAGCGCTTCGGCGCACCCTTCCGCTCAGACGCTGGCGAAGTCGCGCCAGAAGACTCGGAGCTGCCACTGTTGCGATTTATCTTCGTTAACCATGTGCGAAACTTCCCATTCCTGGACAAGGCCAAGGAGAAGGAGTTCTGGCAGGACAAACTGCAAGTTGTGAGTTATGACGTGATCATGAGAGCTGCGAGCGCATGCTGACAACCCCGTCTTCGTAGTTCCTCGAATCGTTTGCAAGTAAAGACATTTCGTCGTCAGAAGACCGTCTCGAGGAAACAAAGCGAAGGAAGTTGGCGCTCAAGGCGGAAAAGCTGGTCGAGCTTATGATGGTCTCTGGTATCCCCACCGCGTCTGGTTATGAGGAGAGGATACGCTTCTCTGAGATGGAGATCGTCGAGCGAGGCGCCAACGAGGAGGGTCTACACATGAACGCACCCAGCGGACATTTCATTAACGGCTGGGATGTCAACGTTGCCGGCGTGCGAACTACATCAGTGAAGAAGCACCTCAGGTATCACACACATGCTGTAGGTTAGGTTCGCAGAGAGTGGGGAATTCAGACTTACGCCTCACAGGAATACCTCATCCGAGTCAAACAGAGCGGCGACCGCGACATCTACGTTGGACGACGGTACCAGGACTTCGTCAATCTCCACAAGCGCATACGCCTCGAGCTTCCGGGAAAGGTGCTCCCTCCACTTCCCCGCAAAAACAAGAAGGATTCCATCCTGAGTTCGAGCAAAGACGATGATGATGCTAGTTCCGTCTCCTCGGTATCGACACAAGGGCCGCCACCAGAGGCACAGCAGAAGAGCGACAGTGGTGGCGGAGGTCTGCGAAGTTACCTCTGGGGCGGGGGCCACAAGAAAAATGCTTCACAAACATCACTAGGTGCGCCAGGTACACGCTCGCCGCGTGCATCGGGGGAGGGCTACGGTTACACGCCACCCCGCACTCTCTACCGCGAAGAGCAGCGTGTGTCGTTACGAGCCTTCCTCCGATCGTTTCTCAACAATGAGCGCATCGCACAATCAAACGCCATGACTGACTTTCTCACACACGACCCTATCGAAGTCAATGAGGAAGAGATGGAAGACATCGAGAAACGCATGATCATGGACGGAAAACGGATACAGGAACAGAAGCAATTTTACGAAGTCGCGCGGAAACGTGCTGCTGAGCTGGACATACACATGGAAAAGTTCAGGCGAGAAATCGTAGAGAGAAATGGTCTCTCGCATCTCTTCCAGGAAATCAGGGTGAAGAACTCGATATCCCAGCTGAAGCCGGAGTACCAGAAATTCGCGGAGTGGTTGCGAATAGAAGTGGCGGCCACCATCTATCATCTCTTCCTGGCCGAGGACAATTCACCGGAATTATTCGCGCAGGCGAAGCGGATACACTCACTGGTACCATACGGTGTGCTGAAGAACGTTATCCGAATTGCGAATCCAGCAGCGGTAATGAGCGGCGTACTTGATCTATTCCTTGCACAACCTTTTGGCGCGCGGTCTTTGCTTCAGCGCATCTTTGGTATGGCCATCAATGATGGCGTTAATTCAGTGCAGAAGACGATCGATACCCTCGCCTCCGCCAAAATCAAGGATGACGTTCTCTGCGCCAAAATCAAAGCCTACGTTGAGTCGGACGAAGAGGTCAAGGATCTTCTTCGACAAGAGGCGGACAGCGAGCAGGTCGATATCGTCGTGACCATTCTTCGATCCGACTTCTTTAAACCGGAGTTGAGCTCCCAACAAGTGGAGAAGGTCTTCAACGCTTACGTTGCATGGAACAATGCGGTCGAAAATGTGAGACCGACCAGTCGTTACAGCAGAAACAACAGCACGCGTAGCGTTAACAGCATCCGTACTAATGCGTCTGGCCAGATCGATAGGGACTTACGACAGGGCGCCGAGCTATTTGCGCATCTCAAGCAGTTTCTCAAGCTGTGCCTGAGACAGCGAGATAAGCTCATGATGCTCCAAATGATCGAGGAGGTAAGCTTGACATATCATCTGCTACGATTATCCTCACTGACATGTTTAGCCCACTACACTTCAACTCTTCCGCGACCTCTTCACCATCTTCTACGAACCTCTCGTCCGCGTCTACAAGTCCGCGAACGTTTACAACAGCATCACAGATTTCGCTGTATTCGTCGACGACACAATCAGGACAATCGAAGCTTGCCAGCGACAGGAGGTGTCTGCAGACCCCAATCAAACCGTCCAGGCATTCATCGACCTCTGCGCGCGCCACGAGGACAACTTCTACAAGTTCGTCCACGAAGTCCACAATCATGACAATGGGCTCTTTGACCAGCTCATGGGTTGGTTGGAAGGCATTCTCGAATTTCTGCGCCACGGTCCCAACAGTGGCGGCAAGCTTGATATGAATGCGCTGTTCCAGGGTGCCATGGACTCGGGCATCGTCGACAGGCGCAAAGCTATCAGGGAGATCAATAGTCTGATCAAATGGCAAACCGCTCGCAAGAAGTGGCATCAGGACAAGACGAGGCAGAAGATGGCGAGTGCTGGCGATGAGCCGGATTCTATGCTCGGCGGCATGGCAGGCTTCAAGAGCAGCGACTTTGGGCTTAACGAGGTATGTTTCTCTTGATTTCTTATTGGCTCCTCGTTGCACAAGACTATTCGTACTGACGCTAGAATAGCTCGACCTCCAAGATCTCGAACTTGACGATGACGCCACGGATTCAGAAGACGAAGAAGAAATCGACGATGACGACGACCCCATCGAAGCCGAGCGCAAGAACCGTGCAAGAGCTGCGGAGAAGCTCAAGAGAAGAGCAGGAGAGCCGAAGAAACCGACCATTGAGGAGATCAAGAAACTGCATCCAAGTTTCTTAGCTATGTTAAGGAGCGTGCTGGCGAACTGAGCGTGGAGCTTATTGATGTTGGCGCTGTGAGGAGAAAGATCCATATTCCTAGATGATAAATTAATGATTGATGTACATGCTCAGGTGAAAGAAAGGCATCATCGCGGTTTAGTTTGATTGTTGTTTAGAGACCCGCGACTTCCCTTTCGATCTCGAACACCGTCTCACACAACGCCAGCAATACGCAAACAATTGCTCTGATCTCAATCATACAGCGGAATGGGCAATGCAGAAAGCGTGTCCGTACGACAAAGCTCTATCTACAAGGAGTCTTGGAACTGACCATGCTCGACAGAAGCCCCCGCATCCACACCCACTCACTTCTTCTCTGCCTCCCTCCCGAAGTGCGCAACAAAATCTATCGATTCGCCATCGGCCGCGGCCCCGCCCACATCATCGAGTCCATGGACTACCTTGACGGTCTGCAAGCCCAAGTCGCGCTGCTACAAGTCTGCCGAGAGGTGTACCTCGAGGCCGTCCCTGTTGTGCTCGCAAACCGCGAGCTCGTGCTTGGTCGGAACAAAGTCGCTGGACATGGAAAGCGTATGAGGAAAGTGCTCGATCGCATCGTGCGCTGTCCGCTTGCAGGCCACATAGCAGTCTTGGCTTTTAAGGTGGAGACTTGCAGCGCTGTCTTTGTAGGCAAGGAGCTTCGGCTTTGTTTGAAGCTTACTAGCATGATGAAGAAGCTACAAAGGCTGCAGGGATTGCGGAGGATCAGAGTGACTTGTCCGAAGATGTGGGGGAAGCAAATAGTCAAGGCGTTTAGGGTCAAGCTTGAGCAGGAGCTTTGCAAGGGCTTAGGCACTCGCGTCATCGAAGTCGAAATTTGGGGAAGCATTCAGTAAAAGCGCGATGGCATGCGGGTCATTTACTACTGTTCTTCGTTTTCCTGCCCTTTGCAAGCTTCCCCTTGACGAGGGTTCCTATTCGAAGAATGAAAGGGAAGGTACCGAGAGAAGAGGTTATAGAAGCAGGGTACATGTAGAAGACCTTTAAACTCTCGTCGTGGTATGCCAACTCGGCTCGTCTTGTTTCAGTCAGTGGCGCTTTCCTTCACTTTGCCTTCACAATAGCCCTTCGCCCCACTTCCACTACTTGGACAACCTCAACTCGGGATATTCTCACATCGACACTTTGATTATCTTTCCGTACACTATGCAGTCCCGGCAGCCCCATCCTGGGTTGCCACAACCGACACCGCTTCTCTCACTCGCCGAAGCAATTCCATCCACAATAACAATGTACATCTCACCCGGCCCTCATCTGACATCAAATGCTAATTTAACATACAGTACCGCTCTGAACCAATTCCTATCACCACTTCTGAGCCTGCCTCCTCACATCCGCTACAAGATCTTATGCTTCGCACTCGGCGGCCATCGCATCCGCATCTACGCACTCAACGGCAAAATCCGCCCGCGCGTCTGCCCAGAATGCTATTTCGGCCTTCCTTACGCGATGAACCTTGGTTCTGCGGTTACACTCAGCACTCTCTTGGCACTTACTCACGTCAGTCGACAAATCTATCTTGAGACTCAGGGCCTGGTGTTTGCGCAAAACGAGTTGATGGGCTACCCTACGCCTCTGATTGTCTTGTTCAAGCACATGGCTTCTTTTCAAGCAAACCTGGTCAGGAAGGTGATTGTCAGCATTCTGGTGCCGTTCAAGACGATGAAAGATAACAAGACGGTTACTGGGCTGTCAGAGGAAGTTGTCGAGGTTCTGAGAGTGTTGTGTGGGATGAGCGGCTTGCAGAGGGTGAGTGTGGAGTGGGATGGGAAACATGATAATCATGGGGAGGCGCATGAGTACTTCAACACGAAGGTGAGAGATATATTCTTGGGGTGTGGGAGGAAGGATGCGATTGTCAGAGTGCCGATGTTGGGCATGAACCGCAGGGGTTAGAACTAAGGGACTGTTGCAATAAGGTGTGCTGGAGAGCTGCATGATGGCTAAATGGCACGGTACTGTTATCCTGGGCTTGGTTGAAACCCAATCTATTCATCCAGGTGCCGCTCGCTAGGGCGCTCGTTCTGCGTCCACAGAACGGCTAGGTCCTTGAGCAGGTGAAGGTAGAACCTCGCTCGCCTAAGCGCTTCGCCTTCATGTAAAATTCATGCAAAGCTTCTCTGCACAACCACAGATCCCTCAGATAGCGTGCGAAGCGATGTCGCAGGACTCGCCATGCTCCTCTGTCAACCACGAGATGTGAGTTGTTTGCATGGGTTCAAGAATGCCTATTCACGTACGACCCAGAACGCGCCGCAACCAGCAAGAGTCCCCTCTACTACGACTTCCGGGCGAAATCAGAAACAACATCTTTCAATTCGCCTTCGTCTACCACTGGCCCGACTGCACGACCAGTCCTCCTACACAAGCTCCGAGCAACTACAGGCATCTCAAGGAGGTTCTTGAGATGAGTCTGGCGTCACGTCAAATTTACACTGAGACTCGACTATCCTTCTTCCATGTCAATGGGGTCGAAATCTCATGCATACGACCCCAAAGCTTCTATGATATAATGGCAGTCGATCAACGAGGCGCAGTGACTACTCTCTGACTTCAGGTGACTAGGTCCTCTTGTCTATTCCTCGTTCTCGGAAACAAATTAGATCTGGGTCGGGCACTCGAAACTCTTCAGATTCGAAGAACAAAAGAGGTCTCCACCGTTATAAAGTCGTTCCCAAACTTACAAAATCTGCACGTACAGGTCAGGCCATTATTCACGAACAAACCTACATCAGAGACATTGGAGGCGATTAAGGCTTTCCTACAAGAGCTCAGTCACAACGAGCTCAAGGTGGAGGTCTCGTGATTCAGGGTCGGAAAGCCACAAGGAGGTCACTAGGATCTGAGGAATGTGGGTATGGACTCCACGAAGCGAAGCGACGGCTCGATGTCGATGTCTAGACCTTGCAGCAGGAGCAAGATAGGGGATTTTTTCTTCACAGACTACAGGTGGAATCGCATTGTCACAGCCTAGAGCAGTCTTGTGCCGTTCCAGTCTCCGTAGATAATGTATCCCTGCGCCTTCTCTTTCACCTTCACCTAAGACAAAAGTTGCGGCAGTATAGGGCTAGTGTATGTCCAGTCCGCACGTGCGTTCGTTAAAAACCTGTATCGCTCTGATTATTTGCCTCTAACCACCACCAACTACGGGACCAGCCAAACCGTCAACCTGTATCTGCATATACGGTGACGACGAGATGGAGACCTCCAAGGATGCTATGTACATTGTCCCTTTGACTTCCAGCTTCACGGCAGCTAACAATCACCAATAGCGTACTACTTAATCAGCAGGAGTCACCTCTTCTCCGCCTTCCATTCGAGTTGCGCAACAAAATATTTCGATTCGTAACGCAGGGCACCGTAGTGAGACCAGAGCACTTCGGCTACGACGGCGCCTACTCCTACCTCCTACGTCACAACAAGACCGACAGCAAATCGTGCAAGAGCACGAGTATGCCTGTTTCGTTCTCATGGGTGCAAACATGCCATCAAATTCGGCACGAGGCTGCTTGTATGCCCTTCACGTCGAGCACCATCGAAGGCAAAACTTGGGAACTAGTCTTCTTCCTACGACACCATGCTAGAGCTGGTCTCTTCACGACTGTCCAAATTCGGCGCAAGTGTGTCCTCGTAAACTACGGCGTGAAGCGAAACGGTAGTGATTTGGAGCTGTCTGAATTTCTGGTCGAGCTTATTGCTCAGCTTCGAAGAATGACTGCACTGAAGCAGGTGGTGATCCCTCGATTGACTATGGGTCAGAAGCAACAGCGTCTGAACGATGTATTCTTGTCTAAGATCAAGGCCGAATTTGGTGCAGGAAAGACTTTCAAACACTTGGAGATTACGATGCAGGACTAGGAGGACTGGAAGTGAAGCGCTGCTTGTACGACAACGGGAATTGGACCATTGAACTGGGACAGTTGCAGACTCGAAATCTGAGAACACATCGATTCGTAATTCACACCTGGTTGTCTGCATTTCATCCTGTACTACCGGCCTATCGTGCTGCAGTCCGTTCTACTTTCATCTCTCACTGGGCCAATGGCTTCGTAAACTGTATTGCTGATCCACTGAGAGGCGCAGACACCGTGACTGTGCTTGACTACGAGCATGCCAATGTGGTGCAATCGATATAATCGTTCTATATCTATTGAGCGGTAGTGGTACTGTAATACGCTACAAGCGATGCCTAAGCTTGCACAGCATGTGAGAGTCAAGAGTCGGCTGACAGTGCTCTGGAGAGGATGAATAGAGACTTCGACGCGATCGGTAAGAATACATCGAAGGTTAGAACACATAAATGTACAGTATCCTCGGAAGGTGAGCAAAATGCCAGGATGCAGTCACCATTGTCATCGAGGAAGAAGCGCGCGTCGTGAGAAACACTTGTGAGGCTATCGTCAGCTTACCGTCAGTCACGCACCTGATAGAACAAGCGACGAGAGTCGAAATGATCTTCAAAGGGTATATTCAATCCAGCTCGCACTTTTGACATCCCGATTGGGATGGGCTGTCGCTACGCCATCAACGCCACTCTTGTATCATACAGCTCATGTTCTATACGTCAAGTACACCGCTCTCCTTCAGGCTCCTGAATAGCTCTGGCTCAAGGAACTTGCTAATGGTAACATCCTCCGCCAAGCCCTTTCTCCTTCTTGTCTTGAGCACAAAGTCTCGTGCAAGTGCCTGCGCGGTCGCCGGTTCGAGGGGTCGGAGTTGAATCTCCTTATCGAGCGGGTCGCCGGGTACGATGGACCAGCGGTCGAAGACGAGGGACAGGGAGACTTGGCCTTGTGTGTGGATCTGCGGGTTGTTAGCGGACGTTTTCGAGCTTTTGTTACATGAGAAACTCACTCTCAGATCGGTCTCGAAACCAAAGGAGTCGATGACCGGAATGAGACCCCTCACGTTGTACAGCGGTGTACCAGCGATCGGTCCATCCTGAAGCACGTGTCCTCTCCTTCTAGCAAGCACTGTGTAGAGACTGCTCTTGGTGTCTGCAGGACCGGTCATGCTGCAGGAGTAGACCGGCTCCATCAGGCGCGGGCTGGCCATCAGGAAACTCGAATAACATGCGCGTCGGCTTGTAGGAATGATTTGACCGCCGCCGCGGAAGATGGCTTCTGATGCCAGCTCGACGTCGGTGATGCGGAACTTGGTGTTGCGGATAGGCTCCTCACAGAGCGGTCCTTCACGTGTCGCCCAGCTAAAACCCTGCCGTATTGTGTCGCGCACTGTGCGTAGTGTCTTTGTGTCGACCTCTGACGGTAAAGTGTCATTTTGCAGAATATTAGCACCGATGTCGTCAGGCCCGAAGGCCCAAATGTTCCTAGAGGCGAGCAGATCGTAGCCGTAATTCTCCTCGAAGAACTTGCCTACGACGCGAACGGGGTCCTTGATGTTGACCTTACCGGACTCGATGTCCTCCGCAATACCAGGGTCCAGCGGCTCAGCGATCATGGTAAGCTTGTTCTTCTTGTTCGGAGTCATGGCGTAGCATTTGATAGCAGACATCTCCACGACTGTCTCACAGAACCTGGTTACCGGATCAGAAACCTTGATCTCCATGTCCGCGTACAGTCGTCGCAGATCGTGCAGAACGCAGTCCATGTACAGTTCCCCGGTGCCAAGAACAACGTGCTCACCAGACTCTTCGACTTTTGTGGTGATGAGCGGATACGATTTGTTGATCTTGCGAAGGCCATCCAGCATCTTGGGCAGTTCTGAAGGGTTAATAGGCTCCACTGCAACCTTGAAGACGGACTCAAAGAAGTGACGAATCGGCCGGAAAATATACGCGTCTTCATCGTCGGGAAGCTTCGAAGCAACAATTGTCGCTGTCTTGACGATCGAGTTGTCGACACCACCAAGCAGTACCCAATTTCCTGCAGGCACACCGCTGACGGGTACGTTGTATCTTGACTCGGCAATCCATGTGTCTGTGATGGTGGCAACGACCATGTCTTCCTCATCTTCGATCGTGTAGCCTTCGCCAAGGACCCGCACCGATTGCGGAGATTTCGCAATGCCGCTCATGACGCGTCCCAAAGCCGTGAAAGATTTCGCATCTGTCGCATTGAACAGTTTGGTAACGTGGATGACGAGAGGGCCATCCTGGTCGCATTTCTCCATTGCCTCCGCAGTCTTCGAGTCTAGCGGCCCAGTGTAATGCCTCTGAAGCAGTCTCTTTGCACCTTCTTCCGGCGATGGAACATGCTGGGTAATCATATCGACAAAACCCGAGGATGGTCCAAAGTATTGTTGGCAGACCAGTCGCATGAGCTCTTTCGCGTCGGTCTTGTACTCGGAAGGCTTCAGGTTGATGCCAAGTGCACCCAATGTGTCCTTGAGATCGGCTGAGCTTTCACTGAGGGTGTGAGAGTAAAGCTTATAGACTGGCTCCAGGATCCAGTGTACGAATGAGCGCTGTGACCCCTCCTCTTGTGCCTTGCGACTGAACTTGCGGCTACCCGGATTGTAGAAGATATCGCCCCAGAGGCGCATAGCAAATTTGTCGACATCTAGCCCCTTCATTGGCACGCCAAATCCTGGCAATTTCGACGGTCCTGGGTAGAAGTCCGAGTACATCTTTGCAAACGACTGGATCGTGAAGCACCAGCGCATGCTTGTACAGGCAAATGCAACATTGCCCTTCTCGGGACTGACTCGCTTGCTCTCGCCGCGTCCAGGAATCGTGTTCTCGATGACTGTGTTGACTTCTTCGATAACGTGCTTGATCTTGAAGTAGGCATCCTTGGGTGGAAGCTTCAATTCCAGGATCAGACGATCCATCTTATTAATCACCAGAGTCAAGGGCAGGTCTTCCAGAATCGCATGCTTGATGACCTGCTCCGTGTTCACCTGCACGCCTTCCACAACGTCCACAACCAAGACAACGCCATCTACCAGGCGCAAAGACGAAGCAACCTCGTCGGCGAAGTTGACGTGTCCAGGTGTGTCTAAGATGTTGAAAAGGTGGGACTTTGACTTTGTGTTCTGCAGGACTAGACTCATCGGTGCAGCCTTGATCGAAAGGCCCCGTTCGCGCTCGAGAATGTGTACGTCTGTGTAACGTAGTTGCTCCTCCCTCTTCTTTCCCTTTTTGTAGTCCAGTCGATCCTGGATATCATGTGTCTCCATGACCAACATGTCCATGAATGCCGTCTTTCCATGGTGCAAGTGTCCAGCAATTGCAATGTTCCGTATCTGATCTGGGAAGTTCATCAAATCCGTCAAGAGCTCTCTTGAGTAGTGCACAGGCGGCAGATCTGTCTCCTGTACTGTGAACTTCTTCTGCACGACTGGCGCAATGATGGGTTGCGCCAGCGACTGTGTATCCTCCTCTTGTACCAGGACCTCGACATCGTCGCCGTATACGTCCGCCGCGGAGGGGTAGTACTGTTTGTCTTCGTGCAAGATGACGGCGTTTGACGGTCCCTCGTCGACTTCCATGAGCTGCTGCTCATTCACCTCGGCATCCTCGGGCTCGTCATCGTCGAGGACGTAGGCATCGGCCGCCTCGCCATTCGTTTGGACTTCTTCATCGGACTCGGCCTCTCCAATAAAGTTACCAAACCTGCATCAAGTCAGTCGCGTAACTCTCTACAGTCGTTTCACGGAGCTTACTCGTCGTAAAGATCATCCATGGCGGCGATACGCGTGAATCTGGCAGTGCATCAATGCGCGTCACGACGAAGCTATCCAAATCTTTGAGATGGGCGCGGGCCGTCGTTTCGCCGAGCGTCATGCAGCCTGGTGGAGCAAGGCGGTGTACAATGGCATCAGCTATCCCTGTCTAGCGCGAGCTGCAGGGATGTCGACCGATGGCGGCGTGGTTCTGCAACGAGAGCAATCCCATCACATTTTAAAAGAGTCACGTCGCGCCTCAATTAAAAGCGAAAGCTACCTTCATTCACATTGCAACGGTTCAGTCGCGTCTAATATACCCACAATGTCTTCTCTTCCTCCTGTTTACATCGTCTCGGCTGCCCGCACACCCACGGGCATGTTCCTTGGGTATGTTTTCTTGTCGAAACGAGGGGCAGCGGCCATCAGCTCACCACCAACATAGCTCCCTCTCGAGTCTGAGCGCTATTCAGCTTGGTTCTCATGCTATTAAGGGTGTGTAGAATGTTCCCATGCATTTGTGGCCCAATTGCTCCTAACACTTGCATGCGCAGCTGCCGTCGACCGTGCTGGCCTGAAGCCCGAGGATGTTGAGGAGGTCTTTGTTGGCAATGTCATGTCCGCAAAGTAAGAGAATAGCTGGATTATATCCACACATCCATACTGACAGTCTAGCCTCGGCCAGAACCCTGCCCGCCAGTGCGCCATTGGCGCCGGTCTCCCCGAGTCGACCGTTTCCACCACCATCAACAAGGTGTGCGCCTCCTCGATCAAGGCCCTCATTGTCGGTGCCCAGACCATCATCACTGGCAATGCCGACATCGTTGTCGCTGCCGGTACCGAGAGCATGTCCAACGTCCCCCACTACCTCCCCAACTTGAGGACTGGTGCCAAGTTCGGCGACCAGCCGCTCGTCGATGGTGTCCTCAAGGATGGTCTTACCGACGCGTACAAGAAGGAGCACATGGGTCTGCAGGGCGAAGAGTGTGCCGACGATCACGGCTTCACTCGTGAGGACCAGGACGAGTACTGCATCCGCTCGTACAAGAAGGCCATCGCGGCAACAGAGGCTGGCTTGTTCACCTCGGAAATCGCGCCCATCGAAGTTCCTCAGGGACGTGGCAAGCCCCCGGTCACCGTCTCCGTCGACGACGAGCCCAAGAACGTGAGTAGCCACCCCAGAATATGTGTTCAAGGATCTGGGCAAGAATGAGTAATCAGTCACTGACAAAGCACAGTTCAACGAGTCCAAGACCCGCACACTCCGCTCCTCCTTCAAGAAGGACGGCACCGTTACCGCCGCCAACGCCTCACCGCTTTCCGATGGCGCTGCTGCCCTTGTTCTCGCTTCCGAGGAGGCTGTCAAGAAGCACGGTCTCAAGCCCATTGGCAAGATTCTCGGCTGGGGTGATGCTGAGCAGAACCCCTCCAAGTTCACCACCGCCCCTTCCCTGGCCATGCCCAAGGCTCTGAAGCACGCCAAGATTGACATCTCCACGGTCGATGCTTTCGAGATCAACGAGGCTTTCAGCGTTGTTGCTCTGTCCAACATGAAGATTCTCGGCATCCAGGAGGACAAGGTCAACCTTCACGGAGGTGCTGTGGCTCTCGGTCACGCCCTTGGTGCCTCTGGTGCCAGGATCACAACCACTCTTCTTAGTGTGCTCAAGGAGAAGAACGGCAAGGTCGGCTGCGCCGGTATTTGCAACGGTGGAGGCGGTGCCTCAGCCATTGTTATCGAGTCGCTTCAGTAGAAAGACGAATACCCAGACGATTGATATACATGACGGATAGATAAATGGAACATAATGACGGTACCCTCAAAAGACGCAATTCTTTTGATAGGGCGAAACAAACGTAACGTCTCCTGAAGGCACATTTAAGGTTGATGGCGTCGATGCCCTTATTGCCGGTTCCACCAAGAAACCACATGAAAGTGGGCAGCCCGCATGACCAAGTGTTCACGACAGGACATTGTTCTTTCATCACCCCTTGCGGAGTTGGTGGCGTCTGTTACTACCAGCCCAGTCCGCCAGGCCTAGATATAGCTCCACAAAAAGTCTTGCGGTCTATCCGATGCGGCCCTCAAAGCATGCAGGAACGCACACACGTGTGGTATGCAGCAGAAACTTCCATTTCTGCCCCTGCACCTCACTGCAAGAAAGAAGTGGACAATAGCGACAATAGTGTTATACGTTAGGTAGAGATAGTTGGCTTAGAGGCCATGTTTCAGGTCAGTGGATCATCTCGCTTGTCTAGCCAGCGGCTCATCGTGGCCAATCAACTCCTCGTACCCAACGACTTCAACCACCGCACGTTTCAACCTGTCAAGTCCGCGGCAGCGAACCGCAACCACCACACCAAACAATCGCCTCAGGCAGGTCAGTCGCAGGCGGACCGCGAAGCCGGCCACGTATATTGCCCAGGATGCGGTGTCCTGACGCGCTGGTACCTGTTTCACGCGGAACTACTCGACGTGCGGCAACCAACCCGTCAACATTTCCTTGAAACAATGCCGTCTTGGTCAAACGCTGCAGATCGCGTTGTCGAGCCTTGTCCAACGCCGTCCAGCCCTGCCTGTGATCGTCAGTGGTTGTTCCCGCATCCCTTGGGCGGATTAACGGTGATTGTGACTCGTGTGCCTTGTTCGGGAGAGGGCTTCTGGACCCAGTTCAGAAGTCGAAACAAGGCCATACCGGGAAGACTGCCCTAGACAAGGTGAACAAACGCTCGTGTAAGACCCACACATGGAAGATCTGTGGTCTAATCAGACGTTGCGTATATAGGCCTGTACGCCCCAGATCGACTGCTGGGTATTTCGCTACTGGTAGTGTTTTCGGGCCTCTAGTCTTCGTTGTCTTCCATCGCGTCTTTGTACGCAGTCGTTCTCTTCAGTATCCTCTTGTTTCAACGTCTTGATGATGCGTTCCCTTACAATCTTGTTGGCCGCGGCCTCTCTTTTCGACCTCAGCATAGCTGGCTATGCTCTGGAAGATGACTACATGACTGATTTCTACGGCGCATTCGACTTCTTTGACACCGCGGATCCAACAAATGGTAGGTCCTTGCACACTTGGTTTCCAGAATATCTCATAACGGTACTCAGGATTTGTCAAGTACGTCGACGAAGCTACAGCAAGGCAGACGAACCTCATCAATGCGTCCGTTACCACTGGCGCCGAGTGGGGTGTAGACTCCACCAACGAGACCCCAGATGGCAGGCCTAGCCTCAGGCTTGTGTCCAAGAAGAAATACAACGCTGGGCTGGTAGTCATTGACGTAGCCCATATGCCTACCGGCTGCGGGACTTGGCCAGCGTTTTGGATGGTCGGACCTGATTGGCCGACTGGCGGAGAAATCGACATCCTCGAAGGTGTCAACGAGCAGACCAACAACGGCATGACCCTTCACACCGCCCCTGGGTGCAAGATCGGCTCTGACACCAGTATCTTCGCTGGTGAAGTCACCACACCTGACTGCGACGTCAACGCCAAGAACCAGAGCAAGAACGTTGGATGCTCTATCGAGCACCCTTCAACAGACAGCTACGGCGTCGGACTCAACGAGATCGGCGGTGGCGTGTACGCGACACAGTGGACTGATGAAGCAATTAGCGTCTACTACTTCCCACGAGGATCGGTCCCAGAAGATGTTCTTGGCGATGCTCCCAACCCCGAAGGCTGGGGTCTTCCTGCTGCCAAATTCACCGGCGGCTGCGACATCGATAGTATGTTCAAGGAACAGCAGATTGTCTTCAACACTGCCTTTTGTGGTGACTGGGCCGGAGCTGTCTGGGAGAGCGGTTCGTGCGCGAAGAAGGCTCCTACCTGCGACGAGTATGTGCAGAACAACCCAGAGGCATTCAAGGACGCATACTGGACTATCAACGCATTGAAGGTGTACCAGGACAATGGAAACGATACTCCGGCCCCATCAGCATCTGGAGCACCGGCTCAGAGCACTGTGGTCTCACAACCTGTATCGATTCCTACCGAGAATGCTACAGCGCCTGCGATTTCTTCCGGCTACGCAACCATCCCTACCGAAGTCCCTACAAATGCTCCGATCCTCTCATACTCGCAAGGCTCGTATATCTTACCAACAATCTCTAGCTCTGAGGAGCTACCAGCCGAAACCAGCGCACCCGTCGCCGAACCTACTTCGTCCATCATCGTACCGACCTCTGAAGTTCTCGAGCCCTCCAGGACACGACACAACAGCGGTTCCCCTGTCATTCCGACTTCAACAGCAGCCATCACATCCAAAGCCGCCACACCCACCAAGCCTGCTGACCCCGTAGGAGACGACAACATGCCAGGCTTCCAGTGGCCTAAGGCCAGCAATGGATCAACTTCGAATTCAACCCAAGCCGCCGACGAACCCTCAAAGCCCACCTCGGCGCCCTCGGGCAGCATGGGCCTGCCTGTTGAGGAACTGCCGAAACCCACTCCGCCCGCTGTTCAGCCACCGACGCCCCCTACCGTATCCACAGATGTTGCTTCTGCTCCTGCAGCGCCCACAACGACGAACACGGCAGCGGAGAAGAAGACGGTGTATCAGACCATCTACAAGACTGTCACTGCTGGTCCGGAGGCTACGCCGGCGCCGGGATTGAACAGGGTACGCGCAACAAGATTTATGAGAGAGCACAGGAGGAGGAATATCGGACATCATGCGAGAATATAGGGAGCGGAAGAGACGAGAGTCAAGGGATGCTTACAGGATGGAGTTTGAGGCGGATATACCCTGTGTTTGATTTAACATATACCCTGCTAGATTGCTGTGTTTTCCATGATATTGATAGACTGCGCTGCGTCATGTTTTTTTAGGTGGAATGCAATCTGTACAAGAAGCGCTTCTTTGCACGCTCAAAACCAGAAATCGGAAAGCGTACTTGATACTAGAGAAACTGCTTCAAGGTGCTGGTGTCTGGTCTGATTCTTTGCTTCGGGAACATCTCTTTCCCAATTTGCGTCAAAGATGAGGGCTGGCCCGGCCAGGAGACTAACAGCAGAACGACTCTTGCGGTGATCCAATGTGCTTGCCGTTACCTGCCAAGTGAGACAGCTCTAGATTGATACTATATAGGAGTACACCTATAGACTGTAAAAGAAGCACAAGACGAACGTGTATGTTATCGAACACTGTGCGGCGAACGGAAGTATAAGCGGGTCACAGGTGGATGAGGGAAGGAAGGCCGCAGTATCGATAAGCTAGCGTGGCACGAAGGCTGTCGTTTCGAAACATTTCTCGGAGCTCACGAAGCTCCTGGTCAAACAACCACTGCAAACCACTACAGACCAGTCGCATGCCTGCCGACATGACGAAACGAAAGCGCGGAAGCAACGAAGAAGAGCTCGTCGATGTCGGACTAGGCGCGACGCTGGCGCACTTGAGGGGAGAGAACCAGCCAGCGACATCGACTGCCGTCGAGGACGATGAAGGCTGGACTGTAGCCGTCGGCTCCAAGAGACGGAGAAAGGAGCGGACAGAATCCAACTATTCTCATGACCGGCGCCGAAGCTCGGCCACTGGCGAGCAAGATCAGCCTGAGAAGGTTCGTCCGTCGGCCGATCTGTTCGCTCCTGTTGGCGAGAAACTCGGAGATGGAGCCTCGCCTCCTGAGAACCCATTCTCGACGACTGAGGCACGAGCTAGCGATGCGCCCACAGACAAAGGTGCGACGAGAGAGGAGCGACGGAAAGAGCGGAAGCTTGAAAGGAATTACCCAGCCCTTGAGCATTCACATCATGCTCGCCTGCAATCGCACGTGAAGATCACCGATTTACAGGCTCTGGTTCTATATCTACTTGCAGACGGTAACGCGCCTCAATGGGTTTCTGTGCGCAATCGCGCCAGCATTCGACAAGTCGTCATGTTGATGGTCCCTGGGTTGGAGCTGGGCATGTTCAACGGCAAAGTTCCTTTGGATGCAGCCACAGCTTCGGTCATGGACCAGCCTGCTGCGGACCAAATGTCTGATGATTTTGCTCCCCTTGCTGAGGAAATTGCGTCCGCGGAGAAGCATAAGCCCAAGTTCTTGCGCATTGCGGACAACGAGTACTACCCTGCAAGCATGAAGTCCAGCAGACTGCCTGACGCATTGAAGCCTCTTTCTGACATCTTTGAGCACGTTTGGCCGATCAAGGCGCAAGGCGAGCATCGCGGTAATCAGTTCATCAGGGTGCATTCGCCAATCCACACCATGCTAACCTCGCAAATACCCAAGACAAAGGAAGAGAAACAGATGAAAAAGAATGGTGGCCATAAAGGTCCGATGCCACAGAATAGCAAACATTGGGACAACAAGCGTACACCAATCACCGAATACATTGCGACTCTGGCAGAACAGCAAGAGAACGAATACGTTCTACATCCAGCCTGGTTCCTCACAGCGGAGTCAAAAGACGCTGCGCATAAAGAGAGACAGGCTGCTGGTCAGTCTGCAGATGACGGCTGGGTCAATACCAGTGTCGCATCTTTGGAAGAAGGTACTGTGCCTGAGAATGAGATTGAACAGGGGAGCGTAACTGCCGGACGCCACATCATCTCCGTCGATTGCGAGATGTGCAAAGCTGAGAACGATCAACTGGTACTGACACGGATCAGCCTTCTCAGCTGGGATGGCAGTGTAGTGATGGACAAGCTGGTCAAGCCCGATGTGCCTATAAAGGATCACTTGACTCAATGGTCTGGCATCACAGCAGCCATGCTCGAAAACGTGACTACCACATTATCAGACATCCAGAAGGAGCTGCTGGAACTCATTACCCCACGCACGATCCTTGTCGGACACTCATTAAATTCGGACCTCAACGCAATGAAGCTCACACATCCTTTCATCATCGACACTGGCATTCTTTTCCCTCACCCTCGGGGGCCGCCGTACAAGCAGTCGCTGAAGTGGCTTGCCCAAAAGTACCTACATCGGGAGGTGCAGAAAGGCTCAAGTGGCCATGACAGTGTCGAGGACTCGAAAACATGTCTTGACTTGGTCAAACAAAAATGCGAAAAGGGACCTAAATGGGGCTCTGGCGACACCAACGCGGAGTCCATCTTCAAGAGACTGGGTCGTACACCCCGGCCAAAGGCGAACGAGACGCGCGCGGGAGCTGTCATTGATTGGGGTGAGCCGCAACGTGGACATGGCGGTCAGGCGCAGCTGTCAAAAGGATGCAAGACAGATGAGCAAGTCATAGAAGCCATTGATGCAGCTCTCAAAGGAGCAATGGAGGCTCGAGATGGTGCCACCGCCAAGGCTGACTTCATCTGGGCACGTCTTCGCGAGCTGGAGCTTGCTCGTGGCTGGTGGGATGACGCAAAGACTGCAGACGTGGAGTTAATTCGACAAAACGCTCTACAGAGGCTGGGACTCTTGAAGGATGGCGACAGCGAGGTTGAGGTTAAGGGGCCTGAACTCGGCGACGCTGTCTCGAGAACTGTCGACCACATCGTCCGAATCTACGACTCATTGCCACGCTGTACAGCACTCATTGTGTATAGTGGTACAGGCGACCCCCGGGAGATTCGCCGTCTGCAAGCGATGCAACAGCAGTATCGGCGCGAATATGCTACAAAGAACTGGGATAATTTGAGCGTAAAGTGGACGGACACTGAGGTGCAGGCGCTTTCGCAAGCTTGCCAGGACGCCCGCAACGGTGTTGGATTCATCGTCGTCAAGTGAGATGCAAGTATTTGTGTCTCGCATGTGCTACGCGCGTAGTAGCACCTAGGTTTCAAGCTGAGAAATTGCACTAAAGCAAGCGCTTGCCATACAGCTGCATAGCGTATGGCCAAATGCATCAACGTCTCCCATTGAAGTTGACTTTGCCTATTGATTACTATACCATTGGGTGTCGTTGTTTCTTCTTAAGTACCTGCATCCGTCGTGGCTATGTTCATCATTATGACAGAACGCGCCTAGCGCGGATAATGAGAAATGCTGTGGTTCCCCCTCTTTACATCCAAAGACTTCCGTATTGCGTTTTGCGCAGTGTGATTGCACCTGCAGCTGTCATCCCTTGCATGTAAGCAGACATCATCGGTGGTCATTGGTGCCGTGTGCGGCATGTGCAGCAAAAGTAAAATCCTCAGTGCAACTCTGGAAAATTGAATACGAGGACCACCGAATAAGCTCGACGAACGCGGCTTTGAATGCCTATTGCGCCTTACTAGCTCCGAGCAGCTATTTTGCGTTCAGAAAGGATGCAACTTGTTGAAGCAAAGCGATCGAACCGTGTCAAAAAGGCTCCACCCCTACTTGTGGTGATCCTATCAGAAGCCCAGTTTTGACTGGCCGTTTACATCCTGCATCTTGCCAAGTGGCTGCTTAGAGTCGGCAAGGCGCAGTAATACTTTAGACGTTTCTCAGGGAAACGACACGTCGATAAGACTGCCAGTTACGATTCTCACTTGTCATGCACAAGTCGATATGATGACAGATAACACAACGATGACTGTGGATGATGATAGGCAACAAATCTAGGAACAAATGAATATTGACCAGGTTCTGGAACCGCATAAGCCGGTAGAGCCAGATTAGCGCGCTCATTTTCGTGATTGAATGCGTCTATTCAGTTAGCGCGTCGCTAAGTCATAGACTTCTACTAATCTTATCACCCTTTCCTCTCTGAGCTTCCATCGGCTGCTTTCTGGCGTAAGCCATTTTCGCTTCTCGGGTCCCAACGATCCCTCAATCTCGTATAGCAATTGCTAATTTACTCTCTTATTTACCCTCTGTTCCGAACTCTGAAACGCTGCGCGCTTCTGTGTCAGGCAAAACGGAATCGTGCGCCGACAGACATTTCTCCCACGTAATACAGTCGACTGCCTCCAGGGTCTCAGCATCATCCTGCAGGATATCACTGCGTAGTAAGGCAAACGGTTTCTCTGGCCTGCGCCAACTTTCATCAATCTTTGATCGTCGGTCCGTTTCCATGTGCTGTACCCACAAACCCTCTATCAACACTTCTAAACATTGTGGAGACCCAAGCGCGAAGTAAAGCACATGGCGGGCACGAGACGGCAATCTCGGGCTCGTGATACGACCAATCCTCATCAGCGCCAGCGCTCCGCGTCTCAGGTAGCATCGATTCTTCCAGAGACTGCGATTGTTGCATCATCAAAGGTTGCGGACAGTGGTGAGAGTGCTGTTGAGGCACCACCACATCCTGGAGATCCTCCAGGACCTGAAACGCCAATCAACCGCTCGACCACGGCTTTCTGTAAAAATTGCGATGGCAGAATCGGCGAGTTCTACAACTCGTGGCACAAAGTCACTAGCAGCTACTACAGCCCTGCGTTGCTCGGGTCTTACAGAAGTCTACTACGACCATCGGATCAAAGAACGGAGGCTTCAGACTCGACAGAATTAGCTGGATGGTAAGTGCATTCTCCCGCGCGCTTTGAGCACTATTGCGCTTTGTCGCCACAACTGCCTTTCCTAGTCAAGTACCCGATATTGCCCTAGCATTGATGAGCGTATCATAGCACCAATCAAAATGATCTGGTACATTACATTAAAATTCTCTTTTGGCGCATTCGCGCTAGTCTTTTCAGGACCGTCCCCACCCTACATATTACTAGTATTGCTTTAAACCTTGGGTTCCGCACTTTTTTGGTGTCGGTTTGGCACCTCGCTGACAGTCGGTAGCATCATAGACTTGACCTGCTGCCCGAACTGCAGCAGCTACCTCGGATTCATAGTAGTTGACACCCCTGCAGGTGCCGAAAGATTTCGGTAAGTTGCATTGTTCTTCCTCTTCGCACTAAAATATTTCCATCTCCGCGCTCACTTCTTGAGTACGGATGTGTTGCGCGACGACGATGCGTTCGCATATGACTTGCACTCGACATCGATACGTTTAAGCTTCCTTTGTTGCACGCAGTCCGCATCGCTAAAATATACTGATATGGTCAAAAGCACTCGAGAATTTTTCAAGCTTCAACACGTCGAATTGCGGTGCGAAACTTCGACGGGGAAGACAGTCACAGTAGAACCGCATAAGAGTGTGGCACCAGATCTAGTCGCCTCAGGAGGCTCACCGACTTCATCCCCAGCTCCAGCCAGAACTGGGATGGCTGCTATGGAGCTTGAGACTCCCCTATCCTCCTCGCATCCGCTTTGGGGTCAATCGAACTACAAAGAATCACAGCATCAGCGAAGACAGTCCCTGTCAAGAGTTTCTATGCGCCAATCAACACAATCGAATACACCTCAACCACAAGCATCAACATCACGATCTCCTATTGCCCCAAATTACGCACACTCAACCCCTGCTCCTGCGATGATTCCTTCGCCGAAGTCTCCTCAGCCAGCGCAGCTACATTCTGCAAACATAATGGGTAGCTCTGCTCCAACCGCCCAGTCAACGGCCGTCAACGGTTACAAGAATGGACACAATTATCCTCAGCATCCGCGAGAAATACACTTCGATGCCATTGAGCGTCTGCAAACACAGACGTCACAAAACACCAGTGCTTTGGCCGCACAAGCCCGCACTCAGATCGAATCTGCTGAAATCGTTCGCCAAATAGAAAGCAGTCTGCGCCATGAGTTCCAGGGCCAATTGCAGAGACAGGACCAAGAATTGAGAAGGATGAGCGATGTTGTCAACCAACTAAGCCAGGATCTGCAAGAGTGTCACCGTAACATGATGGTTCTTGTGCAAGAGGTCCATGCCAACAGAGCAGAGAGCGCGCGACGTTCGAGCGAAGCAGTCCATCATAGCTACCAAGATGAGGCACTTGAGCTGATGGCTCGACGGATTGGAGATGTTAGCCACAGGACGACTGACCTAGAGACAATGAGAGAGCACGTGGCAGTACTGAGTGGCAGAGTGTCGCGGCTTGAGTCCGAGCCGATCTCCACACGCCAGCCACATCCGCCTGTCACTACAAATGCTCCTCTCCAGCCCATACACCAACTTACACAGCCAGCCCCCCCGCCTAGTTCTCAGGCCCCACAATTCCAAACTCCTGCTCGACCGGCCTCAATACCGCAAACCGTCCAGCATCATGAGCGGCCTGCCGCCGCATCGCCTCTGGAGGGTGCACAGAGGCAAGAGCCCCCTATGGTTCACAACGGATGGGCTACCGTCAATGCTGGTGTGAAGCGGGGGTTCGAGAATGGAACAGATAGCCCACATCAGGGCGCAAGTCCGGCACCTACGGAACCCAAGCGTCCTAAACTGACTACCGGAGACTCGAACGATGGCCCCCCTGTGGCGCAGCAGCCTCCCGAACCGCCGCATATTTTGCTGTCGCAAACACAGCCTGTCGTCGTATCTCAACCCTTGACGCACCCGGGACCGTATCCTGAAGTGCATCATCTGCCTCACCCAGGGGCGCCTCCGGCACCACCTTCATCGCAACCACATCCATACAGAACGCAAGGCAGCCCTTCGGAACGAAACTGGCATGTCGAATCTCACCCCATGACTGATGTTCGTCCAGCTCGAGGCAGAGGCTCCCGAGGCGGGCGAGGACCAGGTAGCAGAGGCGGACGAGTGCGCAAAAGCATGCAGGGACATCAGCATCCTGTTGAGACGTCAGACTGGGAACGTGGCTGGTCAGCTGTACCTGATTCGCATGGCAGCCCTAACAGCTTCGAAAGTTATCCTTCGCAGCCCGCCAGAAGCGTCGTGCGGCGTGGCGGTGGTGGTGGAGGATCGCGTGGCGGCGCAATGATGGTCGAGCGTTCCGGCGAGTGGACGCCGGAGATAGGACCTCGAAGCGTTTTTCACGATCGTGACTCACCCGTCGAAGTCAAGAAGACAAGATCGAAGCCTATTAGAAATGAGGATGGAATCTTGGTCCGCAAGGATGGTCGACCGGACAGGCGTTCACAATCATCCGCAGCGAATCTGAGAAAGGTGCACGCGCGTAAGGAGGAACAACAAAGAGAAACAGACACCGGATTGACGCCGACTGGTCTCCACACCTCATTCTCAGCAGGACCAGACACACCAAGTCCAACAGCTCGTGGACACCTAGAGCTTCACGTCACAGACAGTGTCCGTAAGAAGCATAATGCGATTCTGGGACGTATTTTCCCGGATGGTCTGGACGATTCTCGAAAGCAGCATGACTACGCCCACCAGGTCTTCAATAAGGACCACGATCACACGGCCCAGCCCCGTACACAGGTATCGCGCACCGCCAGGGCGCCCTCGCATGTCAAGAAGGAGCAAGTCGAGCGCAGCGAGGTTATGGAAACACAGGCTTCATCAGGAGCAGATATCGAGATGGCCGATGCGACAGCCTCAGCAAGCGGCCACGCAAATGAGGATGGTCAGACGCCGTCTGGCGATGCCAACGATGCACGACAGCAAGACCAAGAACAACTTTCACAAGAAAAGTCAATTGCAGGGCAAGGGGACAGGGTACAGGTTCCAGAAACCCAAGCTACAGATGGCTCGGCCACCCTCGCAGCTGAGTCGGGAGAAGCTGTATAGATTCAGCTTCTGGAGTCTTGGTTGTGAAAGCTAGATTTTATAAGCTTATCACACACCATTTCCGACTTTGAACAAGATTTTGTAAATCTTTAGCGTATTTAATATCGATAAACAAAGTTCTAGCACACGTTTTACAATCCCATGACACCTTGGCCATCTCCGACCATTCGACAGGCAAGACAGTTCGATAATAGACGATCCTGATCGAAACCGCCTCCTGCTTCGTATTACAGCGCCCTACAGGTAGTGGTGTCTCTCAAATGCGACGAATCCCCAATGAACGGATAAACATTGTACCCATCAAATCGCACAACATTCAGCTCCTCTACCTTCACACCCGTAAGCATACGCACCTATCTCCATCAGCTTCGCGTTCTCTTAGGCCCCCGCATATACACAGCAAAACTCACATTCACCCCCAACAAATCCGGCATCTCCTCCCCAATGGTCCCCAGCCGGGGGTCAAGCCACACACTACTCCCACACGCCCCGCAAAACCTGTGGAGAATTTGCTTCTTCCCGAAACTATGACTTCGCAGCGTGTCTTCACCTTTATGGACGACGACGTCGCGCCGACGCGGGTACGCTAGGAGGTAGCCATTCTTCGTGCAGATGGTGCAGTTGCAGCTTCCTATTTTCTGGGCCGGGAGCGGCGGAGAGAGAGTGACTGTGTATTGGATGGTGCCGCAGTGGCAGCTAGCTGGGTGGGTGGAAGTCGAGGATGGGTCGAAGGTGGGGAGGGACGCGAGAAAGGCGCGCTGGGTGTCGTTTAGTTCATTCATGGCGGAGAGGTGGTGCTAGAGAGGATTTTTTGCTTGACAAGCGCTTTTTGGTGGCTTATATGCTGTTGCTGACTATATAGTACGCGGAATGGGTACTGAGCAGGGCGTGGAGCCGCTCCGGCTGACATTCGTTTCTTCACGTTGGAATCACTGCAGCGAATAGGGTTGATGATAATGCGAGCTTAGTCTATGCGCAGGGACTCAGTTTCTCAGTGGAACGTTGGTTGTTATTGTGTACGATGATAACGTTATTGCAGCAAAAGCAGATTTGGAAGACGAAGGGAGCGTCGGGTTGAAACAGCAAATAAGGGATCCGACCAAGTGAGAATGACTGCGAGACACCTCAGCAGACAATACCAACGAAGCCGTCCTCCTGAACACTGACTGCCTCCTCCAGACTGTTCACCTTCTTGTACTTCTTTGCTTCCACAGTCTTGCATTGGTGCACAGTCGCACCCACGAACAAGACGGGATCGCCGTTCAAAACATTGTAGTAAATCAGCATAGCAGCAGCCTTCCTCGACTCAGCAACCATCAACTTGACTCCCTCAGGACGAAGATGAGCTTCCGTAACGATCAAGTAGCGTACACTGTGAGTAGTGTCCTCAGGCACAACCTCCGTATCAAGTGCACGTGAGAGGTACACTGAAGGGATAGTGTGCTTCCCGATGTCGTAAAGTGGATAATAGCCATCGCCGCGCTGGCGGGCACGCTCCACAGAGGGCACGCCGGTGACCACGTCACGAGTGCCTTGTATGAGGAACTCGTCCTCAATCCCAGCAGCAAAAAGCCAAGACCACTTCTTGACATCCTTGTCACCGAAAGGATAAGTGGAGAGGTAGATATTGCGGATAGCTGGGGTCGGAAGCTCAAAAATGCCATCATCCTTGCCGACTTTGTCCAGCAATTGAGTCGACGAGCTGATTAAGAAGCTCATGTATGTTTGAGGGGGAGGGCAGTATCGGTCTGGTGATGGACTGTAGCGACGGTCGACTGGAGGGGGCACCGGCACGCCTCTGGCACGGCGAGGACGACGGTAGTCTTCCTCGATCGATTCAACGCTGTCCTTGCGTACGAGGGCGGGCTTAATCTCGCAAGTGCAGTCTTCACTTGGCTTCGTCGTAGGCATGGTAGGTTTAGCATTGGTGCGGTCGGCCACTTCAGCCTTGCTGGAAACCCCGTTGACAATGTCCGCCATATTGGTCTGGGATGAGATAGTGGGGTTGAGAAATGTCCACTCGTCTTCGGTGTGGGATGTCATGAACACGCAGCAAGCTACAAAAAGGTATATGAATAAGACTAGGACGCAAGACCGATAGAGAGAACTGAATAAATCCGAAGGGCGACGCCAGAGCAGCTCTTATGCCGTATCAATCGCATTCACCGGTTAGCGGCGACTAGGCACAAGGCTGCGAGACACTCATTTCATCATAGCTAATGCACATGATCATGTGGGAGGTTGCTCAGCTGGGTGAAGCGAAGGCTGATGGTTTGCCCACAATGCTCCGGCTGTGGCGTTGTCGGCCTCATTGTTGCCTGTGCTGATTAGAGTGCATGCATCGCATGCAGCCGTCAGAGTGGAGGTAAGTAAGCATATGCAGTGACTGTAGAGGAGAGGACCAGATAGGACGCGAGACTTTCTTAGTGTGAATATGTCGGTGCGGTGGTTGTTGAGTGCCTGCACTGGCAGAGGAGTGTTCGTCGCGAGGCGTCGAATCACTGCACATCAAATAATTGGAAGCCAGCGCTGGCGTGAAAAGATGAAGCTGTTTGCATACATGCAGCAGCAACGTATTCCCCTCAACAACATAGCTCATGATGATAGGCGATTGTGAAAGAGAGCCACCCTGATGGTATTAGTAAGGCTTCACAGCAGACGAAGTGACACCTTCTCTCAGGCAGATCATTACTCATCGATCTCTGTAAGCCGTTGCGCACTTACACAGTCCTCGAGCTATCTCTTATCTATTCTCAAAAAAGGAGTCGTAGGAGAGAACAAAGCTTTTCCCCTGACACTAAGCTCGGAAACATTGCGCCGGCAAAAAAATGTGGACGCTGTGGGAATTGAACCCACGACCTTTCACAAGTACGCAGAAGATGCGAAGCGAACTAAACGCTTATTAGGACACTGCTCGAATATCGCTACCGAGTGGTTGAACTTACAATCATACCCCTAGCTGGTGATTGTTAGACGGAGAGCCTTGAGAGCAGGTTCTGTGTGGGAACTTACACCAAGCGCCCGTTGTTGGCTTTGATGGACAAGTGGCAAAAAGGATGATATATAACGTTGATAAATTTGGACACCCTGGGCAGATTTTGTCGATCGTACTGGGCTGTGGGGCTGTGGAAAGGATGGATGATCGGAGACTCGGAGATTCAAATGTCATTTACTGCGGTTATGGCATAATGTAATGGTGAACGGTTTCTCCATTTGCTTTTACATCAAGACTAAACTCTACAACACTCCGTCCTACCCCGCAAACGGCACAGTAGGGACCTTCTCGGACCCCTTGGTACGCTGGTAGTAGTGAATCGCACCCTCGCTCTTAGCGCAGTTGGTCTGATACGTCTTACTCGCATCGACGGGCACCGTCTTGCCCTCCTGCGGCCTCCCAAAGACATGCTCGTAATACCACACCTCGCTCAGCACCGTGTATCCATTATCCGTCGTGTTCTTACCCGCCTCGGTAGCATTGAACCTCGGGCCCGAGCAGCCGATGAACGGAATGCCGCCGTGCTTCTTGGCCAGCGTGTCGCGGAACTGCGTGTACGAGTACGTGGTGCTGTTGCTGGGGACGATCTTCTTGGCCTTGAGCCACTTGTATGTGGGGAAGCGCTGGTAGAATTTGATCGTCGTCTCGAAGAAATCGACTACGTCTTCGTGCTGGCGGTACTGCGGGCCGTAGCAAGGAGTGTTGAAGGTGCTGAAGCAGGTGGCGTGCTTGCTGAACTCGTGGCCCCAGAAGCCAGGGTTGTCTTGGTTCTGCGCGATCCAGTATGTGTTCATGTACTCGAGCAGGTCGTAGCGGCCAAAGGGCTCCAGGAAGGTGCCGATGTTGGGGCCCGTGTAGGCGGGGACCACGGTGCCGTTCTTGAGGCCATTGGTTGTGTTGGGGGAGGGAATGGGGTCGTATTGCCGGGTCAAGTCGCAGTATTGCGTGTATGAACCGTTGCAGAAGTCGGGCCATCTAGGGAGGCGTAAGTAAGGAAAGCTACAACTATAAGCAAGGAAACGTACAGGCCGTGAAGGGACCAGGTATCCTTGGGCAGTACCTGACCTTGGGACTCAAGACCGGTGTAGGTGTCCCAGAACTGGGTTTGAAGAACAAGTCCGCCAAATGTCTCGACACAGCAGGAATCGACATCAGACGCGTTCTGGGAGGGACATGACAGCAGAGGCTTCTGGAGCTGGCACGTATGGTTCAACTTGCTCAAGCCAGGGTAGAGCTGAGCATTAGCCGTGCTGGCCAGCAGAGCTGCTCCGACTACCGTGAAAGAACTGCGCATCTTGCAATTGACCGAGGGAAGACACAATCTCTTGAAGAGCTGTACAGTATGAGGAGCTTGAAGAGCTATGAGAAACCTACCCACAAACCTGGGTGCTGGAAAGCCCTTAAATTCTTCTACAGTCTACATAGAGTCGGAAACTCCTTTCCCCATGCGGCAGGTGAGTGCAGACAGGCCCTGGAGAAGCTCTGGAGCCGTCGTCGCTCTTCGCCGCCCGGAGCACTTTACAGCAGAGCTAGGTGGATGGTTGATCTCACGTGCGACGTTGATTGGATGCGGGCGAGATAAGGCTACACAAGCGGCGCCCTGATGCTTGTACACATCAGTTCCCGTCTCCGAGGGTGCGTGTTTTTGACGACGGTCTGACGGTGACTGTCAGCCACAGCTTTAAAATGAAGGCCACACCGCGGGTTGCTACCTGTTTTGAGAGTTGAAGCAAGATGGACGACGGAACGTGGGATGAGGGATAGGTCCACAGCGGAATTCGGAGCCTCGTGCATGACGTAACCGGAGCACAGCTACGACAGTTGCCAAGTGAGCTTCTTCACTGTGCTACACAGCACACAAGTAGAGTCGTGCAAAATAAAAGTTTAATCAAGCCTCGTCAAAGCAGCAAAGGCCTCCAGCTAGAGGCTGTCATACACATTTGACCACGGGCCGGCGGTCAGACTCAACGTCCGCCCTTCCGCTATCTGACCTCACCATCCATAACACCACTCCACCACCTTCTTAAAGATGCCCGCGCGCACCGCATTCGCAGAAGCCCGTCATTTTTTAGGCGCTGGACTCGCGGCGGCGTCACCATGCCGCCGACATCTACAGTGAGCGCGCTGCCACCGCTGCAGCCTGACAATTACACCACCGCCCACCACATTGGCAACCCGCCAACGGGATTCAAGAACCCATGGCCGTCTTATAACAGTTCTGGCTTTGTAGGCGCCATACGCACGCGCTTCACTACGCCGAAGAACTTTGTCCCGGTCCCGCTTGATCGCGCTGGGCTGGTGAAAGTTCGCACTCCGGACTTTGGCGCGCAGCAGGACGGGTTGAAGGCTACTTGGATAGGGCATGCGAGTTTCCTTGTGGAGACGAGCAAGCAAGACGGCGCGGAGAGAGGAGCACGTATACTGATTGATCCTGTGTGGAGCAACAGAGTAGGACCGTACGGTAAGCCTGGAGGCCCGGACTATATCTCTCTCTTGAGTCTCTGTTGAACCCAGACGTAGGCATGCTCGGCCCCGTACGCTTCACCCCCCCGCCGTGTTCAATCGACGACCTCCCCCACATTGACGCCGTCCTCATCAGCCACGACCACTACGACCACCTCGACGCCGCCACGCTGAAGCAACTCAACGCCAAACAAAACGGCGAGTTGCGCTTCCTCTGCGGCCTAGGCGTCAAAGCCGTCCTCACCGGTCTCGGGGCCGACATATTCGCCGCCCAAGTCACAGAGCTCGACTGGTGGAGCGGAATCACACTGCACAGCTCGAAAGCAGGGAGCGTAGATCTAGTCTGCACACCCGCGCAGCACCGCTCAGGCCGTACGCCGTGGAACTTCGACGGCACACTGTGGTGTTCGTGGATCATTCGCGAGCCTGATCACAGTGGCAAGAAACTCTTCTTCGCAGGCGACACGGGCTACTGCCACGTAACCTCCGACTCGCAATTCTCGCACCACGAGGCCCCCCACCCGCCTTGCCCTGCATTCCAACACGTCGGCTCCCTGTACGGGCCGTTCGATCTGGCGCTTCTGCCGATTGGGTGTTTCAAGCCGCGCTCTGTGCTGTCCGGGCAGCATTCTAGTCCTGAGGATGCACTGGCGATTCACAAAGATGTGAGGAGTAGGAAGAGTATTGGTATGCACTATGGGACGCTGAGGGGTGCGTATTCCGCGGCGTATGAGCCGGTGCTGGAGCCGCCCGAGCGGTGGAGGAAGGCCGCTGAGGCGGAGGGGTATATGTGGGGTGAGGAGGTAGGGCTGTGCGGTGTGGGCGAGACGGTGGTCGTGTAGGATTGTGTTGTGGTGGAGTGATTCGTTTTGGTGTAGTATATACACGAGAATACCATGGTGGACTAGATCCCACCATGCAGTTTCCACACGCAGTCCATGCCCATATCTACCGTCCGCGTGCCAAAGCAGCAGCTATCGCCCACATCCTCCTCGGCCCAGTCGTTGCGTATCCGGACCCTTTTCTCCAGAAGCCAGTTATCGTACTCCTGCGGTCGCGCAGTCGGCTCGCCCTGCCCGGTAGATTTCTCTCCCGTGACTTGATACCCAAGTGCCTCTGCGGCTTTTCCGCGCACTTCACGCATCTCATCCGAGTAACGACCCACCACCACCTCCTCCTCTTCCCGTTGCTTCAGCGCCCCATCGCGCACCTCGCCTGCATCACCCCATGCCTCCATCCCCCCACCAGCACCCGACTCAGAACTCAAACTCGCCCCGAAAACGCTCGACGTCCATCCCCGGCCCCACGACATCCGCCAGATCCCTGCGGCCCATCTGGCCAAACACGCGCCGCAGCGTATCATACAGATTCGTGCTCTGATTTTGGTGAATCATGTTATCGAGCTGAGAGTCGCTGACGCCGTCGCCAACAACCTCGCGTGCTTTTTCTTTCCCCTCGGCTTCGACGACTTTGTGCATGGCCAGTGCGCCGAGCAGGTGCTGCGCTGCTTCGGTAAAGCATCCGATGTTGATGCAGCTCACGCCGAGATTGTAGCGGGCGCGGACAAAGTTAGGCCGCAGGGCCAGGGCGCGCGAATACGCGTCGATGGCTTCCTCGCTGCGGCCGGAATTGGCGAGGGTCGCGCCCAGGCGGTTCCAGAGGAGATGGACTTGGGAGGATGAGTTGGAGACGCCGGACTCTGTGCTGGCGAGGGCAGCGCCGAAGCAGTCGACGGCCTTGTCGTACTCTTCGACGCCGTAGAAGAGCACGCCCAACCCGACTTGGACGTCTGGGTCCATTTGCTCGCCGCTCGGGGAGAGTTGGGCGGCGGCAATGTAGAGGTTTGTGACTTTTTCGTGCAGGGCTTGCCGGTCTGTAAAGCCCATGTCTGCGTCTGAGGAGAGGGGTTCTGTGACCAGGCTGGGGTACTTGGTGGCGAGCCAGCGCTCGAGCGTGCGGTAGGCGGTGCTTTCGTAGCCTTCGTTTGTGTAGCTTACAGCCAGGCCCATGAGGGCTTCTAGGTTGTTTGGATCCTGCTTGAGGGCGTGCTCGAGGGCGCGGATTGCCGGTGTTTCCTTTTCGTTTTGGGCCTGTGATTCGCCGAGTCGGACCCAGGCGGCGATGTGGTTTGGGTCTTTCTGGATGGCGGCTTCAAAGGCCAGAGCGGCGAGAGACAGATTTCCGCCTTCTTCCATGATCTTGACGCCCTCTTCGAACGGGTTGGTGACGCTCTTGAACAGGTTCTCTTGCTCGAAGAGGTAGTCGCCCATAGCTGGGTCGCGGGCCGAGTGTGTGTTGAGCCCGTCGAAGCCCTCCCACTGGTCGAGGTCGCCCATGTGCATGCCGTCGCCGAACTCGGCTTCGCTGGCAAGGTGTCTAGCGCGCTCTGTCTCAGCTTGGATTCCCTTCCAGATCGACTCAAAGTCGGCGTTCTCGAGCCCGTCGTCTATTACTGACCTGTCCATTTCGTTCAGCTCGGCCTCGATGTTCTTGTTGGCCTCTGCGTCCAGCGCATCGAGGTTCTGGTCCGTCTCTTCCAGCTGCTGGAATTGCGCCTCCCAGTCCTGGTCGTCGAGCTCCACCATGCGCTCCTTGCCCTTGCCCGATGTCTGCATGGGCTGCTGCTGCTGGAAGTTCTGCGGCGCATACGACGGCATCATGCCCATGCCGCCCATGCCCATTCCCATGCCCATGCCCATCCCGAAGTTCTGCATAGGGCGCTGGTAGCCCATTTGCGAGGTTGCAGGGCTCGCTGTGCGCTCGGTTGCGTTCCTCTGCTGGAACTGGGCGAATTCGGCGGGGTTGAAGCCTGCGGGACGCTGCTCCTGCATCGATGGCCCCATCTGCGGTGCCTGCATGCCTGGGTCGAATTCGGCTGCCCACGCGGGCGATCCGCTGTGCTGTGCGCGCTCCAGCTCTCGCCGCATCTGCTCCATGGCGAATGGCGAGGCTGGCCCAGGCCCTTGTGGAAGCTGTGCATTCTGTTGCATGAACTCGTTCATCATCTATGGCTACGTCAGATGCTGTACGTATCAAATGCAAGGATGTCATGGGTTGCTGCCTACGCCGTCTTGAGGGCCCATTTGCTGGCTGCGCATGCCTTCCTGCATGCCGCCAGGCCCGCGTCCGACCAGGCGGTCCCTCTGCAGCGACTTGTCATCCTGGACGTGCTTGGTGAACTGGCTGAGGGGGTTGGCGCCCGTCGAGCACTCTGCGCCGCCGAGGAAGGACATGGTGGAAAGTGGAGGTTCGCCAGATGAATAATGTATGCGACAATGCGGTGCCAAAGGAGACAAAAGAACAGTCTATGGTACAGGCGAGAGGTAAGAGGTGTGAGGTGCAGGTGCAAGTTGGAGAGGCAACATGGTCCGACAATCTATTGATCAGCAACTCGTGGATGGGGTAGCGAAGTGGGGCGTCGAGGCCGAGCGACCTCGGCATTAGCTATGTCCGCTTGTGGCAATCAGATGCCGACTCCACGTCAGATATCATCAACTCAAACATTTCTCGACTCAGTATCAAGATAGCAATGCTAGTATCTTGAGAAAGCAACGATGGATCATAGACATGGCGTAGTTTCTAGATGTTGCTTGTGCTAGCCTCGTAGTCAAAAGTCACTCAGACGAACATTGAGTAACCATGTGGTAATCATCCTGGATGTACAGCAGGCCACGATTAGTTTCTGCAGTACCATCATATCATCATCAAAAAAATCTATATGGTCATGCTATTATTGACTACAGTACCATTCGTCTACATCATATACAGCAAGAACGCCGGACACTCCACTATGGTACACGCACGCCAGCTATCAACACAATATGGAAATACAAGGTAGAAGATCCAAGCGTGTCGGCATCTCTGTCGTACTTTGCCTGTCATGCTTTTAAACATTCATAATGCAACAGTCGCTTTGCTCTTTACTCCTGAGCAGAGTCGCTCCTCTCCTCCCTCGCATTCCTCCTGGGCCTGCTGTCATTGGCGGTCTTGCTGAAGTCGACGCGCAGCTGGCGGCCGTAGACGGTCTTGTTGGCGAGGACCTCCTTGGCCTTGGTGGCGCTGGCAATGTCGATGAAGTCGGCGTGGGCGAAGCCTCTGGGCTGGCCGGTCCTGCGGTCAATGGCAACGCGGACGTCCATGACGTTGCGAATGTCGCGGAAGAGGTCGTTAAGGTCCTTATCGGACATCTCAAAGGACATGTTGCCGATGAAGAGGGTCTTGGCGGGAGGGGCGGCGACGTAGTTGCCGGTGTAGTCTTGCGCCTTGACAGCCTTGGCCCTGTGGAACTGGCAGACCATGTTGCGGCCCTCAAAGACCTGCATGTCCAGGTTGTCAATGGCCGTCTTGGCGTCATCAATGTTCTTGAATTGAACATATCCAAACCTGTTGGTTTGTCAGTTTCGTGGTCACTCGGCAGCGATAGAGATAGCTGCTCACCCTCGGCTCAAACCCCGGTTGTCAAAGACAAGCCTGACGTTCTCGACCTCGCCGAATCGCGAGAAGACGCGCTTGACCTGGTCGGCGGTGACTTCGTAGTATAGGTTGCCTACGTAGACGGTGTTGTTGGGCGGCGTATCGCTCTGCTCGCGGCGCTCAAACTTGCGCCTGTTGGCGGCGGGCTTGTCGGCAGCCTCCGCGGCGGCCTGCAGCGCATCGACACCAACCGTCTCCTCGGCGTTGGTGGGCTCTGCCTGTGCCTGCTCCTGGACGGGTGTAAGGCCATCTTCGGTGATGGGCTCAGCAATGGTCTGGGCAAAATCCTCGGGGACCTCAGCGGCGACCTCCTCCTTCTTCACAACATCGTCACTGGCAAACCTCCTTTGGAAGGCGGACACTGCCCATTTCTGTTGTGTGCGGAAAGCAGGTGTGAATGTGGAGATGGAGCGCGGCGAGGAAAGGAATGCCTTGGAGGGAGATGCGCTGATGGCGCGGACGGCGGAGCGGCGAAGAAGAAACCTGGACAGTTAATATTGATTCATGCATGTGCGATAGTGTTGATGGGCTTACATGATGATGGCGGTATAAGAGAATCAGAATTACGTAGAGTATTTGGAGTATCTGAATGGCGAAACGGGAGGCCAAATTTTCGAGAGCCATGTAATCACGCTAGTGATGAGGCGCGTTGTCCAAGCGCACGTGTGGCACGAATCAATGATACAAGGACTCTGGACGATGCTGGTCGATTTTTGTCTATCAATTGAGACGCAGAACAGAGTCTTCATTATCTACTCAAATCAGTCGATGCTGCGTAGCCATGTACACATACATGTTCACGATAATTGATAGTCCTGGTGCGCTACAGGACTTTTGAAGGACACACTATTTGTTCAGCAACCTTGCCGTATTGGCTACAATGGGCACAAAGTCGAAGCCAACTGTACCTGTCACTGCACTGTTGTCTACAGCATACCTTCAGACCATCCATGCTCGGTCTCGCGGCCCTGACAGCGCATGACGATGCACGGCAACGCGCTCGGGATAGCTTCTGCCGCGCCTGAAGCCGAGGAGCATGGAGCATTGCGGATCGGAGCAAGTGCGCCTAACTTTAGCATGTCGTGATCAAGCAGCGTTCCAAAGCTTCTCGCCTTATGTCGCAGCATGTCTATACTGATTCCATGACCATGACTGCAGCCCTCTTGTGTGACACACCAGCGGCCCAGCAGAAGCACCGTAGCAGCAGTAGCTCATCATGGCCACACGGGACCACGCGCGGCGCTCGGTGGACTCCGATAACCATTTGCACTCGTCTTTTCTGCCAGCCATCCCCGCAAAAGCCATAACATAAGACACAAAATGTGCAGCGGTACGATGCGAGGTAGTACGTGAAAGCTTCCCCCCTTCTGGCTCCAGCCCACCTGCTCACATCTTCACCAGGAGCCTTCGCCGCAGACGCGGATGGCTCTCCAGCTCTTGGCCCCACCCTCAGCCATGACCAGACACTCTCGTCAGACGACGAGGACGAATACAGCCCAGAGCTCTCCGACCTCGAAGCGGGCAGCGGCGGTGACCTCGCACAAGGGTTCACTGGCGCAAGTGGCACCGCAGATGGCACGAGCATCGACGACGGCGGCAGTGGAATGCTGCCGCGCGACAAGCAGCGCAAGAACGCCTTCTACGACTACACCGCAGAGAAACAAATGAGCCACATCGAGGCCAAGCAGTTCTACCAGCGCCACCAATGGGAGACCCAGCATGGTGGCTCGCAGGCAGGCGATGGGTACAGCCCGGCCTTGCGCGCAAAGACATTCCCTGCAAACTTTGGTGCAGCAGACGGCATGAGCATTCGCTCGCGCAAGAGCCAGGTTAGCCTCGCAAACCAGGGACACCAGCTTGGTCAGCAGTCACAGTATCAGCAGTCACACTACCAACAGTCACAGTACCAGCAGTCGCAGGGCCCTCGTTCGCAGAAAGCCAGCCAGGCCGGCGACAATGTCTTCCTCCAAGCCGACCAGGAAGCACGAGACCAAGCCAAGCACCCCAATCTGCCCCACGAAGAGAAGCCTCTACTCGCGGACGAAGGCATACACGGCGCAGGAGCGGGCATAGGCGTCGGTTCAGGCGCGGGCGGCTTCGCCATGTCAGACTCGAGCGTCACCGCCGAGCTCAGTGCCATCTACACAAACGTGCAAAAGGTGCTTGACCTGCGCCACAAATACATCCGCTTGTCGCTCCAGCACGACTTCGACAATCCCAGAGACGACCCTGGGTGGAAAATTTACCCACCCCACCCAGAGCCCGTCTGGAACGACTCTTCGAAAGAACGCCGCAATGCGTCGAGCAGCATGCAGAACAGCACATTTCTGGAGCCAACGGAGGCGCCGCCGAAACCACCTCGTAAGATGGGTACCAACATTGGAGAGGACTTCTTCATGGAAGACCTCCTGCCTCTCCCCGGGCCGTCTGAGATGGATTTCCGCATGGACAGCGGCGGTGTCTTCCAGGTCTACGAGAATGCCAAATCCGCCGAGCTTGACACGCCCATCGTCTCTATCCCTACGCTGCGCGAGTTCTACATCGATCTGGATGCCATTTTGGAGATCTCCTCGGATGGACCAAGCAAGAGTTTTGCGTTCCGGAGACTGCAGTACCTTGAAGGCAAATTCAACCTCTACTATCTCTTGAACGAGTACCAGGAGATTGCGGACAGCAAGAAGGTGCCTCACAGAGACTTCTACAACGTGCGTAAAGTCGACACTCACGTTCACCACTCGGCCTGTATGAACCAGAAGCATCTGCTGCGTTTCATCAAGTCAAAGATGAAGAAGTCGCCCGATGAGGTGGTGCTCTTCCGTGACGGCAAGCACCTCACGCTCCGGGAAGTGTTCGAATCCATCAATCTGACGGCGTACGATCTAAGTATCGATACATTGGACATGCACGCACACACAGACTCGTTCCATCGATTCGACAAGTTCAACCTCAAGTACAACCCTATTGGAGAATCGCGTCTGCGAACCATCTTCCTCAAGACAGACAACTTCATCAAGGGCAGGTATCTGGCTGAGATCACAAAGGAGGTCATCTCCGATCTGGAGTCCAGCAAGTACCAGTTCGTTGAGTGGCGTATCTCCATCTATGGTCGTGATCTCGACGAATGGGACAAGCTCGCAGCATGGGTTGTCGACAACAAGCTGTTCTCGCCCAACGTGAGATGGCTCATCCAAGTTCCCCGCCTCTTCGATGTGTACAAGGCTACCGGGCTCATGCATGACTTCGAGGAGGTGGTCCGCAACCTCTTCCAGCCGTTGTTCGAGGTCACCAAAGACCCTCAGAGTCATCCGAAGCTTCACATCTTCCTGCAAAGAGTCATCGGGTTCGATAGTGTTGACGATGAGAGCAAGGTCGAGCGTCGCGTGTACAGAAAGTTCCCAAGTCCTAAGGAGTGGAACACGAAACAGAACCCGCCCTACAGCTACTGGATGTACTACCTGTTTTCCAACATTGCATCGCTCAATGTCTGGCGAAAGCAGCGTGGTTTCAATACCTTCTTACTTCGTCCTCACTGCGGTGAAGCTGGCGACACTGATCACTTGGCTGCTGCCGTCCTTTGCTGCCACAGCATCAGCCACGGTCTCCTCCTTCGTAAGGTGCCTCTGCTGCAGTACATCTTCTACCTCGAGCAGATCGGCGTGGCCATGTCACCGCTCAGCAACAACGCTTTGTTCCTTGCATACGAGCGCAACCCGTTCTTGAGCTACTTCCGCCGTGGTCTGAACGTATCGCTTTCAACAGACGACCCCCTGCAGTTTGCTTTCACCAAGGAGCCGCTGATCGAGGAGTACTCGGTAGCTGCCCAGATCTACAAGCTGAGCGCCGTTGACATGTGTGAGCTTGCCAAGCACTCGGTCGAGCAGAGCGGGTTCGAGCACATTGTCAAGCAGAAGTGGCTGGGCGGCAACTACCATCTTCCCGGTGTTGCAGGCAACGACATGGCCAGATCTAACGTCCCCAGCGTCCGTGAGGCTTTCAGGCACGAGACTCTGAACCAGGAGCTCGCCATGATCGACCGCTACACTCGCGCCGCCAATACCGAAACCCAAGATCTGACAGCGTCGAACCTCCAGCCGGACAGCCAAATTCCCCAAACACCCAAAACGCACCATGCCACGCAACCTGGCTCGCCAGTTCATTCGCTGCACCAGCAGCCGTCTGCCACCGACCCGCACGAACACGACAAGGCTTTCCCGAGATTGCCACCATCTTCGTTTCCCGCCCAGCAGGCGCGCCTGAACCCATCGGCGTCCACCACCGACATCGCCAGCATCCCCACCCAGCCCGCGTCGCCTACGGCCGCCAACACGGAGCGCCCGCGCCGCACGTCCAGCATGACCATCAGCCCGAGCGTGCTCTCGGCCCCGCAGCCGCCGACGGGCCAGCAGCCTGAGCAGGATGCTGGTTTGACGCGCACAAGCAGCAGCGTCAATCTCGACGGCGAGCCTAGGATCTTTCCCGGGGTTGTGAGTCGGAGGAGGCGCAGTAGTTTGCGCAGTAGCAATGTTGAGGATAGCGAGGAGAGTCATGGGCTGCATCGCGTGCCTACGGAGCCGGTGGTGCAGGAGCAAGATACCGATGAGGAGTAGGAGGATGCTGACGTGGATGGATGCGTGAATAAAATGATGGTTGTGGTTTTGTCAAAATGTTATGATTACGGACGCACGAGTATCAACTACTCGGCCATAATGAAGTACTAGCTAATTCTACGCCTTGCCGCTGGTATTGTTATGTATCTACAGCACATGAACGTCCATCTACTCGTCCCGTTGCTACATACACCACCCTCCACATCATTTCTACAACCCCCTCCAAAACCGCCCAATCCCCTCCGCAACCTCCTCCACATTCTCCCTCACCACCGCATGCCCCGCCCCCTTCACAACATCCACCTCAAACCCAAACGCCCTAACCTCCTCCTCAGTACTCAGCCCATCCTTCTCCCCCAGCACAACAAACATAGGGACCCCCACCCGCTTCGCCTCAACAAACAGCGCATCGTTATCCATCACCCCGCCGTCACGGAAGATACCCACCACGCTCGCCGCGTGGCCGGCGTGATGCGTGAGTTGCCAGTCCTTGACAGCCTGAGCAACGACCTGTCCGCTTTGCACGCGCTGCTTCCAATCGGCGGGGACCTGAATCGGCAGCGGATGGCCCTCTAGCGTCTCGACGACAAACTCGCGGGCATGGTCCTCTTCTTCCGGTGGACAGTTGGGACTCAGCCATGTTCTCTGCTGGGCGGAGAACCATTCGCGCCGCAGCAAGCCCGCGGGCGCAACGAGAACCATACTCCCCGGTTTCACAGCGTTCTCACTTCGCTGTGCAAGAGAAGATAAAAACCCCATCCCCACCACAGCGCCGAAACTGTACCCCACGATCCCCAAACGGGGTTGCTGATCCCACCCCAGCTCGCGCAGGACAGCGTGAACAAGGCCGTGGAATAGACTCCCCTCGTGCGGAAGGACTGGTGTCTCGCTCAGTCCATGGCCCCAGAGATCCAGCGTTGCGAACGTAGTCCCGGGAAAATCCCGCCTGAGCGTGTTGATAAGTGGCAGGAGACCGAGGGCGGGGGTCTGAACGCCGTGGATGAGGAGGACATGGGTTGGGGTTTTGGATCCGTGGTCTTGGGGCTCGGTGCTTGGAGCGGGTGATGGAGTTGAAGGGGGGAAAAGATAGTAGGCTGCTCGCCCCTCGGGGGTGGTGGTGTATTGTGCGCGGGGGAGGAGGGCGCCGAATGTGGATGTGAATGCTTCTTCTGGGGCGCCGGGGAGGGAGTCCTGGGACGGGAAGATGGTGCCTGGGCGGGGGAGGATGGTGGTGGACATGCTGGTGCGGGTAGGTTGGATTGGAGACTTGTCGATGCTATAGAGGCTGATGTGCAACTTGATGTAAGATGGCGCCGGCGTTTGATATCGATAAGGCGTGCTCGCTCGGTCGGCTGACGTGGAACGGGAATAGGGCTTATGTTTTATGTTCGGTCCAGCGATTAGGGAAGTCGAAGGCCAAGTATAGCGTCGTGCGAGTCATGTCGTATATCCACACCAAAGCGTAGGATTGCAATAGATCCGTCCAAAGCTGTAATACGAGCTTCACGGTAGCAGTGATGAGAAATGCGTGAGCAACAGTGGGTCTAATACAAATCCAACTAGAAAGATACCTATCCAGACATTGGCTGTTCCAGGCCAATTCCCAACTCGCCATACTCCACCTCTTAGTTTCCACGGACACGCCTATCCGACTCGAATCCAAGATCTTGCCCGAAAGGCGCACGTCCCTGGACAACCTGAGACCATTCATCGAGTGTTCCTTCACGAGCGCTTCCCGACCGCCGCCTTGGCTTCCCCTTTCCTCTCCATCAGTCCTTGCAGTATCTCCTCCAACTTCGACAACTGGGCGCGCGACTCGTCCTAGTAGTCGGCGTTGCCGTTTCCGTTGTGGACGCTGTATCCAAAAGCTGTAGCGCCGTCCTCGGCCATGTCTTGATCGCCGCTCAGAACATGCTGGGCATTCTCTCCGCCGGCCGAGTTGGCGCTGGCCCCAGGCGCACCGAATTGGCCGGTAGGCTTGTTCTGATTTGCGAGGAGGGTCTTGTTCCACCAATCAATACCAGAGTTTAGAATACGTTTGCGCCAATGTGTTCACAAAGGAGAGACACAGACGAAGGGAGTGGGCAGCTTACCTCGCGGTATCGAGACAGATAGATCTTGAGGGCCTCGGAGTAGTTCTCGAAGCCGAGCGAAGTCATGGCAAAGAGAATGTCCTCGCCGTTGACCGTCTTGCGCTTCTCCTGCTGGCATTTTTCCGAGGCTGGCCACTACGTCAGCGGCGGTCGCGCAGCTGGGGCGCTCTGAAACTCACCCTCGCTGGTGATGAATGAGATGAACTCGCTCACGCACTCCTGCATGCATTCCTTGGCCTCTTTTGCGATCTTTGCGTTCTCGGGCAAGGCTGTCTTCATAATACGGGCGACTGGAGCAAAGTTACGTATGTTAGCATCCGACGCTGCATTGCTTGTGGTCTTGGAGCCGTTGAGGGGCGGGGACATGGACGACTGTGGAGAGGACGACATGGCAGCGGCTGCGGCGGCGTCTGCGGCGGCTGCAGGGCGGCCGTTGACCAGGCGCAAAGAAAAGCAAAGCAAAGCACGGCGGAGGGGAGGACTGGGACTGGGACTGGGGGTGGGTGTACGCACCATTGGCAATGGGAAGCCATCGGTCCTGTTCCTTGACCTCGAATTCGTACCCGAGTCCTTGCGCTTGTGTATCCTCAATGTTCCTGTCCATATGTTGGTCGTCGTCAGGCGACTGCGGCGGTTCCACACCGTCCTTCTTGGGCGGGGTGGACGACATGTTTATTCGGGCAGCTGCAGGGGCAGGTGCCGGCGTCGAGGGTGCGTGTGCGCTGGCGGACGGCTCAGTGATTTGTTGGCGTCCACGTCACTGGCGAGCTGTGTAACGGTGTGAGGGCTGGCGAACGATGCGGTTAGCGGCATGCACAAGGTAGAGCTGGACAGGGCAGGCGCAAGGGAGGTCGGCGTGCAGGCGCGATAGTGCGCGTTGGAGCTGAGGGCAGGCGCAATGGACAGATCAGGCAGGCGCAGCTTCAGCAGCGCGTATCATTGGGGAAAAGAGGCGCAATTGGGGGGCAGAGGCGCAACGTACAGCGAGCGAGGGCAGCAGTCAGCGAGCGCAGTGTGTGCGACTGCGTGAGCGAGGGAACTATGTCACGGTGCTTGGTTGGGGTGCGATGATGGAGCCGGCGGTGGGACCGCATGCAGCCGTGGTTGGGCTAGCGGGGCGGGGTGAGGCGGATGGGGTTGAGTGTTGCTGCGGGCGCTGTACTGACTGAGTAGTAATGCGTGCTGCTGGCAGTGTTTGTTGTCAGTCTTCGAGGTGAGCAGCAGCAGCGCCCGTCGTTGCGGCATGTTCGTCACAACACGCGCGCCAGCCAATAGGCGCGCGACGCAGGACGTGAGCTTCAGCCCCAAGCCCCAGGCGCCCCAGTGAAGAGCTTGGACGTTGCGCAGCATGCACGAATCGGCGACGATGGGGCACTTGGGTAGATTTTTCGCACGGATTTCTGGCGGAGAGCGAATCGAACAGAGCGCTACTTCTGCCCATGAGAAAATGCCCACTCACGAGACGCAACCACATGCGATTTTCTGGTTGGGCAGGGCGTATAGTGGGTCGTCCGTGAGGAGTTCCTCGGACCGTGCCGGCCACGAACTGAGCTGTCCACTACCACTGCCACCAAGATCAGGCATATCAACGTTGCTTGACCAACATGAATTCCATACTGCCATCAGCTCGACTGTAATACTACTAGGAATCGCCGTCTTATCCATCTTACCCAAATTGCAATCCCTACTGTGGACTCGTTGAGCAAGCCTCGCAGCACTGCACTCTGACATGCACTCACACGGTCAACTCTAATCCCATTACGATTCCCCGGCTGCGCAACGGCTCGGTAATGATAACGGCCACGGCCCCTCTCCAACCCGGTTCAACCATCGAGTGTCTGCTCACGGCCCGGCCGATTCACTTCTTCGCTCACCGGTGGCCTGCATGCGTTGTCCTGCGAACACCAGCCTTCATACTGCAAGCCTCACTTACTCCATACCCCACTGCACCCACACCGTTCAATCCACTGCTGTAACGTGAAGCTCAGCATTGAGAAACAAGCCAACCTCGACCACTCGCAGGACAGCCCGCCATTCTGGCCCCGGTAGCCTATGAAATGCCTGTCCGCACCTGCGGGAGCATGGTCGTTGATCTGCAGCGTGTGCTGTCATGCAGACCGTATGGGATGGCCATTGACACGTTGGCCCTGGCTTGGGACAATCCCAGCGCAGCGGCAGGGCGCTGTTTGGGCTGCAGATCGGGTTGCATGCTGCGCGCATCAAATTGAGAGGGTGTCGTCAAAGTGGGCTTGACTGCAGCGCTGCGAGGTCATGTTATCGCCATCATTCTCGTAGGTATCCACATACTGCTCAGACAGGTAAGGCATTTGATAAGTGTCTGGCGCAAATGCCACACCATTGATTGTGCAATCGACGACCATGAGAAGACTAATATGATGAGGCAGATGCGGCCCAGCCTTCAGAAGTCGCAGACGCGGCCGCCTGCCTTCTTGCCATCAACACACTCAACGGAATATCGTCTTCCTGCTCATCATAGAATTCCACATCCTCATCCACTCCAAAGTCCTTTAGTCTCTCGCCTTCGGAGTTCCGCCATCCCTCCTCCCCTTCATCACCCTCACCGTACTTCCTCTCATCATCCTCGGCTTCCTCACTAGTGTCATCTGCATGATCGTACTCGTGCTCATCTCGCCTCTCATCCCTCAGTGCCTCCATACGCTCGACAAATGGCTTTCGCTTTCGCACCGCATCTTCCGCCTGCCTGGCTCGAAATGCTGCGAGAGTGTCCTCCTTGCTTAGGTCTGCATCGCGGTACGTAAATGCAGGCCCCTTCTCCGTGGCACGTCGGCGGTACGATCGATCCGGGTCTGGGGGCGGCCACGTTGTATCCTTGTCTTCAAAGCCGTTGATCTCGAAGGTCAACCCAGACTTGAGCGGTGGGGTACCTGCAAGCGGATTGAACCACGAGAGCGGGTTGGCTGTGCCCATACCCTGGGCGAAGTTCGCGAATATACCGATGTCGTAAGGGAATTCCTGGCGTTTGATACGGACTTGCGAGCCATCAGGTGTTGAAAGGTAGCCTCCAAAGTGGCGGGCGCGCCTCAGAAGAGTCTTGTGGCGCTCAATCTCCCAGCCTTCGATGGTCGTAGTGTTAACGGCGAGACACCAGATGTTGCGTAGCAACAGAATGCTGAGAGCAAAAAGAGTGATACTGTTTACGGCGAGTGTGGTGAAGAGGTGTGCCAGCTGGAAGAATGACGGGCCCAAGTAAGACGGCAGTTCACGATTGCTCCAAAGGTAAGCCAGCCGTGTGATAAGTAAAGTTTCGACGATACCGAGACCAACTGTGGCATATAATAAGAAGCGAATGAAGTGGGGAAAGGTCGTGTGGGATACGCAGTTTGCGGTCCAGGGACAGTGGTGGTCCATCTTTGGTATACACCTAAGACTCTTAGCACAGACTTACACTAGAAGTACAGCCTCAGATGCTAGAGTTGTTCCCTGCATACCTTTTGCACTCCTTGCAGTGGTGAGCCCTTGGTGGCTTCGCAGCATCACATTTCCGGCACCATTTCCTGCGCTTCGCTACCGCATCGCGCTCCCTCTCGCTCACATCCACTTTCTTGCCACCAAGCTCTTGATCTGCCCAATCCTGTGGTATCGTCCCGGGGTCCACGAATACACTTTTAGTATATGTGATCAATATCAGAAGCAGAGTGATGTTTAGTGCGATGATTTCATTCTTCGTCAGCGGCTCCGGATCGAGCCGCATTAACAGCCATTGCGTGGGATAACCCAAGAAAAAGATCAAGCCGTACACGAAAGGGACGGCAAGCTGAGAAAGTGCCGACATGGTGGTGGAAGAGACGTGTCAAGTCGAGAAAGTGGAAGGCGCGGTCGTGCGCGAGGGCACGTGATAACTTATCCTTGCACGTTGCACGTCTCGACTCCACTTCCCCGGTTCTCTGCCCTTCGATGAATTAAACATTCGAGTGGCTGTCTTATCCTGATAGCTCTTCGAAGCTACAACTACGATGGCCGTCTCGACTTGGCCGTTCTTGCTGCTCATTCCTACGTTCATTTTGATCCACCTGTTCGTATCTCCGTACACCAAAGTCGAGGAGTCGTTCAACATCCAGGCCACGCATGACATTTTGATACATGGCATACCAGGAAGCAATGCCGACCAGTTCCTCACCGCCAATTATGATCATATGTCATTTCCAGGGAGCGTACCAAGGACATTTGCCGGCGCGTTGATTTTGAGTGGATTGTCGCGACCTGTTGCTGGGTTCTTGGACAATGCAGCACACATGCAACTTCTAGGTAGGTAGTTTGATACCGAAGATGGTCTCACGATACTGATGATTGTACAGTCAGAGGTGTGCTGGGCTTATGCAATGCTTTCTCGCTCATTGCGTTCGGTCGGAGCGTCCAGAAAGCTTTCGGGACGACTGCAGGCATATGGTATGCTTTATTCCAGGCCAGCCAATTTCACGTCATCTATTATGCGTCTCGAACGCTACCAAACATGTTCGCGTTTGTGTTCAGTGAGTTTGATTCGATCTGTCTCTGACCAATACTGATGTTGGGCAGGCAACTTCGCACTTCGAGCATTGCTCAAGGCACAGACTGTGGCATACAGTAGAGAGGACGTCAACCGAAGGCATCGATTGTGTCTTTACCTGCTGACCATCGCCGGTATAGTTTTCCGTTCTGAGCTGGCGATCTTAGTCGGGACTATCACGCTATACCTTCTGATCACGCAGCGTCTTTCCATCGTAAAGATCGTCATCCCCGCTGGATTAGGAGGACTTACTATCGGACTCCTGTGCACGATTCCCATTGACTCCTTTTTCTGGCAATCTTTTCCACTATGGCCGGAGTGGATCGCCTTCTACTATAACACGATCCAAGGCCACTCAGCTGATTGGGGCGTGTCACCGTGGCACTACTACCTCTTCAACGCTATTCCTCGTCTCCTCCTCAACCCGGCAACATACTTGCTCTGCATCCCCGTTGCTGTTCTCAACGCTGCCACCCGCAGACGAAGTCTCGACCTCTTCACCCCCCTCCTCTCCTTCGCAGCGCTTTACAGTTTCCTCCCGCATAAAGAATGGCGCTTCATCATCTACGTGATCCCCGGCCTGACCGGAGTCGCGAGCGCAGGTGCATCGTGGCTGTGGACGCGACGCTCAAAATCTGCTGTATACGCGTTCCTCTCATTGGGCCTCGCGCTCTCCGTCCTGCTTTCCTTCGCAGCTTCAACCACACTGCTCGCTATCTCCAGCCTCAATTACCCTGGTGGCTCAGCCTTGGCCGCGCTACACCATATCCCCACACATCGAAACCACGTGCACGTCTTTGCTGACAACCTCGCGTGCCAGACGGGCGTTACACGGTTTCTGGAGCAGCACAGCGCGCCGCAGACTATCCTCGATGTGCTCGAGGCGCAGCAGGAGCTGCAAGCGAGGAGCTGGACATACGACAAGACCGAGGATCCGGCGGTACTGCTCGACCCATTGTTCTGGGCCAAGTTTGACTACGTGCTCGCTGAGAGGCCGGAGAAGGTTATAGGTAGCTGGGAGGTGGTGCATGTTGTGTATGGATTTGGGGGCGTGCGAGTGCTGAAGCCAGGGCAAGAGAGTGGGGTTGTTCTTGAGGAGGTTACTGGTACCAAGAGAACACAAGGCACAGTGCATTGGTCAGATAGTGTCGCGGAGGGTTGGAAGGCGCTTGAAGGAGTGCTGAGACAGAAGGTACTGAGAGGGTATTGGGTAGAGGTAAGGATGGAGCCAAGGATCAGGATCCTGCACAACTTGATGCAGTAGTTAGACTGTTCATGCAATCACTTCGTCTCTATGTATCTTGGTACCACGGATGGACGTGTCCCAAAGCCGTAGACGACTACACACTTATTGCGTCTTCGCCCTCTGCGCCGATGCTGTCACTCTTTCCAATTCAATCTCAACATCAGCCCCCGTCCGTTCAACCTCAACACCACCGCCCATTTTCATCAACGCCTATCGCCCAAATGCTTCTCCACAGGCTCAGATCCACTACTGCGCAGGCACATTCGCCGCCGCCTTCTCGCCCTTACTCTTCTTCTTGTCCTCTACCAACTCAATGTTGTCCTCAGGAATATCCTTGTACTTCTCGAGGAGAAACTCCTCGATATCCTCACTCAAATCTCCTTGAACGGTAATTTCTTCGCCGCCACCAGGCAGCTTCGTCACACTTGCGCCCGTGGCAAACTTCTTGCCGAAGTCCTTGGAGACTTTCTTGATGTCGAGACCAAAAGCTTCCAGCCCGGATACGGCGGTGACGTACTTGCGCTTGTTGCGCTCGATGCGCTTGATTGTGATCTTCGACGAGGCGCGGGTTTCGGCTTCGCGCTTCTCAGCGGTTGCGGCTTTGGTGGCTTTCTTCGCGGCGTCTTTCTCGGCGCGTTTTTGTGCTTCGACGGAGAGTGTGGAGAGGTTCTGCGCCAGTGCTTCTGTGGAGTGTTAGAGGGGGAGTCTATGAGTCTGCGCGTTGGCGGAGGGTAGGCGGGTGCCAATCAAGGCGTAGAGACTTGCCTTGCGAGTACAGCTTCTGGTGCATGTCTGGGTGCTCGTTCTCTAGCCATTCCTCACACTTCTTTGTTGTGCCGCCGAACTCGCAGTACTATGCGTCGGTCAGTTGAGGAGGCGAGCGCAACAAGTGAAGCGTCGTACCTACTTCTGGTGGTAGCGTGCATACTGCTCAGAGTTAGTGGTGGCTTCTAAAGTGAGAATGACGAGATCTGACCTCCACAGTATGTGACCTTGATCGGTAGTGTGTCTGTCATGGTGTATGTTTGTTGTGCCGTTGCTGGAGCTCTGGTCGAGAGAGTTGCGTTGTGCAGACGTGAGGGTTGGCGGGGTAGTGGGGCAGGGATCTAGGTCGCACTTGCACATCACCTCGACACAAGAGATGGAGCGGGATCAGACTTGAATTCGTTCGATTGTGTGCCTTTGTTTGTATACTGATTCGCTGTATGCAACATCTCGTTGAAAACTTCCATATCCTTCCGAGTGCAACCCCTCAAGATCCATTCCAGCAATTTCATGCCGCAGAACACCCCCAATGTGATGTTGATGTAGAGCAGATCGAGAACAATGTTGCATTCCTCTCATGGTCGTCTTTTCCGCAAAGCCTGGTTATGGCTGTATCGGTTCTGTCAATACCACACGATCTTTTCAACAGTGAACCTGCACGCTACACCTCCTCATGTGGCATCTTGAATGCTTCCAAACTTGCCACTGCCAACCCCAGGCAACAACCATTATTGCCCCGGTTGCTGAACAACTTGGACGTTGTTCTTCTTCTGTGGCAACAGTCAGCACCTCTCTCTAATGGAACCACAAACGAAACTTCAGAATTGAGATCATGTGAACGTACCTTCCACTTCTCCATCTCGTCTTGTCTCGTCTTATACTGCTTGACGAGCTCCTCGAGCGTCTTCTTCAGACCATCCTGATTCGTCTGTAAGATGGGCACAATATCAGCGACTGTGCGCTCAGTGAGCACGCCGTTGATCATGCGGAAGCATTTGCGATCGCCAGGCAGCGGCTCTAATGTCTCAAGGACAAGCCTAGCATAGTCAGCATCAGTCTACCCGACCTAGGTGTTGGAAGGGATTGAGGTGTTTTCAAATAGGAGATGGCGGCGTACTTGTGCTCTTCTGACTCTTGCTCGATATCACCAATCTTGGAGGCGATGTTCTGGAGTGTGGTCTTGTAGTTCTGGTATGTGGTTTGGAGTTCTGCCGGCAGTCAGTAATATTAAGAACGAATTTGGCCAGATTCCATACGTTGCTGCTTGTCCAGCTGGGCTTTTGACGCCATCTTGGATTTGGTGATGTTAAGGTGCAAGGCACGCGCCTGGTTGCGGGGAGAGCTCGGAGGTGAAGTTTTGCTGCTCAAACAGGAACACGGCAAGCCCAGTTTAGGAATGAGGAGACAGCAGCCGCAGAAGCTTTACATACAATGTTTGCTTACTGTACTCGGGGTTTCTAGAAATAAACTGGCGCTCTGAATCTGTTGCTGTCTTGAGGCTGCAGCGCTAGGGCCAAGCTTGAGTTCTCGAAATCTCAAGATGCCGATGAGACCCTTCGGCATCTCCCTCCAAGATCGCGCCACCACATATCTACAACCCACGCTGTACGTCCTACCCTCTACACGCTCGAGGATCCCCCAATCCGTCGCAAAATCTTCAAGAATCGCGCACCCAACATGCATCCCCATCTCCACACCGAAGAAGTCCAGAAGAGTATGTTTCACAGCGCCTCCAATCGTGCCTAACTAACTATTCATTCTGCAGGCTGCGCCGACGTTGTCGCCGCTCTTGAAGAATGCCACGCCCGCGGCTTCCTGTGGAAACTGGGCGGCAACTGCACGGATGCAAAGTACAAAGTGAATATGTGCCTGCGCGGGCTGCGGCTGGAGCGCACACGGCAGAACCGCGAGCGGGCCATGGAGAAGCGCGAGCATATTAAGAAAGTATGGGCGGAAATCGATGCAGACAAGTACACGGAAGCAGAGAAGCAGGAACGTTTCGGAGCCCGGGAAAAGAATGAGAGTGTATGAGGGTATGCGTTGGTCAAGAGGAATAGTGTACGATGCGACTGTATGTTAGGATTGCACGGTATGGAGTTTTGGACGGATGTTGTATACTACGGGATTGAGACTTGATCTCTGGCGTTTGGGACTGCTTCTGCTATCGGCTGCGCCATGAGCGCATGAAGGTGGAGCTGCTACAAAGGGGAGACTTGCGGAATTATAACGCGTGACTGGAACGACTATGGGTCAATTGGAAGCACACGCCCTCAGGAAGCATACAATGTGTCCATCTTCCTCACAATCAGCATCCCTGCGTGGCATGAGCTTGGTGTATGTGCTCCTGAGCTGCAAGCCCAAGTTGGACTGTATTCATTGAGGCATTTTCAAAATATGTTACTTTTCGTATCAACGAGATTAGCCGTTGCGCTCATTATTGCTAGTTGGAGGAAGAGAAGCGAGGAAGACATTGAGACGAAGTGTGTACTGTGAGAAGGATACACGCAATATTACAGACTAGGAATTAGCCTTGTCCTGTACGCATGAGCAAGTAAGTTTCTTTCTGGCCAGCCGAGCAACTTAGAGGTCTGCTGGACACATGACCATGCGTGTGTCAACTGCTTTGGCGATTGCTCTATAATCAAGAGTCCGAATCCTCGCTCGATCTCCCTGCTAGCGGCGTCGTCCCCAGACTATCCAACCCTCTTTCTGTAATCAATCTCCCGTCGCCATTTGCCGGCAGCGCAGGCAGCCCCGATTCCACCCTGAGCTTCTCGTATTCTTCGCCCGTTTTTTGCAGCTGCTCCTGGAGGAACTTCTTGCGCTCCTCGATCCTAACTTTGTCATCCTTCAGCTCTTGAAGTTTGCTTAGTAACATGTCCTTGCGCTGCTGCTTCGTCCTAACCTCGATCTGCAGACCCTCTAGTATCTCGTCCAGATCTGGTAGGGGAGTAATCTTTGGCGGTGTCCTGGTGCCGTCTTCCTCGTCTTCGATCTTCTGGCCATACCGGCCCGAGCGCGCTTGTGCAGCAGCAAATGCTGTATTCCGCTCTTCTTCTGAGTCGTCAGACTCGGACGAGCCTTCGGCGTCGTTGATGAGTTCTGCCATGTCCGCGCGTCTTTTCCGCTGCGCTTCGCGTTCCGACTTGCGGCCTAATGATATCCGCCCATCTTCGACAAAATCATCAAAGCCTTCTGCTATGTCCTCATCATCGTGGACAAGACGGGGTTCACCCCATTTATCTTTTGGACGTAGAGATATCTCATTGCGCCTCATGCGGAAATCGTCTTCTCCTTCGTCGTCAGACGCCCAGGGTCGCTCGCCACCGTCTTCGAAGGCCTTCTCTTCCTGTGCAAGCCGTTTTCGTCGCGCCTTCTTTTCTTCAATCTCCGCAGCGGTTGGAATTGCCGATGAGGTCTCAGTGGGCAAAGTGGCGATTGGGCCAAACTTCGAGGCAATGTCCAGCGCTCGTGACTCGTCCTCTTCCTCAGCAGAAGGCTTCAGATCCTTGGGTATCGTGGGTGTTGAGCTTCGGAGCTCTGCGATGTAGTCCTTGCTGTACGATGGCCGCCCCTCGTCTTCAAAAGCACTGGGGCCTTGCACCAACGGCGATCTTGCGCGCAGCTGTGCACTCTTCTCCAGCGCTATGCGACTCAGATTCGACTTCTTTGGCGTGACCACAGCATCGCTCGACTCATCTCCATCGTTGGGGTCTGATTCGCTGGGCCCAAAGGAAATGCGTAGTGACGAGCGCTTTTTGTTCTTGCCCAATGTCGGTCGTTTTACTACAGACACTACACCGTGAGTTAGCACGGAGCGCCTACTGAGGTCAGAACGAGGAGCCGACAGTTTGCGACAAGGTGGAGACTTACCGGGCTTCGGTGCTTCATTCTGTGAGCTATTTGGGCTGTCGCCCGAGTCATCATCGTACGCGCCGATCTTGCGTGCAATGCGCCCAGAGCCTGCTCGCTTCATCTTGTTTTGTGTACGAGGGAAAGTTGAGGTAAAGCTAGGGTTCAAGGCTTCCGTCTTCATGGGCTCACTAGCGTGCCTTCCGCGCCAAGAATCTCGAAAACGCCCGCTCACGCTGTGCTCGACGCACATCTCAAGCTTCTATACCAGATCGACGCCCGCCCCTGTCACTCTCTCAACCTCTATTGTATCGTCGCATAATACGAATCCGCCGCCATGCCTCAAGCACAGCCCGAGCTGAAGAAGGTTCGTCCACTGCAGTTGTGGAAATGCTCCAGAGCTAACATTGCGTAGTACCTCGAGAAGCGCGTCCTTGTCCAGCTGAACGGCAGTCGCAAGGTTATGGGCATTCTGCGCGGTTACGATGTATGCTGATTCGTCTTTTCTATCCATCTACCTTGCGCTAACACTACTAGGTCTACCTCAACATTGTTCTCGACGATGCACTAGAAGAGAAGGCTGGCGGTGAGAAGGTTCGCATTGGCATGGTCGTCATTCGTGGAAACGCTGTTGTCATGCTCGAGGCTCTCGACCGCATCAACATCGAGATGCCCAAGATCGGCCGGTAATTTCAGAACACCTACGGAGGTACCCTTCACACACGGCAATCGAGACACGACCGTTGCGGAAGCGGCGATTACTGGACAAGAATGGAAGACAACGATGGAAGAATCTTGGTAGTAGACGGCATGCATGGCGTTCAGGTGAAATACTTTATGGTATGCCTCCTACATGAGCTTGGAGGGAGTCGAAAACGTCGAGCCTGCGTTGACATATATCCTATCTTAGGGCGGCACAATGATACCATATCACACGATATCACTTTACTTGGCAGACTCAGGGCCAGCAAAAGTTCGTGTAGACAAAAGTGAGAGTAGCAGGAAGCTGCTAAAATACTACATCCATTCATTCATAGCTCGCGTTCAACCTGAGTCCTCCACCTAAGCTCTCATTCGTTCACCCTAACATCAGCCGTGATCCATCAGCTGGTAATGCGCCCCATCAGTCTCGCCCAAACTCTCGGTTTAGTCTGCGGCAACTCTTCGACACCAGCCGGGACAACAAACGCTATAGAGAGTTGACCACGACAGAACCAGGAGACGAGACCAACGCGAGACGCACCTAAGACGGGCGGATGCCAAGGTAAAGGTGACAGTGTAAGGGAGCGCAGCCCGTCCACACGCTCACACAATGACTCAAGTGTGCGACAATCCACAGCAGCTCTGACTAACAACACAAGCTCGCCTAGTGCAACAGACATAACCACTTCGCCGATTCTGGGTCTACCTCCCGAGCTGTGACATGAGCTTCGTCTTCGGCGTTACCATCCTACCATTTCGACATAGGACACCCAGGCCCACACCACCCCGTACCTTCTCCGACCGCTGCTCAAGGACCTTAAGACTCACCTCGTCCTAACTCGAACCTGCAAGCAAACCCGCGCGGAGACACGCCTGCTCCCAATCGAAACGGGCATGGTCAACGTACCTGATTGGCTCTTTTGGCGGTTCGCATGTTGGGCGGCGCGATTGGACAAGACTTTGAGCGATTGAATGAACATGAAATGTAATGTCTTATAACTTTTTCGACACGGACAAATGCTATAGTACATCAAACCAAACCAGATCCAAACGCCTGGAGCGGATCAAACGCTCTTACTAACCATGTACAGATCTACTCTTCCTCCTCTTCTTCGCTATCTTCCTCCATACCCTCCGCAGCATCCACCTTGAATGTCGGCGCCTGGTCAACACCCAAGTACGAGTCGCTGACGAGGTACAGGGTGAGTTCGTGCTCGCCTGGCTTCTCGAGGGTAAATTCGAGCATCGTCTCCAACTTCCTCGGCACTGTGACCTTCTTGATAGCCAAGAGCGAGTTCTCTTTCTGGTCCCCGACAACGAGCCACCACGACTCGGATTTCTCGGCGGGATAAAAGGGTGCGTGTACAGAAGACGGGAGCTCATCGTCGTCGTCGATGTTCCGCGTGATCTTGACCTTGAGTTGGGTCGGGGTGTTCGATGCAATGGACTCAGGGTCGACGAGTTCGTGCTCGAGTTCGATGTTAGGGTAGAAATTATTTGTGAAGTTGGCAATGTCAGCAAGCTGTCTTTGATCCACATCCAGCGCAGCAATCAGCTTCTTGTAGTCAGGGTTCTCGTCCTCGTCCATGGCGTTGATGAAGTCGTCGACGTCGTTGATCTCGAACTTGGCCGCAGCCTTGATAGTCGCAGTGTCGAAATGAGGGATCTGCTTTAGCGGGCTATCTTTTTGCCACATCGCTTGGACTACCATTTGGCTCAACTCCATGGCGCTCATGGCGTTGAGATGAGCCTCAGAAGAGAGCACATCGACAGAAGCGCTGAGGATATTGAGGACCTTGCGGATGACTGTTTCCTGATCCTTGGCGAGATCGATGGGGAGCTGCATGCGTGCGAAGTGCGCCTGAAGAAGGACAAAAGCCTTGAAGTGCGGGGTCTCGAAGTTGGGTTCGCCCATCTTGTACGGCACACGGTCGTAGATGCGTTGCAGAATATGGTCTTCGTGCCGGCGGATTTGGATGTCTTCGAACTCGGTAGCGGCGGTGATGATCTCGAGTACGCCTTTCAGGCTTGTGCGGCCGTTCAGCGACATCATGAGTGTCTGCATGGTGATGAAGGAGATGTTGTAGTAGGCGGCGATCATGCAAGGGTTTAGAGGGGTGATGGAGTCCTCGTCCTCGTCATGCTCGATAAGGTTGGCCTCTCCAAGCTCCTTGAGTGTTTGCTCGACGAGCTCAGACAAGTGGGCGCTGAGACCTTCGTGCGAGGTGTCGTGCAGGTTGTAGTAGCTGGGATTGGCCAAAAGGCGGCGGTAGAAGTAGGTGTATGTGGACCAGTCAACAGCCTCCTGAGTCGACTCGATCGTCTTTGCACTGATCTCAGCAACGAACGCATCGTGCAGGTAGTCATGTAGATGGCTTTCGATTGGCAGTGCCTCATTCAAAAACTTCTTGAAATAGTCGCGCTTGACGGCGGGTAGCATCAGCACACCCTTTGCCGACTTATCTTGTCCGACCCTGCCGGCCTTGCCGAACATCTGCAGGATCTCGCTGATGGGGTAGTCGACGTATCGGTGTTCACGACCCTCGAAGAACTGGGTGCCTTGGACAACAACCAGATGGGCGCTGCTGTCGACCTCCCAGCACGAGTTTCTTGAGACAATCAGGACTTGAATGGCGCCAACCTTGAACAAATGTTGCACGGCCTTCTTGTCGAACGAGTTGAGCGCCTCATGGAAGTATCCAATACCATGTGTCAGAGACTCGGCTAAGGATTGCTCGTTGATCTTCTCAAGAATAGGTTGGATCTCCTCCAACGCTGTGTTGAGGAAGCGGTCGTCGTTGTCATCCGCAACAGCCGCGGCGTAAAGATCAGCTGCAGAAGATCGGGTCTGCTTGCGATTCGGCGCAAACACCATCGCAGGTTTGTCCGGCGACATCTGTGTGATGGCGGAGTAAGTCGGCCTGGCCATCGCCATCATCAACGAAGGGAAATGAGGGATGGTGAAGGTCTGGATCTTGAGCTCAAGAGGCACTGAACGCACTCCAGGGCTGAAGTTGTAGATGGTGTGCTTGGTGGCACCGATCCACTCTCCGATATCTCGAGCATTAGCCAGCGACACGCTGAGACCAACAATGCGTAGCTTGGACTCAAGCTGGGCAGCCATTGCTTGCATTCGTGAGACCACAATCTCATAGACGTGTCCATTGGCACCACCCAGCATATGCAGCTCGTCGGCGATCAGAAGTGCAACAGTCTGAACGTTCTTCCTCCGCTGCCACTGGCGCGACAGAGAGTCCCACTGCGACGGGGTAGCGAGGACAAGATCGCCCTTCTCGAGTAGCCGCAGATCGGCTGTAGTCTCGCCTGTGAGCTTGACGACATCCTTACCTCCGCCGAGACCAGACAAGCGTGTGTTCCAGTTCTTGTACTGGTTGTCAACAAGCTCCTGGAAGGGCGCAAGGTACACAATGCGGCCTTCGGCGTCACTAGCCCAGTGCCGGAGGATGGCGAACTCAGCGCAGAAGGTCTTGCCAATGCCTGCAGACGCACCGACGAGAACGTTGTCATCAGTTGTATAGAGCGAGTTGAACACCTGTGTTTGAACGCGGTTGAAGCGGTTGATGTCCTCATACAGGGCCATGTACTCCTTCCTCTTGAGTGCAGAAACAGGCAGGGGCTGCAGATCGAGGATCGGAGTGTGTGCTGGGAATTTGGCCGGTAGGGTGAGCTTCTGGAAGGATACTGCAAGCTTTGTCTCGGAAGCCATCCATCGGTCTGACAACACTGTAATGAAGTAGTTCGGCGGCATTGGCTCGTCGATTGGAACCGTCAGCTCGACAAGATGCTCATTCATTTCGCCTTGAGAGTAGTCCTTACGAAGGACGAACTGGTCGTGGAACAATATCTGCTCACCGTCGCAGTCCTCAACAAGAATCCAGAAGGCCTCTGATGCTCCGTGGAGGGCGTCATCCCAAATGAAGTCGGGTCTGATCGCAAGTTCCAGCTTGAGCAAAGATCTTGTGATTGGTCGAGGAGTTGCTTCAATCTCGAGACGTGGGAACTTCTCAACGAGCTGGCACACCACTTTGCCAGCCTTGGGCATGCCCAACAGCTCACCCATGCTAGGCGGATCAAGGCCAAAGTAACTCGACCAGTTCACGTCGATACGTTCGGCCTTCTGTACGATGTCTCGTGGGCAGGTAGGGAATTGTCGCAGTGGTGTCATGGTGGGCCACATGCGCTTCTCTGCCATCTTGCACATATCGAGAGCCAGCTTTGCGACCTGCGACCAACCCTTCTTGAGAGAAATCTCGAAGATGGCGCGCAAGATACGGCCTGCAGACTGTGTGACATAGACCAGGTCAGCCATGAGAGCCAGACCCTCCAACTTGAGACGCGAGATGTAGGCCTGTAGGAGGACGTTGATCTTCGCCTGAGCTTCCTCGACGCCTTCCTTGACAGGGATGGGAACACGCCCGAGGAGTTTGGCAAGTTCGAGTTTCTCGTCCTGGCGCACTGGAATGTACTTGAATTCCTCGCTTAGAGCAAATACTCGGAAAAGCTCGATAGCAGTGATACCAGGCTGAATGTGTTGGTTGTAGGTCATCATCGAGTTGTGCGAGATGTAGTAGTGAGACGCAATCCTTCCAAGCTCGGTAGGCTGTAGCGCGCCGGTCTTCCTGTCGTATTTGATCAGGCTGCACTTCTCAAGAATATGTGCCGCTGCGTGGACAAGATCCACTCGTCTTTGCTCTAAGACTGTGTCGTTCTCGTACTCCGGACCAACGCGGTAAAGAGCCGGAGATCGTAGCATACGAACGAAGAGGTAAGTGTAGCCTAGCCAGTCGACGCCTTCGTCCCGATTACGGACATTACCCAATACGATCTCAGCATTCAGGTTGTCGACCAGCTTACTGACGAGTTGCGACTCGATGGGTAGCTGTTGGTTCAGCAAGGAGAGGTAGTACTGTATCTCGGCCTGCGTTGTGATGATGATGCCTTCACCGTATGTGTCGAACTGCGGCCGACCAGCACGACCTAGCATCTGCAACACGTCTTGCGGGCTGAGCTCAACCCAACTACCCTTCTCAGGCGAGTAGACCTGTGTGCCCTTGATGATGACAGTGTGGGCGGGCAGGTTGACACCCCAGGCCAGAGTTGCTGTGCAGACGAGCACTTGAATGGAGCCATCGGCGAACAAGTCTTCGACTGTCGAACGATCCGCTCGCGACATACCGGCATGATGGATACCGAAACCGTAAGGCATCAGATCCTTGAGATCAGCGTTCTGTACGGATTCTGACTCCTCCCTCAAAATCTCCCGACTAGCGGCATCTGACCTCAGGATCTTGCCTATTGTCTCTTCCTCTAGCGCCTTATCGCGAATATGCTTCGCTGTCTTGGCTGTCTCCTTTCGCGAGTGGACGAAGATGAGCATCTGATTCCGGTGCTCGCCGACCTGCTCAAGAACCTTGGTGTAACAAACATCATTCATGGCCTTCAATTGCTTGATAGCCTTCTTGTCTGTGACACCAATGAACTCCTGCTTCAGCGGACACGGACGAAATGTGCCGTCAAAGTGGAAAAGGCCTTTGTCAGGGTCAACTCGGAGGAAGCTTGCGACATCTCGGTAGTTGGGCAGTGTGGCACTGAGACCGACAATACGGACAGCGTCGCCAGTCTGATCGTTGCGACGAAGTGTTCTGCTGACAATGCTCTCAACGACCGGACCACGCTCGTCGTGAAGCAAATGAATTTCGTCGATGCAAATAAGCTTGACGAGGTTGATGTAGCTGGTGTCGGTGGCCTTGCGCGTAATAACATCGTACTTCTCGGGCGTTGTAACGATGATCTGGGTCTCGGCAATTTGCTGCTTTGTGAGCTGGCGATCACCAGTAAGCTCGGCAACCTTGATACCATACGGCTCAAGACGTTTTCCAAAGTTACCGACTTGTTCGGCAACCAGAGCCTTTAGGGGGGCGATGAAGATGATCTTGAAGTCGTCGAGCGCAATTTCGCCAGTCTCCGGATTGCGGTGCTTGCCAATCTCTCGAAGCATAGCCAGCATGGCAACGTTAGTTTTTCCAGAACCGGTAGGAGCACAGATGAGCATGTTGCCGTCATCGTTGAATGCCGTGGGGTAGCATTTTGTTTGGATACGGTTGAGAGACTTGGAGTTTCCGAAACCTACGCGTGCCCAGTCTGGCAGCTCAGATGTGGGGATCAATCGCTCGTTCGGGTCGCGCTTTGCCTTCGGTGCAGGGACGTGGATCTCTTCGTAGCCCTTGAATTGTCTTCTTGTAGATCCTTGCGGCAGCTTGACGCTGGGGTTGGTCATGAGATGATTGCCCTGGTCGAAGACAATGTTCTCAAGGTTCACCAAACGGCTGTTGGGCTGCAATCCACCAACGATACCGTCAGGCTTTGGTGCATCTTCCATGTCCACGTCGTTCGAATCCAGATCGCTCTTGATCTTGATGTTCATCTGCTTCTTGCCCTGTCCGGCATCTTCTGCCTTCACACCCGTCTCTCTTGCCTGCAGTTCTCGAAGGATCTGTTGCTGACCCGCAGCCTTCATCTCCCGCTCAACAGCTGTCCGCTCGTCGTTGTCTTCAGCAGCACGTCTCCAACGTGTTACCCAGACGACCCTGTCTTTGTTCCTGACAAGTTTTCCAACAAGCTCCGGGTGTTCGTAGTCGAAGAGATCCATCAGATCGTTTTCAATCTCACGCAGATCCTTCTCCTCGCCATCCTCCCCAATACCTGCTAAGATCTGCAGTGCGTCCCGAGTCTTCTCTTGTTGTGTGTGCGCATCGTCGTAGACTGCTCCGATCTGCCGTTGTAGCCAGTATGCGTCGATCTCGTGTGTAGGTATTAGCTGAGCATCGTCTTTGCGATCCGAAGAGGCAGCCGTGTCGCCCTGAATGATCATCTCTTCTGTGTCAGCAAAGCCTCCATCTGCCTCCTCTCTGTCAATTCCGATCTGCTCAACCGCGGTTTCCTGCTCGTCTTCTTCGTCTGATGTGTCGGCGTCGCGGACCTCGAAATTCTGAGCTTCTTCGTCGTCCTCCTCGTCGTCGAAGACAACGGCTACGCCCTGGTTGTCGTCGTTCTCAGCGCCATCAGCGTCTGCCATTGCCTCGTCGCCATCCTCGTCGTCCTGGGCGTCATAGTCTGTGATCTTCTTGCCCAGGTTGACCAGCTCATTGAACTCTTTAGCACCCATCGAGCTACCGAGGAGGTCGTCCACCTCTTTCTTCTTGTCAAAGTCCTTCATCGTGTCGTCCTTTAGGTACTCGAGGACTGCATCTGCGGCACTCCTGGTAGTTGACACTGGAACATCGCCGAGGGCCTTGCTCACGATAGTCGTGATGAGCTCGAATGTGTTACGCGTCGCGGGCGTCCGCGGCCTGTATCGAAGCCCTTCGATGTTGAAATCTGCGGCAGCTGTAGCCCCAAAGGCGCTGGTACCATCGTCTCTCTTTCGCTTGCGCTGCTCGCGTTCGAGCACATCGCCGCCTTCTGTAAGACTGCCGCGCTCGACGCCTAACCCTTTGGGCTTCTTCGCTTGTGTGGGCGCTCTGTCCTGCGCTGTCCGCCCTCCCATGTCCCGGATGTTGATGCGACCAGCAAGCGATTCTGGATCGCCGGTGTGTTCATCTGGGCGGCGCGAAGTAAAACGACGATCCGCCTGGAGAACCAGGTTGGACATCGCCGCATACTTGAATTGCGCGAGGTTGTTGGGGTTCTGCGCCATGGTGCCGGTGTTGTCGCGACTTCTGCGCTTTGCGCGTCCAAAGTGCTCAAGTGACGGCCGTGGTGTGGCGTGCAGCAACGACTGGCTCTACACGTCTATAAAGTGCTGCTATAATGTACGCGCAACACCTGGTAGAAGATCGGTCGTGGGAAATAGAGAGTGGATTGCGGGGCGCGCCCTGCGTTGGATGGCAAGTGCGTGCGGCGACGAACTTTTTGAGGCAGCTTCAATCTTAGATCGAAAGCTCAAAGTCACGTGACATCACCTCTAAAACATCTAGGACCACCATCCTGTGCTCATTGCGAACACTAGATGTAGAAATCACGTCACATTGTTATGAGAAGGATCCAGGTGATGGTAAAGATATGGGTATCGACAGTATAAATAGAAGACGGCGAAGCAGTGAACGCATCGAACCATGGATATCATCGCTGGAAACACCCTATACATGCCTCTTCGTTCAAAACGCGTCTTCATTCGGGCACTCTGTCACATCATGGCCCTCGTTCTCACACAATGCGCACCACTTGTCTGGATCCGCCACAGCAGCGCCCTTAGGCGGCACCAGGGAGGAGTTGGAGTGATTGAAAGAGGGGATGGGGAGGGGTGTCGTGGGAGCATTGCCGGGGGACTTTGTTGGTGTCAGACCTGCCGGTCGAGCATGATCAGACGAGACTGAAAGATTTCTCAGCGCCTCAACCACACCAGCTTCCCCGCTGGCGTGGGAAGCAGCATCCTTCTGCGCTGCATCACCGCCCATAGCGGAGCAGTTGAGGATATCGTGGCCGCCGGTCTCGCAAATCTCGCACCAAAGTACGCTATCGGCAGCAGAGGAGCGGCCGTCTGATTCCACCGTCGGTGCCAGCGTTGTAGGTGGATCGCGGCGAGCTGAGGGCGCAGCACGCCAGCTTCCAACAGTATCTTTAGAGTCTCTTACTGTCGAGTGCGCCTCTTGCTTTACTGTGTGTTCGGAAACGGCATTGCTAATGACGCTCTCACGCTGCACAGGGACGCCGATCTGGCTTCTGAGTTTCTCAAGCTCACGCTCCAGTTCTTCTTCCCGATATGCTTTCCTCTCCACGAGCCCACGCAGCTCCTCCTTCTCGCGCTCCAGGCGCTCTGCGGTGGCCTGTGCAGTTTTGAGCTCTTCAGGGTTATTGGCAGAGTTCTGTCTTGATAGGGGCGAGCGGCTGTGATCTTCTGGAACTCCCGAGCTCAGTGAGTGGATGATGGCCTTGAGGCCTCGGATCTCGTCGTCTCGCTGCTCAATCTCCCTCTGGCCGGCAGGCGGTGGGCCATCGACCATGTTGTTGGCGCTCTTCAAAACCTCTGCAGCCTTTTCACGTTCTCGCCGTAGCTCGGATCGGCCGCGTTCGACCTCTCCCCGCAAGAACTCGACCTCGCCTCGAGCTTCGGCCTCTCCTCTTCGGGCGTCCTCGAGGCCCTCTTCTAGCTCTTGCACAAGCTCTTCTAGCTGCTTCAACTGCATTGCTACCGTCTCGACGTCTTCGTTGCGAGAGTGGAGTTCCATCAACTCAGCTTGTAGTTCGTCCACTTTCTTCTCGTAGACTCTTTCCGTCTCTGTGCTGGCCAGCTCAAGCGTGTCAATGGTACTGCGGAAGTCTGCTCGATGAGCATCGAACTCGGCTGTGAGCATGGAGATCTTGTCGTTTCTGTCGCGCAGCATGGCGCGCAGCTCACGCACATCGTTGGACTCGGCAGGCTCTGGCTCGAAGCCGTCTTCAGGCATGAGACTCTGGATCTCTGCCAGTGTTGCCTCCATGTCAGCGAGCGCTGTTGCCTGCTCCTCGAGCTGCTTGTCACGCTCCTGTACGATTTTTGTAAGCCGCTGAACCTCGACATTCGGAGCAGAGGTTGGCCGACTGCCCATGCGACTGGATTTGAAGTTGGTCATGGAGTCGTTGCTGGTTCGTGCTGCGCCGTTGGGCGTGACCTCACCATCCTCGTCGATTGTGTCATGTTGCCCAAGGCGAGAATTTGTGTTGCGCGAGTATGGCCTCGAGGGAGGGCCTGGTGTCCGCGGCTTTTGCGCCGAAGCAACACGAGGCGGCGCGGGGCTGGCAAACCTCGGGGGTCCTCCAATCGCGCTCTTGGAGAACTGCGAGGGCGTCACACTGCCGCTGCGACCGGGTGTTGGCGGGGCCAGGTTCGAGGTTTTGCGGAGCGGGGACTCGGGGCGCGACAGCGAGGGTCGTCGTGGACGAGCGGCGCCAGGACCAACGGACTGCGAGAACTTGGACTTGGCGAGCGACGGTGTGTGTGGGCTGAAGTTGGGCTTCTCTGTGGTGGACAGGCTGAAATTGTTGCTGTTGTTGTTGTTGTTCGCATACGAGGGGGTCGTGGGCGTGGGGGGGAAGTCGTCCGAGGTAGCCGATGAGCGCTTAAGCGCGCGATGGACGGGCAAGAAGATGCCAGAGCCTGGCGTCGTGGTGGTGAAGTACTGCGTGCCGTCGACTGCGCCGTCATTCTTGCCGCGCGATGCAAATGCTCTGCTCAATTCGACGCCGGCGAAGACGCCTTTCTTGCCGCGGATGCTGCCTACAAACTTGACCACACCGTGCATGCCGCCCGGCACGTCCACCAAGTCACCGACATCGACGTCCTGTGCTTCTGACATGCTGTTGGGCGAGGGCGAGGTGCCGCCCGTAAGTGCGCTGAGTGAGGCCTGGCGTGCGACTGAGCTCGCGGAGAAGGTAAGGTTAGGAGACGATTCTGCCGGGCGCAGGTTTGGCCGTAGACGGCGCGGCGTGCTAATGGAGCTTCCAAAGCCTGACATGTTGGCGTCGTTGGCTTCAGTGCGCGACGCTGTTGCCGTCGATGCAAGGTTTCGCGCGTTGGGGTTGCTTGTATTTGTTGATGTGCAGGGGCAAGGGGGGTTGCACGGCGGTTACGGCCCAACCATAGCAACTGACGACCATCAGTCAGCCTGCATCGTCCTGGTCTGAAGCATCTTCGAGAATTTTCACGTCCAAGTTTGTTTACACCTGATCTAATCTGCAATCACACATGTCCCGTCTTTCGGGTACGCACGGCGGTTGGCCTCGCCGTGATGTTCAGATCTGATCGTGCTCGCTGCTTGGTTAGAGGTGGACATTGACACGAACGCAGCCTGTGCTTTCGAGGGCGCCCCGACCAAGCGTTCGCCTCCCAGCGAGGAGCAGGACTGCTGCTGGATTTCTAGAAAAGGGCAGATCCATGCAGCCCTGTCATACGAAGCGACTAGGAGCGAATCCCATGAACGCTTGATCTGATAAACAGTCAAGTCAACAGTGGCTGCATGCATGGCGTACTTAGCCTCCCGCTCTTTGAAGCATTCATGACGCGTAATTTAACGCGTGCTCACGTGGCTCTTTATATTGCCATCTTCCCCTAGGTCGATTCTCGTATCTCACTTCGAGGGGGACGAAGTCGGATGTCTCTTCGGTCTACGTAGGCCTTCGAATGCCCAAGTTGCTTTGGGCTTCGAAAGACACCGGATGAGTGAGAAACAAACGTCAGATAATGGCTCGCCAGTGCCGGGGCAGCAGAAGACGTACTGCGCCTTACCAGCTCCGAGCAGCCAATTGGCAAGATGCAGGACGAAGAGGCCTATTCAGATACAGGACTCTGATCTGTTCATACTCCTGGGTGTGGGGCTTTTCCGAGTGCTGCTTGACAGCTTATTGGCTATGCTTTGAAAACTTGTATCCTTCTGATATCGAAATGGCTGCTTAGAGATGGCAGAGCGCAGTACAGAATTCGCTGAAGGGTAGGCTGCTGGATGCCGAGTTGCCTCGCAGATAGCCCGGGAGATTTCGCAGTCGTTGCTGCATTTCGAGCTTGGTCGAGTCGGTACCCAGAATTCGATCAGGGCTCCGCCCGAACCCCAAGTTTCGAGATGCCTCGGCAACTTCGTCACTACATCTCCTCCACTCGTCCTAACATGTCGACTTCCACAGCTTCACACCATGGCCGGGAACGTGCGACAACCCATAGACGTAGCCTCATTGGAGCGCTACATCACCGCCAATGTTCCTGAAATTGCTATCCCCATCGATGTGAAACAGGTACGTTGATTGCTGAGCATGCGACGTTTAAGCTAAAGCCTTGCAGTTCGGCTATGGGCAGTCAAACCCAACATATCAGCTTACCGACAAGAATGGCAAGAAATTCGTCATGAGGAAGAAGCCTCCGGGCAAGCTCCTTTCCAAGGTAATCATTTCGCTTCAGCAACATAACCCAGCGGTACTGACGCACCACAGACAGCGCACAAGGTCGACCGCGAATATCGCATCATTCACGCTCTCGAGAACACCGACGTACCGGTACCCAAAGCCTACGCACTCTGTCAAGATGAGAGCGTTGTGGGCAGCGACTTCTACATCATGGAATTCCTTGACGGGCGAATCTTCGAAGACCCAGCAATTCCAGAGGTGACACCTGAAGAGCGGACAAAGCTGTATGTACCACACGCAACATCTCCCTCCTTAGCCACTAATTGTCCCAGGTGGCACTCCGCCATAACCACTCTTGCCAAGTTCCACCGCGTGAAGCCCGAGTCTGTGAATCTATCCAGCTACGGTAAGCCCACCGGCTTCTATAACCGGCAAATCGCAACTTTCAACACCATCTCGCTGGCGCAAGCGTCAACCAAAGACATTGAGACGGGCGAGCCCGTCGGCAAGATCCCACACCAAGACGATATGGTGGCTTTCTTCAGCGACCCCGCGACACAGCCGGCCGACCGAGGAACCTTTGTGCACGGCGACTACAAAATCGACAATGTCGTCTTCCACAAAACGGAGCCACGCGTCATTGGCATTCTCGACTGGGAAATGAGTACCATCGGCCACCCGCTCAGCGACCTGAACAACCTCCTCAGCCCGTACCTGACAGCCTCGAGCGAGAAAGCAAAGTCCGTCGGCCGCGCACACGAAGGCTTCAAGCCCGGCGCCACTCCTGGTCTGCCCACTCGCGAGCAGCTCATCGATTGGTACAGCGAGGTTGCGGGCTGGGACCCAAGACCGGATCTGACATGGGGCGATGCATTCGCAACGTACAGGAACACTATCATCATGCAGGGCATCGCAGCGCGGTATGCTGTGCGCCAGGCAAGCAGCGCGCAGGCAAAGGACTATGGGGCTATGATGAAGCCGTACGCAGAGGTGGCGTGGGATCTGGTGCAGGAGTACAAGAGGGGACATGACAAGGATGGAAAGGCGAAGTTGTAGCGAGTTGCGAGCGTAGCCAGCGTAGCGAACATAGTGTGCTTCTGTTCTTATCATCGTCCTCTCGAGCAGTGTTGACATCAATTAGCCGGTCGATCTTATATGCTCACGTGTTGTATCGTCACGCCTGAGACCATCTTGAGCATCGCGTCATCCAGCAATCGCCGCGCCATCTGACAGATAGGTTGTTATCGGACATCTGTAGATAGGTTATTTGCCTACAACAACTTGATAGCAGAGGTCAACGGTATCTACACTCTCACAGACGCAGAATGTGAAGATGAACATTACCACATGCATTTTCAACTACTCTCACGATCCGTACCCAATCGCAAATATGCTCTGCGCAAAGGACTTCCATCTAAGAACGCCTTTGCCCAGTCATAGCAATGCTGTAAACAAGGAAAGCCACCGCTCCGGTCTATCGAAATGGAAAACAAGTGCCCCAACTCTCGCGTATAGGCATATCCTGCTCCGCCATGCTGGACCATTATATGCGTAGCCAGCATGCTTGAACATCATGCGAAACGTCAAACATTGTCCCCAGAAGCCACGATGCCGTCTCTGCTCCGTTTCTTCATGTTTCGTATCGTGCTTCGTTCTTCGTAAATCGTTCGCTCACAGCTCCAACCGCTCACCCTTTACTGCGACGCGCACTGGACGCGCTCGGCGCCGGGGTGCATGTCATCATCGTCCTCATCGGGGCTGGCCATGCCTCGTGCGCGCGCCTGCTCGCGTGTAGGGTCAACAGCCTCCAGTGTGAAATCCTCAGTCATGGCGTTCGCTGGAGGAGTAGCATCAGGCACCTTTCGTGGTGGCAGGACTGACTCAAGGGCGCGAATGTGCTCAGGTGTCAATGGTGCACCGTCTTCGCCGCCAAGACGCTCGGGGAACTTGACGTCGAACTGGATGTACAGATTGCCATGGTCGTGGTGCCTGTACGAAGGCATACCCTGGCCGCGGATAACCTTGACCTCGCCGGGCGCAATGCACTCGCCGGGAATGATGTCGACAGTCAACCACCTCTCGTCAAGGTGCTCAATGTGAATCTGGCCACCGGCAAGGGCGGTCAGGAGATCGATCTCGCAGTGGTAGAAAAGGTCGTCGCTCTTGCGCTGGAAACGTGGGTGGGGCTTTTGCTCAATCTCGAAGATGACATCGCCGGGCTCGACACCGGGAAGCTGATCGCCTTCGCCGCGGAATTCGATCTTGTGGCCGCTCTGAACACCACGGTCGACGTGGACGTGGAGGACCTTGCGCTCGATGATTGTCTTCTTGCCGTTGCACTGCTTGCACCTGTCCTTGTCGCGAATGATCTCACCCTCTCCCTGGCAGTCAGGGCAGACTGTCTGGAAACGCTGGATCATGGGACCCATCTGCCTCATCATGTGCTTCATACCACGACCATCGCAGCCAGCGCACTTCTTGACCGCACCCTCCTTACCACCGACACCGTGACACTTAGAGCAGATGACGGACTTTTGGAGAGCGAGCTTGGAGATCTTGCCGCGGTAGATGTCCTCAAGCGAGACCTTGTGGGTGTGGGAAATAGTGCGTGCCTTCTTGGGGCCCTGCTCGCGCATACCACCGCCGAACATGCCTCCAAATGGGCCACCGCCGCCACCGCCGCCGAAGAATTGCGCAAACAAGTCCTCAGCAGCCATGCCGCCGCCGCCCATACCACCCTGCTCGAGACCCTCCTCACCGTACTGGTCGTACAGCTGTCGTTTTTGCGAGTCTTGGAGAACTTCGTATGCGTGTGAGAGGTCCTTGAACTTGTCGGCCGCATCGGGGTTGTGCGCGTTCTTATCCGGGTGCCATTTCAGCGCACCTTTCTTGTACGCTGTCTTGAGCTGTGCTTCTGTGGCATCTGGGGACACCTGCACTTGTTAGTAGTGCCCTGTCTGACTCTCGTTGCAAGGCTGAACGTACCCCAAGGATGTCGTAAAACTTGGTGTCTTTCACCATATTGACGGTTGCGTTGCGTGGAGTTGCGAGAACGATAAGCTAGCGGGGTCGTAAAAGTGTGCGCGGGGTCGCTGGGATATCTTTTGTGGACGTGGGAGGAGGAACAACGTCGTAGTGTCTTTGAGTGAATGTCAGCGGCCGAGTTGCGGACAAGGGTTTGCTTTAACAAGCGGCTCAGCCTCGCGGAAGGCGCCCCTACAATCTTCGCCGTCCAAGACTTGGACAGAAGGCGCTCACAGAGACTCGCCGACGCTATCGCAAAGTTTTTGAAGAGAGCTATCACTTACAAGGGCGTTATGGTTCAGTTGCCGACAATGACTGTTTTGTGAATACACTGTCTTTAAGAGGCGAAAGCTTGGAGATTTAAAAGTAGTCAACCGGGGATGTCAACTGCGCCGAGCTGCAGAAGATTCCAACCGATTCTATGCCCTTCCACCGTGACCCAACAGCCCAAAGCAGCCTGAAACCTGGATTCCGGCCTGCTCACGAATCTCAGCTGCCACCAGCAACAGCCGTGATCCGAATTTTTGCGTAGAAAATCTTCAAGCAATCTTGGCACGTGAAACAGAGTAAAATGCAGTTCTTCAAGGCTTCCAATTTTGGAGCATCCAAGTCCGTGCATCCCCACCAATCGGCAAGGGGTCGAGGACCAGAAGCTTATCTGCGAAGCGCAGCAATCGGCGGCGATGTGGACCCTGGATGCAATTCGTGATGCAATTCTTCTGCTACATGCTTTGCTGTCACTAACATCTCTCATCATGTCTGCAGAAGACGCTGGATTCAAGGCCGCCGTACACGAGGCTCGCCAGGGCAGCGTTGAAGGCGGAGTGCCCATTGGCGCTTGCCTCGTCTCAGCCGAAGGCAAGATACTCGGCCAAGGACATAATATGCGCATCCAGAAAGGCAGCGCTACTCTGCATGTCAGTGTTGCCTTGATCATGCATGCTTGTGCTCTGGTACTGACCGGATCAGGCAGAAATCTCCGCCTTGGAAAACGCAGGGCGTCTTCCAGCCTCGGCCTACCAAGGCGCAACCATGTACACCAGCCTTTCGCCTTGTGACATGTGCACTGGTGCATGTGTGATGTACAAGGTCAAGAGAGTGGTCATCGGTGAGAACAAAACGTTCGTCGGTGGTGAGGAGTATCTGAAGAGCAAGGGGATCGAGGTCGTGGTGCTGCAGGATGAGGAGTGCCAGGCACTGATGCAGAAATTCATCAAGGAAAAGCCCGGAGACTGGAACGAGGACATTGGAGAGGATGAGTAGGTCGTGCGCGCCCTCTGGCTGCAGACCTGTCACATGTGGTATTATGTTGTCAGCCTATGAATCTCTTCGAAGTAAAACTTCAGATCGTCTGGCTTGACGAATGGTGTGATGCCTGTGGTTCATTAGCACTTCCCATGTCGCTGCGCCAGTTCTTAAGCTTACCATGACCAAGATTGGCGATCCAGCCCTTCTTTCCTCCACCAAACCCAGCGACCATGTTCTCCACAACCTTTGTGATCGACTCGTGGCTGCCGTACAGGATGCCCGGATCCGCATTGCCCTGCAGGACTTTCCCCTTTGACTGCGCCAACTGATAGGCCTCAGCTGGGTCGTGCAGCCAGTCTAAACCGATGGTGTTGTAGTTGGATTCGCAGAGCGCAGGCAATGCGTACCAAGCTCCTTTGGCAAAGACAGTCATGGGTATGACCTCGTCGATACCCTTCGATTTAATTCGCGCGGGCAGATTATCGGCGATGTAGTTCAGGTATGGTAAGGAGAACTCCTTGAAGGATTGAGGAGAGAGCTCACCCGCCCATGAGTCGAAGACTTGGATCATCTGCGAACGTTAGCGATGTCGGCCCAAGGAAAGGCACACAGGCATACCTGAGCGCCAGCCACTACCTGCAGAGCAAGATACTCCACACATAGCTCGGCAATCTTCTGGAGCAGCGCCTTTGTGGCCTCTGGGTACTTGTAGATCCAGGTCTTGACCTGGATGAACATCTTACTGCCACCACCCTCAACCATGTAACTCAGAAGCGTCCATGGCGCGCCGCAGAACCCAATTAAAGGAACTCGGCCAGCAAGCTTTTGCCTTGTCAGAGTAATAGCCTTGTAGACGTAGTCTAGTGACTCCTTCACATCGACCTGGCGCTCCATAACCTCCTTGTACTGCTCGTCGTCCGGCGTCTGCAGTGGCTCAGGGAAGTGAGGGCCCTTCTTGTCTACCATGATAACCTCCATACCCATTGCTTGGGGAATAACGAGAATGTCCGAGAAGATAATAGCAGCATCGACAAGGCCAGCAAATCGATCGATAGGTTGGAGAGTAAGGTTGGAGGCAATCTCGGGGCTGCGGCAACATTCGAAGAAATCATTCTTGCCCTTCTCTTGGTGGTACTCAGGAAGGTAGCGTCCAGCTGTTCAACCGTGAGTACTGTGATTGCGCCGAGGTACCAATGGGTAGCTTCATACCTTGACGCATCACCCACATGGGTGCGCGCTCAACCTTCTCCCCTGCTTGCAGTCAGCGAAGGCTTTTTCCAGGCCTTTCAAGATCGTTTCGCTTACCCTTTGCGGTGCGAAGAATCAAGTCATTTTTCATGGGTGCGAAGTTTTGTGCCATTGTTGCGGTCAGATGTGGGTTTGAAGGATGCAGCCTCGGATTTCTATGATGATGAGCAGACCCCCGCGCTTGCGCACCGCAAAGGCCACTAGACCGTATGCAGATGGAGGGAAGGCGCGAAGGCGCGTCTTCCTTTCACTGGTACCCAAGTCAACCAGAGATCATGCTTTCAAGGCATGCCGTCCTTCTCAAGACACGCCTGAGACTGCTATGTTCGCCGCGAATATGCTTCCCTGCTTTGCAAACCCATGCCATAGTCTCCATAAGCACCCTCTCGAGCTTGACGCGACCCTGCGCGAAACCACGTGCAGCTCGATTTGCGGGAGCGACATGGAGCGGCGACTCGCAACGTCGAGGTGCGAAGCGAAAAGCCACGATCAGTCTTGATGATACACCCCAAGGTGCCATTGGCACGGATGCACTACCGGCTCAGGATGATGCCGAGCCAGAATATCCTCCATTGTTGCAGCAAGTGCGCAACAACATGCTCAAGTTCAATCACTGTGTCTTAGTAACCAGAGTTGGTGGCTTCTATGAGGTTTGTGCCTGTGCCTCGGAGGGCGACATCTACTTATTGTGTCCCAGCTTTACTTCGAACAGGCTGACGAGTATGCACCACTACTGAATCTGAAAAAGGCGAAGCGGAAGGCGTCTAAGGGCAGCAAGAAACCAGCCGTGTCAATGGTGAGTAAGTTGTGAAATTTCAGCCAACCAATACTCACCTGGCCAGATCGGTTTCCCTGCATATCAGCTCGATCGCTATCTCAAGATCCTCGTCCAAGATATGAACAAGCATGTTGCCATCTGTGACGAGTTTCTCAATGACGCACCGAGTAGAGCGAAGGGCGAGCTACAGTATGTTCGACGAGTATCTCGCATCATCACGCCAGGAACATTGATCGACGAGCATTTTATGGATCCGTGGGAGAACAATTACCTCCTCAGCATCTACGTCGACCCTAAGATGCTCGAAAAAGACAAGGCGGTCACGAAAAGTCCTGGAAGCTCCAGTGTGGCCTCTGTGCTCAACCTACCTCGTACAGAGGTTGGACTTGCTTGGATAGATTTGTCTAGCGGCGACTTCTCGACGCAAAGCACGGATATCGCGTCTTTGCCAAATGCAGTCGCTCGTATCAAGCCCAGGGAGATTGTGCTTGACAGTGTGTTCGAAGAATCGGAGCACTCACACATTGTATCTATTTTGCAAGAAGACGGACATATCGTTACGTTTCAAGAGCCCTCACGAGAGCCTCTCACTGCCACAGACTGGGTACCCATGCTGGAAGATGTCGTCGATGACTTCGACCCTGCGGACTTTACACCCGGTGAAGTGGCTGCGGGTGGCTCGCTCCTTCACTACGTCAAGCATCAGCTTCTTGGTTCTCGAACTCGCTTACAGGCTCCGGTCAGGCACCAAGCTGACGATTACATGAGTATTGATAAGAACAGCTTGAGAGCGCTCGAGATCAGGAGCACGATCCGCGACGGTAGCTACGAAGGCAGCTTATTGCACTCGCTGAAGAGTACAGTCACGAAAAGCGGGACACGCTTACTCTCGCAACGGTTGTGTAAGTGATTGCATGTCCGATGGATCCTGATCTTACTGACATTTCGCTGCCGCGCCGTCCATGTCGCTGTCCACCATCAACGACCGACTAGATTTGGTCCAAGAGATGATTGAGTATCCCCAGCTCCGACAAGACGTTATAGCACTGCTCGGACAGACCTTCGACTCTCTTCGCCTGGTCACCAAGTTTACCTACGGCCGCGGCGATGCGGATGATCTGATGGAGCTATCGAAAACCATTACTACCACCTTCGAACTATTCAAGGTCGTGCGTGAGCATACAGCCTTCAGGCATGCTGTGTCGTTCGACGGCGAAGCTGAAACTCCTGCGGTGAGGCGAAGGCAGTGCATGTCAGCACTAGAGCGACGTTTCGATCTCGATGGTGTTCTTGAGCTCTCTAGACGCATACAGGATGCTATTGATGAAGATGCACTCTCTGAGTATCACCGTGCCGAGGATGAACAAGCGGAAGAGATGTCCGAGCTCGCGCAAGATGTCTTGGGTCGAGAGGCAGGCGAGGAAGATTTGAAAGATATGCCGAAACGTATCCAGCCCAAACCTCATGCAATCACAGGGAGCTACAAGAGCGCCACAGATGGACGGGGTGACATTTGGATAATGAAGCGTAGGGCGAGCCCAGGCTTACAGCGACTGCATAAGTCACTGGACACCATGTGCGACGCGAAAGCACAGCTCGAAGCCAGACTACGCAAAGAAATGGATGTTACCAGCTTGACGCTCAAATGGACTCCAAATCTGGCCCATATTGCTCACGTGAAGGGCAAAGACGTGTCTCGTGTCACCGCACACTACCCAAAGAGTCTCAGTAGCAGTAAGTCGACACGCTCTTTTCAAGTTCCCGAGTGGACCCAACTGGGCGTGCAAATGGACGAAACACGCTTCAGGGTCCGCAATGAAGAGCAGCGAGTCCTTGGAGAACTACGTGAAGGTGTTGTACGGAACCTCGTAAGGCTTCGACGCAATGCCGCCGTGCTTGACGAGCTTGACGTTGCGTGCGCTTTCGCCCTCCTCGCAGTGGAGAAACACTTCGTCCGGCCCGTACTCAACTCCGGTACATCGCACAACATTGTAGGTGGTCGCCATCCAGTTGTAGACAACATCAGTGGTGACCAAGGACGAAAGTTCACACCCAACGATTGTCTTCTTAATGACAAAGAGCGCATCTGGCTCATCACTGGACCTAACATGGCGGGCAAGAGCACGTACCTTCGGCAGAACGCCTTGATTTCGATACTTGCCCAAACGGGGTCATTCGTACCTGCCGAGTATGCGGAGATCGGACTCGTCGATAAGATCTTCAGCCGTGTTGGCTCGGCAGACAACCTCTTCCTAGATCAGTCTACTTTCATGGTGGAGATGCTCGAAACCGCCCAGATCCTCAAGGAAGCTACGCCACGTTCGTTCGTCATAATGGACGAGGTAGGTCGAGGTACTACACCTGAAGATGGCATTGCAGTCGGCTATGCTTGCTTGCATCATCTGTATCACATCAATCAGTGTCGAACTCTGTTCGCAACCCACTTCCACGCTCTTACCGATATGACTAAGGATCTCGACAAGCTTGCGTGCTACTGTAACGATGTTCGTGAGGAGGCAGACGGCAAGTTCTCGTACGTGCATCGACTCCAAAGAGGAGTCAATCGTGAAAGTCATGCCTTGAAGGTGGCAAGAGTCGCAGGTAATGTCGAAAGCTCGTTAGAGAAGACACGGCCTTACTAACGACTTAGGCCTTCCCGAGGACGCCATTGCGGTCGCCTCAAGAATCCGCAAGCAGCTAAAAGCCGAATCGACCAAGACAGGAGCTCCGCTGCCTGTCAGAAGCAAGAGCTAGGATCTATTACTACAACACGAATCCTCTCCCATGTTGTCATCCGCTTGTACAACACGTCTTGTATCATATGCTGTTCTCCTGTATGGCTCTTTTACCATTCTGACCCCACATAAGATACCCACCATAATGTACAACGAATAATTGCACGTGCAGCGCTCGTGTCTGACACACCAATCTCCGAATCAGGTACACCGCTCGTCGTGAAGGTTACACAAGCGACCAAACTCATCGGACTATGCATGCATCTAGGCGCACAAGCACCTGCCGAACACAGCGCATGTGGAGCACGATGCACCAGGCTATCAGGTTGGTGCACGTATGCACCCGAAGCGGCATACTCTGCTCAAGATAAAGCGCTTGTGTCACATCTATCATCGATTTGGAGAACCTTTGTTGATGCGGTTGCGTCTCGTGCGCGGCGGGCACAAACTAACTTAGTCTACCCCACACTTTTGTAACCGTTAGGCTACCTGACACCGTTGTATCTCGGTGCCTTGGTCTTCAACTTCACCTCGCTCAACTGAATTCAACAGGCCCTTATTCATTGCTTTAATTGAAGAGACCTCAACGATGGGCGAAGTGACCCCCTCCTCTCAACTCGTAGCTCCTGCATCCTACCCCTCACCTCAGGAGATCTCACCCCACTTACTCCTGCAGCCTCCGCTATCTCGCCGTGGACGCGGCCCAGGCTTGATCTTGATTCTTGATCACTACGCACTGGTCGAGAAGAGCGAGAAGCATCTTGATCCGCCGCCGCTGCAGAAATGGGCCGAAGAAGGCTTTGCTGTTGTACAGCTTCTTGTACCTGGAAAGGTCGAAGATGGAGGCGAATTCCCACTAGATAAGGCTTTGAAAGTACTGAAGGGCTGTGAAGGCTGTGACTATGGGAAGGGCGTTGGTATTGTCTGTGAGTCTTGTACCCATTTTTTTCCGAGCTCGAAGAGGGTAACGGGCGGTCGAACCAAGGGCAACTCGATTAAAATAAAGAAAGATTGGTTGTTACAACGCCAAATCCTAATGCGTCTCCAGCTTATATCTCACGACTTCCCTTCTACGTTGAGGAAGGCGTGATTCAGCATCCAGAGATCCTCGCCGTAGTATCATACGGCGGTCGCCAACTGTCCACTCTCCACGAATCTTCAGCCGCCCTTCCACCACAGCTCGTCCACGCCGCCGGTCCCAAAGTCGAGCGTCGTGAATCCCTCCCACTGAATCCGGATCCAGAGCCAACCAAATCTTCGACGACGTCTACGCGCCCTGCTGGTATCGTAAAGACTTTCAGCTATGAAGACGCCACCAACGATACGAATTGGGTTCTGCCTTCTGATCCTAAATACTCCAAGCGCAATGCTGGGATCGCGCACACAAGAAGTGTAGCCTTTCTCAAACCATTCCTCAACGGCCCGTACTTTGATCTTGAAGCTGTGTGGGATGAGCACTGTCTGTACGAGTTCGGAGAACGGGCGGTGGAGAAAACCATGGCAACGATGGTTGCACAACCCTATGTGAACCACATCCCGACCATGACGTGAGTGGCCTCTTACAATGTACAGAGCTCGTATCGCCGTCCAAAGCAACGATGCATCCATTTTGTAACATTCGTCATGAGTACTGAGCTAATATTAACCAGCGGTGGCATCGGCAAAGACCGCCTAACAGCCTTCTACACACATCACTTCATCTTCAGCAATCCCGACGACACAGCCCTCTCTCTCGTCAGCCGCACTGTGGGCAGCGACCGTGTAATCGATGAGTTCATCTTTTCGCTCACGCACGACAAAGAAGTTCCGTGGCTGCTCCCAGGTATCCCGCCGACTGGTAAGAAGCTCAAGATTCCGTTTACGTCCGTCGTGGCTATGCGAGGTGACCGTTTGTGTCATGAGCATATTAGCTGGGACCAGGCGACTGCGCTCAAGCAGTTGGATTTGCTGCCTGAGTTTGTTCCATTTAGGCACGCTATTGATGGCAAAGCGGCGGGAGAGGGAAAGAGATATGAGATCAAGTTACCCGTTGCGGGGAGAGAGACGGCGGCGAAGTTGGTTGATGAGGGATGCGGAGAGAGTAATACTTTGATGGGCAAGACCTGGAGAGAAGTTGACGACGCATAATGGACACCTTGAAATCTTGCGGCGTAACTGTTGGTGGTCATCTGTACTATCATCTCAGTTCACTGAAATCTGTACACTCAAACGTTTTTTCAAGAATACCTTGCCTGTTCCAGATAGCCTAACACTGTTATCCTAATCCGTTGGCGGGCGCACCTTACGCAATGCCTCATTTACGACAACGACTCTTTCCGGAAAAGCCCAGCAGCGCTTTCTTCCACTAGATACCCTAGGCAGGATTTATCATTGACCAGCTAGCGGCGGTGAACCACCCACTCAGGCTCTGAAAGCGAGCCAGTCGGCTTCATGTTGGGATAACCGGATGAAGCAGTGAAGCTTGACATATCTTAGCAGGCTGCTGTCTACCTACTAATGTATATTTCTGCGACTAGCATCATCTCCTGTCTAGCGAGGAGACAGAGTAGCATGGCATAGATATTTACATCTGCACTTTGAAGGATCAGGAAGTCAATAGAGAAGTTGATCAGTGCGTTTTCATAGCCTTATTTGTTGAATCCGAGTTCGCAGCCAGCGACGAGTGATAGCGTACAGCAGAAATACAAGCTTGACTGTTGGTATGAGCGTATTCTCTCAATTCAGTGATCGTTTTGCTGAACGCCAAGTGAAGCTGTAGACCCTCATCGCTGTTTACACCTGCTTTGGTCATCAGGACATCGATGACTTTCAGAAGTTTGCTAAATTGAAAGTTTAACGTATGTTTTCCAGAAGAGTAGTTGTGCTATTGCTAGGTAGTTTGTAACCCCTTGGACGATGTGAAAGCAACCCTTTCCGTGCACATGCCCGCCGATCGTGGCCCCAGAACAATCCACATATTGAGGTAAAGTCGTTCAATACACTCCAGCAAATAGGTGGTGGATGCTTTCAGGTTTTAATGCCTTTCTCGTGCGACAAAATCATGCAGCGTCCTATTCGACGTGTGTCTGTAAAGTGATCTTTACATCGGTCTTGTACCGTCGCAAAAGGTCTGTCAACTTCTGCTGATTGTGATCTGAACCAAAGGCATCTTCTTCACACGAGAACTCTCCAGTGACATGTATACGCGTCAAGTTGGGGAGCTCGGCCAGAAAGCCGAAATTGCTGTAGGCGAAGTCGTCCCCAGATGATTGGCATCTCCACTCCGTATACTCGAACGTTTGAATCTCCAAGAGCGACACTCTGTCAAATCGGATATTTGGAAATCTGGGAAAGTCGAGGATTTCCTCCAAGCGACCGTCTGGAGGCTGGTCCATCTGGAGGCAGAAGTCTGATTCGCGTGGAAGTTCGTTGGTTACATAGCGGATTTGTCGACAAACACAACGCAGTGTTTTGGCTGAGGTCCTGCCACGAATGACATATGATGGACGGCTGTATGGATGATGTTCTTGTTCTTCGAGAACGTAAGCATAGATCTTGTTTCGCAGCTCGCCCGGCAGACGGAGAAGAGGCGTGGTGTCGGCGTTCCGTTCGGTCCTAGAGTACGATGGTGAGTCTGGGCTTCCAGTTACGTTCAGTCTCAGCTTGTAGATAAACTTACCCTTGGAGGCACTTTTGCGTCTTTTCTAATGATCGAGTGACGTGCAACTGCCGTGCAGCCTCTTGTCGTGCCTTTCTGTCTTCCCTTCTTGAACTGCTAGCAACAGTCCATGACGCTTGGTCGTCATCTTTGACTTCCATCGTAGTTGTTTTCGCCTTGCGTTATAGTTGAGATCACTTACAGTGTCTTTGTCAGACAGTAATTGCATTTGCGCTGCTGTTGCTAAGCTGGCGGCTACCTGTAAGTGAAAGTGAAGATGAAGTGCGCGATGGGAATTTCATTCACATAGTCTCATATCACATGATGAATGCGACCTTTCATTTGGCAGTTCATCATTGACGTCGACCATTTCCAGTATACGCCTACACCCCGCCGTCGGACTTGTCGGTCGTGATCACGTTTCTCGACATGTTTGAATGCCCCCAAATCTTGCCCCTACAAATTTCTGTTCTCAACATACCACTCGCTGTCTGAAAATATATGTACCAAAGTGCTACGTATTGAGTGCTGCATGTCCTGAACAGACGACTTGTTCAGATCCGATCAGTGCGAAAGAACTCTCTGCAGCTGGAGATCTATGTTGCGTGATACATCCTCTGCACGCATCGAGACGTGATCCTAGCGTTTGGCCACATCTTGCAAAGTGCTGCTGCAAAGACTAAGTAGTCATCAGAATCATCTCCGCGATCATTTCTGTACCGATGCTTTGAGACGTAGAAGTCGCATCACAGATATGCCGCTATGCCTCCTATATCTAGTAGAGACACTTCTAATATCGTAATGAGTGTGACTGCAGGTAGGTTGAGCTTGAAGGCTGTGAACTCTGTTTCTATTTTTTCTGCCAGAGGGTGCTCGAGCTCACCCGGTTGAGTTGAAAGGTCTCGAGGAGAATGTTACAGATGATGGAGAGCTGACTTGAGGTCAGGTAAGCTTGTCGTGCATCGAGGAGACAATTTTACACTGAAATGGTGCAAGTTGCGCTTCTTTGTAGATTCGGCGACAGACTAGGAGCGGATTGAGACGATGCGGACGAACTGGAACGCAGCTAACTTCTTTTCTATGGGCTTTGCGCCGATAGACATCACCACCCAGAGCAGACTTGTAGATGTTGTGGCGAATCTCTCCAGGTAGGACTCGAGAGGTACTTGTGTTCGGCTGTGTCATCATATCTCTGCGAGCAGAGATCCTCGGCCTGAAACCTCGTTAAGTGCCCGTCATCGTGTGCTTCTTCATCAGCTTAACGCCACGATTACTCGCAGTATCGTTGTTGCACGTGATATGCAATCTCAGGAATACCAGCGTGGCACAACATTCTTGAAGAGCCGTTATGCAGGCTTGTCAAATCGTGACGGGTGACTTGGGGCAACAGCAGAAGAAGTGAGGCATCAGAGCCAGCAGAATTGAGAAGAATCGATTCAAAAGTTTAGCATTGCGATATTTCCCATTCCTGTCCTGTCTTCTGTCTCCTGCACTGTAGCAGGTTGATCGATCATCTGCCTGGTCAATAGAGCTCCAGCGTGCTCAGAGCATTCATCAAAATTCTCCAGTGGTCGCATGTCGCCTTTCGTCTGTCCGCATCGCGTTGCCACGCCCTCTTAGTATCGACCGTCATCTTCGGCGGTACGGAAGGTGATGTTGGCCTCTGGATAGACCTCGCGAATAAAGCCCTCCAACTTGACCTTGTAATCGACACCGATCTCGTGGCCCAGTACCGCACCAACATTCTTCGCCCATCCCTCACTGGAGTCATCTTGAACGCCGATGACCTCGAAGAACTCAATGCAACGTTCGGTCGTCACCCACTCGAGACAGTCAAGAAAGGGATTTGGGTTGTGAATAATAGCTACGGCTCGAGAGTCAAGCATAGACATGAACTTGTACGTGGCGAATCGGAAGGTGGGCCTGCTGTATGGATACTCCGCAGTGTCGTAGCGTAGCTTGCGACAGGCGCCGGGTAGCGCGAATGGGTGATGGACGGGCGCGCTTGCAAGTCGAGCTTGACCACTGGCTGACAGTCGCAGTTCGAGCACTTGACCTTCGTAGACGTGCTTGTAGATCATCTCGAGAATCTCTTGGGGCAGCTTCAGGAGTCCGCTCGTCTCCCTGTTGTAGACCTCCCTGCAATCCGTGGTCAGTGAGCTCTTGAAATAAGAACGAAATAGGTCTTACATCTGAGTAGCAACGACTCCATCGTGATGACGCGTTATGTTAGCCATATGTGGTTTCATGGCCTGGTCAGCCCTCTCACTTGGACTCAAGTCGACAGGAGCTGGTGGGGGTTGGTTGTTAAAGGGCATGATGGGACAGTGACCTTTTGTTGTGTGTGTGTAGAGCTGAGAGAGGAAGAAGGGAGTGTAAGGAGCTGAGTCCAATGTTATAAAGCGGGGTAAGCTTGCTACCTTGCTGTGGTGAAGGCAAATCTGGCGCCACGACTCCCAGAACAGGACCGTGCGCAGAGCAAGCCCACAGATTTAAGGTAAATGCAAGCATTTGTACTAGCTCTCGCTCAATTGACTTCCTGGCCTTCTCAATGTAGCCACAACTTGAGGTTGAGCTAGACATGTTGCTCACTATGTCTGTGCCCCATTCTGACTCGTTTGCACTGTCTCAATGTATCCAGTCTGAACGCGTGAAGACAGTGTGTAACAACAGACGGAGCGCCGTTGCGCCTGTAAAAACGTTCGATCTGTATAACAACCTCAACACCAGAATGGGACTCATTTACGCAGCTTTCGAATCTCTCAAGCGATTTGCAACCTGCAGCAAGCGTCAACTCAGATCAGTTCATAGCCCAAGACTTGGGAGACTCATCTACCCTTATCATGATTCGGATCGGGTTCGTGAGGTAAGTGTAGCTCTTGCTACTTACTCTCTACTTCTCTTCCAATGAATTATTGCTTTTATTCACCTGGAAAGCTTCTTCAATAGTAATGGAGGGTCAGTGGGTGTATGAACGACGTGATGGCATTGCGATCTTCGCTCAGTCGAGTCGGGAGACAGTGATGCCTCGCAGTGAAGGCGTTCAGCGCCCGTGAAACAAAAGTTGTTCTTGTGTAAGGCATCAATCGTGATTCGAAGTTCGTCTGACGACATGTCTGAGCAATGAAAGAGGCGTCCAGAACCTCTTTTTCCTCATACATGTGACGAGGAAGCCGTGTCGTCGATTGATTGATGTAATGCCACATCGCGGGCAAATGGTAAAGGAACCTCCACCATGTTGATAGAAAAGGCGTGTTCGCATGTGTGGTTGCGTTTCCGGCTGGCAGGTAAAGGAATGACGAGTGCTGCTGGATTCGCTGTGGACTTCGGGAGCTCATCAGATCGTAAAACTATTGCTCTTGAACTGGATCGGATCGCTGTAAAACTGGATCTCGCCCGTGAGTAAAGTCATCTGAGGCACAGGCAAGGAACCGACTCTGAATACTGAGTGACACTACACTTGAATGAAAGCGTACTGCTCGTGCTTGGATGTGTACTGTTTGACTGTCGCATAGCGCCACGTTCTCACTCAGGCAAAGCAAGCACCCTCTCACATGCCATGTGCGGAGGTTGAGTAAGCTAATCTACTTTTTCTGTCGTATTCGTGTCGCTCGCTTCAGCTCTTGAGTCTTTGACCGACATCTGTGAGTGTCCGGCACAATAGTCAACAATTCCAAGGCTGTTCGACTCCTAGCCCTCAAAGCCACCAGTCAAAGCGAAAGTCCGCAACGATGGCATTGACTGTTGACTTCAAAGTCGAAAATGTCCCGGTAAGAGACATTACAAGAGTTCTCCAATTCGCCCTCTTTGTGTTGCATGCACGATGACGTGACATGCCGAACAACCGTTGAACAGGGTCCTGGCCAGGGTCTGTAGCTCCAGCCCCGCCGGCCGTTCCGCCTGTCACATCTCCCCGCGCTCAGACCGCAAATGTATCTCACGCTTCACTGCAACTTTTCTCATGATGGCGGAGGTTGGAGCTGGATCTGCAGCGATACCGGAAAGCCCTAATCAGAGCTCGTCCGCCCAAGCAAACGATCAAGAGCAGCAGAAGGCGGCACAGCTGATTCAGCGCAATTATCGCGGATACCGCGAGCGTCGACAACTCGAGGGTATCGGGCTGGATGCGAGTGCTCGCTGGGCAGAAGTACAACCCCCAAATCTTCCGTCATGCCACAGCTCAGAGTTGACAGTGCCATAGGCTGTGCGAGACGGTTCGTCCACCTCTTCTCTGCCATTGGCGCATCCTGACCATCTATAGCGAGATGGCGCAACGCAACGCGCCTGAAGTCGCGCGCAGCCAGCCAGCCAAATCGTGATGAACTGACGACCCCCGAGCAACAAGCGCATGCAAACTCAGAAGCTGCACGGAAGAACTGGAAGCGAGTTGGCGAAATCGCGCGACGAGCAGGCGCTGACGATGCGCCCGATGCCTCCTACTCGGAATCCGATGACTCTCGCTCGCCCGAGGAGCGCACAAACCTGAAGAAGCGAAAGGGAGAGCAGAAGTCTGAGCGCGACAAGACGGCCAAGATGATGGACCTGCAGTACTTTCTTGAGATGGTCGACCAGAAACATCGGTACGGCTCCAACTTGCGCGCATACCATGCGGAATGGAAGAAGGCTGCGACCCATGAAAACTTCTTTTATTGGCTCGACAAAGGCGAAGGCCGGAACTTCGAGCACCCCACCGTGTCAAGAGAGAGGCTAGACAAGGAGCAGGTCCGATACTTGTCACGGGAAGAGCGCCTGAATTACATGGTCAGGATCGATAAAGAGGGCCGACTGTGTTGGGCCAAGAACGGGGAGCGGATCAACACGACAACTCAGTATAAGGATAGTGTGAATGGTATCGTACCTGTTGATGACGATACGCCCGCATATGGACCGCATGGACAGCTGCTACATGATGGGCAGAGCAAAAACTTCAGGCATTCCAGGTCGTCCTCCATATCGTCTAGCAGCTCAAGCTCGTCAGATTCGGGAGAGCATAGCGATGTCGAGGGCGAGCATTATGTGAATGAAGATCTGGATAACGCCAAGGGGTTTAAGAAGCTCAAACATGTGTCCGCGGCGACGATACTGAATCATCTGTTGCGCAGTTCGGTCAAGCCCAACTCTTGGATCTTCGTAAGTTGTAGCGTCGACCGACAACTTCTACAGCTACGTGCTGTTTGTTGTTAGAAATTGGCTCGAAACTGACATGGAGCAGGTCGCCGACACATCCTTCCGCCTGTACATAGGCATCAAGCAATCCGGTGCCTTCCAACACTCATCTTTCCTGCACGGCGCCCGCATCTCCGCCGCCGGCCTTGTCCGTATCAAAGATGGCCAGCTGCGCCGCCTCTCACCATTGTCGGGTCATTACCGACCACCAACGAAGAACTTCCGCGCTTTTGTGCACAGCATGCAAGACAACGGCGTCGATATGTCTCGTGTCAGCATCTCGCGTTCTTATGCGGTCCTGGTCGGGTTGGAAGCATACGTCAAAACGCGGCGGAAAGTCAAGAAAGGCGTCGGTGCAGTCAAAGATGCAGAGACAAAGGTCGTCCACCCGGAGGTCTACGAGAAGAAAGTCGAAGAGCAGAAAGACAACAGTAAGAGCGCGCAGCGGGAGAGACAATTGCTTGCCGATCAAGCGGAGAAGGAAGAAGCCGAGCGGAAAGAGAAGAGCTGGAAACGCCGAATATGGAAGAAGATTAGTGGTGGCAGTGGCAAAGAGGATGGCACAGCTCGTGAGAAGGAGCAAGTGACGGAACATAGGAGGCAGAAGGTCTTGAGTCGCCCTGGGCAGGATGTTGAGAGTGGCATTGCGCCGAATGGGAGGAGAGAGAGTTTGTCCAAGAGTACAAATGTGCCTGTTTGATGATGATGTTAGCCTTTAAACACGATACCTCTTGCTAGTAATGAGTCCTTGGTTTTTGACTTCGGATGTAGTTGGCCACTCAGCTGAGCTGACTCCTTTCGAATCGTCTCTGCAAACGAGCTTGGGTGCCATTGACGCCGCAAACGGTATCCGACGTGATGTTCTTCAGCCGCAGAGCATTCTCTATTAATTGGTCGATCGTTCGGTATATATCTCGGTGGTTGTCCAGATGTTGTGTCCCCGCTGACTGTTTCTTCGTTATGTTTGCGGCCACTTCGACATAAGAAAGTACGAGTTTGTTACTCTGTCCCAGACACGTTTACTAGCATGCGACACGTCCCACCAGCATACGCAGAAAGGTCGTGAAATTTGCAAATATCAGTCCAGGTTTTTATGGTTGTAGTTGCCTTGTCATGGTGGATCTGTACTGTAGTCACTGCGGAGATGCTAATCGAGATCTCGTACGCCGCCCCTTTCGCGATTGTGGCTTCTTGCGCTCAGGCCCACACGAGAGTATCGCTGTCTTTGAAGTGACATGCGTGTGTATGGTCTAGAGGCTTGCAGAGCCGCCTTTATTCTCAGTTGTTGCAGACTCTTGACCTCCATCACGCCACATCGAGCGTGTCAATTAGTCGCATCTTGAAGCGATTGCTATTCGAAGCGTTCCTGCATAAGCTCTGCAGGTGCCCTCAATGACGACGAGTTCCTGAATCGACGACGACCAAGATGTACATAGTAGCAGGGTTTCTGGCCAGTCGCTGAGCACCGATAGCATCGAGATCAATCGTCCATCGCAGCATTCCACACCGCTCAAGAAATCATAATACCCCGTGTATGATCTTCGACTCCCGTTCCGCATACCCTTGCAGCTTTCGCATCTCGATGCCTGGGCGCACAGTTTCGGAAGCCTGCACTCGCTTTGGCGCCCGCGCTGCGCGACTCGAGGAAGCTGAACCTAGCTCAGGTACAGGAACCGGACATCAGGTCCATCCGTTCGAAACCACGCGCCAAACGGTTGGTTGGGGTGCGGCTGGCTGAAGGTAGCGGCAGGTGACGTCACAAGTATGCAGTCATTGCTTGCGTGGTGTGTACAGTAAGGCTGCAACGTGCAGATGCGAAAGAGACATCAATTGCTGGCGATTCGACGTGTCGCTTGCTCATCTCGAGCTGGCATAATAGTGGTACGCTACATGCAAGTGTTTGAACCGCAGCAGGTTTTGCGTCTGCAATTGCCTGGTACGCCGTTGCTGGTACACTAGGCGCTGTCATGTCCGCCGCGATCCATGGTTGAGTCTGGTCTCCAAACGCGTTCTCGATAGGCTGGGATCGTCACCGAGACTGTGAGATTGGTCAATGACACAGCGCATACCAGACGATGCGGTGCTTCGCGCTTATGCTGGACAGGTGGACTTGTACTGCTGTGAGATACATCGATGCCTGTCAACAATGTCAATAACGCATCCTGTACGATGCTGTTCAGTCAGGCATGCAGCAATCACTTGCTGCAAGTAACGATGCCAGGCTGTTTTGTGATGTGGGCGAATTGTCGACTATCAGGATATTGACTACGCATTACAGTTGTACCACGTTCGTGCTGTACCGAGAACACAGACCACTGCTCGCACCTCGACTGTGCATGTTCGTTGACATTGCACACCGCACCGGCCATAACGATGGTCAGTGTGACGAAACTTTCGGCGCTGCATTTAGCGGACCCAGAATCGTGATCTCAACGGCTTGCGGGCCAAAACGTCGCGTCGCGTGTTCTGAACGGTACCGCGGCCAATCCATCCGTCAACATCGGCTGGTGGCCTACACAGGAACATCATCCTATTTCGAATAACCACGTCTGGGGTGCATTTCGCCTCAACTCGTTCCTGATCTCCAGCAGCGCGCAGGGACATGAGGGCTTCCCGTTCATTTCCCATCCCGCAGTCTGAACTCAGTCCAGATGCACTCCATCCACGAACATGGAAGGTGCAGGTTCAGGTTCGCGCGTCGTAAGCGAGAATAATGCAGGGGGTCCACGACAAGGGTGCTCCCCGACACGCTACGTCATTGCAACTTACATCATTCTCCAGCTGCTGCAACCTGCTTGGTCAATTGCACGGCAAGACCTGCTCTCTCTTGACAACCTCCGCGCAACGCAGGCTCCTGATAGGAGCGGAATGCGGCAGAGCCAGGGATACACGTTTTCGATCGTTGGAGTTTTGTGGAGAGGGCTGTTGCGGTGCCCGTCGATCGGGCCTGGATCGACCAGCTTGCAACGGGACGACAACAGGTTTCGTGTCCAAATTGTGGCTGACAATGGTGAGCGGCTCTCGAGAGATGCTCTCTGTCAGATATTGTCGGCAGCGACGATAGGTAAAGCTACTGTAGATGTCGCTGCTGAAGCATTCCAGATCGATATGTTTCTGAAGAAGAGCTGTCAACCTCCGCATTAATCAACGCTCTATGGCCCACTTACCGCCAGGGCGTCTCTAAACTTGGCTGCCGCTCGCAGTAGCCATCGACGATGGGCCTGATGGTACATCCCAGTCCCCGCCACAGTTCCCCGACCCTTGTTGCAGCTCCCACCCGCGCTTGTCACCTCACTGAGTGGAGCTCTCTCATCATTGCTCTGCGACACTGGAGCGTCGCCCCGCTCAAGGCTGGAGCAAGTGACGCAACCAATGCCTGGTTCGCCGCTGTCTGTCGTACACACTCCAGTATATGCTGCAAAACAGGTTCTGCCGGCCCATCTTGCCTTACTGTGGCGGGAGCTCCCCCTGCTACATGCCTCATGGAGCTCCAGAAGACGACGTCATATGGAGAAATCACCCATCTGTCCCAATTTGACCTCATAAATGCACGTCTGCCTTGAAATCCTTGCTCTTTCTTTCCAGCTACAAAGACGACCCATTCGTCAATCAATACATGACAGAAAACTCATCTAACTCTTACACCTATTACTCGTTCCCCCCGACGCCTAATAGGAATTCCCCCCGTTCCCTCCGCTCACGATCTATCAGCAGTAACGTTTCTGCTACGAGCCAACGAACCCCAACAAAACCCACTTACGAATTACCCATTAACGAAATCAACATGCCTTCCCCCGCCGCAGGAAAGAGTGATACCCCCCGCACTCCTACCAAGCTTGGCAGGAAAGCCCAGCAGTCAGCTCCCAAGCTGAATAAGCCGCAATCGCAGGCACCTGACACATCTGACGTTTCCGAGAAGGCCCAGTCGGCCGTCGAGGACACCAAGAACCAGGCACAAGACACCGCCCAGGACACCGCAGAGCAGGCGAAGGATACCGCTGAAGACGCCAAGGACACAGCCGAAGACACCACAAAAGATACTCAGAAGAAGGCCGAAGACACAGCTGAAGGCGCGAAGAAGCAGGTTGAACATACCGCTGATGATGCCGAAGATGCTGCCGAAGACACAACCGGTAAAGTTTCACAAAAGGGCGACGAGCTCTCAGAGGCCGAACCGAAGCCCATCGACGACGATGAGGATGAGGAGATCGAAGAGACCGATGACGACGCCACGCAGAAGGCTGGCGATGACGCCGAAGACACAGTGGACAACACTGAGGACGATGCTACAGACACTGCCAGCAAAGCCGGCGAGGGCGCATTGAGCGGCGCTCGCGGCCTGGCTGGTCGCGCATCTAACCTCGCCGGCAAGGCCTCCAAGGACCCCAAGGGAGCTGTCGAGGATGCTGCCGACCAGTCCCAAGATAAGTCTGCTCTCGATGCGGCAGACGACGCCACTGAGGCAGCCAAGGATACAGCCCAGGAAGGTCAAGATGCTGCTGAGAACGCTACTGGCGACGTCAAGGACAAGGCCGGTGACGCTGCTGAAGATGTCCAAGACAAGGCCGGTGAAGCAGCCGAAGATGTCCAGGACAAGGCCGGTGACGCAAAGGCCACTGCTGATGACAAGGCTGGTGAAGTCAAGGACACCGCCGACGATGTCAAGGAGTCAGTAGAGGACCAAACCGGAGGGCTTGATCTCAGTCTGCTCAAGGGTCTTGAGGTTGACGAGGAAGGCCTTGTCAACAAAGACGGCAAACCTGTTGGCCGCCTAGTCGAGGGCGATGCCGAGGATCTTGCTGGATACCCCATCGGTGATAACGGCGAAATTCTCGATGACGACGGCGATCTGGTTGGCCGTTGCGAGCTTCTCCCTGAGGACCAGCTTCCCGACGAGCTCAAGAAGGGCGCTGACGCCGCCGGCTCCAAGCTTCCTCCTCTCAGCATTCTCAAGGGACTGACTGCCGATAAGACTGGTCAGATTCTGAATGAGGATGGCGACTTCGTTGGACATCTGGTTGAGGGTGACGCAGCCGACATCCAAGGCAAGCAGTTCAACGAGGATGGAGAGATCCTCGATGAAGATGGTAATGTTCTCGCCCGTGCCGAGATCCACCCCGACGCCATTGATCTTGTCGACGATGACGAGGAAGAAGATGATGAGGATGACGAGGAAGCCGGTGCTGCCGAGGGCGCTGTCGATGGCGTCAAGGGGGCTGCTGAAGATGCCAAGGATACCGCCGAAGATGCTGTCGAGGGCGCTAAGGATGAGGTCGAAGACAAGGCCGCTGACGTTGAGGACGAGCTGCCTGGCGTTGAGGCTCTCGAGGGCCTCGAGGTCAACTCTGAGGGCGAAGTCCTCAACGATGACGGCGAGGTTGTTGGCCAAGTCGGCGAGGACTTTGAGGGTGATGTCAAGGACCTGAAGGGCCTCACCGTCAACGAAAAGGGTGAGGTCGTCGACGCTGAGGGCAACGTCCTCGGCAGCGTCGAGCTTGCTGAGGGCGCTGCGGAGAAGCTCAAGGATTCTGCCAAGGGCGCTCTCGACATCCGCATCCTGGACGGCCTCAAGGTCAACAAGAAGGGCAAGGTCCTCGATGCGGAGGGTGAAGAGATTGGTGAGCTCATCGAAGGCGAAGCCAAAGACTGTGCTGGTAAGACCATCAACGATCAGGGTGAGGTCCTCGACAAGGAGGGCAAGCCTATTGGCAAGGTACAGGTTGTCGCTGGCGAGGCTGCTTTCGAGGCTCAGAAGGAACTCAAGGAGCGCCTTGGCGAGGTCGAGCCCGAGGTCAAGGAAGTCGAGATTACCCCCGATCTTGACATTCTTGATGGCCTCAAGGTCAACAAGAAGGGCCAGGTTCTCGACGAGGATGGTGAGCCCATCGGCGAGCTTGCCGAGGGTGACATCAAGGACTGTGCCGGCAAGAAGATCAACGAGAAGGGCGAGGTACTTGACAAGGACGGTAACGTCATTGGCAAGGTGAAGACTCTTCCTAAGATCATTGAGCAGCAGGTCGAGCAGGCAGAGGACGCTGCCGAAGGTGCTGAGGATGCCGAGGAAGGCGCCGAAGATGCCAAGGCTGCTGCTGAAGATGCTCAGGATGCTGCTGAGGATGCCGCTGACGACGCTGAGGAGGGCGAAGACAACCTGCCACCCCTCTCTATCCTCGATGGGCTTACTGTCAACAAGTCCGGCAAGCTCATTGACGACAATGGCAACATTGTCGGTGAGCTTGTTGAGGGCGACGCGAAGAAGCTCTCCAAGGCTGGCATCACCTCTGACGCTGAGGGTCAGTTCTGGGATAACAAGGGTAAGGTCATTGGTCGCGCCCAGACCGTTCCCCAGGAGGAGGGTGAGGAGGAGGCTCCCTTCGCCGGCCTTGAGGGACTCACTGTTGTCAAGGACGGCTACGTCGAGGACGAGAACGGCAACCGTGTCGGTCAGGTTGTTGAAGGAGACGCGAAGAAGCTCATCGGCCGTTCCGTCGATGAGGATGGTGATATCCTTGACAAGAAGGGTTCAGTTGTCGGACATGCTGAACGCTACGAAGAGGAAGACGTTCCTGAGGAGGACGCACCTGAGCCCGAGGATGTTTCTATCCTGAAGGGCAAGACCGTCAACAAGCAAGGCAACGTCATCGGCGATGAAGGCGTGCCCATTGGTCGCCTCGTCGAAGGTAACCCCAAGGAGCTCAACGGACGTCAAATCGATGAGAACGGTCAGATCTGGAACGATGCTGGCAAGGTCATCGGTCGCTGCGAACTTATTCCCGAGAATGAGCGTGAAACTAAGCCTGAGGGTATCTTTGGCGGTCTCGAGGGTCTCCGTGTCGTCGCTGACGGCAAGGTTGCCGATGAGGATGAGAACATTGTCGGCGAGGTCGTCGAAGGTAACGCCAAGCGCCTCGTTGGTCTCCGCGTCGACGAGGACGGCGACATTCTTGACAAGTTCGGTAACGTCAAGGGACACGCTGAGCCCATCGAAGAGGAGGAGCCCGAAGAGGAGGAGCCGGAAGACCTCTCCGCTCTCGAGGGCCTTACTCTCAACAAGCAAGGAAAGCTCGTCAACCAAGAGGGTGTACCCATTGGTCGATTGGTCGAAGGCAACCTCAAGGAGCTTGCTGGCCGCAAGTCTGACGGCGAAGGCCTCATTCACAACGACACCGGAAAGGTTGTTGGCCGCTGCGAGATAATCCCCGAGAACGAGCGTGAGTCCAAGCCCGAAGGCATCTTTGGTGGCCGCGAAGGACTTCGCGTTATCGCTGAAGGCAAGGTCGCTGATGCTGATGAGAACGTTGTTGGTGTTGTCGTTGAAGGCGATGCGAAGCGTCTCATCGGTCTGCATGTCGATGAGGATGGAGACATCCTCGACAAGCACGGCAACGTCAAGGGCCACGCTGAGCCTATTGAGGATGAAGAAGAAGAGGCTCCTGCCGACTTGTCTTCCCTCGATGGCCTCACCTTGAACAAGCAAGGATACCTCGTCAACAGTGAGGGGATCCCTGTCGGCAAGCTCGTCGAAGGTAACTTGAAGGAGCTCGCTGGTCGCAAGTCGGACGGTGAGGGTCTCATCCACGGAGACACTGGCAAGGTCGTCGGACGTTGTGAGCTCATCCCCGACAACGAGCGTGTAACACGCCAAGAGGGACCTTTCGCCGGCTATGAAGGCCTTCGTGTCGTTAAGGACGGGTTCGTTGAGGACAACGACGGCAACCGTGTGGGCCAGATCACTGAGGGTGATGCGAAGAAGCTGGTTGGTCACTCTGTAGATGAAGACGGTGATATCATCGACAAGTATGGCAACGTCAAGGGCCATGCCGAGCCTTTCGAGGAAGAGGAGGTCGAGGAGGTTGATCTTAGTGCTCTTGCGGGCTGCACCGTCAACAAGGCCGGCAATGTCGTTGACTCCTCTGGCACTATCCTTGGCCGCGTCTCCGAGGGTGACGTTGCAACTCTGATCGGCAAGAAGGTAGACGGCAAGGGTCAGATCTGGGACAGCGCTGGAAATGTTGTTGGTAAGGCTGAGCTCGTCCACGGCGCCTCATCCGGGCCTGAGGGCCCCTTCGCTGGCTTCGACAACAACACAGTCGCCAAGGACGGTACGGTCCAGACTGCCGATGGCTCCATCATCGGCCGTGTCATCGAGGGCGATATCAAGAAGCTCACCGGACACAACGTCGACGAGGATGGTGACATCAACGACAAGAATGGCAACGTTATCGGCAAGGCCGAGCGATGGGAGCCTGAGGAGAAGGAGCGTCGCATCAACCCCATGTCTGGCATGCGTGTCAACAAGGAGGGTGACGTCCGTGATGAGAACGGCGATGTCATCGGTCGTCTTACTGCTGGTGATCTTGGTCACTGCGCTGGTCTCGAGATTGATGACAACGGCTATGTCATTGACAACGATGGCAACAAGGTCGGAGAGGTCACTCTCCTTGGTAACATCCAGGAGGAGGAAGAAATCCCCGAGGATGAGACCGATGAGGAGAGGCAGCGTCGCGAAGACTCCGAGCTTGCCAACAAGATGGCTGCTATCTGCCAGCAGACTCTGGAGCGCGTCCAGCCCGTTATGAAGCAGATCACCGAGGTATGTGACATTCCGTCGATTTATGAGTTCCCTACTAACATAATTTCAGCACATCGAGAAGGCTGACCGCACACCCCGCGACGAACTCGACGAGGAGGAGCTTGTCAACAACGTCAAGCCTCTTATCGAAGAAGGTGGCCGCATTCTGAACGAGTGCAATGGCTCACTCCGTGGTCTCGACCCCGATGGCCGAATCGCCGCCCAGGCCAAGGGCCGCCAGCAGACTGGCGAGGCCTCACCTGAGGAATACAAGCTTGCCGACTGCTTGAAGGAGCTCACATCTTCTGTTGTCACTACCATCGACAACGCAAAGAAGAAGATCTCCGACATGCCCCATGCCAAGAAGAAGCTCAACCCTCTCTGGGGTCTTCTCACCGAGCCTCTGTTCCAGATCATTGCCGCTGTTGGTCTGCTGTTGACTGGTGTACTCAACCTTGTTGGCAAGCTCCTCAACGGTCTTGGTCTCGGTGGCCTGGTCAATGGTCTCCTCGGCGGTCTTGGTATCAACAAGCTGCTCAGCGGCCTTGGTCTTGGCGGATTGTTCGGTGGTGATGACAAGAAGAAGAAGAAGAGTGGAGGCGGTGCAAGCAACATCCCTCTTGTAGGCGGTCTTCTTGGCGGCAACAAATAAACGTTGTCCCTGAAAGGTGTGAGCGGTACGAGTTGACGGTTTCTGTCGCCTGAAAATGATACCACACCCTATCGACACGAGGGTATGAAGGCTTCCATTCTGGCTGGAAGATCGGGGGGTTTGAAGGTCAGCACTGAAGGTCCTTCTACCTGAGGTCGATGGATGAGATGTATGATGATTTGTAGCGTTCTCGTTGAAATGATCTGGACTTGGTTCCAGTTCGGTGTCAGCTCTTCAGCAAACTTTTCCTATGTCACACCATTTGCTTAGCGGGAGTTGCTTTGGTCTGAACAGCTGTTGTATGATTAGTTCGAAGTAATGAGATCTCACACTTCTACATATACCTTCTACTACGCGTGATCATGTACGCTTCGAATGCTGTTGAGGAGGTACTGCTGGCGAGGTGATGGTGGCGGAAGAGAGACTGACGACCAGAGGAGATCGCTCTCACATTGCCTTAAAGCAGTGCAGGTGTTCAACAAGTTTGTTCATAGCCCTTGCTGCTAGTCTACAGACGTGTGAACTGCCGAACTCGAGCAGTCAATTGAAGTTGTTCGAAACTCTCACGACAAGCACTATTTGCAGCTTGACCATCGCGCATGTCCGATTCGTGAGACTATCGATGTCCAAGCTCAGAGTGCTAAGAGTAAAGATAGTTGAACATTCCAAGATTGGCTTTCTTGTCAGATATTCTGTGAGAGACCAGCGAACCCAGGTTTTAGGTCAATTACCTCCAAGTCTTGCATTTACTTCGTAGTTGATATGTCACCTGATTGGCCTGAGGTCCATTCCCGATTGGGTTAGGTCAGTCGAATCTCACAGGTACATACGGTGCCTTTCCATCAACTGCGCACAGCCATATCATCGGTGTCAGCTTTGGAGGCATACCACGCTCATCGAAGCGCTCAATCTGACAGATTACCATCGCTTCCAGAACCTCCTCAACCCTGTCAATTGCTCGCTGCGCTATGAGGACCGCACTGGTTCTCCTGCTCATCTCGAGCATTTTACTCGGCAACTTCATTTTGTTCTACTTCCTTGGCATTCCGAAGCTCTTTAAGCAGTTACTGGAAAATCAAAAGAAGAAAGGAACACACGATTCAAAGCAAGAATGGATTGAGATGCAAAGCGATGTGCACAAACGCGCCAGGGACCGCAGGAGGAAGGAGGAGAGATTGAGATGGGAGCGCAACGCAGCGAGAAAGAGGAGTGGCTTCTATGCGGAACTTGAGCATGCTTACAACAAGGCTTAAGTTGCGGTGGCCGTATACATAAGGAATCTGCGTAAAGTGAATGCGCTCCAAGCATCTACCTTCACTTCCGATGACGCAGCAAGACAACGGCAGCGGAGGCTTTAGCGTGCACCTCCACCCATAAACTTCCTTTAAAACACTTCATCGCACTATTATCGTTAGTAACATCACTCAACCCGACCTGATCGACCTCGCGCCTCGATCAATCACCATGTCTCCCGTCAACCTCTCCACTGACGCGGAGCTCCTATTCGTTCTCCTCGTAGTCGCTGGCATCATCACACTACAAATCCTCGCCACCATATCATTCCTCATTTACCGCAATTACAAGGGAAAGGCCAGATGGCGGCGCTTGAGACAACGGGGTATCGTCCTTCTCGAGGGTCCTGCGATGTACTGGACAGACGACTTGCCAATACCTCCCATTCCGATCCAGGCCGGTACGCGATGGCTGAGGCAGACAACGCGCGCTTCGAGTCGCATGTCTATCCCCGGTCCGCCAGGGATCTAGTCGCGCAACATCACGACATCACAAGTGAACAATAAGCAGTCATGTCTCGATTCACGGGAGCCGAATGGGAAAGAAGTAATACACATGTTGACAGAATCCATGGTCAACCGGCAATCAAGATGCTTTGGAGTACATAAGTCTCATGTCACATCATTTCCGTGTGTACTAATCGGCTCTTGCGGTAACCTGCTAGCTCAAGGGCTTTTGCGCCCATACTGTATGGCTGCCCTGAAATCAGCATGATATCGATAAACGCTCAATCTCTTTTCACTTACAACTCTTCCATCAGATGCGTGGACTTATCTCTCAGAGCATCTTTGATCTGCGCAATGAAGATTTGTACTTCCTCCGGTCTCCACTGCTCGACTCGAACCAAAAGGCCAAGCAGCGCAGCCTCCAGAAGCTCCTCCAAGTCTATTCGGAAGATACCACCAATTTGTTTCTACCACGCGGTCAGCAAAGTGGCCCATACACTATGAGAATCCAGGAATACCAGTTTCTTATCTCTCGCCCAGGTTCCTATTGGGACCTTGCGAACGTCGTGGTGTACATTGATGAAGCCAGCTTCTTCTACCCAGCCCTTCAGATGCTGGCCTGGCGAACCGTGTCGGCCGATCTTGTCGCAAGCCGCTGTAAATACATTACAGAACTCGATGACTTTGTTGTCCTCCGTCGCGCTTCCATCTTCACTATAAGCCAAAGTATTGAAGTCTTGCAATTCGATCCAGCCTCCCGGAACGAGATTTCTGGCTTGTCAGTTTCGAAAGTCATGTAAAAAACCAACCTCAGTCTCGACTCACTCATAGGACTGTCGTAGTAGCCTCGGCCAGTCTTGTAAGCTCCCAAGCATATAACGGCTGTGGATGAAGTCGAATGGCTCCCGAGGTGGCCACGGACTCTCAACGTCGTCGATTTCGAACGACACATTCGGCGGCACCCTGCCACAATGTTAACCCAGCCAACCCTACCAATTGGCTTAACCCACCATCTCGGCTGTATGGGACTGAGATCGTTCCCAATTACTGTCGCATTTGGGTATTTGTCGCCCACATCCATCGCCCAGATTCCGGTGCCTGTGCCAATGTCAAGAATGCGGATTGCTCTGTCCTCTGGAAGCTCGGCAAGGTGCAACTTGTCGTCCAGAAGCAACAAGCACATATGATGGCTCATGTCCAATCTATCCTGCTCTTTCTCTTCTCGCAAGATCAGTTTCGGACAACGCATCCACTTCAGAAGACCTTCTTACCATCGTTCGGAAAGTTGTACGCTGTGGCAGTCAGCCAAGAGTTGAATGTTGGTGGGGTTCGGGCAGGCAACCTCCTGCACGATAGCTGTGATAACGCCGCCCATTCTCCCACTTGTACTTCTCGACACTGGATGACAATGATGTCGCATAGCTCTGTCTACGCAATACTCAGTATTCAACACCATGTGATTTGGACATGCAAATGGCACGTACGCATCCGATTCGTCATAAGTGGAGTCTACGTCCTCCTGAGAAAATTCAGCACGCTCAACTGTCGAATTGAGGGACAGTGCTCCTTACGTCGACAGCGACGGTAATGGTGGGCTGCTCTTCACTCATGGTCAAAGTTGAAAACGCAGGGGAGAGGGGGGTGCAGGGTCGTGACAAGCAGCGAGCGTCCAGATTTAAGTAGCGGAGCAGCGACAATCATAACCAACAACGCGGCGCAGTAATCAGGATGGGTATCCGTGCGAGTGGAACTACGACCTACCTGTATTATTCACAGGCGCAAGGTCCGCTTCAGTTGAACCCCCGCACAGCGTATGGGACGGGAAGGCTCGAACGGGCACTTCACCAAAGACGGATGCGCCGAAAGCATTAAACCCCACTCGAGTCGAAGCGGAGCGGAAGAGTAACCCTAAACCCCAGAAGATTCCCTTGTGTGGGATCACACCGATTGCTCTTCTTTCACCCATATCTAGCGTGCCATGTCTTTCGTTGCGCAGCTGTATGCGCTCCGGTGGCTGCTTTTGACTGCTGTTGCTGCTATCTATGTCGCAGACAAGTGTCGCAGATACAATCGCCTTCGGCACTTCCACGGTCCTTTCGGTACCGGCTGGTCCGAACTCTGGCACTCCCACGTGATTCTGAGTCTGCATTCGCATCTCGCCTACAAAGAAGTCAACACTAAGTACGGTCCTATCGCACGAGTCGGGCCAAATGAGCTAGTTACTTCATCGCCTGAGCTGCTTGCGCACATGAGCGCCGTTCGCTCGCAGTACACTCGGTCGTATTGGTTCAATGCTGCGACTCGTTTTGAGCCCGGCAAGGACCATGTTTTCAGTCAACTTGATGAAGAGAAACACACCAAGCGTAGACAGCAGATGACTGCTGGCTATTCTGGAAAAGAGAATCTGTCCCTAGAATCGGATATCGACGGACGACTGCAAGAGTTGCTTCACCTGATCCGCAGCAAGTACATCTCGACGTCAACCGGTTCAAAGCCTATGGATCTTGCTCGTAAAGCTCAGTACTTTACTCTTGATGTCATAAGTACCATTGGATTTGGTCAAGCTTTTGGCCACCTCGAGGCTGATGCCGATCTGAACGACTATATCAAATCAGGCGAACAAGGCCTTTCGATTGTTGCTGTATCCGCAGCCCTTGGATTGACCAAGTATATGCAATGGCCACCTATTGCACGCCTGCTTGGGCCATCAGAGAAAGATAGTAGTGGATTCGGCAAGATGATGAGTGTAGCTCGCAAGCTCATTGACTCACGGCTCGAAAAGTCGACTGAAGGTCACTCTGATATGTTGGCATCCTTCGTCAATCATGGTCTCACGAGGGAAGATCTATTTTCAGAAGCTCTACTGCAGATCTTGGCCGGGTCCGACACTACTGCTACGGCAATCAGAACGACTATGCTCTACCTCATCGCCCATCCACGTGTCTACCGTCGTCTACAGAATGAAGTCGATCAGGCTGTCCGCTCCGGCGTCGCGCCTTCTCCACCCAACATCGTTCAAGATACAAATTTAAAAAGCCTTCCATATCTGCAAGCCGTCGTCAGGGAGGGACTGCGGATCTTCCCTCCTGTGACTGATGTCGTGCCGAAGAAGGTACCCGAAGGTGGCGATCGCATTACTGTCGAGGGTAAGCAGTACTATCTCCCAGGTGGCACGGATATCAGCTACAATGTCTGGGGTGTGCATCATGACAAAGCCATGTTCGGTGACGATGCCGAATTCTTCAGGCCTGAGCGCTGGCTGCTCGAGGAAACCCAGGCGAATGACGAGAAGCTTGTCGCAATGCGTCGCACTACTGAGTTGATCTTTGGGTATGGGAAGTACCAGTGCCTGGGCAAGCCTATTGCATGGCTGGAGATTACGAAGACCATCTTTGAGGTAGGTAATGTACAGACAACGACAGTGTCTGCGCTGACGTTTCCGCAGTTCATGCATCATTTTGATTGGGCTCTTGCGCAGCCCGACAATCCTTGGAAATCTACTAATTACAATGGTATCTGGGTGCAGGAGCAAATGTGGGTCCTTATTACCGAACGCAATCACGATGCATGAATTTAGTATGAAAGAACCACGGACATTAGCTTTGTCACGTTTACTGTCCTGCTATGACATCTCCATGAACGTTTGAGGTCAACAGCATTATTAGCCTTACGGCATTATGAGCCAGATACAACCGAACAGAACTCAATGCGCAATATCTGCTGGTGCTTCTTGCCTTACTCGATATTCTCGTCAAGTGCTACAACTTAGTGTCTTTACCGACTGTGATGCCGTTCGAAAGTTGAAGCCCAAAGGGAAGTCCTCTGTTATACTTATCCTCGTAAGGTACACCTATTCGCTCGGCGAAGGCTTGGTCGATGTCCTTGTACATATCGTACCCATTCATCTCCTCGATGGTCAACTTTTTCGATTCGTCCTCTACTTTGTAGTTGGAGAGCGAAGTATTACTAGAAAAGCCTAGAAACTCATTAGCAAGATACCTCCTATATGCCCTAGTAGCGTACCAATTCGCTCATTGATATTGTACGCAGCCTTGGCTGCCGAGGACTGTACTTTCGTAGCGCGAGGTAGTCGAATCTTCTCATAAACAGCTAGTGAGTCCTTCACGTCTCCCTTGAAGTAGTGCTTGTTGAAGAGTATGCCTAATGCTGCAGCATCTTCAAGGGCCATGCAAGCTCCTTGACTCTGATGGGGCATCATCTTTAAAACTCGTTAGCGTTCCGCCGTCCCAGGGCGAGCCGAGACATGGATGTTAACTTACCGGATGAGCAGCGTCTCCAAGTAGCGCAACATTTCCCTTGACGAGATACGGATAGGGCTGGTGCACCCATAAACGCCAAGGCTGGATCTCAATGCCGATGGCGAGGTGCGCCTTGACTTGAGCATCGAGCTCAGGATATGGCGCGAGGAGCTCTTCAACAGGTAGATCAGCGCCTCCCCAAGTGTGGTTCGCATAATCCCCTGCCGAGCGAGGAAAGAAGCAATAGTAGGAAAGAAGTTCGCCGCCATTACACGGCGAGAGGACAATTTTATCCCACTTGCCCTCCTGACCACCCCAGTACTCAAGAGCGCTGTTGAGCGAGTAGTCGACCAGGCCCAGCTTCCTGGCGTCTTTCGTCAAAACATTGGCATGCAAACAGCTAGACTCGGCAGGTCGTTTCTCAGGATTTAGTCCGATGACCTTTCGTGTGACAGAGCCAATACCGTCGGCTCCAACAATCAAATCGTGTTGGGTCTTTGTGCCATTTGCGAACGTGATGATTCCAGACTCCAAGTTTATGGATTGGCACTAACAATCCTATCAGTGTCTAGATTCATAGCTAAGTTGCGCTTCTTTGACACTTACGCCGTGGTTGACCTTCAGCACTGCCGGAAGACCTGCTCCCTCTTCTTGTAACGCACAATCCATGAGCATCTTATGCATATACTGCCGATGAAACATGTTATAGACATGGCCCCAGCGTTCTTCGTAGTCGTCGAGATCGTAGACACTGACAGGCTCGCCCGTCTTCCAATCCCTATTGATGAGCTTCTTCAAAACAACTGGATCACCCTTCTGCACATCAACACCCCATTCATGCAACCAGCGAGTGCCGTTGGCAGCGCATGAGACTGAGGCTCCAGCCTCTCCAGCGAAATCATGTCGCTCGTAGATGACAACCTCGTGTCCCGCTCGGCGTAGTGCAATCGCAGTAGCCAACCCGCCAATGCCACCTCCTACCACGCCAACGCTCAGTCGTCTCCACCCAACGCTCTCACTCGAAGATCCCATGGTAAATTTTGTTCGTAGTCAAGGCAGAAAGCGCATCAGCCCTGGGTGAACTTTGGAAGTGCGCAAAGAGGAGAACTAGATGTATGCAAGATCAAAAGATCGTAACAAGATTTGACTTCCCCTCGCTCGTTGGTCTAACCTCACATTTTAGGGAATAGTCAGACTTCAGATATAGACTAAAAGAATGGAATCGAAACCCCATCGATCAATTGCCGTTAGCTTGCGGAGACCCCAACACGCGTGATTCGATGAGTTGAGCTCAAAGTACGCGGTTGCCGGCGAAGACACTATCCGCACACTACGTCGTATGTAGCGGTTACGGACCGCAACCAGCGGAATGCTTTGCGTTGCTGATTGGGCGTAAACGCTGATGATGCACAATAGCCGGCGCACCCACAGCTTGTTCGGCTAGTGTTCTGGCACCCCACAACCCGAATGGGTAACGTGCGCCCTGAGATACAGAGTCCAAGTGGCTTACCAACAGCGAGATATGCGGGGTTTCCTGCAGCACGTCAGAAGGGGGGATCCATTTCGGTAAATGCACCTCGTCTCGGTGCAAGATGCTGTGTTTCGAATGGAACCTACTGCAGAAGCTGACAGATGCTTGCCGCCTTGACCGCGAGTTCATATGATACATAAGCATTCACCCTTTCTACGCAAAAATATAGTTTGGTGCTTACTTTCCTCATAATCATCAAATTGCCTTCAAGACGCTTTTTGCTCACATAACTCGAACATCCACATTTTCACCCACCATGCTCGGCAAGGTCATTTTGGAAGAGGCGTTCGCCTTGCCTCGCCTAGAAGAGAAGACCAAATGGTGGGCCGGCATGTTCAGTACGGATGCAGAGAAGCACACCCGAGAGATTCAGGACTTGACAGACATCCGACTCAAATTTGCGGATCAGTATGGAGTTGGGTACACCATTCTTTCATATACCGCACCCGGCGTGCAAGACATCTTCGAGCCCAAGGAAGCCCAGGCTCTGGCCGTTGAGATTAACGACTATGTTGCTGAGCAAATCAAACCTTTCCCAGATCGGCTGGGAGCTTTTGCGTAAGTTTCTCGTGATTGAGGTTTAGTTCCTTTAAACGCTGATTTCGATCAATAGCACACTCTCAATGCATGACCCAAAAGAGGCTGCAGAGGAGCTGCGACGAACTGTCACAAAGTACGGCTTCAAGGGAGCATTAGTGAACGACACTCAGCGAGCTGGTGCCGACGGCGAGGATTACATCTTCTATGATCAGCCAGAATGGGATGTCTTCTGGGAGACACTAACGGATCTTGACGTACCTCTATACTTGCACCCGCGTAACCCCACCGGAATCGTTTTCGAGAAACTGTGGAAAGACCGTCAATGGCTCATTGGTCCTCCTTTGTCGTTTGCTGTTGGCGTCAGTCTCCATGCTCTGGGCATGGTAACAAACGGTGTGTTCGATCGTCATCCCAAAGCCCAGGTCATCCTTGGGCATTTGGGCGAGCACATCCCGTTCGACATGTGGCGTATCAATCACTGGTTTGAGGACCGTAAGAAGCTGCTCAAGCCCGGACTGGATTGCAAGAAGACCATTCGCGAGTACTTCAACGAGAACTTCTGGATTACAACATCAGGCCATTTCTCTACAACTACCCTCAACTTCGTCAAGGATGAAGTCAGTGCCGACCGCATCCTGTTCTCGGTCGATTATCCATTCGAGACTTTCGAAGATGGATGTACCTGGTTCGACAACGCTGAGATGAACACCGGGGATCGCCTCAAGATTGGGAGAGAGAACGCAAAGGGCCTTTTCAAGCTTGAGCAATACAAGGACTCAAGTGCGAAGGTCATCTGATTAGGTTAATCAAACAGAGTAGCGCTTCAATACTTCTCACACACGCGAGATCGTGCCTGTGTAGACTGATCTTCAGTGGCATTTTTCGCCAGTCGTGAACAATGCCGTAATTTTGCTCTCAACAATTACCTGCTGTGAAGCTGAAGAGCATGTATGATGGGACAAGAAGTGGATGCTTGTGCTGCATGTTTAATGACGCGACGCATTTCTGGCGCTCCCTTCAAACGTTATCGTGCGCATGCCGCCACACTTATCACTTCAGCACGTGACTGTTTCTCTATCCTCTGCTCATTAATGACCGTACTTCCAATGTTGTCAACCGTCCCCAGGCAACGTCGTTGCACTTAGCAGCACTTGTTTCAGACTTGAAGCATTGCCACAAGCCTGCAACTTGTAGCTCGGTCTAGTGCGCGTATCGTCCGGCCCACTAACTTATCCGACAACCATCATTATCTTTCGGATCCTGCACCGCGAGTCGCGTTCACCCAAAAGTGATCTTACCCCGCGTTACGCTACGCTTATCATTCGCTTGACTTACGCAAAATGGTTGCTTGCTATTTGGGATCTGCGGCGTGCTATCGCTGGCCGCAGCATGCGACGATATGCTGATTCTATAACATTGCCTGTGCCGGCAGCCGCGCCCCTTAACCGTCCCCGCAAGCTGATTTTCCCCCGTACTAAGCGGCTGTCGCACTGCACATCAGATCCTACACACGCACTGACTCCATCACATGACGAGTTGAGTGTGCATGTACTTGTGTTCACAGTCACACAATGCCTCGCCGGCCGGTAAAGCCACAAGATCGTCAACGAGTCGTCAGGGCATGCGATCAATGCAAATCGTCCAAGAAACGATGTGATGGCAGCCAGCCCTGCAACCCATGCCAGAAAAAAGGGTATGATGGTATCTGCCACTACACTGCTGGTCGTCGGCATCATCCATTACCACAGCCTCCAGTCACAATTTCGCAGCTTGCTCCAGCGCAAGATCCCCCCCTAATCTTTGAAGGAAGCGGGAGGAGTGAAGCCCTGCTTTCTCCGAACTCATGGGATTTCCAAGGCCCCACAGCTCTTTTAGCGGGTAACACAGGACCCGACTTTATCAACAATACACAAGGGCACACTTCTGAAGAAAGTACGCGTACCACCGACACGCGAGGTTCGTCCCTGGAAGTCATGGCTCAGCCAACTGTCATGTTGTCGAGCGTTAGTGGGGAGAAAGGTAAGTGTTGATGGTGCTTAAAACTCTCTTGTGCTCATTCCAGGCAGTGTTCGTTGGCAATACCGCGGCTATATCATTCTTGCAGTTCCTCCAAAAAACACTAGAACGCCACGTTGGCCCTTCTGGTTTCACTGATGCTCAAGAGAGCCGGAAGCTGTTCGAGGCAGATGCTGTTGACAACGGCTCAAGCCGCTTCTATGACAGACTTTGTGTCGAGGACAAAAAGGCCTACATACAGTACTTTTTTGATAGCGTAAGTCCTTTCCTTGCCCTTGTACAACGCTCCAAGGCATCGTTGACATCGTTACAGTCCAACGGTCTTCTCGACTTGTACACTTGGGAAGAGGTATGCCATTTGCTAGAGGTCGAGAATCAGAACAGAGCGCGTGGTGCATCTCCAGCTTCATCAACCCCAAGAGGGCTTGAGCTGGCTGCGCTGTACCTCATGGTTGCAATTGGTGCTCAATCCTACGGGCCCACGAAAGATGCTGTAGTCTGGGCTGCTGAGTTATTCTCATTCGCACGCAGTCTGGCCTTTGCGCAGATGCTAGAATGTCCAAGTTTGGATCTTGTACGAGTGTTTCTCCTTATGGCGTTCTACATGTTTGGAGCTTGTCGGCGCAACTCTGCTTTCATGTATCTCGGCGTTGCCTCCAAATCCGCCGACATTTTGGGCTTGCACATGGCCGCACAGCATAAGCACACCGCTGCCTCAACCAGAGATGCAAGGTAAGCACTCACATCTGAATCCATCCGGGAAAAAAGTGCCCCCAACTAACATAACATCAATGTAGACTTCGAGCGGCCAAGAGTATACGCGTATTCGATGTTGTGTGCAACTCCATTCTTGGGCGATCAAGTAGCACTCCATCGCTTCGGCCGGGCCAGTCTAGCTATGTCCACGATAGGTCCGACTTTGCAACTGATGTTGTATACCGTGCTCTAGCACTTGGTGCTTCATACGAGATAACTGCAATCCTTGACACCGCTGTCAAGAAATCTGCAGAGGGTGAGCTCGACGTGGACACCGCTGAAAACCTTGTCCTAGCTCTACAACAAAAGAGTCGAAATTTTCCTTCCATATTACGGAGGTCGAATGATGACAATTCGAGTAAGAGCAGACAGGTCATCCTTGGAAACATACACGTTTCTGGTGTATATTACTTCAGTGTGATCTTGGTCACCCGGCAGTTTCTCATTCAGCACATTATACCTCAGCTCTCAGATGGAACAAAGCCACTCCATAACCACGAAGTTGCCGGGAAACTCAAGATTGACCAGTTAGCCGATGCTTGTATTGAAGCGGCTACTTTCATGGCGCACATGTGTCACCAGGTTATGAGATCTGGCCACCTGCTTGGCAATATGTGCATACTTAAGTGAGTCAAACTGAATGACTGACATAACAACTTGATCACTGATTTCTTTATCAGAGCTTGGGTCTTTGCTACGGGCCTTGTGTTGGGGTTTTCGCTGCTTACCGAAGATACAACGCATACCTCAGAACGCCGCACAGCATTCCTCAAATCACTCCATGTACTGGGCGAGCTCAGGCATCTCAGTCCTCAGGCAGAGCAGTACTATGGGATCCTATCGAGTTTTCATCAAGCAATCAAGGTTTATAAGGAGCGAGCGCATCGCAAAAAGCGGGCTTCTCGAGGGACGCTGGTAGACTGTGTCTTCTTACCAGACGGAACAGGTAACACCGAAGAGCCCGAAGAGGCCATCGCAACACAGCTGCCAAGTCCAGAGATGACCATGCAGGATATCACATCCGCAGAATGGCTTGATAGTCTTCCGCTGGATGGGCTCAACGATATGGAATCTATCGATCCGGCTTTGATGGGGGATAACGATATCATTATGCGCATGCTTTGGGAATCGGAGAGGTATGCAATGGATTACCCTGCTGGAATGCTGCCCGATGCGGAAGACAGCACGCAGAACATAGGTACTCTGCTCAGCTAGCGTGCAATCTACCTGATTTCTCATTATCGAGTTCATGTTTTGCTGATATCATCACTTGCTAGTTTGTGTGTACAAAGATACGGTTTATTAGTTCATGTTGGTTTTCGTCGGTGTAGAATTCCCAAACACTGGCTCCGGGCGATGAGTTCTAGTCGCGATAATCATGCCTGATATTGCTTGCATCACAACCAAGCAAACGATATAAAGGATGGAAGCGAATTCATTCTCGACATTTCGCTCTGCTGAAAATGTCGTAGCTAACTTAAAAGTTCTACATGCTCTCCGCGCGAAAGTTATCGAATTTTCTGGCGGTACTCTTCAAGCACCCCATCGTAATCTTTCGGGGTATACGGAGAAACCAACTCTTGAAGAAAGGTCGGCTTCCGCTTGTTCTTGATTCCGATATCCTTAAGCAGCATGTCGACGTATGGAATGCCCTCAAAAACAAAATCTGGCAGACTGGCACCATAGCCGCAAGGGTAACGCCACTTGCCCCATTGCGTGTGCATCATGACCTCTTTTGTGATCTCCTCTTGCGATTTCGCTTCTCTTTCCAGCTGTCCATCGAAGAAAGCTGTGATCCACAAGCCCTGTGTGCTGGCGCAGATGGCAGTACTCACTGAAGAGATCATGCCTGCGAACGCAAAATTGCGTTTTTGGGTCATTGCCGATGGTACCATGAAGCGGTAGTAGCGAAGAGGTTCCGCAGCCTTCTTGGGTTTCGATCGCAGAGTAGGTTGGCTTTCCAGGATGGGGAATAGATCCAAAACTTTCGAATCATACTCCAGACTGAGATTCGCTTGTTCCTTGGCGTCTATGGGGAGCCCAAGGCCGGACCCATCCAGCCCAGTAAACTTAATAGTGGATTCCTTTTTCCAGCCTGTCGAGCAAATCATAGCGTCTGCTATCAAAGTTTTGCCATTCTCAAGCAGGACCTGCCCTGGAGCAAGTCGATCGATGTTCTCGATGTGGACCCTAACTTTGCCATCCCGGATCATGTCGAAGAAGCTGGTGCTGTAGTTCAAAATACTGAGACCACTACCGATCCAGAAGACGGAGTGCCACGGCTTCAACTTTTGAAGCTCCGGGTGATTGTCATACTGATTCTGCTGCAGAACGTCGTTGCCCATTACTTTGCAAAATCTCGTTAGTACACAGAATAATCCGACAGGGTTGGTCAGGACTTACAACTCCAAAAGCCCTTGACAAGTCCTCGACCAATCGAAGTCTGCTCCAGAAACCGGCGCACGAACCCATAACCATCTTCATGGCCCCACGGACACGGACTGAACCAAGACAATGCGCGAACGTTGAGAATGGTGTCGATCCGTTGCTTGAGTGGGGTAACATACCGCGGCGCAATCCATACTGGGCCATTGCTGTCTGGTCGGATAATAAGATCTACTGTGGCGCCGCTGTCCACCATGGCATAAGCGACATCATATGCTGATTTTGCGCCGCCAACAACCACCACATTCTTTGCGTCTTTCAGTTCTTCTGCACGTCGACAGAAATCCTTCGCGTGGAAGAGTGGCCTGTCGAACTTTTCTGCTCCGTCGTAATGTGGCATGTTTGGTGTTGACGTCAACCCAGTTGCGAGGATTAATTTGACTGTGTCGACTTTCCTCTCTCCTTGTGGCGTTGTCACTGTGAGTGTCCAACCAAAATCCGTAGATTCCACAAGGCTGACGGTCGAGTTGAATTGCAAACGCTCGTAAATGTTGTAGTGCTTCGCGAAATCGGTTAGATAGCGGTTGAGAACTGCTCCGGGAATGTGGCCCATGGGTTTGACACCATACTTCTTCTCTGACATGGGAAAGTCTGGAAACTCATAGCTTCCGAGCATGTTGTTCGACTTGAGGCCTGGGTACAATCGTGCTTCCGACCAAGTGCCGCCCACTGTGTCATTGGACTCTAGAACAGCAATCCTCTGGTCAGGATGCGACTGGATGTACGCTCGCGCAGAGCCCAAGCCGAACCATCCTGGGATGTTCCATTAGTACAGTGATGATTGCGGTAACCTTGGGAACTGCAACCGACTCACCAGACCCCACGACTACAAGGTCATATGGCTCATGCATAGCTTTGTGCATACCGATGAATTAAGTTCAAGATAAATGTAGGATAAGGTCGAGGCAGGAGTCTGAGGTGCAACGACGATGAAAGCTGTCACTCTGGATGTCGTGTGCGTGTCAATTGAGTCTGTCAAATAGTTCGGGAACGCCTCTCTCCGCACAGTCTATCGTCCTATCAACCCCTATGATTGACTCGAGGGATTACCCGAAAGCTCGACCAATTGGGGCTCCCTGATACGAAATGGGCCACACAGCATCTGGGGTACAGTAGCGTAACTTGTCCTAGTCAGATGTCGGATGGGGTACCGACCTCTTTATCGGCTAGATAAGTAATAGAGTGAGGTCAATTACCGACTTTCCAGATGTGGACAGTGTGAAAGACACTTGTTCCCAAGTCTGTGGCGGTGTAGGCGGATAACAAAGACGCGTGTTTGATCTAGCGAGCGGAGTCTTCTCCGGAGCCTCCTCCGGAGCTTCGTAGTCGATGCTTACATGGCGATCACGCCCCGCAGGTCAAATTTTGGTAGGTAACTTAATCTTCGGATATTCAACGGCACACAAAAAGCAAACGTCTCCGATATAGGTGGCACGGCCCGCGCTCACACAATGCTCGCCCGCGATTGCCGATTGCTCACAACTCGAGATGACATTGGAGAGGATTGGGCACTTGGTTTTGTTATCGACAGTCGAGCAATGCCTATTGTTCTGTACAAGCATGAATCTTGCATGTGATCGGGTTTTGCATAAGATTAAGTTGCTAATCAGATTCGTTCAGGTGCTCCACAGTTTTGTGTCCTTGACTCAACCCTATGAGGTCGTCTTAGTCATGGTCACAATAGAGAAGTTGAGTGTAGATGAGGCTCGGACTTGTGCACCTTGCAGTCGGTAGTGCTGATTGAAGATGTGCCCAGCGCTTACATCATTCATTGAAGCTCTATTTCTATTCTACGAGGGTGGACTGATGACACCATCGATAGTACCAGCATGCAGACCACCGGTGATCTGGATGTCAGCTGCTGTTGTATGTCTCGCAGCATCGCTCAGCAGGTACACGATGGCTGGAGTCAGGTCGTTCTGCGTGCTCAGTCTTTGCAATGGGGGTGCTAGCCACATCTGATCTCCTTCTCGCTTACTCTTTGATGCGCGCACATCCCTGGTCATCTGAGAGTCCACGAAACCTGGCGAGATAGTGTTGACTCGAATGTTGTGCTTCGCAAGTTCCACTGCGAGCGCTTTCGAAAGCATCAAAACACCACCCTTGGAAGCGTTGTACGCCGCCATCCTGTAACCGGGCAAACCAATGTGAGATGACTGTGAGGCAATGAGAACAATGCTTCCAGGTGTGTTTTGCTTGATGATTTGCTTGGTCACGAGCTGAACGATGAAGAACACTCCACGAACCTTCTTGTTGTCAGCCACGCAAGTTCAGAGTGAATTTCAGTTGCAGCCACATCTCACATTGATCTCTTGGATGCGCGTGAACTCATCCCAAGTTTGTTCTACGAACGGCTTGTCAATTGCAATACCAGCCGCCGGCACGCAGCCATCGATTGTTCCTCCTAGGCTTGACAAGGCCTTTTCGAAGCCTGCGTTGAGACTATCTTGCTTGGTGAGGTCGGTTTGATGATAAGCGACCTTCACTCCAAATTTTGAACCCAGCTCTTCGAATTCAGCTGTCGGCCGTTCTTGGATATCCAGGACCGCAACATTGCCTCCCATCTCACAGATAGCTCTTGTAGCAGCAAAACCGATCCCCTGCGCGCCGCCTGTTATGAGGTAGTTCCGACCTCTCAACTCGAACATGGGTCGCACGGGGTCAAGCTTGTCTGCCATGGCTCTTTTGCAAAGGTCGTTCAAGGGAAGCGTAGTAAGATGTATGGAAATAAATGTTCTTGCCGGGGGGATGAGAAGATGAGCGCGAGAAGTACTTCAGCAGGTAAAAGTAGAAGGCAAGCCTGAATTCCTGGGCCTCGAATCCGCGCCAAATGGTGTTAGTGTCGGCAGTGCCCCTTTCTGAAAAGGCCACACCTTTGCTGCACACAAGAAGCACTTTTCAGTTAGGCGTAGATCGCTGCCCGACAGCTCGTCAGCTCAACCGGGGCCTGCTAATACATTGCTAATGCAGCCTTCGTCTTCCACTCTCAATGTTGGTGCTGACTCGATGTGCGGGAAATGCATTGAGCGGCTTATCGCAGTTGCCGGCGGGCTGCAGGGTGCGTCTTCCGCCATTTTTACGCTTTCGTCGGAGTTGCTCCGGAAAGGGTGCACTAAACAGCACCCGTCGGCGGCGTGGATTCTAGGTTCCACCGACGGCGCTCAGGGAACAAGCGGATCGCTGGGACGATTCCATCGACTAGATAAGAGCATTGAACCATGGAAGAGTGGCGATGTATTACACATATATGCTCTAGCCGTGATCTCGTACAGTACAGCTCCAGCTTGACGTTCTGTTGCGATCTAAACAGGCAGCCTGTGTCGTAGCCCATTCACCATCTCACTGATATTGAGTTTGTAAAATCTATCATGTTCCAAGACATCACGAAGCCGCCTCCGCCGCTTCCCACGGTGGAGCTCAAGCAGCTCGATGCTGGTCTGTCAATCCTGTCACCTCTTGTGCGTAGGGGCACTGGTCCTCCCCTCATTATCCTCGCTGCCGACAATGATGATTCGACCAACATAGTAGATGGTGTTCCATCACATCTTATTAAATGGGCCGAAGAAGGATACACAGTTGCCGAGATACAGCAGCAGGCCCTTGAGAAAGACGCTGCCGGCATGTTGAGGCGAAGCATCGAAGCCCTCAGGGCAAATACCCAATGCGAGCCGAAAGATAGAATCGGACTGGTCGGTAAGTAATGACTCGAGAGCTCTAAAATCTACATGAACTAATGGATCATATTGTAGCATACGAACTGGCATCATGGAACTTGGCTGCAGGTGCCGTGAATGCCATGGCAGACATCAAGGCGGTCGTCATCTGGGCGGATGCCTCCGATAAAGTTGCCATCACAACTTCGAACGTGCCGACATTACACCATCTAGCAGGGAAGAAGAGTGATAACCCAATAAGAACGCCTGCTCTCACTGAGTACCACTACCCTGGTGTTGAAACCTACAAGTTTGCGACGCCCTTTCATAAAGCGTTCCACTACACCACGGAAGCGTTGTCGCATACTCGAAGTCTCGCACATCTGAAGCCCCGTATGGACGGTCCATACTTCGATCTAGAGGTGATCTGGGACGAGCACTGTTATTATGAGTTTGCAGATCGCTCAGTGGAGCACACAATGAGTACAATGGTCCAAGAGCCATACGTAAACCACGTGCCTACAGTAAGCCAACGTCCTTTTTTATGTTGAGCCTGCACTGCTAACCAAACCACAGCTCACTGGAGGTGTGGGTCGAGGACCTCTCACGGATTTCTACCGGCACAACTTCATTTTCAACAACTCTGCCGATACAGCATTGGAACTTGTTAGCAGATCAATTGCAATTGATCGAATCATTGATGAATTCATTTTCAGCTTTACACATGACCGTGAGCTGGATTGGCTGTAAGTTGAATTGGGCGGATGTGGCAACGTAGCTAATTTCAAATCTTCAGCGTGCCCGGAATACCTCCCACAGGCAGGAAGGTAGAAGTACCGTTCACGGCTGTCGTCAATATTCGAGGCGACCGCCTCTACCACGAGCACATATCGTGGGATCAAGGCTCCGTTCTGAGACAGCTCGGGCTACTGCCTGAGTATCTACCATTCCCACACCCACTGCCAGATGGACGGAAGCCGGCACCCGGCAAGTCCTTCGAATACAAAGTTCCAGTGGCGGGGACAGACACTGCAAATAAGATGCGAGATCGTAATTTGGTGCCGTCAAATCAGATGTTTGACTTTCAGATAAGAGAGGTTGAATGTGCAACATTCGGCAATGGTCATAGCAATGGTCATGTATAATTTGGTATATTTGGGGGAAGCTAATCAGCGTATGCATCCAATTTTGTCCTTGATCAGAGACAAACAACATATATGAAACCCTGCCTCAGCAAATGTCTCCCGTCTCACCCGTGTGGTTTTTCTCCTCAATCGCAAGAGGTACTCTTTCGAAGGCCTACTGTGAAGCTGGCTCTAGCTTTGTTGCAGTGCGACCATCAACTTTCACAGAAAAGTATGCCTCGCCCCTTGCGTCAGCCTTGACAACCTGGTCATCAAGTTTGTACGACATGCCAGGCCGCATGTTCTTGAATCCGAGCTCAAAAACTCCAGGTTGCTTGCCGTTATATAGAACAAGCTCGACAGACTTTCCGTCTTGCGAGAATGCCTTAGCGACAAGCACATCCGGAAATGGCACCATCTCCAGAATTGGTGCATGGAAGCAATGTGCTGGTGGACCTTGTGTGAGCAATCGGAGCCAATCCCCACGAGCACCTAAGCGGCTGCGTAATCCGTTGCATTGACCGATGGTCGACAGACCTTTGTTTTTCAGCGCACCTGTTTTCGTTTCGTACACTGGGAAATGCTCCTCGTCCATCTGTCGCACCAGCTCATCACGAATTTCGTAGTCACCGTACTCGCTTGCCACACTGGCCATGGCGTTTCGGACAAATCCCCGACCACTCTTGTAATTACCTGGGTCGATGTTGTCGGCTCCAACAAGATTTATGAGCTCCAAACGTCCATCTGCTGACCAGTGGAGGTTCTCTCGCTTCATGAGGGCCCAATGGCGATGCGCGACATGTGGTAGATATGGACCGCAAAAGACAGCTGGCGCTACATCTGATATGGCTCCAGCAAGACCCGGAATGGTGAAACCTGTAAGCTCGGAGCGAATTGGCAAAATGGTTCCGTCGGCATTGGAGAATTCGCTCGCCAGTGCTGCATCGAATCGCGATTTCAATTTGTCGCCATAGCTAGTGCCCAGTGCTTTGTCCGCAGCAACTATACCACTGATACCAACCAAGTTGCATAAAGTATAGATCCAGTTCGGCTCACAAGGATACAGATTCCAGCGGTTCTGGTCCATGTTCCGGAACACAGCGTCGGCGATAGAACGCAGATCGTACTTGTATCGTGCGTTTTCTGTGACGACGAATTCCATAGAATCCTTTTTCGTGTACCGATCGTCTCCAGTTACGATCTGATATAGCGCAGCCGCCAGCAAAATATATCCGGATACCATCTGTTGCAGGTCAATACATGCCGCCAGTGAGTGAGGAGTTTCACAAACAATGTTGTCTTCCCTGATTGGATCCCAGTCTAGAGTGAACTTGCCAAGGAGTGATTCCCACTTCCAGAAGCTTTTTTTCGAAGTATCAGCAAAGGAAATAACAGTCATAGACGAGCCAGATATCACTCACTTCATCACTCTTTGAGTCATTGATTTCTCAATCAGGCCACGCTGGGCCTGGGACAGATATCCATGGAAGTTGGGACAGTAGCTGTTCTGAAATGATACAAGCTCGTACTGACCTTGGTACAGCTGGTATCTGATAGCTGAGGTTTGGAATTGGTCAATTATGTCGTGATAGGAGAAGTCGTTCTGTGGAGTAAGACCCATTTCGAGTACCCATTGCAGGAAACGTAGCGACCGCTCGTCAGCCTCGCGAGATCCTGGAACAGGTGCAGCTGCAGCGAGGGTGTGATTCTCCTGAACATCGTTCACAAGAAAGGCATTGCGATCGACCCTCCTCTTTTCAGCTTCAACATTGGCAATTTGAGTTTGTCTTACGATGTACGAGATGCCGAGTATGCAAGCTGCGGTTACGATAGTACCAGCTGACTCTAGCACTGTCTCTCTCGCAAGCAGCGATGCAGCTAGAGCAGAGCCTATCCATAAGGCGAGGGGGAAAGCAAGTCCACCGCAGCCGAACCACATGAACAGAATGACTGGCACAGCAGCCAGTGTAAGGATGAATGCCAAGATAGAAGGTACAGTGCACACTGCGATAAAGCCAGCGCCGGGAAAGAGGAGACCAAGTCCTGCAGCTCGAAGTCGAGCATTTTCCGTCTTGTAGAACGTAGCTAGGCCTATAGCTGAGAGTAATGCGTACTGGATCATAGTGCGTCTTTGATGGTATCTCTTGACAGTCCCTTTGCCGCATTTGCGGGAAATGAGAACATCTTTCCTAATCAGCATCTTCTAAGCAGTAAAAGGGGTCGTCCTGACCTTCAATTTTGAAACCCCCGTAAGAGGATTTTTCGAAGGATTCGTTCTGGGACGGTTGCTTTACCGCCGCTTGTGAAGTGCGTGTTGCTGTCGTCGTTGTCGACATGATGTTACAGAGTGGATGCCAGTGCAACGAGAATATCTCAAGCTTTCAACGGGGTGGTTGTGGGCACATCCAGCTGATAACCAACAACTGGCCAGGTCCTTGAAATTGGCATGCGTTGCGACTAAAGTCACACGACTCGAAGTGTCTGATTATCCTGTCATGTTTCGCACAAGGTTCTTACCTCGGTGTGTCTACTTCTGAGGTTCCCAGAGCTCGAGTCAGCTCGGTCGGAATATGCGGCTCAGCGATTGCGGGGAAACTCCACACCAATGCGGGGTGTCTGAGGGAAATGTCTATTATTAATCAGGACGCAAAGCGATCGGGGTGTCTCGAGATGCTTCTCTGGAAAGCTAAGCCAGCTTTGAAACTTTTTGTAGTCAATGCTGTAGTCTGCTCCTTCGACGCACAGGTAAAGGCACTTTCCACGTCACCATGCTAGCACCCTTTCTAAAGCGAATCGGTTCAACATCATCATCATCGCTTTCCCATCGCCAACTCGTTACTTTTGATTCTTGTACTGCCTAACGACTGTGTCTCCTTATTTGTAACCGCCTCGAAAAACAAGAGCTGCGTACATATGCGATTGCAGTCAACGCAGCAGCAGCAATAATCACAACAGCGAATGACACTTCCATACCAGCTTGCACGCGAGAATTCATCATACGAGGCACTGTACCCCTCTCTTCATTCTCTTCGTAATGGCGTGCTGCATCTTAACAGCAGTCGTGATGAAGGAGCTTATCAAGATTTGCGACGTTTTCGACATCCGCTTTCTTCAAGTCAAATACAACGACGACGAAGGGGAGGCATGCGCCCCAGCCAGTGCAGATGAGGATACCAAATCAATAACAAGTCATCTCACTATCGATGGCATGACCTGCAGCGCCTGTTCCCTGGCGATCACTCAACAGCTAGAAGCTCTTGTTGGTGTTCACAGAGCAAGTGTATCGCTAGCTCTAGCTCGCGCAACTATCTCCTATGATTTTTCGAAAATCACACCTGCATCTCTCATTGGAGCAGTCCAGAAGGCGGGTTACGATGCGACCCTGGAGAACCTGGATGCTCTGGGAACGATTGAGCGCTTGAATCAGACACAGGATCTCCATGACATGCGACAAGCCATTTCATCCGCCAGCGTTTGCTCTACGATGATTGCCCTCTTGGATTACATTCCAGCCGTGATCAAACACTGCGCTAACTATCCATACTTCACAAGCTTCTTGGTATGGATAGCACTCCTTTTGGCGTTCAAGGTGCAGGTCTCAAGCGCTTGGCCGATACACTCGCGAGCCTGGTCAAGCGGCAGACGAAAGATGACCATGGAGACTCTCCTGAGTCTGTCCCTACTTCTCGGTCTTGGGCTAGCACTTTTTAAGGCGTCGGTTCAAGAGACGCAAAAGAGCATAGCGTATGCATCTTCTAGTTCATTCTTGACCATCGTAGTCCTCTCAGGTAGATACCTCGAAGCAGTATTGAAACGGGAGAGTCATCGCAATCTTGTGACGCTGTATGAATTGAAAGCCGAAAGAGAGCTTTATAGGCTTGTCAATAGTGAAGTAAGTAAAGGACGATCTGATTAGATAGACTGCGCTGACTTTCTGACAGGTAAGTGTACCTGCTTCTTTGCTCAGAAAAGGGGACGAGATCCTGGTTCGATCGCAAGCCACCATACCTTGTGATTCCTTCATACTCGAAGGAAGCTCTGCAATAAACGAGTCCACTCTTACGGGAGAGAATATGCCCGTTGTCAAGTCTGTAGGCGACTTTGTTTTCGCAGGAACCAAGAACCTTTCAAACAGTATACGAGTCACAGTCGCACAGGACCAGTCCGAGTCATCTCTTTGCAAGGTCATCGAAAGTGTCTCTGCGGCTATGGAACAGAGACTAGAAGGCACGGAACCATTGGATGTGGTCATGAACTACTTCGTTTCGGGGGTGATGTGCTTAGCTGCTGCTACATTCTCTGTGACGCTATGGAGATCGCGGCCACAGTCCTTCGTCGTTGCTTTCGTGGCTGCGTGCGAGAGGGCAGCTACTGTACTAGCTGCTGCATGTCCATGCGGCATTGGACTCGCAACGCCGTCTGCTGCGATGGCAGGCATTGGTAAGCAGCCTTTTGGTTGGCATGGATACGGTACTAATAAGCGCAGATGTCGCTTACTCCAAAGGCATTCTCCTCAGCGGAGGTATCAGAACTATGCAAGCCTTATCCGAAACCACTCACGTCGTCATGGACAAGACGGGTACCTTGACGCAAGGCCGCCTGGAGGTCGTCAGCCACAACTTCAGCGATGACTTGAGATTCAATCGCCAGCTGTGCTACCGTTTGCTAGCAGCTGCGGAATTTGACGAAGCGAGCAATCACCCCGTCGCCAAAGCGGTCTTCAAATGGGCACTTTCGCAAACCCAATCTGCTAATCCCACTCAAGCAGTAGCTTCTACCAGAACCTTGAGGCGCACACTCGGTATGGGCGTCAGCTGCGAGGTCCGAGGGCATTCGAATGAGTGGATACCTGTCCACATCGGGCGGGCATCCTTTCTGTCATCCCACAACATATTCACTCCAACAGCAGATATCGACCAAGCCCCGGAAACGTCGATAGTTCACTTCGCTTTCTCCGGCATCTACGCTGGGTATCTTCTCCTTCATGATAATCTGCGCCCCTCTGCGCCATCCGTTGTTTCGTCGCTTCTTCAGCGCGGCCAAGTCGTCACGATGCTAACCGGCGACACTGCAGCAGAGGCAATTCGCATATCTTCCTCGCTTGGAATACGCGTCCTCGGTTCCCGCGCTCTGCCCCAAGATAAAGTCTCTCATGTCCAAAGTCTTCAGAGACAAGGTCAACGTGTTGCCATGGTCGGTGATGGGATCAACGATGCCCCTGCACAAGCAGCAGCAGATATAGGGATTTCCATCTCGCTTGCGCAAGGGTCTCTTTCTGGAGCAGGGAGCGTGATTATACTCTCAAATGACCTAACTGCCCTTTTGGATTTGTTCCAGATTTCGAAAGCCGTTGTTAGACAGGCAAAATTAAACGTTGTATGGGCGTTGGTGTATAACACACTTGCGTTGACTTTGGCGATGGGCGTTTGGGAGCCTTTGGGATGGGCCGTAGGTCCGAAGGAGGCAGGGACGATGATGGCCGGGAGTAGTGCAAGCGTGTTGTGTATGAGTTTGTGGCTGAGATGGGCATTGGGAAATCATACTATGGGGAAGCGTTAATGTGACTAAACGAAGCCGTGCGTCATGCTCAAGCCAAACGTGGATCCAGCGTACTCAGTGTTGACTTAAGTCAGTGATATCTTCGTGGCCGTTGTCTGACTGAGCTGACTTGAATCGTTCCATCGTAATTACGTATTTCCCGTTGGTCATGTGGTGGCTACTATGGAGAGCGTACTAGGTCGTGCCTACATGTGCACATTGAGCGCAGTTGGCTATGGAAACTCTCTGCAGTATAGATAGTGCAATGCTACTGGGAGTTCAGAGGGCGTTTCTCAACGGCTATACCCTGTTTTGGACGCGTTCCAAGTCCTTACTATTTCCGCTCTCACTGCTGAGATCGCTGTCATCGTCATCGTCACTTAACAGACCATTCCAAGCCTCTTCATCAATGCTATTTCGGTCCTCTTTTTGGGCGCCGGGACTGTTATCAATCTTTACAGTCGAAAAGAGCATCCACAGGCCTAGATCGTATATGATTCTGCAAGTACCGGTGGCCAGGAAAGCGATCCAGAAGACATCGTGTCCAGACAGCAGACCGGTTACTGTAGGACCAACACTCATTGCTAAAGTCCTGACCATACTCGTAATGCCCATGGCTCCTGTGCGCTCTTCAGGCTTCACGACAGCTGCAATAAATGCAGTACGCGGAGCTTGGTCCATACTGTTGAGCGCTGCTCGGAAGAGCAGAATACCGACAGTCGGGCCCACAGTCTTCGGTAAAGGGATGAACGCGCTTGCGATTGAGGAAGGTAAATGAGTGAATACCATTGTATTGATGAGTCCAATTTTCTTGGCGAGTGGCCCAGCAAAGATGGCGCTGACGGCGCATAAGAACTGCGAAGCGGAGGTGATGTCGCCCAGAGTGGCTTTCGAAACGTGGAATTTCTGCTCGACGTAGTAATTCATAAGCGAGTATGGGGTCATGCCATCTGCGAGGGAGTCTATGGCCAAGAGGATCCAAAGCTTGTACATGATGGAACGGGTTGTCTTCGAAATTTGGCTGAAATAGTTCTGCTTCCTTTTCGGCGGGACCCGAATATCCACACGACGACCTGGACGGGTTTCTTCGTGATCGAACCCGTCAGCGGTGCTGGGTGTCATAGCTTCCAAAAGCACTTCCTCTTCTTCTCCATCACCGCCTTGTCTCCGCTCTTCCATTTCTGCGTGCTTTTCGCCAGCTGCTTCGCAACGTTCGCTGAGACCCAGACAAAGGATGCTGCCGATGACTCCAAAGGCTGCATAAGCCCAAAACAAAGCGTGATAAGCCTTGACAACATCATGCCTCTGCTCCAAAGCATGAACCACACGTCCTGCAACTTCGGCACCCACGGCACCAGCCATAGTTGTAAACGTGACGTACCATGCCAACACGTCGCTACGAGTCGACTCGTCTGTCAAACCACTCAATATACTCTCTTCGACGGCTCGGAAAGGACCACAGTCAGCACCAGTAACACTGATGATTCCAAATACAGCTGCAATCAGTAAGATCCAGAAATTCTCCGATAAAGCAAACGTGACACCAGAGAGTGCCATCATGATACTGCCGCCAAACAGTATCCTTCGCCGGCCCAGTTTGTCTGCGACAAGAGTGAGAAGTAAAGACAAAAGCACGTCGCCGAGCAGCGTCATTGTCATAAACACGCCAATCCTTGAATCCGGGAACTTGAGCGACGCGAAGAACAGAGCAAGGATCAACGATGGAATTCCAGAGGTAAACATGCGCAGAGAGCGCAGAGTGATGATGATGTATGCATCTCGTCCGGTCGCTTGCAGCGACGTGACTCCGAGAAAGCCTGCAACACTCGATAGCATGGTTTTGGCCAAGGCGTGGAGTCCAATACTCGGTAGCGGCCTGCGAACGAGCGGCAATCAAGGAGCGATTCTGCTGGTGAACAGCAGGTTTGTCCGGAAGGCTGACAACAAAGAGTAGGGGAGTAGTGAAGAAAGGATGAAGTGGAAGTGTTCAGTCCAAGAACACGACTTGCCGCCTAGCCTGCATAAGCTACGTTATATCCGCGTACGTGCTGCGGCAACCGTTATCCAACCGGAAAAGTCTTCTGAGTCACCCGTCCTACGGCGTGCACCTGCTATAGCGTTTCTGCTGTACTCGGAAGAAGCGTTGAATCGAAGCAGACTTCAAGCGAGAAGAAAGTTGGTCGCGTACCTCTTCCGTGTTCGGCCGCCCCGCGTTTGGAGAGCCCCGATAGCTGCAAGTCTTTGCCTTCGCAAAAGTCCACATAGGATCACCCGAGAACTATAATACATGGATCCTCAGTAATGTACCGCAACGAGTCACTTCGCTGTTATCAATGTTGCAAAGCAACAATCACGTGGTAGAGGCCACATCAGTTAAGCCGCTACTCAATCTGGACTAGTGGCGACGCTCTGCAGAGCTCCAAGCTCTTCATTATCACTATGGCCTTCACATCGGCAAGTCGCAGCATCAATCTCCAAGAAGAACTCAGCACTCATTGCAAATTACACATCCAGGAGATAATTGAGCATGGCTGATAATTTGGACCGTCGTCTCAACTGAGGTAGACCTCGGGCGCATGCAGAGGTGCTATATCAAAAGAGCTGGTGTTGCGTGATACACCAGTTTGACGAGGAGTCATCTCTAGCTTTCTACGTGCTGGATTTGTCTACTGTTGGCTTTGAGTGTCCAGAACGCTCTACCTGGCTTTCAAGACGCTCATCGTTAATATAAATGAAAGGTCAGAGGCATCGCACTCCTTCACTAAGACTTCGAGAACGCGACGGACGCTTCTAGTACCAACACTTCAGTGCATCAAGAATCACTTCAGCGCATCAAGAATCACTTCAGCGCATCAAGAATCACTTCGGCGCATCAAGAATCACTTCGGCGCATCAAGAATCACTTCGTCGCATCAAGAATCATCGGTACTGATCTGAGACATAACACTCCTCGAATTTCAAGCGATACCTCGCCTACTTGAACAATGGCAGGACGCGCCTACGTCAACATTTGCAGAAATGATATGTATCTCGATCAATGCTATCCCATACTGTGCATTGTGGCGATTGATATTGGGAGGCCTCGATCATTGCACTATACTGCAGCATCGCTCACTGCACAAAACGATTACGAAGGCTAATCAGCAACATTCCTGTCACGGCGCGATGTCCTGGCATCTCCAACTATCCCCAAAGCGCTCAGTACGACCGTAAACTTTCAGTCCCGTCCTGCCTACCCAGTTGTACAGAGACAGAGTAGCTAACGAAAAGCAGATTTGGCCCCTTCCAAAAGCCGTGCAATGCACAATTCCTCAGCGTTCGGGACGTCGCTGAATTTCAGATGGATATGTGACTATCGAGCCACCTGCACACCCTTGTCGCGGTGGGCCACCACTCAGAAAAGGTTCCATTGGCTTGGTAACTGGTCGAGAGCTCTGATAGCTCAGTCTAAATCCTACCGCTTTTCGACTCTTCTGACCTACATCTCGAAGTACATCGATTGCGTATTCACGCTGGATACGCAGAGCAAGCATATCGCCGGGCGCGTGTGATTGTGCACACTTTTGGCAAGAAACCCATGATTGAGCGCAGTGCAGGTGCCGGGGAACGGAACCTCGTATTCATGTGATATGCAGGACGGCTGTACAGTGCGTAGACCCTGGTCAGACCCTAGACGGACCCTATTGATTATTTCGGGTCATCGGTCACTAAGATTGAAGGTGTGAACGTGTGTGGTGTGTGCGGTGTGAAGGAAACGGGTACATTTCACCCGAGACGCTCCTGATGCTGATGTTACCTACACACACTAGCAAATCCTCACATGCAGACCACGTACGTTTCAGATCACTCGGTGGCTTGAGTCTCTTCACAAGGTATGAGCGATGTCAGCTTTAGCAGCCAAGCTCAGCATTGTGAAGGTTTCGTGTCGCAGAGCACGCTCGTAATCAAAGTAGTACATACACCACTTGTGGAAAGGTGGTACTTCGATGTGTACTGGGACATACATTTGCCGCACCAATCAGATAGCGGCCTGGACAATGCACATGCTCTGCGCACATGGATTTATCAAAGCTTAATCCAACCCGCGCTCTTCCCGCTCCGCTCCCACCTTGCACCCTCTTGTTGTCGACGAGATCCTCGCCAAAAAGCGGTCCAGACGAAGAGGCTGCAGCTGGAGCCCCAGTGGTCCCCACGCTGGCCCGCTAGACTCCGGAACATACCTGGAGTGACGCAGATGCCCCGTAACTAAGAGAAATAGCATCTTTCCAAATTTCACGACCATCAATGACTACGTCGTGTCTTAGGAGTAGGGCGTCACCAGGAAATGCAAAGGATGCGATAATCACGGCAGAGAAGTCGTCAGTTGCATAGGCAATAACGAAAATTGGCTGACACCTCAAACCTTTTGAGTGCCACCGCCGAGGGATGGACATGGCGTTTGCACCAGAGCAAGTCGACATTCTTGCCTGTGAGCACGCAATGGAGACCCACCAGGTTTCGCGACATCATTGGGCGCTTATTGCGTGCGGGCAGCGACCAGCAGAGCCTTAATGCGCCATCCCTGTTAGCCTATCCGAAGTTCTCTGCGAACCTCAGGCTGTCTCCAACAACTTGGACTCCGACTGCGGCAGATGGCAGCATACGATTCCCACATTTGGCAAACCTTGGGGGGCAACAATGTCCACAAATATTATGTCACCTGTCAAGTTCTGACCTTGGTGTGTCCTGCTTAAGGTGGTGCAAGGAGACTTTTCTTACAGTCGTCTTCCTTACTGCCTCACCACCAGGCATATTGCGCCTTCTACGTCGACCTGAGGGCTAGAAACCGGCCCGTTAACTGCAATTGTTCTGGATCTGCGTCTGCGACAAGCTTCTGTCACGCAATAAGCCGCCACATCAAGCAATTTTGAGGCGTTCTCCAAGCCTTTTGCTTTTCCACATCCAGACCGTACCGCACGGCAACACCTCCATTTCACATTTTGCAATTCGATCCCTCGACCCTAGTAGCTAGGCAATCTTCCGCTATTCGCTGTAGGTGGATATTCCGCACGGGACCCTTGCACACCCAAACGCCCGGTCCCTTTGATACATAAGTTCCAAGCCCTGGCAACCCTTCTGTGGTAGCTTGTCAAGTCTTGTCTGTCTTGTCTTCTCGTCTCCCTCCCGGCAAGGCAAGTTAGCACGTGGACTTCGGTCAGAGTTGGATTGTCCCAACCTTAGCCATCCGGCTCCAATCGCCTTGTCCCCTTCTGGATTATCGTCACCATGGCAAACAGAATCGGCAATGGCATCGCCAAGGTCCTCGGCATCGATCTTCACTACCGCAATGAGACCGGCTCGGAACGTGTAACTCGAGGAGAGAGCGTCTTCACCGTCGGATCCGCCGACACATATGTCGAAGACGAGCCAACTGCTGCAGAGTGGGTTCGCGAGACTCTACCGTCAGGTCGTGAACTTGGCGAGTATTTTTACAGTCTCTTTCCGTTCATCCACTGGATTGGCCGATACAATTTACAGTGGTTCATTGGTGATCTTATTGCTGGTCAGCATTCCTACATTTGTGTCGCAACGATGTGCTAACAATGACCAGGCGTTACAGTTGGCGCTGTCGTTGTTCCTCAGGGTATGGCTTATGCGAAGCTCGCCCAACTGCCTGTCCAATTCGGACTGTATTCTTCATTTATGGGAGTACTCATCTACTGGTTTTTTGCAACATCGAAGGATATCACCATCGGTCCTGTCGCCGTCCTGTCAACCGTTACCGGCAACGTCATACTCAAGGCCGAGGCTACAGGGGTTGACGCCTCTCGCGATATCATTGCCTCCTCACTGGCTATCATCGCTGGTTCAATCGTTCTCTTCCTCGGCTTAGCACGTCTCGGCTGGGTCGTTGAGGTCATCTCTCTTCCTGCTATCTCAGCCTTCATGACAGGATCAGCCATCAGTATTGCTGCTGGACAGGTACCAACGATGATGGGCATCACTGGCTTCTCGACGCGCGAAGCGACTTACAAAGTAATCATCAATACCCTCAAGCACCTCGGACGTACGAATCTCAACGCCTCTTTTGGTCTTACTTCGCTTTTCTTACTATACTTCATTCGCTGGCTATGCAGCTTCCTTGCGAAGAAACAACCCACCAGGGCGAAGATGTACTTCTTCATCAACACCCTGCGAACAGTCTTCGTCATTCTTCTCTACGTCCTGATCAGCTACCTTGTCAATCGTAACCACCGGAAGCACCCGAAGGTCGCGACACTTGGCAATGTACCGCGAGGCTTCACGTCTGCTCGCGTTCCTCACATCACCATCCCCATAATCAAATCCTTCGCATCGGAGCTCCCGTCGACGGTCATCGTCCTCCTCATTGAACACATCTCCATATCGAAGTCGTTCGGTCGTGTCAACAACTATACCATCAACCCTTCGCAAGAGCTGGTTGCAATTGGCGTCAGCAACTGCCTCGGACCTTTCCTTGGTGCCTACCCTGCCACGGGCTCCTTCTCACGGACAGCCATCAAGTCCAAGGCTGGTGTGCGTACTCCCTTTGCTGGTGTCATTACTGCCATTGTAGTGTTGCTTGCCATCTACGCTCTTCCGGCTATGTTCTGGTACATTCCCAACGCCACGCTTGCTGCTGTCATCATTCACGCAGTAGGTGATTTGATTCTGCCGCCTAACACAGTCTATCAATTCTGGAGAATCTCACCTATTGAGGTCCCCATCTTCTTTGCCGGTGTCTTCGTCACTGTCTTTACCACCATCGAGAACGGTATCTATACGACTGTTGCCGTATCCTTCGCGCTGTGGCTTTTCCGCGCTTTCAAGGCGAGAGGTCGCTTCCTTGGCCGTGCTAAGATCCACTCCGTTATTGGCGACCATCTTCTTGACCCTACCGAAGATGACAAGACGGACCGAAAAAAGAATCCTACCGAAAGCGAAGATTCCGTTCGCAGCATCTTCCTTCCCATCGACCATCACGATGGTTCCAACCCGCAGATCCAGCTCGAGGACCCTTATCCGGGTATCTTCCTTTACAGATTCAGTGAAGGCTTCAACTACCCCAACGCCAATCACTACCTCGACGACCTTACCGAGACCATATTCAAGAAGACACGCCGCACAAACCCAGCCTCATATGCAAGACTAGGTGACCGTCCTTGGAACGATCCTGGCCCACGCCGCGGAAAGGAGACTGCTGACAACGACGCGCGCCCAACATTGAAGGCGATCATTCTCGATTTCTCTTCCGTCAACAATGTCGATCTCACCTCCATCCAGAACTTGATCGACGTCCGCAACCAGCTGGACAAGTACGCTGCACCAGACACCGTCGACTGGCACTTCTCGAACATCAACAACCGCTGGACGAAGCGTGCGCTTGCCGCCGCTGGCTTCGGTTACTACACACCCGAGCCCGATGCGTCTGGTGTCCATCGCTGGAAACCCGTCTTCTCTGTCGCCGAGATCGGTGGTTCAGATTCAGCTGCCGCCGCCGCGGAGGCCCGCGAAAACCGCCACGCACAACGCACGCTCTCGCAGGTCGGCAAGGACGATATTGAGGCCGCACATGGAAGCGCTGACTCAAGCGACGCTGGGTCTTTGAACAAGCAGCTTGGGTTGACTAAGGCATACGGTGCTGCGGAGGCCGATGTCCGCGGTGGGTCCGCAGGTAGGATTGCTGTTGTGCAGGGTCTCAACAGGCCGCTCTTCCACGTCGATGTTACTGCTGCACTCAACAGTGCCTTGGCCAATGCGCAGAGGAAGAGCCATTAGCATTGTGTTGTAATACTGGGGGCGCTTTGGTGTTGGAATGAGCATGAGAGGGTACCATCTTGGTGTAAATGGCTTGCGAGTACATGATTCCCATAGACGTTATTATTATTTATTCTTTTGCAAGGTCGCATCGACCTGATGTCCACAAAGACTTGTCTCCTTCTTTACTGTACGTGATGTCCGTGCATTACTGCCCGAGTAAATCATGTTCAGGAACATAATTTCAACAAAAGAAACAACAGGAACGAATCAAGGCCCTTTCCTGTAGTTCTTAGTAAAGAAGTCTACAAGGCTGGACTGTCATCATAAGATAATCTAATGTGGAAGTACTGCAGCATTGAAGCCATACGAGAAGTCCATATAGGCATGAATCCGGTCGGTATTCAGTTGATGGAAGCCATCAATGATGCGTATGCCCTCAAAGGACCTCTGTCGGAGGAATGCAAAGCATTGCAGCAAATCTAAGTTCTCTGCTCCATGTATCTGGGCGTACATCCAAGTGATACTAGAATATGCGTGCATGTTGGTGGTTTTGCAAACCAGCCGTCAGCGGCGCGTCGCGCGTCGTTCCCCACATGTCCGTCCCGCGGTTCTAGATCATCATGACGTTCTCCCCACCACCATCAAGACAGCATCATCGTAGCGATGATCCGTACACATAACCCAATATTTCATAATCTTCATTTTGCTCGTTAGCACCTTCTGATTGATACCCCACCCTTTCCAAGACCAGAATCACTTTGCAAACTATCACAATGGCGACGGTAGCAAGGAAAGACCTTCTGAAGAAGGTATACAACATGGTTCCTCCCATGCTTGAGAGCTTCCACAAGGGTACTGTCTATCCGAAGAAGGAATACAAGCAGTGCTAACACAAATGATGCAGGCCAGCTTGGCCGTGTAGGCGTTATCGGCGGCTGCGAAGATTATACAGGCGCGCCCTATTTTTCTGCCATGGCCTCCGCAAAGCTGGGCTGCGACATGGTAATTGCATTCTATCTCCCTCGTCCAGAAGTTTAAATCTAATAGTCGCAGTCGCACGTCATCTGCGAGCCTGGCGCGGCTGCTGTAATCAAAACCTACTCCCCCAATCTCATGGTGCACCCGATCATGCGGCAAGAGAAGAACGTCGCGCAATCCGAATCCGCCGAATCCGTGTCCGCCGAGGTCGTTGGTATGCTTTCCCGGCTGCACGTCATCGTCATCGGCCCCGGGTTAGGTCGGGACAAATTGATGCAAGACACATGTGCAAAGGTGATTGAGGAGGCACGGAAGCAAGGCATACCATTTGTTCTAGACGCGGATGGTTTATTTTTGGCGCAGACGCGCCCGGAACTAGTGGATGGGTGCAAGGAGTGCATACTTACTCCGAATGTGGTTGAATTTGGACGTTTAGCGAAGGCGAAGGGGGTTGATGTCAACGAGGGTGACCCGGCGGAGCTGTGCAGTAAGCTGTCCAAGGCCTTCGGCGGCGTGACAATCATTCAAAAGGGATCCAAGGACTACATCTCCAACGGCGAACGCACGCTTGTGTCTGATGGCGAGGGTGGCTTGAAGCGTTCTGGTGGCCAGGGTGACACGCTGACGGGTAGCTTGGCGACGATGCTGGCGTACCGCAAAGCGTACCACGATAGGATCTGGGACCACGACAACAGCATGGAGCGCAGCGAGACTTTGGCGCTGGCCGCGTACGGTGGAAGCTGCATTACGAGGGAGTGCTCAAGGCTGGCGTTCAAGGAGAAGGGCCGCTCGCTGCAGGCCAGCGATCTGACTGAGCATGTTCACACTACATTTTTGAACACAATCGGCGAGAGGAAGGAGACGCCGCAATTGTAGGGGAACTGATAATCTAATGTAAGACTACAAAGAGAACATGAAGATACACAAAGGACGATTGCGAGAGTTACGACCACTGTACACCTGCATAGCAACGACGAAATGAATCTATTCCGCAACCTTGGTCCTCCTACCTCGAGCAGCGTATTGGAAATGATGGTTACTTGTTGTGGCCATTGGCAAGAATTCACACGTAAACGTTGTTGTGGGCATATCAGGATGGAATTGCAAAGGTCCGTCGTAGGGTTTACTCGTAGAAAAGGGGTAGAAATGCAGTGCGGCTCAGCCTCCAACCCCACCCATTATGCAATTGTGGCCAGCATACCTTCGACCAGTGGCTTGATATCTGTGCCCTTCGCCTTTTCCTTCTGCAGCGCTACCACAAGAGGCTTTGTCTCCTTCGGCGCCGTGACCATCAGTAGTCGCTGTTTGGCATTGCCACCCGCAGCCAACTTGCTACGCCAGGCATCTCGCTTTCGAGGTTTGGTAGACTTGACAGAGACGGGAGATGGACTGGAGACAGTCAGTGTACTCTTGATATCGAATATGCTAGGAGGCTTACGAAGCCTCCGTCTCAGCCTTAGGCTCAGGAGCAGGTTCGGTTTCTGCCTCAGCTACCTGCTCTTCAGGCTCTGCAGATCGCTGGACTACCTCTACCTCTGGTTGCTCCTCAAGTGGAGCTTCTGGTCCTGTTTGGGGAGCAGCTTCGGGCGCAGAGGCAGCTTCCTCAGGAGCTGGGTCTGGGTCAGGCTCAGTATACATGGATATGAGATCGTTGACAGAATCATGTTCACCTTGAGGTTGGTCTGCCGGCGGCTCTTGTGTAGATGGCTGCTCAACGGGAGAGTCCTCAGCTGGAGGCTCAGCAGCGGCAGCTTCAGGCTCGGGCTTAGCGACCGTCTCTTCGACAGGAGGGTTCTCGGCAGGTGCTTCCTCTTGGGGTGGTTCTTCCGCCGTAGGTTCAGGTTGAGGCTCAACGATCTTCTCGTCGGCTGGAGGCTCCTCAGCAGGTGCTGGATCAGGTGATGTTTTCTCGGCCGCTGGTTTCTCAGCAGGAGCTTCTTCAACTGGCGGCTCCTCAGCTGCGGGGTCGGAAGCAGGTGGATCTTTCGCCGCCTCTTCTGCAGGAGGTTCTGGGGCAGGTTGCGGCTGTCCCTCTTCGACAGGTGCCTCTTCCAGCACGGCAGCGGGCGGTTCAGCGTCTGCCATGGTAAAGATCAAGGAAGATGCTCTTCGAGAGAAGGCCGCAGTGTGTGATATGATAGTGAAGATAAGAGATGGCTGCGATGGATGTGCGTACTTGGAAGAGGGTTGGTTCTGAGTGGGAAAGGTGAGCTGGGCATAGCGAATACCATCTTGATTGTTTACTGTGTCGCGTGGCTGTAAGAGAAGTCGTAACCTTCGCCGGTCGAGGTACTTATACTGGGAAGTTGCAGTGTGTCATCGTCAGCAATTCAAAATGTTAGTGAAATAGATCTATCCAATTTCATGTATGAGATCAGAGGTACTCTGCACCACCCCGTCCATTTCGAAGCATGATCATATTCCAATTGCAAGTAAGTGAAGATTGGAGGGCGGTGCGATTGCGGAGGAAAGCACGACCTCCGCTCGCCAAGCCAAGAGTGCATCATCGCTCGTCGTTGCAATTGCAGCCCAGCCCTCCTCGAAATCAACGACAACACGAAGCAGTTGTTTCGCCGCTACGACCATGGCGCTCAGCATCGACCAGAAGCGCCTGAAGGCAACAAAGTTCCCTCCAGAATTTGATCGCAAGGTCGATATCGAGAAAGTCAATATCGATTTGATGAAGAAGTGGATTGCGCAGAAGATCACTGACATCCTGGGTGACGAAGATGACATTGTCGTCGAGACTTGTTACAATTTGATCGAGCAGAGCCAGTTTGTTCGTATACCCACGCGTCCGGCCCCCAGACATGTTCTCACAGTAGCAGCCCAAGATCAAAGAGATCCAGATCCAGCTCACAGGCTTCCTCAACAAGGACACACCAGCATTCTGTAAAGAGCTGTGGGACCTGATGCTCAGTGCGCAGGATAGCCCAATGGGTGTTCCCAAGGAGATGCTCGAGGCGAAGAAGCTTGAACTGCAGCAAGAGCAGGTAGGCATAACGGGAACGCCATGTACAGAAGGGATAGCTGACCCCGTCTAGCTCTCAAAAGCAGCCGCTGAGTCCCGCCGCAAAGAACAGTCGGACCAAGACGACATCGTGAACATGTTCCGCGACACGGAACGCCCGGAGCGAGGCGATCGAACAGACCGAGGAGATCGGGCAGACCGAGGCCGCGGTCGTGGGAGAGGTGGCTTCCGTGGCGAACGTGGAGGCTATCGTGGTGATAGAGGAGGTAGAGGAGGCAGAGACTTTGATCGACGCCCACCGCGCCGAGACTCACGTTCACCACCTCCGTAAGTGCACGCGTTGGGTGCTGAGGACATCCTCTGACAAGATACAGAAGACGAAGGTCTCCTCCACGCCGCGAGCGTGATATTTATGTCCCAAGCGGTGGCCGTGGTAGAGGACGCGGTCGCGATAGTTCGCGAGACCGTCGCTCGCCCTCAGGCAGCCGATCGCGAAGCCCGCCGCCTCGTCGCGCCCGCCGCTCTCCTGCTACAGACCGTTCGCGCACACCACCAAGACGCCGAAGACGCTCACCCTCCAGTAGCCGCTCGAGGTCCCCACCACGTCGATCGAGGCGTTCGCCTTCTCCACGGCGCAAGCGAAGAGACGGTGGACGGGACAAGTCATGGTCCCCCAGCAACGACAGCAGAAGGCTACCTAGGCATCAATCTCGATCTGCTTCCCCCCAAAAGAAAGCGAGCTCACCAGCACCCAGGCTGTCAAGGTCACGATCCCGCACACCACCGCGCCGCCGCCGCGCAAGATCAAGCAGTTCACGGTCTGTAAGCCCCGTTCGACGACGCAGACGTTCCCCTTCAGATGTTGGTTCAGGGTCGCCAGCTGACATCAAGAAACGCAAACGTTCTCCCAGCTCTAGCAGATCGAGATCGAGATCTCGCAGTCGCACAAATCGCAACAGAAAACGCGCTACACGATCTCCATCAAGCTCGCCACGAAAGGTCAAAAGCTCAGAAGACTAGGTTGGTATAATACTTGCATAATCAGAAAGAATGAGGTATGATTCGACGCCAATATGCCTGAGGGTCTGAACAGTCTTGCAACTTTCCAACCTTATTCACGCCATAAGCAGTTCGGATAGTAGATCCTACACATTGTGCGCGTAGAGCCTACGCATGTCGAGGCGCTTGTACCATTAGAACATGCCTACTGAAATCAATCCGTATCTTCTTAGACGCTTCTCATGTTGCTCGCAAGCATCTCGACTATCCTAATCTTCACAGCAAGGAAGCGTGGAGTGTCCTGGGTGCTTGTGCCGGGCGCTTGGACGGTTGAACCGCAGCATGGAGAGCTATGTTGCTGGCTTCGTCGCTTGAGGGCACATTGACTGTCGACTGCTAGCACAACTGGCTAGGTATTCGTAGGTTGGATCGCGGGTTTCCAGGTTTGGCTTCATCCCTTGCGCCTCTTACACTGCGCAGCAACCACGCTGATGTCGTCCAGCTTGCCTTCACGTGGTCAGCACACTGCCTCGTCGATACGCCGGGTCACACAAGTCAAGACTCACCTCCCTCAATGCTCAACCCCTCATCGATCGCCTTCTCCATATAGGGACTCTCCGCGAATGGATCCTCAGCAATCTCCCTCGCCGCATTCACCAGGCGCTGCGCAACAAAGCGCATCCCGTCTGCATAACTCTGTTCTTGATCATCTTTACCCTTCTCGCCGACTTCTTTTCCTTCTGCTTCGCGGACGCCTTCGGACCGCCATTTCTCCATCGACTCTAGCACATTGGACACGACTTCATGTTCCCAAAGATTGTCAACCACGCCATCCGTCATGGCGATCACGACGTCGTCTTCCTTAATCTCTATCACATCGAGCACGCCATTGGACTCTGGTGTGTCTGGGCTGTTGGTACCAAGCTGCCGTGGGCAGTCGAACCAGTGCCATTGCTCTTCTGTCCTGAATAGAACTTCACGCGTGCTTGGGCGGATAACGAGGATCTGGCCATCGCCGATTTGCGTCACGTAGAGGAGGGGTTCGTCTTTTTCGCTCGCGGATAGTAACCCGCCGACTGCGGTTGTTGTGCCGTGCCATTCGTTGGGGTCCGAGGTTGCGGCTTTGGTCTTTTCGAAGGCGGTTTGTAGATAGTCGATTGGTGTGGGAGGGGCCGAGGCAGAGAAAGGAGCGGACTCGACTTCGAGTGACCAAAAGTGCAGGATCAGTCGCGACCATAAGCTAGTTCCGTGTTAGCAGCGCATCTCTCTGTGGGCACAGTAGGAAGACTCACGCAGCATGGCCGCGCTCCCTTGTCGCCCACGCTCCCACGCCGTCATTCGCGCCAATAAAGTAGTCGCTGACCAGCACCGCGTCGTCGCCATTCGTCACACCACGAATCATCTCGCCATTCACTTTGGGCCGCCGGTCGCGCGACTTATGGTGTGTACTCAGAGGCTCTGAGAAGCTGGTCGACGGGAGGGAGAGGAAGGGCGGGGGAAATGGGCGACTGGGCCGCTTTGCGAAGAGCGCGTACCCAGCTTCGAAGTAAAAGGGCGATTTGACGGGTGGCTGTGGTTGGGAGGGATCAACAGGTGTCGTTGTGCCAAGTGAGGGCTGCTGCGGTTGCTGCGCGTAACATCGCGCGTATACTTGTGGCGTTAGAATGCGCCATGTCTGTGTATGCGACCATGAGGCTGCACAAGTGGCGGAGGGTCGAGCCCGCGGGAGGTGGAGAATGGGACTGCGCAGGCGGGAGAGAAGTGCGGGCATGCCAGCGACTACCTTAGTCTTTCGTAGGGGACTTGTGCTCCCGGTGCTGAGGGTTATAAGCGCATGGGGGCGCAGTTCAAGCAAGATTTTTCGAGAGAAGTCTGACTTTGAATAGATTATGTTCTGCAGAACGTCAGGTTCTCTGGGTCGGATCGGTTGCCGAATCCATGGGTCGTTGAGAAAGGCGGATAGGGCTGAGCCTCACTAGGCCCAGACAAGGTAGCATGACGTCTAGTTTCTTTGGTGTCGTGGAATGGTCGTGATAGAGGGCCCTCGAGCAGGGTTGTTCGCGTGAGATGTTCAGAGGCGGTGAAGGATATGGATCTGTGTCGACTGTACATAGCACTCGTCTGTAATTTGATCATGATTGACGTCTAGGATCTACGTAGGCGAACCGCTAGGTTCCTTCAAGATTACTGTTCTTCCTGCTGCGTGTGCGCAAACTTGATGCACGTATCGCAGCCCAGTCCGCGGAGGCAATGTTGAATCAATCCTCCGTGACACGCTCATGACCCTCCCTGATGCATCCCTAACACCTCCTCCCATGTGGTATCCCAAGCAAACGCCGAGCAATGCAGGTCATCCTGACTCATTCTTCAATTGTCCATGTGTCTGTGCCCATGTTGTGAGTCCTTCACGCCCTCGTCTTGAGAAACTTGTCCAGATCATCTGTTGTCGCAACACCGAGAACGAACTTGCGGCTTGCATCGGTGACAACCGCAAACTCCTGTTTTCCACTGCCGTCCACTCCGCCCTTGAAGAACTCTTCAAGGTCCTCAAGTGGTGTCTCCATGTCGATGACCTTGTACCGCCTTCCGCGACGCTGAAATTTGTGCATGGCTGCTTGCACGGGATCGTTCTCGCCCACTTTGCGCTCCTTGAGCAACTCTTGCAGGCGCGGGATGCTGATGTAGCCAAGCAGGGCGCGGTTCTCCTTCGACACGACAGTCAAGTGTGTATAGTCGCGCTCAAGACCGCTCATGAGCGCCCAGGAGATTGGGTCGGTAGGGCTGACGGAGAGAGCTGGCGGTGGGTCGAGGTCTTCTACCGTGGCCTGGGAGCATTAGTACTGGATCTGTTGGTCAAGGAGCCCAAAAGCCGCATACTCCACGGTACTTGTTCGCCCACAGCGCCTTGTACTCTGCACTCTGCTCGCCATTTGTAGAGGGTGTCTGTGTCGCCATATTTTGGGAGTCGTGGGGACCTTGTTGGTGCAATCTTGAGAAATGTCCTGGGGATCTGCAGCTCCCCGCACTAGCATCGAGCACGAGCCAGTGGTGAACGCTTGCAGCTCTGTGTAAGATCAGAGTAGTCTAATATACGTTTGACAGGTAACCGAAGGTCTTTGTATCCCTGGTTCCTAGTTTTTCGCGGTCATGCACGGAAGGTTCTTTGTGAGCAGCCAGCAGCTAGCGAGTACTTAGAGCAAGACCAGAACGCCAGCAACTCCGCCGTTGCGACCGAGAAATTGCTTTGCTTTAATCTAGAAAGATGCGAAGACTCTCGATTCCTTTGGTCGGCGATTTCAAGCCATCTCTAAGCAATTCGAGTTGAGTAGAGGATAGAAACATCAGAAGATGGGCGGGCAAAGAACACGTGATGGGATCGAAATGGTCTGCTGGTCTGTCTGCTAACTCAACGGAGCCGCCCACCTCGAACACCATCTTCGCCATGGCTATCAGCATCAACGAGCTACGAAACCCGCTCGCAATACCGAACGCACCGATAGGGCCTGTGTCATGAGCTCTCGGGGAACGACTACGATGACGCGATCCGCTTGCTGCGCGGCAGCCCCTCGCTGCCTCTTGACCTTGAATTCCGCCGGCCGCCTTCGCAATATACACACACTTAAGAAATTGCAACTCTAGTCAGTTGATGAACTGTGGGCTCTTGCGCAAGGTCTGCACACGATGCAATTCGTGAAGACATCCGGCGGCACGGTCATAAACTATCGGAGGCGCCAACCGACACTCGACCTCCATCCACAACAAATGGCCCTTACCACATCGCCAACCAGAGGCACACCAGCTGCAAACACTACTAGACAAATCCTGGCGAGTTGATCAAAGTATCGCGATACTTCAGATCAACACTCCGCCGTTCCGTACCGCGACATGTAAAGAGCTATCATCATGGGAGGCACTATCGTCTGACGCGAGCGAATGATCGCATCAGCACAGCGACACAAAGAGCATCCAAGCAGGAAATCGTAGATGAACGTCCGTCTGGCGCGGCAAGCATGGCAAAGACATCGACCAAGAGCTGCACGTCGGTGTATTGGAGCTTATCGATAGCAAGCTGCAGCGGAGGTCCTCCGTCGCTCTGCCGCCGCTCAAGATCCTGGGCACCTGTGGAATGCTACAGCTCAAGCTTGCCTTGATCGGTCTCCAAGCTCTGGAGAAACACCAGCTTGGACTTCTGAAAGACCATTCGCCCCAACGTATACACGTCTAACCATATTGTCTATGGCACCCAAGCCCCTCCGTTGATGACTACTAACAGGACTTCGACAAAGCCAACATGATCTCTCGGGTGAATGCCAAAAGACTGTGTATTCATTGCTGCAAGTGCGCTGCATAAAGCATGGTCTATACCTGTGGTACGCCTTTCCAAGGAATCTGGGAACCGCCCTAGTAAGCATCTGTTGGCAGACCACTGCTATCTTGCGCTGTTTCCTGTTCGTCACTGCACGTCCCTCAGCTCGTCATATGAACCCCACAAGTGAATTTGGTGCAGAGGAGAGGCGACAGTGTACGATATGACCCAGCACAGTTCCTGGGGATCTGGTGTCTATAGTCTTCAGATCCCTCATATGTAGAGTACAGTAAGTGCGTTCACCAACTCTCAATTTCTGCGGGCTGACTGGTTGTAATAGTAGCTAAAATACAACCGTTTATCCGAACTCAACCTTGAGGGGCTCTGCACTCCACGATCTTTTGGTCCGGCGCTGTATGGTTTGCATGACCAACTCAGAGCGTGATCGCACACAGAGGTGTTGTAATTGAATGAGTGACTATAGGAGACGAACCGTTACTGACAGGCGAGCAGATGTGAGCTAGAGCTGTATGTCTTGTCACCATGGCCCCTCGCTGTGACGAATCGCGCTCTTACCTCAAAGGCGCAGCTTAGCTCATTGGCGGCTTGGAGCCGAGCTGCCGCTTCTGCCAACATTTTCATTAAACCCCATCACCAAGAAAGAGCTGGGAGATCGTGACGGTATCAAGAACCACATACAGTCGTCGCAGATTGGTCGCCTCACAAGTTCTTTCGTGGGACCATCGTCTTTGCGCATCGAGGCGCGATTTCTGTACACCAACAAGGCCGTGCGCAGCCCTTGAACCAACCAACAACAGTACGAGACAGCAGTACGATCACGACACCCAGAAGCTGCAGCGACTCCGAATTTACAGCGGTGGTTCTTAGACAGCCAGTGAAGCACCTCGAATTTACTCGGTGAAAGCAGGGGCAGCATCGCAGCCACGGAGACCGCGTCACGGAACACGTGACCAAGCGCCTGAGAGCTTTGGAAGGTTAACTTCCAATCCCCACTCCACCACGACACGACCCAACCACCCTCAACACCGCGCGTCATCAACACACGTCGTCACCCATCAACTACGCGGTACACATATCGTGCCCAACACCTCGCGAGCCTTAATCGCCACTTCCCACCCATCCTACGCGTCAACAGCAGATCGTGCAACCGTAAGCCAGACGCGAGCAATGGCGGACGAGGCAGCAGCACTCGTGTCGACGGAGCCGACAACCTCCACGGAGATCCCAACGCGTCCCGCTGACGCCGCAGCCGAGCCTGCTGTCGCCGAGGCGAAGCCCTCCGAGGGGAATGCCGTCATCGCTACTGAGGGAGTTGCTGAAGGTGAGAGAAGTCGCGCGTCGTTCTACGGGCTTGGCTAACGCGACGATGTATCAGTACCAGAGAAGGAGAAGCCTGAGGAGAACACAACTGCGGGGCAAGAGGCCAGTGCCGACGCGAAGCCCGAGACAGCCGTAGCAAGCAACGAAACGGGTATGTGAAAATTACATTGATGCGGCCAGAAGCGCGTCAACAGGCCCGTTCAACATCCTGTCCATTCTGACGAACTACCCAGACGCCGCACCTGCCACCGAACCTACTGCTGAGCTCGCTGCTGACGCCTCCGCTACGAACGGCACCGCAACCACCCCAGCCAAGAAGGCGAGCAATGGTAAGCGCAAGTCAGTTGGGGGCGTGCCTGAGCACAAGACCAAGAAGACGCCTGCCAAGAGCAAGAAGAAGGCACCTGAGCTTCGTCTCGATGCTCAGCCCGGAGACATGTACATGGTCGCTATGCGAGGGTACCAGCCGTGGCCGGTTATCGTTTGCGACGAGGAGATGCTGCCTGAGTCTCTCTTGAGCAAGCGCCCTGTCAGCGCGAAGCGCATCGATGGCACATATCGCGAGGACTTCCTCGAGGGCGGAAAGAATGCAAAGGACCGCAGGTATCCTATCATGTTCCTCGGCACCAACGAGTTGTAAGTCAAGCTCATCGTCTCCATGCGGTTTCATCTACTTATACGTCCGACAGCGCCTGGCAAGTCAACACCGAGCTCCTGCCGTTCGATATTGAGGACGTCAAGAAGGACGTCGAGGCTGGCAACTCGGCGAAGAAGAACAAGGCATTGTGGTCAGCATATGAGATCGCCGCAGAGGGCCACGATCTGTCACACTTCAAGACCATGCTCGCAAGCCACGAAGCAGCTTTACAGGAAGACGCTGAGGCGCGCGAGGCAAAAGAGGCAGAGAAGAAGGAGAAAAAGGAAAAGGCTGCCAAGCGGAAGAGCACAGCGGCAGCTGACTCGGACGATGTAGAGATGGAGGACGCCGATGCCACGCCTTCAGCGAAGAAGGCGAAGGCCACCAAGAAGCGCAAGAAGGAAGAGGATAGCGATGGCGGTGAGCCAGCGGCAAAGACACCCAAGACTACCAAGCTGAAGCTCAACAACAAGACCCCTAAGGAAGGTTCTGCTGCGAAGCCGAAGAAGGAGACTAAGTCTAAGAAGAAGGCGTCCGAGGAAGCCACATCTGTCCAGCCAGAGGAGCCGCCGATCTCTGAAGAAGAGCGTCTGATGAAGCGCGAGAAGCAGAGTAAGCTCGGCCGACGACTTGTTTCAGAGTAATTGCTAACCACGCCTAGTTCTGTACCTGCGCCACCGACTTCAGAAGGGATTCCTCTCTCGAGACCAGGCTCCCAAGGATGAGGACATGGCCAACATGGCTGACTACTTGAAGCAGCTCGAGCAGCACGAGGATCTCGAGGCTGACATCATTAAGAAGACCAAGGTGCACAAGGTCCTCAAAGCTATCATCAAGCTGGACAACATCCCCAAGGAGGAGGTGCACAACTTCAAGTCGCGCTCCACTGAGCTGCTGAACAAGTGGAATGGCGCGCTTGCTACTGCCGATGGAGAGTCTGCCGAGAAGACCTCACCAGCCGCTACCAACGGCGTCAAGGCTGACGACGAGAAGTCTGAGTCCGCGAAGGCGGATACACCAGCGCTCGAGAAGAAGGAGGAGTCCAAGGAAGAGAAGAAAGATGAGGACAAGAAGGACGAGACCAAAGAGGAGAAGGAAGAGAACAAGGAGGAATCCAAGGCCGAACCCACAGAAGAGAAGGAGGATGCGACAAAGGATGACGCGCCAGCTGAGCCAGCTGCCGCAGCACCTGCCGACAAAGATGGAGATGTCTCCATGGCCGATGTCGAGGCAACAAAGGAAGCACCCGCCATCATCGACGCGCCGAATCCCGAGGGCGTGAACGCTGCAACCACCGAGTCGAAGTCAGAGACTGCGGCGCCAACCACTTCTTGAGCGCCGACGATCGGGTGCTGACTACGAAGTGGGAATTCTGGGATGAATGCTAGCAACGCTATTTGGGGCGGCTGGTGCTAGGTGTCTGGTTGGGCGTCAAAATGCGGCGGAGGGGGTCATTCACAAGCGATGGTCTACATGCCCAAGGGCTTTCACTACTGTACATATATTGCTGCTTGCGCATGTCCAGCTAGTTCTGGTTCTGAGACGGGAAGGAAGATGGGGATATTCTTGAGCGAATCTTGATTAAATCGAACAGTGTACTTTGACAACACCTTTAACTCTGTATATGCATAAGTGGAAGCTGCACTATCGAAGTAACTGACTGACCCGAAAAGCAGTCTCAATTCGCAGCCTGTTGGGGGACGCGGCCGTGTTCGTCGTGCAGTGCAGGTCTTTTGGGTTCTTGTCCAAGTCGGCCAGTCAGCCACCTTCGCGATTCAAGCACACCACCTACACACCTGTCTGCATGCAGATTTGGCCAGGACTCGGGTAAACGTCTAGGCAGTATGTTAGAGAAGAAATTAGCCGTCGATCTCGTTGCGTTGCCGAGTGTTGATTTTCCGCAGAGTTTGGCGTGTGATAGAAATGTAGACTGTCAGGTGCATGTTTTTGGCACAAATTAAGAATGTGGACAACGCAACCGCGAACATCGGATGGGAATATAGCGACATGTGCATGAGGATTACATGACTAGTCTTGATATGTGCGATTCGGAGGGTGGGTGGTTGACATACTCGGGACGCGGCGGTGGATTGCTTCGAATCAAACGTCCCACGTTAGCGGCACTTGATGCAGCACTGGCTCTGCTCTCGGGACGACGAAGGGAGTGTGTATGCTGGGCAATACACGTGTAGTATGATGTGATTTGATACATGTACAATTCTCCATGCTTTCAAGCCAGTCCTCGCGGACCCGTGTTCTCTTCAGTACAACATGCACATCGCAGACTGGCTTTTCATTCGCCCCGAATCCGCCCCTCTGTATCACAAACACTCAGGAGAGAAGACAGATGCGCACCGCAGTTTAAGCAGTGCATCCTCACCACTTCCTGCACCACACACATCCGCGTCCTGTCCTGTCCCCACCGGCTTCGTCAAGCCCTGCCTCGCTCGGGGTATCCACATCTGCACAGCTAGCTCAACCCATCCCATAAAATGTCATACCCTTTCCATCCTCGCATAATATTCGACGAGGAAATCTTCACCCCAAAGCCCCCTCAACAGCCCGTCGCGCATCCTCCAACCCCCTCTGCAACTCGCCGCTCACACACCGCTGCCGCACTTCGTAGTGTAATCGTACGAGGTCCCTTGCGCGGCGAAGTTGTGGGTCATCTTGCTCTCGCTCTTGCTCTTGCTCTTGCTGCCGCTGCTCTTGGACTTGTTGGGCGTTCTGGTCTGTCCTGGACGAGTCGTGGGGAGAAGTTGACGATACGTCAGGGCGTGCGGAGACAAGGGCGCGTGCGGCGGCGGGATGCTTTGCGGTGTTAGTAAGTGTCTCACTCTCTCTCAGTCTTGGTCGTGATATTCGTCTCCTCCATCCAAACGCCCCGATGTGAATCCCAGGTCCTCACAACCATCCCCCAGCACAGCACCTCGGACCCAGGAAACAAGAAAGAAGACTCACACACAGATCCTCCCGCAGAGAAACGAGATCGCTCAGAATCTGCGCGAGTTGCATGTCCTGCATCCCTCCTCACTTCTGACTTTCTTTTGCCTTGATTGTTCTGGAATTTATAAATCCCGACGATGGGGGTTGTTTGGACTATTGTATAGTTGCGATGACGCTCGCGCGGAAATGTGGGGTTGCAAGTAGCTAGCTAGGAGCCCCACATGAGCTTCCCTCGCGCTCGCGCTACGGGACGTCGACCGGGGCGGAAAGCAACGGCGATTGATCTGGGTGCGATACTTCTTCTATCGTGACTCTTTTTCTCTGTCGCTGCCTTTCTGTCGAAGTTCTGCCTTTCTGTCGAGACTCTACCTTTTCCCTCCAGTGCCTCTGTATATACACCCCCTTCCCTCGAAAAATGGCGAGCGCGCAGAGCATTGCGCGGAATTGCCGCAAGGTGCGTTCTTTCTATCCTGTTCTCCCATACTACTCCTCCTCGCACTCACGCTTTCCATGGAGGCTGCAATGCGCCTCAGAGCGTCAATTGGACTCCTCCATTCGTTACAGCTAACAATACGCAGATTATGTGCATCGGCCGCAATTATGCGGACCACATTGCCGAGCTCAACTCCGCGACGCCTAAGCAACCCTTTTTCTTCCTGAAGCCCGCGTCGTCGATTCTGTTGCCGGGCGCGGGACCCGTGCTCAAGCCCAAGGGGGTCAGTGTGCACTACGAGGTGGAGCTGGGGCTTGTGATTGGGAAGCAACTGCGGGATTTGAAGGAGGATGATGAGAAGGGTGCTTTGGAGGCTATTTCTGGTATGTTTCTCTACTCGTGTATAGCTATTTGTGTGGAGAGGGATACTCATATTGCTAGGCTACCTCCTTGCCATTGACATGACGGGGCGAAACGTGCAGGACGAGGCGAAGAAGAAGGGACTCCCATGGTCCATTGCAAAGGGCTTCGACACGTTCCTGCCAATCTCGCAGCTCATCGCCAAGTCACGCATTCCCGACCCGCAAAACGCGCATCTCTGGCTGTCCGTCAACGGCGAGATGAAGCAGTCCGACAGCACGGAGCTGATGCTGCACCGCATCCCGAGACAGCTGAGCGCTATCAGCAGGGTCATGACGCTCGAGGCCGGTGATATCATCTTGACAGGGACGCCCAAGGGTGTTGGGCCAGTGAAGTCGGGAGATATCATGAGGGCGGGAATCAAGGTCGATGGGAAGGATATTGAGGAGGCGACACTCGAGGTCCCTGTTGAGGACCGTGAAGGGCTGTATGCGTTTGCCGAGACATAAGACGTTGAAAGACATAATGAAGCGTTTGAGTGAAGTGTTGAGACTACTTCTTCTGTGGCGAAGCCCGTGAAGGCTGCGTGTTCTTCGCCCGCGACGCGCGAGAGCTGGCTGCGGTGGGGGCAGTAGTGGCCGTCGATTTCTTTGACTGCGAGATGGGCATAGGGTGTTTAGCCGGGCTGTTCTGTCGGGGTGCCTCTGGACTGACAGTCACGGATCTTTCTCGTACGTCGCTCTCGTGGTCGCCTTCGTTCGCAGCCTTCTTGATCGGGAGCGGCGCTTGCTTCTTCTTCGATCGAGAAGTAGGAGCTGCAGTCGGAGGATGAGTATACTCGCAAGCACTGCCGACCTTCGTACAGCGTCCACAAGTTGGCTGCGTTCGATCACACTTTTGGTGACGCGCACGGCACGACTTGCATGCTCCTATAGGCTGTCGAGGCCCCTTGGCTTCTCTCTTCACAGCGGCTGTCTGTTTGGAGCTGCTCGGGGCGGCTTCAGATTGTGACGGCTGTTGAGCTGGAACTGCCTTTGCATTTGGCTTGCTCACAGTCTTGCGTGACTTGCCAGCCTCGGCCACGGGGACAGCTGGCTTTTCGGCCAACAGAGTCGGCTGGTCTGATCGGCGTGGACTGGCTGGTGGCGCGGCTGGTTTCTTGCCGTATGTCTTGCGGGTGGGTGAGAGTGGAACCTCGTTGTTCAAGGTCAACGGTACACGTTCGTCGAAGGCGCTCTCCTCGTTGGTGTCATTCGGTCTGGCCGATGTCCGGTCGTCACTGAGCTTTGGACGCGCAACTCGCTGGGCAGGTGCGTCATCTACATGCTTTCGTTTTGCCGAAGCTTTAAAAATCGTGCGTGGTTCAGCTGGAAAAGGAAGGGATTCTGCTGTAGTAGTGGGTGCGGGTCGTTTAGGCTGTACATGGCCACCAAGCGAGGGCACTCTCGGGTCGAAGATAGAAGGTCGCTTCATAAGATTGCGCCTTGCTGACTGTGTGTCTGTCCGCTTTGGCGGCGAGGAAGGCAACTGTACGTCAGAGCTGTACAAGATATTAGTGACAACCACGACTATACTTGTACGAAAGATGCTCACCTCAACGCGTCGATTGAGCCTCGAATGGCGCCCAGACGAGATCGAGTACGGTCGTCGTTGTCCTCGGCCTCCGTCTCCGTGGTGGCATCAGAGAAGCCGACGTTGTTCTCTCTGCTGATAATCAGCGTTTCCTGCGGACGTTGGGTAGCGTCTGCAGTGTCGTTGCTGCTCTTGGGCTCCTGGATCCGGCACATTGCGCGAAGGGCGGCAAGCTCCTTCTGCATGTCCTTGAACTGTTGAGTGTTCTCCCAGCCATATTGTGCCACAGGACCGGATTCCAGAACTTCGAAGCTATCGTCTTCTGCACGCACGACATCCTCGTCTGGTGGCTGAAGGTCATTGTAGTGCTGTGGTGGTGAGTCGACAGGTCTGCTTGGAGAGAGACCCCGGTGCCGAGCGGTGGTGTTAGCACGTCCATTGTGCTGAGGCCTTGCCGGTGATGCCTGACGTTTGAATAATGACTCCTGGCGCCTTGGAGATGACTGTGTTTCAATCCCATAGAAGACAGCGAGCGGGTTATCATCCACCTGGGCCTCATCATAAGTCTCCTCGACCACCTCCAAACTTCGTCCCTCACTCCTGATCTTCTCAACCAACCTCTCCAGCTCCCTCACCTTCTTCCCCTCCTCTTTCCTCTCCCCCTCCAGCACTTCCAACCTCCTCAGCACACCCCTCACACCACCCCCATCCTCCCCCAACCTCTCCACCTCCCTCTCCACCACCCCAATCCGGCCCCTAACCCCCTTCAACCCCTCAACACTCCCCTGCAACTGTCCCACCGCCTCCTTAACCCACGCCACAAACGGACCCTCCCGCTCATCCGCCTCCAACGCCTCGACTTTACGCTCCAGCATCCGGACCTTACTAACCGCGGCCTCGGCGGCCTCGGCAACGGCCTCGACAGCCCCGATGCGGGCGTCGTAGCCATCGTGGGCGGACTGCAGGGTCTTCATTTGGGCGTGGAGGTGAGTGTTTGCGCGGGCGTTTTGGCGCTCCCAGAGGAGAGCTTCGGCGGCTTCGTAGGGGAGGCGGGTGCTGTTGTTGGGGGTGGTTATGGCGGTGCTGGGGCGTCGGGGGGTGCTGGATATGGAGCTCATGGTGGGTGAGTGGCTCGCTTGCAATGCGTGCGAGCTAGGAGTGAGTCCGTGTCAGTGGCAATGACGTGGTAAGTGGGAAACTTGGATGAGAAAAGCTGATCAGGCGGACTTCGACCAGCCGCAGGTAAGGTGTTGAGTGAGTGTGTCAGCGTATGGGAAGAACGCTGCGTTGCTATTTCAGACCAAGCCTGGTGCGACGGACGCCTTGAGACGGATGCCTTGTAAGCAGTGAGAGCAGTCCGCGGGACAACGAAAGAGGACGAAGTCGTGTGAAGGGGGTGAAGTGCAAAATCGCGCTCAAAAGGAAGGAGCAACCACAACAACGCCTTCCTCACCACTTACGTCGCCCGCCCATGCGTGAGTTATCACCACGAGCATCACACTCGCCCAACTTGAGCGAGCCTCGTAAAAACACCCCATTACGATTGAACCTTTCTTATTGAGGCTACCTTGTGGTTGTTTACTTACTACAGACACTCGCCGCATCACGTGCGCTTCGGCCCTTTGGGGGCATCCAAAACCTCTTCTCTCTTCATGATCCTGATCTTACCGTCCTTGGTGCCATCGTCTGCCGGCTCTTCGCTCTGCTTGGGCCGCTCGGCAACGCTCTTGTCGTAGCTGCTTGGGTCGATGCCGAGGATGCCGCCGACGTTGTTGCGGTCGCCGGGGACGGAGAACTCGCGAAATGCGTAGCGCCATTCGTTGAGGAAGCCGCGGATGGCTTTGCCAACTTTGTCTTTGCCGTTTTTCGAGTGGTGACCTGTGCCGGTGATGGCGTAGACGGGGCGGGAGGAGGTGCTGTGTTTGAGGAGGATGCCTTCGAGGTAAGATACGGATTCGTCCGGATGCAGTCCTGTTTAGCAATTAGTATTAATGAGAGGGTGTGGAAGGTGGTTAGTTACCATGCAGATCAACATACAACTCTCTCGAGTCATCGTTGCCTTTGTTTCGCTCCTCGTAGAGTATGCGTGCAGCTTCACGATGTGCTTCGCGCATGAGATTGTTTTCGCTCTGCCCTCTGAGACTCAGAGCTTTGGCAGCGCGAGAGTCGCTACGATTCCAGGCTTGTGCGGCACTGGCTATGGTCAGCACGTGATGTGGTGTTGAGAGTGAAGATTCCCTACCTTTGCAGGAACTTATTCCGCAGACTACCATGCTTGAAAGCCTCCGCTCGTGCCTTGAGGTAAGCCTGATTCCCCTTCTCGCCCGTCTCCAGCCACGGAATGTGCTGCGGTGCAGGAATAGCCTGGGCCGCCGCACTGTTCTCGCGAGACCCAGTGAAGCTCTTGGCCGTCTTGAGTCCTTTGCGCGCCGGAACCGGTGAGGCAGGTGCAGGCGACATGCGCACGACATCAGCCAGGTTGCTTGCTACTGCTCCATCCTTGTGCCCGTGTCCGCCTCGTTTGCCGTGATGTCGCTTGCCGGTCTTTGCAGCAGCGGCCGAGCCCAGACTTGGAAAAGCCTCGTTGTCATCAACAGCAAGCACTGACGGGGTCGCGGCACGTGAGACCTGACGGCTGCCTGTTCGCGACTGTGGACGGCTCCCTGCTCCAGGGGTGAAGACGGGAAAAGGACTGAGGCCTGGTGGAGGACGCGTGTGACCACTGCCCGTCAATCCGTACAGCTGCTCCAACGAGGGCGGCTGGGGTGTGCCGTAGGGAGAGTCGGATGCCTGTAGCGAGGGAAACATGTCAAAGTCGGACATGTGGAAGTTGGGGACAGCAGCTTGCAGCGGCGGTGTCGAGACGTCTGAGACGGCCATGCGTGCCATCAGGGCCGAGGGGTCGTGTGAGAACAAGCAGGTATCGCCAGCCAGACAGTTGCCGTTCAAGAAGTACTTGCACAGCGTCTTGGTGGTGTCGTGGCTAAACCTACAGTCTGCCCTTGCACAATGGCCCGTAGACAAAAAGTACTTGCAGACTATGTTGCTCTTCTGCTGGCCCACGGGTGTGGCTGGCCTGAAGGCTGGGCTCATCGACTTGCCAATCAGGTAGCCAGACTCGCTGCCCATGGGTGTGGTGGCAATGGGGGCCTGTCCGTTCTGGCCGCTCATGAGGGCGAGCAGGGCTGCGGTGAGGTCGTAGCCGTTTGCTTCGAGGGCGACCTCAATCTCGTCGTCGGTCCTCTCGTTGCCTAGGACGGAGCGCAGCATGTCGTAGGGCCCCATGTCCATGGTCTGGGGCTGGATCCACTCTGCGGCGGCGCCATTGAGAGTGCCATCGCCCAGCAGCGACGACTCGGTGCTGCCAGAGTCGTCGTTGACGAGCCAGTCTACAGAATGGCCGTCGAGATCTGCGTAGTCGTGGTTGGGGCTGGCGCCCTCGCTGAACTGGTAGGCGCTGAGGCTGGGGCTGTGGGGGATGTGCGGCGTCGCAAAGGCCAGGCGCGGCGAGGGACGGGGCGAGGTGAAGGGCGAGGCGGTGCCAGTGTGGGACTTTGCGCGGGAGAAGGCCGGGGGCGCGATGCCAAAGCCAGGAGGTGGATTGGTGACGCGCGGCGAGTGATTGTTGTGGTGGTGGTTGTGGTGGACGGAAGAAGGCGTGGGCGTGGGCGCGCGGTTCTGCTGCCAGGGCGCAGGGGAGGGACGGCGGATGACGGTATGGCGACTCGGGGGCGGCGAGGTCGAGGTCGAGGTCGAGGCCGAGTCGCGGTAGCGCCACAGACAGTCGAGCACGACGTTCTCCAGCGACTTGCCCGTGAGGCCTGTCTCGGCGCGCAGCAGCTCCTCGAGGCGGTCCGTCTTGTCCTCGTCGTCGAGGGCGGCGTCGTGCAGGATGGGCCGCGCCTTGTCGTAGAGGGCGTCGGGCACCATTGCGGATGCAGCGCTGAGCTGATTGTGTAGGGGGTGTGGCGTGGTGAGGTGTGGTGTATAGGTGGATGCGGTCTGCACTGTATACAGCCGCGGCGGCAGCGCGCGTCAGGACAGGGAGATGAGCTCACCGGCTCCACACCCCAGCCTGCAGGACGTCGAGTAGGTACTAGCCGCGTCGCTGCACCGTCTCGTCTCGTCTCGTCTCGTCTGGCCTCGATGAGCGTCTGTCTTGGTGCCACAGAGCGCTGCGAGACACGGCGCCAGGATGCCTCGAGCAGAGCAAGAGGGCGGCTGATGGGCGGCGGCTCAGAGTGTGGGGGAGCAACGCAGCTTGTGGAAGTATACAGTAGGTACACTAGAGAGCGGTCCGTCGAGGCGGTGCAACAAGGCGGTCAATCTATCAATACCTGACAGTCTTTCCTCCACGCTTCACACAGTGTCTTGGTGACTGACTGGACTGGACTGGACTGACGACTGATTAGTTGACAAGACAGACAAGGTCGTGTCTACCGTGATCCCAGCGTCTGAGGCTGAATTCACATCTGACAGCATCAACCATGTGGACCGCCAACGTCACGCCTCTCCACTGCGCAGTCTTGCACTCTCATACTGCTACTACTACTACAATATACAGAGCAGACACAGACAGTATACTCAGACTCGGTAATGATGCACAGTTGCACGCGGAATACAGATATATATACATGTCCACTGCAGTATCAGATCCCACGGACATGGTGCACCGCCTCAGATCGACCAACCAGTCCGGGAGTACGGGAGCGCCAGGGTCCGCGCTTCGATGATGATGAAACCAATCCCAACTCTCGACCGTAGGCCCGTCAAACGCCGTCCGTCAGCAAGAGGAGCTGCACCACCAAAGTCGTGCCCTTTGTCTACCACATTTGCCCTCGAAAGTCCCTCGAAGCACTCGAAATGCCCAGCAGGTAATCTGCAGCACACTGTCCTCCCTCCTCCCTCTCTACATTCATAGCTTCGTTGCCTGTCCGCATTCCGTCAGAGTCGCCATCCGCGTTGGTCCGCTTCAACCTCACTCCAGCAACAAGCAAGAACCCCCCCTCCTGTTCTTCTTGAATAGTGTATCAGCCATGCCGGCCTCAGACTACGATGCCCGCGCCCTTGCGCTACCCCTCGAAGACGACGCCACGGGGGAAACGCCCATCTGGAGCCGCCGCTCGCAGTCGTTTGCGCGCTCCTCGCACACATCGCGTCCGCAGACGTTCCTCCAGCGCGCAACAGCAACAGCGAGCACCGTGCAGCGCCGCGCCCTGGCCCAATACAACAAACTCTCGCCCGTGCAGAAGATCCTCTTCAGCCTTGCCGGCGTGCTCGTCTTCGTCACCAGCATCCTGTTCCTCGTGTACAATGAGAAGATCTTTGCCTTGCTGCTGCCCTATGCGAAGAGGTGGCGCGACGTCACGGCGGGCTGGCTGGTGCTGTGGGCGCTCATCTTCACCGTCAGCTTTCCGCCATTGATTGGCTACTCGACGCTGCTCACCATTGCCGGCTTTGTGTACGGCTTTCCGAATGGGTGCGTCTGCTCTTCTTCAATTCTTCTATCAATCCTCCCCCTTCAAGTAATACTCACAGTGATTAGCTGGTTCATCGCCGCCACGGCCACCGTCGCCGGCAGCACCGCCTCGTTCCTCCTCAGCCGCACCGTCCTGCGCACAATGGTCACCCGCCTGCTCGAAAACGACACGCGCTTCGCCGCCCTCGCCCTAACCCTCAAACACGACGGTCTCAAGCTGCTCGTCATGATCCGCCTCTGTCCCCTGCCTTACTCGCTCTCCAACGGCGCCGTCGCCACCTTCCCCACCGTCCACTGGGCCAGCTACGCCCTCGCCACCGCCCTCGTCACCCCGAAACTCATGCTGCACATCTTCATCGGCAGCCAGCTGGAGAAGATTGCCGAGAGCGGCGGCAAAATGGACCCCCGCACCAAAGCCATCAGCTACCTCAGCATCGCTATTGGCGCTGTCGCCGGCGCCGTAACCGGCTGGTTCATGTACAGCAAGACCAAGCAGCGCGCCGCCGAGCTCGAGGAGGAAGAGCGCCAGGGCGTGCGCCGCGCGAGTCTAGATGATATCGAGAACGAGTACGCGGATGATCCGGATGCGCTCGAAGCCGCGCAGCACCTGCGTGAGGACGTGGATGATATTAGTCTGAGAGGCGGAGGCTGGGACGACGAGTACACGGATGATGTTGCCGACGACGCCGCGGATATAGGCGACGACCCGTTTAAAGACGGTGATGCTACGGATGAGGAAGAGGCGCGGGGGCGCAAGTGATGACAATGGCTACGAATAGACCTACCTGTAGATAGATACCTTGGTTATGAATAGACTGGTTAACAGCACTGCACTACACATCTATTGCCCCACACATCTATTGCACTCACTACACATCCACGAGGCACACCACTTAGAACAGGAAATTGATTCGCCATATACAAGCTCGACCATCTGAATCCGCTTATTTACCGCTAACAGGAAACACCTTCTCTCCCACTTCCACTCTCCACTCTCCACCCACGGAACCAGAGCAGCCTAAAGAGAGCACAGCCTGGCCTTCAGAACGAGGTTTCGTATGTATCACTTTCGCTTGACACGCCACCGGCCCCCATCAACGTCGTTGCAATAACAAAAGAACCCTTCTCATATTGAAACAGCTGATGGCGAGGACGCATCTTCTATTATACATCTATTCTCAGAGACCAATCAGCACATTTTGACCCCTTCAAGAACCTTGGAATAGAGACTACCCACTCTGCAACCCCAAAGTCATCTATGCCGTGAAGCTCTTGGTGAAGCTTGTGGCAACCTCCTTCAGCTTCGACTCGAGGTCCTTGCTGAGGGCACCTTCCCGCTCAATGGTGTTGAGCAGGTCAGACTCGTTGCTCTTGAGGTGAGCAAGGAAGTCGGCCTCCCACTGCAGGATCTTGGCAACGGGCACGTTGTCGAGGATACCGTTGACACCAGCGTAGATCAAAGGAACCATCTCGTTGACGGCCATGGGGCTGTACTGCTTCTGCTTGAGGAGCTCAGTCAGACGCTCACCACGGGCGAGGGTCTGCTTGGTGGCAGCGTCCAAATCGGAACCGAACTGGGCGAAGGCGGCGACCTCACGGTACTGAGCCAAGAAGAGCTTCAGGGAACCGGCGACCTGCTTCATGGCCTTGACCTGGGCAGCGGAACCGACACGCGAGACGGAAAGACCGACGTTGATGGCGGGGCGGATACCCTTGTAGAACAGCTCAGCCTCCAAGAAGATCTGGCCGTCAGTGATGGAAATGACGTTGGTGGGAATGTAAGCGGAAACGTCACCACCCTGGGTCTCAATGACGGGCAGGGCAGTGAGCGAACCACCACCGAGCTTGTCGTTCATCTTAGCGGCACGCTCGAGGAGACGAGAGTGCAGGTAGAAGACGTCACCGGGGTAAGCCTCACGACCGGGGGGACGACGGAGAAGCAACGACATCTGACGGTAGGCAACGGCCTGCTTTGTAAGATCGTCGTAGATGATCAGGGCGTGCTTGCCGTTGTCACGGAACCTGGGAGGTAGTCAGTATGTTGGGGCTCGCGTTTTGAACGCTTAGAGAGGTTCAAGAGAACTACATACCACTCTCCCATGGAGCAACCCGTGAAGGGAGCCAAGTACTGCAGGGGAGCAGCCTCGGAGGCGGTGGCGGCAACAATGGTGGTGTACTTCATGGCGTCGTTCTCCTCAAGAGTCTTGACGAGCTGGGCGACGGTGGATCGCTTCTGACCAACGGCGACGTAGATGCAGTAAAGCTTCTTCTTCTCGTCGGTTCCCTTGTTCCAGCGTCCTATTTCGTTATCAATGATTGTCCCAGGGCTGGAGGTCGAGGAGGCACTTACCCTGGTTAAGCATGGCGTCGAGAGCGACGGCAGTCTTACCAGTCTGACGATCACCAATGATCAACTCACGCTGACCACGGCCGATGGGAACCATGGCGTCGACGGACTTGAGACCAGTCTGGACGGCCTCACGGACGGACTGACGGGGCAGAATACCGGGGGCCTTGAGCTGAGCACGGCGGCGCTCGGTGGTCTTGAGGGGACCCTTGCCATCGATGGGGTTACCGAGGGCATCAACGACACGGCCGAGAAGGGCCTCGCCGACGGGGACATCGACCTGGCGCCGTTAGCTGCAAGTTCTCGCGCAACTGGCCTCGCTGCCACTCACAATCTCTCCGGTACGCTTGACGGACTCGCCCTCCTTGACGAGACGATCGGAACCGAAAAGCACGACACCGACCTGGCCGGCCTCGAGGTTCATGCACATGCCCTTGACACCGGAGGCGAACCTGGGATCCCGTTAGCTGCGCTGGCTGGTGCACTGAGGTTGGGGTCTTGGCGTACTCGACGAGCTCCTCGGCCTGGACGTTGTTCATGCCGTGGACACGGGCGATACCGTCACTGTTGTGTCGTCGTCAGCGGATGCGTCTCTCGATGGCCGCGATGGCGCGGTGATGTAAAGCGGCGTACCCGACGGAGAGGACACGACCGGTCTCGGCAAGCGAGTTCTCCTCCTGGACGCCACGGATGCGCTGCTCCAGGATGGAGGAGACCTCGGTGGGGGTGGCCTTAGCATCGGAAGCGTAGGCGCGGGCGGCGCTGAAGGCGGGAGCGCGGGCCTGTGGTGGGAAAAGTCGTCAGTACTTGGTGTTGGGTGCAAGGCTTGGCCCGGCAGAGGGGAGCTCCCATCGCCATCTCAGCACAACGCGCTGCAGCCCCGAATCCATCGTCATTGGAGCTCCAATGCAGCGCCAATGGCATCGGTAATCGGATCCTCGAGCTGCAGGCGATGGCAGAGGTGGCGGCAGGCGCAATGGCTGGCAGTTGCGATGGACTTACCGAAGCAATCCTGCTCGAGGCAGAGATTGCGGCGACCCGGCGGCTGGACTGGCGGATGGCCCTTGAGAACATGACTGCGGTGCTCAAGAGTCTATTGGGATTGCTCTGCAACCAATTGAGATTGATGCAGGAAGGGGGGAGAGGAGAGGTTGATGGAGTAGGAGATGGAGCTCTGAGGAAAAGACTTGAGCGGTCCCCGGGAGGAAAGCGCAACCCGCGCTAGAGGCGCTATACTCAAAACAGTCGACGAAATCAACACGGGATCTGGGGTTTTGACAGCAACGCCATTGAACAGGTGAGTGCACATTGTGATGCTCGCAGTCTGACACAGGCTGTGTCGATTCTGCTGGCAAAGTGTCTTTACGATGTGCACGATAGCTTGCTGTTGTTACTAAGTCGAGCAGCTGGACGCTCGGCACGGCTCGGATTGACCGTCCTAGAGCCTTTGCTCCTCTTGCTTCAAGGCATATATCATGTATCACACTTTGAGTTAACACATACATCCTCAGTAACGATCTGACCTCGCACACCAACCTGCAGTCCACGTTCAAGGCAATCTGTACATTACAATGGCAAATACGAACGCTAAACGCAGGCTGCAAATGCTATATCCTCAACAAGCTCAACGTCCACAAGATGTGCATGTACCTGGACGCCGGGACACCTGACTCCCATGCAATGCTGTGCTGCAACTTTCTCTCCCCAAGAGCGACATCTTCGTCACATCCCTTAAGCCTCTCACTCATACCCTCCCGTCAACAATCTGTCATGCTCTTCTTTGGCCGGCTTCCACACTTCGCCGTTGCTCACTGAGCCTTGCCGTTCTGCTCCTTAGTCTTCTTGAACTTCTGGATATCCTCCTCCACGGCTTTGTCGATGCGGCTCTTGAGCTCGGGGCGGTAGCCGAGGGAGAACAGAATCTCGAACCAGACAAAGAACGGTGCGAGGAAGAAGGCCTGCACGAGGTTGTCAAGGAGCGCCGGAGCTCTGCCCTCGAACTTGCCGTGCCCAATGAACTGCGCGATCCAGCATGCAACGTTGATTCCACCTGCCCAGTAATTTGCCGTGGCTCCGTAAGTTGTAGTCAGATGGTTGCCATACGCCGTGGCACCGATCAGAATAGGCGCGAGCAGAGCTCCTGCTACCGGTTCCATGAGGACGTAGAGGGTCGAGTAGAGCACTGCGCCGAATGTGCCGACATTGAGGGGAAGGTTAGGTATCGACAGCCAGGAGGGCAGCGGAACGGCGGGTGTGTTGGTGAGCTGAAAGTACATGAGCTGGCCGTCGAGTGGCTTCAAGGCTGGATCTTACGAGCATGAATGCCGTCAACAGGATGGGAGGCACACATAGAACGTGTATCCCCACATTGACCTGGGCGAAAAGCGATGTCAGTCGACATGTGAAAGACCGCTGCAAGGGGCTGAACCCACGGGATTATGGTGGTATGCGCCATACTGCACTCCAGTCAGCTCTGGTGTTCATTATCTCAAGATACTACGTATGACGCACGAAACGCAGCTGCTTCTCCAGATTCAGAGACATGGTGCCCGATGCGGTACTTTCTCGCGTGTCAAGGTGTGGGAGAAACTAGCACCATGTCTTGGTGGATATAGACGGCCGAGGGAGTCTGCTTGCGTGCTCACGAGATCCCACGCTTCTAACCGCGATCACACAGGATAAGCAAGACAAGATGCAGAGTGACTGGTGGCACGGCATGTACGGGGTGGGGCTGGCTGGCAGGTGCGACTCGGAGCCGGAGTTTCTGATCGGCGCTTTCAGGGCAGGCGCGACTCTTTCACAGTACGCTATTGTTCTCCACTCCCCGCAATCCACCATCCACGATTTACTCGGCTTCGTAATACCTCGATAGCTGGTGCGACTACCCTGCGAACTTTGCGCATAGACTGCTTGAGCGTGGACCGAAGAGAGGAGCTTTGCAGGTGGTACGCGCCTCTCACTCGAGGCTTGCGCGCCGGTCGCTCACTACAGTCGTTACAGCCAACGCAGGAAGAGAGTAGAGTCGCATAATACGAGGGCACCCGTGTCCGTTTCCTTCACCTGTTCATTCGTGTCACCAAAAGTCTGCTGCTGCGACCGCGCAACCACATATCCTCTTTACCTAGCCATGTTCTTCCTCAAGGAACTCGAGAAGACGATCCAGCTGCACCCTTCGTACTTCGGCCCGCTCATCCGTTCGCACATTCACAAGGAGCTCCTGCAAAAGGAGGAGGGCTCGAGTACGGGAAAATACACAATTGTGTGCATATTGGACTCTTTCGACATCTCAGATGGCCAGGTGATGCCTGGGTCCGGCTCTGCCGAGTACACAGTTCATTACAAGGCTATCGTGTGGCGGCCGTACAAGGGCGAGGTGGTACGTTGGTCGCATGTGGAAGGGCACGCAGGCAGTGGCTGACCATGAGCAGATGGACGGGATAGTGACCTCGATCCTGCCTTCTGGCTTTTTCGTCGACTGCGGCTCGCTGCAGGCTTTCGTCGGACGCAACGTGCGAACTCCGCCCTAGCAATCCCGCCGAAGCATGTACTGACCTCTGGCAGATGATTCCATCTGATATCAAGTTTGAGGGTAATGCCGCACCGCCCCAGTGGACGGATGGCGCAGACCAGGTCATCGAGAAAGGCACAAATATTCGCATCAAGATCAAGGGTATTCGCTCTGAGGTCGATAAGATGTACGCTGTAGGGACGATGAAAGAGGTACTGTCTCGCTGTCCTGGCGTCCGAATTGTTCCTGTCCACTAACTCTTAGCAGGATTATCTTGGCCCTCTGTCGCAGTAATCACACGACCGCAATAATAACGACCCGCTTGGCAAGTAGGCCGGGCTGCGACAGTCCTTGATCGAATGGCGACTGTTGTGCTGAAAAGTGTCCTTTGAAGCCGTAGCAGTTCAACAACCGAACTTTCTACTTCGGACTCGCCTCTGAACAAGTGATCATACGATGAACACCCCTTGTGCACTGAGCTCCAACTTGCGGGGCTGGCATTGATATGGACAAACTTTCGCATTTGTATGTATGCAACTAGGCGCATTTGGGGGGATTCCAGACTGCAAGTGGAGTGGCGCAAACATGCAGGGTGTTCCTTACCCAAAGCTCAAGTCGAAGGCCCTGAAAAGGGTCTGAATAGAGAACATTTCATCGCATTCTTTGTCTGACAACCATGACTTGTGAATCTCATTCGTGTGTCACAGGGTGGCTTGGTAGCGTTTCGGCGACTCCAGGCACTTCCGCGTCTCCGCCTCCGCAACGTGAGCACCTTCAGCTGCGCCTTCGTGAGCACCATTCACCTCCGTACCTGCACACCGGTGCCCTTTACTTCTCCCACTTGTCATGACATAAACACGAAGGTCTAAATACTACAACATCGCTACAATGCCGCGCGAGCGTGCCATCAACGAGGAGGAAACAGGGCTCTTGGGAGAGCACGAGTCCAAGACGCGGGTGTCGGAAGATGGCTCAGAAGTCTCGGGGTCCTCGATATCGACCATGTCTCTAGTTCTCGAACACATCAATGACGGTCCACCGAACGGCACATCGCGCTTCAAGCTGAACGAGAAGTACCACGACGACGATATTATCCCAGGACATGCGCGCGAGTCGTTGGATATCGAAGACGGACGATTTGAACCGCTCAAACCCGTCGACAAGAAGGCACGCCGTTGGCTATGGATCGTAGCCACTATATGCGTCATTGGCTGGGGCCTGGCGCTGGTGTCATTCCTGTACAATGGCAACTATAAGCACGTATCCACGCGGCCACACGATCCTCTGGCGAGTTCTACGAAAGGCTCAGGGAAGAAGGTCACTCTTGACCAGGTCATGAGTGGTCAGTGGTATGCCAACACACAGGGCGTCTCGTGGATTGCGGGACCAAACGGCGAAGACGGCTTGCTGCTCGAGAAGGGCGTAACTGGCAAGGATTACCTCGTGGTTGAGGACATCAGGAACAAGGACAAGAAGGGCAGCAAAGGACACACGACTCTGATCAAGGAGAACAGCTTCAGGGTCGGAGAGACATTCATCTATCCCAGCTCGGTGACGCCAAGCAAGGACTTCAAGAAGGTGCTTGTGCAGTCCGAGTACCAGAAGGTGTACAGGCATTCTTCTACCGGTCTGTACTGGATCTTTGACGTTGCAACGCAGACTGGCGAGCCTCTTGATCCCGAGAATCCCGAGGCTAGAATTCAGATTGCATCTTGGTCACCGCAATCGGACGCCATCGTCTTCACCCGCGACAACAACATGTTCATTCGCAAGCTGGACTCGAAGCAAGTCACCAGAATCACTCAAGATGGCGGCGCCGAGCTTTTCTATGGTGTACCAGATTGGGTCTACGAAGAAGAGGTCTTTCAAGGTGATAGCGCAACGTGGTGGTCTGAGGATGGCAAATACGTCGCATTCCTCCGTACAGACGAGTCTATGGTTCCCACCTATCCGGTGCAATACTTCCTCTCTCGTCCCAGCGGAGAGCAACCAAAACCAGGCGAGGAGAGCTACCCAGAGGTTCGCGACATCAAGTACCCCAAGGCTGGCGCACCCAATCCAATCGTGTCACTCCAGTTCTACGACGTCGAGAAGCGCGAAGTTTTCAACATCAAGATCAAGGACGACTTCGCAGACGACAATCGCCTCATCACCGAGATTGTCTGGGCTGGATCGACCCAGCAAGTCCTTGTCCGTGAGACAAATCGCGAAAGTGACACGCTCAAGCTTGTCCTCATGGATGTGCAAAAGCGTACAGGAAAGACTGTTAGAACCGAAAATGTCGCAGAGCTAGATGGTGGCTGGATGGAAGTGTCCCACACGACAACCTTCGTCCCTGCCGACCCATCGAATGGCCGCCCACACGATGGCTACGTTGACTCTATTATTCACGAAGGTTACGACCACATTGGCTACTTCACTCCTTTGGACAATGATAAGCCCATCGTGCTTACACAGGGCGAGTGGGAGGTCGTTGACGCTCCTTCGCGTGTCGATCTCAAAAACAACCTTGTCTACTACATCTCCACTGAACATGGTTCGACCGAGCGCCACGCATATGCCGTCAAGCTCGATGGCACTGGAAAGCAAGAGGTCATTGAGAATGGCGGGACAGGCTATCACTCTGCATCTTTCTCCAAAGGTGGTTCTTTCGCATTGATCAGTTACAGGGGTCCCGGCATTCCTTGGCAGAAGATCATCTCGACACCCTCCAGCTCAGAGAAGTTCGAAAAGGTCCTCGAAGAGAACAAGTCCCTTGAGCGCTTCGCCGCAGCCCATGAGCTCCCGATTCTCAACTACCAAACAATTGAAGTCGATGGGTTCAAGCTCAACGTCCTAGAGCGCCGACCCCCACACTTCAACGAAAAGAAGAAGTACCCTGTGTTGTTCTACCAATACTCCGGACCCGGCAGTCAGCAAGTCGACCGCCAGTTCAAGGTTGACTTTCAATCTTTCATCGCCTCGTCACTCGGTTATATCGTCGTCACTGTCGACGGCCGAGGTACAGGCTTCCTCGGCCGTAAGCTGCGCTGCATCACGCGCGGCAACATTGGCCACTACGAAGCCCTCGATCAGATTGCAGCAGGCAAGATCTGGGCCAAGAAGAAGTATGTCGACGAAGACCGGATGGCGATTTGGGGTTGGTCGTATGGCGGTTTCCAGACGCTGAAGACGCTCGAGACCGACGCTGGCGAGACATTCAAGTATGGTATGGCAGTCGCGCCCGTGACAGACTGGCGCTTCTACGGTAGGTCCTCCCTCTTCTTTCCCCCTCCTTGCATCGCTAATCGGACCCGATAGATTCCATCTACACCGAGCGCTACATGCACACCCCTCAGCACAACGTCGCCGGATACGACAACACCTCCATCAGCGACGTCAAAAATCTCTCCCAAAACGTCCGATTCCTCGTCATGCACGGCATTGCCGATGACAATGTACACATGCAGAACACACTCACGCTGCTCGATAAATTGGACCTTGCGGGTGTGGAGAACTACGATGTCCATGTGTTCCCCGACAGCGATCATAGCATCTACTTCCACAATGCGAATCGCGTTGTGTACGATAAGCTTACATGGTGGCTTACGAATGCGTTTAACGGCGAGTGGGTGAGATTACAGAACGCAAAGCCAAAAGCTATTAGTGAAGGTAAGGAACGTCGTCGCTAGAGGACGTGCATATTTATTCTGGCGTTGGAAAGGTTGACATGTATCTTGAGGAATTCAAGCACTTTGGAGTACAGCTTTACATTTAATTCACATCCATTTCAAACAACCGCTTTATCCTCCGTTTCTTCATTCGTCGGACCCAGAACTAATACGTCTCGTCATATATCCCAGCACTCTCATGTCCGCCTACCCTCAGAAAAACTTTCATACTCTGCAGCACCTGCGCTTTCAGCCCTTGCCTCTTTACATTCTGCCCGGGGAACCCGCCATACGTCTCCTCAAACTCGAACGGCTTCAGCGCCCGCCAGATACCATGGATCTTACTAGGAGGCAAGGGAATCATGTTCGGATACGACCACATAAAGCTGAAGGATGTGGTAAGCGATGCAGGGTCGGGCAGAGCGGCGTTGAACAAGCCAGACTAAACACATGTAAGCATACGATGCGACGTGGATATGGGGACTCTGGGAGAACATACGGGGACGCTCATCATTGTGTCAGCGATGAAGAGCTTCTTCTCCCAGTGCAGTACACTGCTCCCCTCGAAATGACCTCCGCACTGCACAACCGTTACGCCCGGTACAACTTCCTGTGCGCCTTTATACAGCGTCCTCACTCCGTGCTTGTCTTCTCTGTTCAGCCATTCTTGATCGTCAGCTGCCACATACACGGGGCACTTGAATTGCGCCGCCCATTCCAGATGCGTGGTGTAGAAGTGCGGATGTGAGATGACAATAGCTTTCAGTCCGCCTTTTTGGTTAATAAAGTCCACTGTTTCTTGGTTCAAGAAGGCGATCAAGTCCCAGAGGATGTTGCCATGGGGGGTTTGGAGCAGGATTGCGCGCTCGCCGATGCCGAGTTGTTTGCGGGTTGTTGTGCTGTCGCTTAGGCCTGGAGGGAGCTCGGAAGGCGTCAGGGGTGCGGTAGTGATGTAGTGAATTCGAGAGTCATGTTCGTCCGTCTTAAATTCATTCTTCTGTCCGGCTTGTGAGGTGTTGAGAGAAGTCCAGGTCTGGCCATGCGCGGGGACGTATTGGCGTGGATCCTACTACCGTGAGCCTACAATCCTACGAAGAGATGATCTAGACGTGAATAGAGTATGGATCAAATGGCGGATTGGACGATTTGCAGGTTTACTGGACTTGATGTCACTCACAAGACAGACTCGGCACTCTTTGGGTGGTGAGGAGAGCGGGACGTCGTACTGAGTGCCGCACACCTCGCAGATGGCTAGATCTCCCGATTCGTAGTGCATGATGGAATGTTAGGTATTTGGTGAGGTAAAAAAGGCACGTTCGATTTGGTGATCATGATTGCGTTTCTGCAGTGGTAGTTTATGTACATGTAAAGTGGGGTTGTAGAGCTCAGAGCTGACTGCCTAGATGGGATAGCTTACGCTCGGAAAGCTACCGCCCCACAGCTTACCAATGAATGCAGCGTCATGTCATGCTGGAGTGGGAAGCGAGTGTGTAAGGTTTTGGGTCTCGAAGCACATTGGTCATATTGAGGCACTGCCCAGGTGATCAACTCTGCTTCCACGCTTCACACTACTGAAGAGGGAATGGCGCCTCCTCGTGCTCGCCATGAAATCGTGGCATGCGAAGTCCGAATGTCGCGAGGACTGGCTTTACGATCGGTTTCTATGACAGCGATCCTCCGAGAACCCAAATCTCGCCGTTGGCTGCCTTGTCAGCAATGCTCGTGACTTCGATGTTGCCGGGCTGGATCTGCGCCCTATGTCAGCATGTGCTATGGCTCCAGAAGAGCAATGCCAACGAAGCGGAAGCCAAGCAGGAGAGAACAAGCAGTCTGCATCCATGACGAAAACGGTGGTCGTGCTGGTAGGGCTGAGGCACCATCGCTAAGTAGCGGCAAAATTTACCTTCACCCCCACAGCACCCACACCCCGGCAAAAAAAAGATAATCCTGGAGTGTTCAACTATTGTTGAACGAATGTTGATGAAGACGAGACTCGAACTCGCGCCACTTTCGTGACCAGGAAGCTGATTGCTCAGCAATGCTAAGGAAGAAAGACCTTAACCTGGCGCCATAACCAACTCGGCCACTTCACCCTGCTCCAGTTGGTTATGATAATAACAAGCAGGGCGTGGTATATGTAGTGGGAACGAGGTGGGAAGAGTGGGCGAGCGGTGGTGCTACTAGGAGAGATTGTGACAGAAAACACTGGCAGTGGCTGGTGAACTGAAAGTAAAGATGATTACGCACCGTCTTCTGGCCATCTTTGGACTCCCACCACACTTCGTTGCCGGCTAGCGTCTTCACCTTCTTGCCCTCTTCCCACGGGCTCTCGGCCACGATGTGTCTCTTGACGAACCGCTCGAGGTTGCTGTGGGCCCGGTCTGACCCGCTGCTGCCCTCGTATGCTTGCGCGCCCAACCGTTCGTAGTCCTCTGGATCTTCCCACGGCTTCCTCTTGAGATTCTTCATGACAGTGTTGTCAGGCGCAAGCACTGTTGCGTTCTGGGCTGCGTCTTCAAGACGACCAGACACGGCATCGATGTCGCGTGTCAGGCCGCTGAAGATCGCAATGTTCTGTGCCTTTCCGATCACGTCTGAAATGATAACCCCAGAAGCATCGTTCGGCGAAGGCATAATGTAGTCTCGAAGCGGTAATTGCTCGTTGAACGACTTCAAGATGGTCTCAAAGGGTCGCGATTCGGCGGCGCATGCGAGGAAGAGGCAGACACTGGCAAGGGGATACACAAACGATCTCATAGTTATCGTCATGTGGTTTCAAGGGTAATGTTGGTTGTTGTACCGCGCTGGTGGGGGACGTCATCACCGCGGGAGTGCCAAGCGCACGTGAACACAGCGTGCTGAGAGCTTTCCACTTTCTATCTCACTCACCATGGCCCTGCAGAGGTGACTGCCGCCCGCTGAGGGTGTCGCCAGATCTCGTTTGACTGCATACAGCCAGTATGGAAGCACATCTCCCCTCGGTCACAGTGGTAAGTTCGCACAGCTACTTTGAGAGGTTACGCTAAGACTTCGTAGAAAGACCTACGCGACTTTCACGCGAAACATTTCCCGCACGCGCCTGCACCTGAGCACGTCCTCCATGGCGTCGGAGACGAGTCTGCTGCAGAGCAGTACGAAGGAGAAGAGACTACGTTAGGCTACTATGAAGACGGCACACCACGAACGCTCACCGACGAACAAATTGCCATGTTCAGACACTCTGAGATTCAAGCTATTATTCGCAAGCGAAGGTTGGAACGCGAGAACGCAAACGGCTCCGAGGATGGAGAGGTTGAAGAGGGTGAGGCCGAGGACTCTGTCGCAGATGGTTCATCCAAGGTAGAATCTCCAGCCTCGAATGCAACTCCTGCTCCGGCACCAGAAGCAGACAAGGTTGCATCTGGACGTGTCGAGAAGCTGAAGGCTCAGACTCAGCAATGGACGGCGAGCAGCCCGCGGACAAAAGCTCGGAACAAGAGGAACCGCGACAAGTACAAGGCGAAGAAGAGGGACGAACGATCCAGACGCGAGCAGACTCGTAAACACAATCGCGACGAAGCCGAGGAGAGCGACGAGTGGGACCCCTGGCACCAGGCCAAGGGGCCAGATGTGCAAAAGGACGACACCGTGGATCTGGACTACTGAACCTCATCCAACTGTCGATTCAATGACATGTGAAGAGCGATAGCAACGTACGTACCATTCCCAGTTTGCGTGCAGTGTGCAATGATGAAATCCGTTATCGTCATCCTTAGGCGGAGAATGAGCCGGGCTTGAGACGGGGATGTTAGACGGCTCTGCTGTTGGACTCTTCGACTCGCCAAGGCACTTTCGAGGACGAGTTTACAATCTTCTCTCTGACTGCACTCGCCATACATCAACTGTTTTGTCAAAGCATGTGGCTATAGAAATTAACTTGATGATCAGATCTACTTCGGTTGAAAGGCGGTTTCCAAGGCGGAATTTGGTGCAAGACTGCACCGACTATCAGCAGCTTCCAGACTATCGCGACTACGATAGATCAAAACGAGCTCGACCACCTGGAGAGCTACAAGTACTCCTGTTCCGGCACTGGAACGTATTGGTCTTAGCCCAGCCGTATGTATTTGCATCCATGCACTTTGACGATATGGCTGGAGGTTCATCAGACTTCTCTTGGATATCGCTACCCTAGGCACAGGTTGTCGGCGTGCTGGGCCTTTTCCAGTGTTCGCTTCCCAAGGCTGAGTAGACGGACGTACCAGTACAATTAGTAACCCTCATGTCTGTCAAATACGGCTATTGCGCGTTGATGCCGTAGCAACTGCCTCAAGCGTGGACTGCAACGAGTGGTGCAGCTGGTAGCGCGTGCAATCGTGGCCATGGCAAATCGGTTGTGCTGTGTCAGACTACAAACGGACAACGTTAACTGCGCGGAGCGAGATAGCATCTTGATCTCTGCGACCAGACCGAGAATACGGCATTGCATCTCCATCGACCTTTATGTAACCTTCGAGTGCAATCAGATTTACCAACAATGCATGTCTTCTAGCTCCTTACCATCTCAAAGCCCGGTCACCTTGTCCATCACCTCCGTGGCCGCCCCTGAGTATGAACTGTTTGCAGTAGCGCATCATTGGTCTAGTCTGCTTCATCACTCTCACCTCACCTTCACCTCGAGTACTCACTAGGCAGGCGCAAACGTAGCTGCCTAGCGCTTCCACGTTGATTGTCACAACCATCCTCCGCCAAGTCACCTCTTCTACCTCACCATCTCGCTACTTGTGGACGGCGCACTCCGACCATTCTCAAGATGGCAGCCCGCAAGCCAGCTGCGACCCCACAGACAGCCAAGAAGAGCACAACCAGCGAAAGCAAAGTCGTCAAGAGGCCTACTCGTGGCTATCACAAATACAGAAATGGCCTTCTGAACGTCACGCCCAAGGGCAACGAGAAGGAGCTGTAAGGACGCGACCTATCTAGGGAGAAGAACTGCTGATTGGGCATGCAGCGTCCAGATCAACCAGAAATCTCCTTTGCTTCGCCTTCCGCCTGAAATTCGTACTCGCATTTGGGAGCACACTCTCGGGCATGCCGTCTTCTACGCGTACGGCGAAGGCTTTGGCCGACACGCTAAGATCAGATTTGTACCTTCATCTGATCAGCCTAGTATTGATGTGTCCCTTCTTCGTACCTGTCGTCAAATATACTCTGAAGCTGCATCGATGCCCATCCGCCTCGGCACTTTCGCCTACTCGGGCGACTGGGAACTGCGAAAAGCTACAAAGCGACTCAAACCGTACCAGCGCCGACAAATAACCACCCTTCGCTTCGAAACGGGTATGCCTTTTGATCCGCCGTTGCACGACCTCTGGAACCAGCCTGCTTTTTCAAGCACTTACCCTGCCGTGAAGGCGTTCCAGCTCATCGTGTACTATATCGCTGATCAGGAGGACTTGGTGATCGCCAAAGATGTTGAGGTACAAACTCGCAAGGACTACAAAGCTTTCCTGGAAGCTACCTCCATCAACTTGACTGTGGAGCGAGTGGATGATGATATACCGGAGTATCGATACTATGACTGTGAGTGCTATCAAGTCTGCTTTCTATCCAACCCTTTTGCTAAATACATGAAGGGTGAAGAAGGAAGAGGCAGCAAACAATGCCGTAGGACGACAACGGACCGTCAATAGCCACGGGTCATTGCGTTATCGGAGATCCATCCACCTAAGCACACAATAGCTGAAGAGCATGGCACTGAAACTGAATCGTGCCTTCACGTTTTGACGACAGTTTAGGTCTTATTCGCACTTAGCAAGCTCATGTGGTTTGCTTACCTCAGATAGTGAACTACAATCAGGGTCTCAAAATAGCTCACTCAAATATACGCTGTTCTTCTCTTTGGTCGTCTCCGCCTTCAATGTAGGTGCATGATGCATACCTGCGACTTATGTCTGAGGGCAAAGAGCTCGTGCTCAATCTTCTATGAAGGAAGCACCCGCTCTCACGGTCTCACCCAAACACCCTGCAACCCACGTAGACCCTTGCTCAACTGCACAGCCCCGACACGACTGTAGATGGTGTCTCGATCTCCCTTCACTACGCAATTCCCATTAGCGCAGCAAGCTGTCAAGGGCCCACTTGGCCTGGACCCGAGTCAAGAAAGTCACTTGTCCCTATACTGCCTCCTTGCACAAACACCAGTACGCACACTTAACCAACCACGCGCATTCAACAACATGAACGCCACGAAAATGAGCAAGCACCGAGTCATCAAGCGACCTGCTCGTGGGTTTCACAGGTTTCGCAATGGTGTGATGAACGTTGCCCCCAAAGGTGCAGAGAAGAAGATGTAAGTAATGCAGCACGATTGTGCAGCAACTGCGCGACATTAATTGGTCTCACTAACATGCGCGCGCAGAGTCGAGTAGAACCAGAAGTCGCCGCTCTTGAGCCTGCCTTCCGAGATCCGCGCCTGCATCTGGAAGTATGTGCTTGGAGGAAAGGTATTCATTGTGACCTCCGCCGCTTTTGGCATTCACCAGACCTTCCTACGCGTCGACTCTTACAAGTTCGCGCCATCTGATGCGGAACCAATGCATGGAATGGCTCTCCTTCGTACTTGTCGCCAGATCTACTCCGAGGCTGTTCTTTATGCGCTGCACATGTCTACGTTTGCTTGCAGCAACCACGCGGAGCTGAAGCGGGCAGTCAAGACTCTCAAGACCTACCAACGCAAGCACGTCACGCATCTACGACTGGACTGTTCCGCGCACTACAACATCTCATGGATACAAGACCAGTCATTCTTGCTCAGCAGCTTGAACCTGAAGGAAATGTTCCCGGCCCTGGCCCAGATCACGGTACTCATTCACACTGTCACTGATGCAGAACACGCCGCATTCGAAGCAGTGGCTGCTAGCTTACCTCAAGACCTCCACCAAACTCTCCCGGCTACGGGTGCTGCACTGTCCGTGGAAGGTATACCCGATGCTTGGTGGCCTGACGAGGAGGACGAAAAGTGAGGCCCACACCGACGGGTGAACAGACGTGGGAAAGCTTTACCATCAGTTATCGCATTTCGGTGCTGACTGCATCCCAGCCTCAGAATCCCCAGAAATTAGAGTTCAACCTTAGATAGTTCGACGCGATGGTATTGAGACCCATGTAACATGGTTGAGGAACTAGGTAATGGAACAGACAAGATCTAGGGTTGAGGTAGATATGAATCTTTCGCTCAATCACGAATGCGAACATACTCCTGTATATTGTCACAGTCCTTTAGTCGATGCGCCCTTCCTTATGTTCATGAATGTGCCAGCTTTCTGGACTGCGGCGCTCCTCTCTTAGTGAACCTGAGTGATTCGATGCAGTCACCTTTTTTTTACGAATCTCGCTCCTCCATTGAGTGAAGTCAAGTACTTGACAGTGGTGTCCACGCCCATGTGATTCAATATGTAACGCCAGTACCATCTGCTGCGTAGAACGAGAATTGTACACGCATGAAAGGACATTAAAACCTGAAGTTTTATCATTCAAATCTGAAGAAGGTGAGGGGAAACAACACTTCACGCACTGACCGCAGGCAGAGGACGTGTTTGCAGTATATGGATAAAATTCGTGACTTCATAAACTCGTGAAAAGGTGTTCTATGTACAAGATGCGTCTAATGTGTAAAGTGTATCTTCTTCTCTCAACCTTCACTTCTTAGACGTGGTCTTGGTCTTCTTATCATCGTCGTTCTTCTTCGTGCTCGTCGAACTCGGCGCCGGTGTTGTGATTGGGGATACTGCCTTAATTTGTGGTGTCGCAAAGGTAGCCGGTGTTGTCTGGCTACTATCTGAAGAAGCAGCTAGTGAAGACGATGAGAGGGTGACGGTGGACAGAGTAGTTTTGGGGGGACCATTCGCGCGGTAGCTCTCGAGAGCATCCTCAAGCTTCTCGACATTGTTATAAGCTTCCATGAGCTCGAACTTGGCCATCTTGTCCATGATGGCTGATTTCTCGAAGTCCGATGTGGTCTCAGCCTGGCTACGGTACTTCTCCTCCATGGGATCGATGAATTTTGTGGTCTCGGGATATCCCCATTCACTGAGGCTGGTGACGTTGAAAGCAGCCATCATATCGTGGTCCTCATGGATAAGGTTATGGCAGTGGAACATGTAAACGCCATCGTAAGGGGCATAGCGTGCAATGACAGTCACTTTCTCGTTCTCGCCGAGGAGAACCACATCCTTGAGGGCTTCCTTCTCGTAATCGAGAACGGGACGCTTTCCACCAGTACGAGATAGAATTTGGAAATCAACGAGGTGGATGTGGACGGGGTGAGACCAGCCGCCACTGGAGTTTTCAAGCTCCCAGACCTCGATTGCGCCACGCTGAGGCTTAGCCAATATGCGGTTCTTGACATCGGCAAAAGTGACACCGTTGACAGTCCATGCGCTACCAGTCTTGCCGAACTTGAAGCTCCTGTCCACGCCACTCTTCATAGGAGGGAAAGGAACTTTGCGAAGAACGGATGGGAGGTCGCCGTTGTTCTTTGTATCTTTAACATCCTTCCCAACGACAAATTGCATGACCTTGTCGGTAGCGGCGTAGTCCTCGTCGTGCTGAACATCGCGCCCGTTCTTCAGGGTAACATTTTTCCCGGCAAATTTTGCGAAGTCGAAGACGACCTCCCAGCGTTCAGCCATAGAGATCTCGAGGTTGTTGCTCTTTACAGGCTTCGTCAAAAGACCGGTGTCGGCACCAATGACATTGAAGTCGACCGCTTTGCCGTCGACCTCAAATGTCAACTTGAAAGCTCGGCTGATAGAGGCATCGAGGAATCTGAGGCGGTATTTGCGAGGCTCGACCGTATGGAAAGGCCAAGGTTGTCCATTGACGTGAATGACGTCGCCGAAAAGTGAATTGGTCTCATCTTTAGGGTCGAATAGGGTACCATCACTGTTGTATTGTTTGGAAGAGAGCGCAAGAGGAAGGTCATAGTCGCCAGACGGCAGACCAAGGGCATCCTCGGCCGGGTCATGCAGGATATAGAAGCCAGCTTGGCCGAAGTAAGCGTTCTCAGCAGTATGGTGAGCGGCGTGGTCATGGTACCAAAGAGTCCGAGCGCTCTGGTGGTTAGGGTAGTCTAAGTAAAGTTAGTGGTAGTAGTTGTAAGCGTTCTATGGCTACTCACAGTAATCCTTGTATTGATTGGGCTTGGTAACATCCTCGGCCCAGCCATCGAATGGTGCGCGACTGTAGGAGCCATGAAGGTGGACTGAGAGATCCTTGTCGCCGTGATTTCTGAATCGGACGACCGCCTCTCGTCCCTTCTCCATGCGGAAGGTGGGACCGGGAGACATGCCATCGTAACCAACGAGCCTGGCAGGCTTCAGCCCAGGGTAGACTTGCTGAGTAAGAGGCTTGACGTCGATTTCATAATAATCGATGGAGTTGCCCGTGGTTGCGTTGGTGTAGGTGTATAGAGGAGTCTTGTTGATCGGGAATGGTAGAGGCTTTTGGAAGATTTGCTTGTACTCGGGGCTAAGCCACTTGCCATCGCCAGCCAAAGCTTGTGAGGTGAAGAGAGCAGTAATGCCCAAGAACAGTGATTGCCTCATTATGAGCAGCAGATGTAAATGTGTGGTCAGAAAGATGCAATTCCCGATGCCAATGAGCAAGAATGAGAACGTTTGTGCTGATGAGGACACAAAGAGCAATACAAGCTAGATTTATATGTCTATCGAGCCCCATGTTCGGTAATCCTCAGACCATTCAAGTGCATGGTGGTGTGTGTTCTCGAGCGATCCAATAGCTCTGGCCATCTAGATTGGCCATTCCACGGCGAGGTTTGCCATGCGTTGTCGACGAGCATGGCAGCCACGTTCCCAAGCCTAACTGTTCAGCGCGATAATACACCCACATCTGCAGCTCCCCAAGGCCCAGACGATAGACGCCTTGCTCAGCCATGTCTTGGAAATGCTTGAGAGTGAACGCCAATGAGCATGCTAACAGTAAGCCTAGAGCTCATGGCAATCGTCCATGTCGAGGCGAAAGCTACGTAGTCCAGCAAGTCGCCGACAGACTATGAAATCCTATGACAGATTGGGAAAGTACACCACCTCTGCTATTACTAAGGCCTAAGACTTCAAACTGACGAGATAGATAGTCTAGTCCAGCCTGCGTACAAGTACTGGACAGGCGAACAGCGCAAGACCGGTTGGGATAAGCGAGAAGTGCAGAAGAGCGAGAAAACCCAAAAAAGGTAAGGAAAGATACCAAATGCACGAAATAGACATCCCAGGACCTCTCTCTCCGTGTGTCCAGAATCATGAGTAGGGACATTTCCGGGAATCGTTCCAGCGTAGCACACGGCACATTCAACAACCCCAGCAACATTCCCTCCACATCCGAGATGCACCCCGGCACTGAAAGCCGGGCTTGCAAGGTCTGGCGACGTTCTCTCCTAAAAGGGACGAGGCGAGGACCGACCAGGGCATCTAAAGGCGGCATCGTACCTTGACGCGCTGAAAATAGTTTCCGACTGAGACGACTGTGAGTGAGAAGTCGATGCACCTGTCAATCATCATGCGGGGTCAAGGTCATGCCGAGAGATGCGATTGTCGATAAGCGATACTGTGGAGTCGAGGCCTACTAACGCTAAGCCGAACTCCACGTGATCTACAATTTTAAGCGAACGACTTGACCAGACTCGCAAGGCTTAAGGCCCCTCGTCTCTTCAGCCTCAGAACGCCGCTTTACGACATCCCGCGGCGCCCTGTGGCGATATGCTTCATAAAGTTTCGCGACCCATAGGTAGGGGATGTTTGAATCTGCTGCTTCGCTTAGATACATGTGTGAGAACAGGACATCAAGTAGTTCAATGGCAGGGTGTCGCACATTCGACGTGTCTCTGACACTTGACATGTCTTCCCCACATTGACAAGCTTCCATCAGCTGATGGAAGCTGCAGAGACACTTCAAGCTTGCTTGGCAGCCTTGCCAATGCTGGTTGCCTCGTTTTCGGCGTTTAAGCTGCCGCTCTGAACTCTTCCTGGGGCTGCCGGGCTAATGATCCTTGGCCTCAGCTCGCATCGGCAATGCCGCTACAAGACCGAGAGCAAGGCGGGCTGCGGCTGTCCTTATGGTCATGTGCCGAACACTAGACGCCGTCTTTTGATTCCAAAGAAATACTCATGTCCCACAGTATGCAATTTCGCTTCACACGCGTGGCTCATTACGTTCCCTGACTGCATTAGTTCTCAGATCTCTCTGCTTAACTCACATTTCTACCTTCACAGCCAGTACCATTTTCAAGCCTTTACTCACGTATCTGTCCGCTCTACTCGCTTAACACCCACTTTCTTGCTTCTTTCCAATACGTGGCTTGCAGCCGCCAAGACTGATTCCGAATGCTGATGCTTGGCCATCAGTAAGCCCTACGAATACGAGCTCCTCTAGTCCGCCGAGGCCTTGGGATCCTCTTGCCTGTGCCGTCTCCGCTGCTCTGGATAACACAGCGATTCCGCATGGGCCTTACACCGCATGCTCGTCCGCCTTGCGACCCACATCCCTGGCTAGTGCATCGTCGGAATAAAGTCATGACCACGTTGATGGCCCACCAGCGCCTGCTAGGTCCCTAGGTTTTTGGCATCTAGATCGCGCTCTCGATCGGGGAGCTCGGCAACGTGGTCGAGCCTTTACTTTATGACACTAGCATGCTACATTCGAACGGTTCAACGTGCAATCGTCTCGCTTTCGTGTACTGAACATCTCTCACTGGCTGGATCTCAACCTCAACGGGTCACTGCTGAAGTTTGCCATTGCCTAAAGAGGTATCAGCACTGAGAGCTGAATCGGACTCGGTAGAGGTCCCGTACTTGGCGGCTATCGGGCACTTACCAATGAAGTGGATTTCTAGCATGTCGGGGTCTTGGCCCCCAATGTATCGCTTCCAAAAGAATTGCCCTAGCATGCCGTGATGGCTGCTGTTGATGGCTGCCTGCACCATCAGCTGTTGCCCATGACTCCAGTCTGGATCGTTCAGGTTGTATCATCAAGTGATGAATTTGCTCGGCACAGCAACTCGACCAGATTGGCTCCAGATCGATAACTGCTTCGTATTCGATCCGATAAATACTACCGTACGCCTATGTATAGCTATCCTCGGCCGGCGATGGCCTGAAATGCTGGCATTTGATGCAGCTTGCGAGCTGCGCTCCTTTCATCACCCCACAACTGTATGTCATGCGATGAATTGGCTCAGCCAACGATAATTGGCATGTTAACTTATCGACAACGCAACCACACCTGGGCAGCATTGTGTCGCTAAAGCCCGAACATCTCCGATCTCTGCACGAATCACAAAACTAGGCCACACCGCCATTCACCAGAAGACTTGCTATGTGACCAATTATAGCGACTACTACGAAAAGTACATTTGCAGTGTGGTGTTGTGGCGAATATCCAACTGATAAATTCGAGTGACACCTGTCATGTTATACAACTAGTACATGTAGCAGGGGCCAGATGTTGTACACCCACGCGTGTCAAGGTCTGATGCAGCTGCATCACGATGCTGCGACTGCGGAACATTGATCATGCCAGCCAATGATGCTCTTCTAAGCCGGTCAGACGAGGGCCGAAGGATCCAGCTATGTTGAAGGACTGGCTTGGGACGAAAGGTTCTTCTAGAGCTGTCGCCAATACGAGAGATACCGCGCCCTTACTCTCCGCGGAATGAGGCAGAAGGATGGTTAGTCTGATAACGAGGGCATATAGCCTGCCGTTGCAGAGACATGCTGCGAGTAGCAAATACCCTTGAAAAAGCACAGGAGATTGCGATAACAGCAGGCGTGAGCTACATCCTGTCAGCTTCATGGGGCTTAGTGGGGTGGGAGTCCAAGATTATGGAACAGTCAACAATCCAAGGCGCTCACACTGGTGTCAAGAGGTTCTCAAGCTTCACACAAGGACCATAGAACATAGCGCTCGCTAGTACCGCACTCATAGTTCAAGACATGAACACATCCCCCTTCCACACTCCAACTGTCATATCCACATCTTTCAGCGCCCCCTCTTTCTCAAGCCCCTTCTTCCACCCATCGACTGATTGAAGCATCGTCTCCTTAACCCGATCGATATACCGCTCGCCCATGTACTCCTCAACTGGATCCCTTGTGCTCGTATCCCTATCACCTCCAACCAGTGCACAGATGACCCACTCGCCTCTCCCATCCTGTCCCTGAGGAATCTTAGGAAGCATACTTGGCTGGGCATCTGGTGCGTGCCGGTACAGAGTTGCGTGAACGAATTGCTGCGTGCTATCAAGCAAGGTATAGACGAGGGAGTCGCGGAACCTCTTAATGCGCAGGTCCGGGGTGGAGATCTCCTTGGTGATAATGATAGTTAAAGTGATGAGTGTGTAGGACAACGGATCGGCGTTTGTTTGGAGATGGGTGAGTTCGTGTTGGTAGGATCTGTGAGAAGAGTGAGCCATGTCTGTTGTTCAGTGTTAGTGGACACGAGCATTCGAAGGCAGGTTTACAGCGCACCACCGGCCGCAACAGCCTCGAAGATACCGACGCTTGGAGCCACGATGCTGAAGACCATTGTCCCCGTCCCCGTCCTCGCATCGCTTTGTTTCAGCACCGGCTCCTCGCCCTTATTCAAAGCTCGTGTACTCTCGAGATCTAGCTGCTGAGGTACTTTCTGAAACGCTTGTGTCCCAGGAAGTCGCACGTCGTCCAGCACTATCGTGAAAAGGTACTCTTGCTCTCCACCTTCAACCGTGCGTGCGTACCGCATGACCCCCGAGGCCCCTCCCAGTTCATCGTTCTTGGGAATTGAGAGTGTATCACGCATGTGCAACTTTGACCATCTCTTAAAAAGATCGCGATTTTCTTGGGTGTTGTCGTGGAGTCTAGGCCGGACAAGCGCGATGCCTGGGCGGCGTGAGGTCGGGGGCGTAGCGATGTCACCCATATCGTTGCAGTCGTGCAGATCCGTGTTATTTATTCAAGTTTGAGAGGCAGACAGAAGATAGGTACCCTGGGCCACCTCTTATAGAATCCAAGGTGTACCTGAGGCAAAGTGGGGTTCCGGAGTGCATGTACAGTATGCATGCAGAACCGGGTGTCACTTCAGTATTGTTGCACCGCTTTGAGTCGTACACTGGATGTCTCGCAAGCAATAATATACTCCGGCTGCCTCATGAACCTTTACGTCTGTTGCAGACTACGACATCAGAATTTCCCCCTTCCAGACTCCAACCTTGATATCTCGCCCCACACTCATTGCCTGGCTTTTCCACCTCTCTACGTGTCCGTTAAGTTCAAACTTCAATTTCTCGCGCTCACTTCCATTGAAATCCGCCTGCATCAACACACATGCCACCCAGCTTCCATTCCCATCTTTCCCTTCAGCGATGACAGGGTGCATATTAGGTTGCCTCTCCGGTAAATGGCGGTAAAGTGTCGAGTATACCTTTCCACTTGTTCGATATTTGACAAGAGACTCCACGTGCGCAAGAACGCGGTCCTGAAGCGATGTGAATGAGTCCGGCGGCTGTTCGCCCTCGTCTTGCGCAGAGTTGTACGTGAGTGTGACCAACGAACACGGCGGGCTCGTTGGCGTCTCTCCCTTGGTGCTCAGCAGCTCCAAAGGAAGTTCCTGATACCTGTCCTCCTTACTACCCACATCCTGCCCAGCTTCTTCCAGGATAGCAAACTCAGCGTTCACGAGCTGCCAAACCATCGGCTCTGTCCCAAGATCATGCTCGTTCTCCAACACTGCTAACTCACCCGCCTCTACAGCTCGCGTGTTCTCCAGGTCCAAACGTCGACTGACATCATAATATGCCTTCGTGTTCCAGACCGCTACATTGTCGGCATGTATTGTGTAAAGCAGATCTCCAGCTGTGTTTGTGTAGCGCAGAGTACATGTGATGCCCTGAGCGGTAGTGAGAGGTTGATCAGGGATCGAATGTTCGCTGATGTGAGAGACTTCGCTAGTGCTGGGGCGAGGCGAACAGTCTAATAGGTCGCGGAAATGCATGATAGTCCACCGCTTGAAGGTCTCGGAGTTTTGGCGGGTGGGCGAGTGAAGTGAAGGGCGAACAAGCATTATGCCGGGATGCTTGGCCGGACGGTTGGAGGCGAATACGGCGGAGATATCGCCCATGATGGAACTGATGTTGACGAATGAGTCTGATAGGGGTTCTGAAAGGTCTCTGGTGTCGCTTGCAGGCGAGATAGACTGTCGTTCTGTGGCGCTGGACAGGTCTTACATACTTGAGTTCCTGACAGGGCGAGCGGGCCAAGACATGGAGACCCGGGATGCATATGCGGTGACTGTCGCGCTTCAGCAGGTAAGAGTCCGCTATCGGCTGACTTGCATACTGATGCGGTTCTTTAAGTCCAGCTAGATACTACAGAAGCCAAAACTGAGATATGCTAGTAGGTGTAAGACAGCCAGAGGGCATGCCTCTGGGGGAAACTTCGAACTCAAAAAAAAAAAAAACAGAATTGTAAACGCCCAGTCTCGCAGCAAATGGGATGGACGTGTGCCTGCAATCTGCCAAGCGCCAAAACACCTTAGGAAGAAACGCATGCAGCAGGCCTTCAAACAGTGATACTTCAGGCCCCCATCGTTTGCTCTGTCAGGCATCGTCTCCGCTCATGTTCCTAATACCCCTGTCTTGTCAAATGCAAGAACACTGTGCACTTCTCGATTTCCACCGTGTCCTTGCCGCTCGCTGATTCCCCGTCCTTTGACGCCTTCTCCGCAACGATCTCAACCTCGATCCTGTTGACGCCACCAATCAACTTCGCTTCGAATACAGGCTCGCCTTTCTTTTTCCCGCCTTCAAGGCCTGCGCCCTCGCCACCGCCGTTGATGCCTGCAGTGACGGGCACGCGATTGACTTCGTAGGTCTTGTTGCCATTGACCTGGACAAAGAGGCGATACAGACGGCCCGTAAGAGCAATGGGCACCTTGGGCGTAATCTGGAGGTAGGAGTGCGTTGGCGATAGAGTGGTCGTCGCACTGTAATGTGTTTTCGTTTTACTAGCCCAGATTGTTGTCGTCCACGGGTGTGGGAGGTTGAGGGCTGGGTGTGTGTTAAGGGTCAAGCTAGGGATAAGAGCTTCGCTGTGTTCTGTAGAATGTTAGTGGTGGCTTAAGAGATCTCTGATAATTACTTACTCTTGAGGGGCGTCTTGCGGAGAACATCGGTGCGTGGGATAGAAGGTGGAATGTATGGCGCTGGTTGCTGGAAGGTTGGTGCCGGTAAACCGTTAGGTTGGCTATATATCCCATTGGGGTGTGGGCTGCCACTCATGGGGCGCGATATCGACTGCGGTGGTGCCATAACAGGAACCGGTGTCTGAGCAGGGACACTCAATCGTTGTGAGTCTGGCGCATTACTGCCAGATCTAATTGCACTCAGTGCTGGTGACTGTACATCTTGCTTCACGCCATTTGCTGTTGGCGAAACAGCGGTTCTAGTCTGCGCAACGGTAATAGGAACGATGGTAGCCGAAGGGCCTCGTGTCGCAGAAAATGAGTTTGATGCCACCGGCGTAGCGGCCTTGTCTGCAGGCTTCGACCGTCGCGAGCTCATGCTGTCATTGACATGCCGTTGTTGCCGTTGAAGAGCCTCGTTGTCTACTATGACACCAGGTGTGGCCGAGTCGCGCGTGGCAGGTGTCTGCGAACCTGAGGCCGGACTTTGTCTCAATTTCAGCTTGAGCTGCTGCTTGGGCGCGGGTGTTGGTGCTGCACCGGACATGTTGAGCTTGAGTTTGGGCTGTGGCGGCTCGTCGACCTTAGCTTTCATCGCCTTGAGTTTCACATTAAAGATTTCCTAACAACGTCAGCACGCATATCAGGACAGACCATTCATCTGCGTACCTCAAGTTCGAGCGAGAGATTGTAGAGCTCGCTGCCATCCTCATTGTAGATGCGCGCATTCTTCCACACGAGACTCATTGCGTTCTCGAATGCATCCCAGCTTTTGAAGAGTGTGTGGCCCGTAGGTGCGTCACGGCCAACTACACCTTGTACCTTCTTCTTGATAGCTGACAGTGACATTGGGTCCTTGATTAGTTGATAGTAGTCCTTCAAGGCACGAGTTGGCAGATTCAGGAAAGGTTGGAAGATGGCCAAATCGCCACTGAAACTTGTTAGTAACACAAGAGACTGCGTGGTGCGTTCAACATACCCGGGATCCGTGTGGTCGATAACCTCTTGAATGATCTGCTCCTGTGCATGCTGAAATGACGGACTGGTGGAATTTCGTGTGCCAGTCGACCTAGGCTCGGGCGCCGCCGAAGCTGATTGTCTCAGCTTAGAGGGTGCAGGTGTTTCCGGCTGTGTAAGCGCTGCTGCGCGTCGAGGCCGTTCTGCTGCCACGGCAGAAGCAGGTGTGGGCGTAGCGGCGACTCGTGGGGTGGACGCAACACGTGGTGTTGGTTTCCCAGGTGTTGCATTTTCCTCTCCTGGCACAGGAGTAGCAACAGCGACATAGTTGCCGTCTCTGTATGCAGGATTGTGCTTGACCATCCAGTTTGAGGCTGTCTTGCGTAATCGCTCGGCGTCCTCATAGATGATTGACTTTTTGTCGTTGTATGCTTTTGCGTTGTTGACGAGTCGTTTGCAGTCGCTCTCGACCTGGGCGAGGGATGTGTATTCACCATTGTTGAGTTTGTCCTGTCACTTGAAGTCAGCATGCTATTTTGGGCCACTGCTGATCGTGGTGCTGTGACTGCTGTGATTGCTGTTACGACGGTTCGTCTGGCGTCCTGTAGGTTGAGCTGAATAGCCGTGCAGGTGAGTCGTGCAGTAAGAGTCCACGTGTGTCTCCAGATTGTAGTAGAGATTTTGTGCATACCTCGATGGTGTCCAACGCCAGTGGCAGCTTTGTGAACTCATAGTAGTCTGGCAGCTCATCCTACACACAGCGCTGTCAGTGCTTTGTCCAGGGATGTGAAGCTTGCAAGGGGCATTCACCTTGTCGGGTAGTGTCATGAAATGTACTGCAATTGGCCGTCCACTGTCCAGTATTAGTTCCGCTTGCTCACACTCGACAAGCTCCCTCGTGCACGTACGTCTTGTCTTTGGCCTGCTTCAAGCTGTCGAGGAACTTCAAGCCCATGTCTGTGGTCGATTCGACTGTCTCGCCGCCGGAGCCCTGTACGCACGAAGGTCATGGTCAGCGGTGTATTCCATTTCGTTTGCGCAAGCCGTGTCCTTCCTCTAGGGCTGCATCGCGGCGGTGTCTGGTGTTCGCGCGGCGGCCGCTCGGTGGTGTGAAGTGCACCCCGTAGGTCGACCCAGGGCGGGAGAGTCGCGCCCATGTCCAGCTGCGCATCCCGCAACGCGCCAAAATCCAGCATGCACTTCTCCACACACTGTCCGCGATGCAGCCATCACCACTGCGCACCATTGGGGCGTGCACGTACCGGCGCTTTCTGCCGCTTTGCAGGCCGACCCTCGCCAGGGCTCAGCGCAGCGTTGCCCGCCTTGCGCTTCGACGCACTCTCCATTTTCGCGTATTCGTGGTCGCGTCGACAATCGGAGCCGATTCGAGGCCTTATCGAGGGATTCTAGGGTCGTGGCGCCGGTGCACTGCGGTGCTGGAGCTGGCCTGCGTGAGCGCGTTGCTGGTAGTCGCGCGAACTGCTGTCGCGGACGCTAATCCGTGCTTAGTCATGTGCGACTTCTGGCAACTGGCAATCACCGCCAGAAATGCAGATGACACAAACACCGTCTACATCGATTCACAATCGTGAGAGTATACTAAACCATGATACGAGTCGCTCAAAATGGAATTGTGGTGTCTAGGACTAGACCCAGGCGCTGGCTCAGGGTATGTGAACAGCAATGAGAACCTCCGCTAAGTACCGCAGCAAACCCAATCATGTTTGTCGAAACGCATGTCACAGGTGCACCAGGCGCAAGCGATTTATTTCTTCGAAGCAGCCTCGGTGGCAGTCTTCTCGAACTCCTTCTGAGCTTCTTGCTCCTTCATCTCGCGCACCTTGGCAAGCACAACTTCGCGGAAGATAGCGCCCTTCGCGATCCTGCTCAAACGACCAGGACCCTTTCCGGTGGTACTAGCGCCAGTGCCAGTTGGCTCTTCTGTTGTCTTTAAGGACTTGCTTGTGGTGTGGTTTGCGATTGCCTCACCAGCAGTCTCCAGTGCGTTAGCGGGCACATCTGCCTCTCCAGGCACGGCATCCTCCTCGTCCTCCTGCATCTTCAAAGCTTCGATACGGTTCGCAAGCTTGACGAGCTCGATACCGCGCTTGAGGCGGGCCTTCGCGACGTATGCACGAATCTCGGGAAGCAAGTTGTGGTCGCTGGCAGTCTTGCCGCTGAGCCAGACATGCTTTAGCGCTTGCTACTTGCCATTAGCCGTACATCGTCGAACAGGCATCATGTTGCTTACCTCACTAGTGGGCCTCTTGTTCTGGTCAGGCTGGAGCAATTGTGTGATGAAGTCCTTTGCATCCTTGCTGACCTCCTTCCAGTAGCGTTCGTGGAAGATGACACGGCCGTTCTTGCACTCCTCGATCAGATCTGCGAGGTTCTCGGATCTGAAGGGGGAGTAACCACAGAGCAGGGTGTAGGTAATGACACCCATTGACCACATATCAACGGGCTTGCCGTGTCCCTTCTTTAGCATAACCTCCGGCGCCGCATATCCAAAGGATCCAGCCATGGTAGTCAGCACTTCGTGCTTTGAGTCCAGCATTTTAGCGATACCGAAGTCGGCCAGTACAAGCGAAGAGTTGGCTTCGCGCGTAAGGTAGAGGAGGTTCTCGGGCTTTAGATCTACCGAAGGGTAAGCTTGAATCTTTCCGTAAGGCGAGTCGAGACTGTACCTCTGTGAACGCAGTTGTGCTGGTGGAGGTAGTTCACTGCATCAAGGACCTGGCGGATTGTCTCGGCGGCGTCCTTCTCAGTAAACTTGCCCTTTTCGCAAATGCGGTCGAAAAGCTCTCCTCCGGTGGCCAATTGGGTCACGATGTAGTACTTGTCCTGCGAGCTGTCAGACCCTCAAGTTCACATCATACGCCTTCCGAGTGCATACCCTCGACTCGAACCAGTCGTGGAACTTGACGATATGTGGGTGCTTCATCTTCTGTAGCATCTCCAGCTCGTCGTAGACCATCTGCTCATTGCCACGGACATTCTTCTTCAAGATGATCTTGACTGCGACCTTGCCGTCTGGACAGTCGGCCTCACGGACGATGCCATAGGTTCCGGCGCCCAATGTCTTTCCAAACTTGTAGCGTGATCTGCGATTGCTTTGCTCAGTACGTGTTCGTGTGCGGGGGTTCTTCATGAAGTACGGACTTGCGATCATAGCTGTCAGGCTGACCGTGCAGCTTGTTGAGCATGTTTGTCACTGCGATGACGCGTCAGCGGATGTCTTGAAGGTACAAATATGGAATGAGAGAGGAGCACAACTCATAGTGGGCAAATGTGTCGCAGCAACAAGACTGCTGGGTCTTCTTGGGGGCTGAAAGTAAGACGGGCTGGCCTATCTGTTGGCGTGCAGTTGGGTGGTGGGGGGAATGAGGGGTAGGTCGTCGAGAGGCGATAACAATGGCTGTTGGTAGGAAAGAGACAGGGTCAAAAGAAAAGTCGTAGAAGGAGGCGCAGAGAGCGTCAGTAATAAACACTGCAGGGTCTTGGGAAGAAGCTGAAGCTCCTGTGCGGCTGTGGGGTCACTCTTGCTGGTCGTGCGGGTTGGCGGCAGGCGCATTTGAGGCGCAGCTGGCCTAGCCAACAAATGCACGCGCCACAGGCTGGGATATTTAGGGAGATGAGGGTGCCTGTGCACCGAGAGAATACTGCCGGCGAGGTATTGACTGGAAAAAAAAAATCTTGTCCATCTCTCTGTGATTGTCCCAGCCGTGGCGACAGACTTCCGGCTGTTGGTCAACAAAGCGTGCATGCTGGCCTCGCTGAGACCGAAGTATCGTCATCTCGTTTGGTGAACCCTGGACGTTGACGCTGAACGAACGCGGAACTAAACTAATACGAAAAAAAGTCCATGCGCCGTTCCTTGAGTTTCATAGCGGGATTACACGCCCTGGTTCCTTCCGAACAGCGTCCCACATTTGCACATGCTTGAGCTCGACAGGCAAGGGCCGCAAGGAATTGCGGGCAGGGGTTCGCAGAGGAGGAAAGTGTAGGAGATATGACATCACAACCTCAAACCTGTACTGCACAATAAATACATCTCTGTTGCTTGCACTTGGCCTCGAACACCTTTACAACACCACAATACACGTTATCGCACTCAAAAACCTTACGATGAGCGCCGCAACCTTCTTCACAGCCGTCGCCGGCGTCATCGCTGTCATTGGTCTTGCCATCTTCCTCTTCGGCATCCCACCAGAGCTCAAACGCAAGATGGAGCGAGCTGCACTCAAGACCATAGGCGAAAATAAGCTCTCATACGTCGCTAAGGGTACGTCGTCTCAATCAATATCTACCATCTTGAGCATCTGCACTTGCACCCTCACACTTGTGTACCTACACGAGCATTAGGATGCTGACTGCCTCCAGACCAGATCAACAAGATCCCCACCTCGGACCAGACCGATCCGCTCCAGCTCAAGAAAGGCGTCTCCAACCTCGCCGGTGGCGCGACCAAAAACCCTCTGGGTGAAACAGCAGGCGAGGCTGCAGACAGCCTTACGAGCCCGTTCACCGGTCGCTAACGTGCCTGTGCCTGTAGTTCGAGTTGCAAGCAACGTATAGGACAACGTACAAGCGAACGCAAGCTCAGCACGAGACACGGTGCAGGCATACTCGAACGGCGCGTTGAAGCGAGTGAAGACCTTTGATGGGCTTCGGGCTGCCAAAGACGCAGACGAGAAGGTGACCGAGAAGGCCAAAGAAATTTGACGTTGAACGAGACATGATTGCGAGCGAGACATGATTGACGAGAGCGCGGCGTTGGTGGTTTTCCTTGCACATCCATAGCATAACCTACCTATCCATGATCACCAAGAAACTTTGCTTTGATCACCATGTACAAAGCTCCAAAGAACAACTTGCCACCCTAGTACGATGCCCCAGAATGGTATGAGAAAAAGTGTCTTCCTCGTCTTGTGCTGGAAGAAGTGCATTCCCATCAACGCACCTGGCCAACCACCCAACAAGCCCAGTAAATGCAAAGTCCACTCGCTCACACGCCACTTCAGATTTCGTGCCTGCATCTTGTCGTATCCGTATGTAAGGAACGTGACACTGTTAATGAAGCATGCATACGCAGCTGGCATAAGGGAAGCCTTGAGCACAGGGTTGATCGTCCAGAGGCGCGCAAGGCTGATGCCGGGCAGGATGAGAGACGTGAAGCCGGCGAGCGTCGCGAGTGTGATGGGGCGTTGACGGTGACGCGGACGTGCTGGCATTGTGATGCGGGCTCAATAGCAGAACGAGGCCTGAGGAAGAGCGTAAGATGTCAATTTGGTCAGAGATGACGGAACGCGTTGTTTTGTAGGTCTGCCACGAGGGGCGCTAGTCAGGCGACCGACAATCCGTCCTACAACTGCTCACCGACCTTTAAATATCTAAGGGAAGTTCTAACCGTTCCCAAACCGTTCCCAGAGACAAGCATGCGGAAAGGATGATGATCCACTTTGACTACGCCACACGCAAACGCTCAACACGGCTAGAGTGGGTTCGGTCACCGACGCCTTGAGCAATATCACCACCCTCGCCCTCAAGACAGCCGCGATACAGCTGATCATAAGTTCACAATAACCATCTCCTTTTAACCCTATCTCATAGCGATCACAATATGCCGTTCCTAGATGTCATACAAATCTTTTTCAACCCAGCGGCAACGATTGAGGAGGACAACTCTATCTTCTGCAAAGAATGGAGCATGACGCTGGAGTACGTGCTGCGCCAAAGTGGACTGAAGAATGCATATGTGAGTTCTTTGAGTGAGGAGAGGGATCTGTTCGTCTTCTTGAGTATGTAAACCTCGTGATCGTGCATATAGCTCACCGTCGCTGATGGTTCTTTTCAGTATGGGTATCTGAGGATGCTCGAAGCCATTTCTATCTTCAGACAACCGGCTTCGGTTTCTTGAGCGAGAGAATGGGGAAGCCTCCAAGTGTGTTTTTCTTTGACGATGACGATCACGAAAAGCTTGATGAACTACATGGGTGGACTATCGATGTCTTTTCTGCTCAAAGTCGCGGTGCCGGGGACTTGCAGAGGATTTCCGAAGTGCAAAAGAAGCTGAGCCTTGGAAACTCAGGTCAATATAACTTCGTAGCTCGACAAGACCGAGCCGAGTTCAAGAAGCTGTACGAAGGGAATAGCTTCAACCATGCACTTATCAGCATCACCACAACCGACTCTGGTCTAGGGCCGGCTCCAACGTCAGACTCAAGCATAAATGCTACAAGATTGAGTTGAGAAAACGCGACAAGAGTTCATGCCTTGCGCCTTTATTCACTACCATTGAGGCCCCTGCTGACATTGCGGACCTCACGAGCAAGCAGCCACGGGAGTATGGCGTCCTGTCGTCTGACGAAGAAGAGTTTAAAGACACAGCCTATCCAATGAGCTTGTGTTTCCGGCCAATGTCGACATTACATACGGCGGACAGCTTCCTGCCTGAGAGAAACCATCTCACTTCCACGGTTTGGGAAGCAATGGATCAATACACCGTTTGTATCGTCTCCGTTAAGCCCATTACCGGAAGCCAACGTGGTGGAGATTCTATCGAACTTCTACGGGAGGAGCTCGCGTTGACAAGTGATATTGAGGGGTTACGAGAACTGAGAGTCCTACGAGTGATCGCTCCCAGCGATGAGTCTGACGTCGTCCGTCTCGTCTGTAGTATGTATAAATTTCCACGGAACTCTTACGCTCACTTAACGTAACTTCAGCATGGAACACATTTGCCGACCTAACCAGGTGGTGGCAAGAACTTACAGCCAGCATGAACACTAGGCCTAATGCCAGTGCAAAGATTGACTGCACTTGGAGTAGCGAAAGGATAGGCTGGTCTCTTTTGCAATGGGATAGTATGCCCTTGACAAAGGACAGACAACATTGGCAGAAAGTAGACAAGGTCCTGGAGGTTGTAGAATTCAGGTTCGCCCGAGGCCTGGCGGCTGATGAGAAGAACGCGTTCGAAGGACACGTTCATAATCTCGTAAAGTAAGTGTATCCTGGTCCAGATGGCTTCCCGCAACTAATAAAGGACAGCACAATGTCATCCTGTTGGTCTGAAGATATCGACGAACGACCTGTCGTCACTGCTGAGACGCCAGTCTGGACCACTAACGAAGATACACCATCCTCTTGTCTGTTGTTCCTTGCGTGGGATGGAATTGAACAGCGGCGCGCGTGGCTACTGAACTTCATGGCGAACAGTTTTGAGTGGACGGGACATATTGCGCATACCTTAGGCACCATTTGCTCGAGTGTTGAGTCTGAGACTTTCGAGATGGAGCAGCTTTACACTCGGCAAGAAACACGCGAAACCTCTGTAGGTTGCGACTTGGAAAACGATGATAGCGACAGAGACATGGGGTTCTAAGGTCTGTTAATAGCAGTTGAATATACACTCCTTCTCCGTCGAATGCATTTGAGCTACAGACAAGTCTGGGTTTAGGATCGAAGATCGCTTGTCGTCAGTCCACATCGAAAATACACGAGAGTCCGAATAAGCAACAACTACAGCCTCCTGAACTTCGGAGATATGATGTCTACAGTATCAGTACGTACCATGGGTATTCGGACATCGGACTCCGTCTGACGGACTTCCGCCGCGGAAGAGCTTGGCACGTACCAGTCAACTCATGAGACATATGAGATACCCGTACGTAGTAGTCGATCTCTATCGGTACCGTGACGCAGCTCAGCTATATCAGTAGCTTACGCAGCCGTGATCCTGTACCACATCTCGCATCCTTTCTTTCCTTTACTAAGACGGCTCTGGAGCCTTCGTCCATTCCTTCACATCTTCACACTATGAAGTTTTTTAGCACGGAAATCTTCTTCTCCGCATTGCTGCTGGTCACCAGTGCTAATGCTTTCTCCTTTGACCTCTCAAAGCGAGCTCTAAAATTCGACCCGTCATGCAACACCAAGTATGGGTCGCTCACCGGGAAACAACTGATAGACAAAAGCATTGACTTCCAACCGAAGCTTGCAAAGGCTGGCAGGGACAGCCTCGACATTCTCATCGCGGCTTTAGAATATCAAAGCAAGAGTCCTGGGGCCAAGAAGCCGTCAGTGAGCAAAGGCGAGTTGGATACGATCATTGCTACCTACCGCGTCCTTTTCGGCGACATCAAGGCCAAGAACGACGATGGAACCCCAAATCCCAATTTCAAAGCCGAAGCAGCAGGTCATATCGCTGCTATCAAGGTCACGAGAGATTCGCTCAATCGCATGACCAAGCCTGGAAACCCGGATCTGATCATTCACTGCAACGACGACTGGCTCAGTGAAAAGGGCCCGAAGACCGCGGCGCCCAGGCCTACCGAGCCACTCAAGTCTGGTTCGAAGTATTTCTACGACATGGATCGAAATCGATGGGTGAGTGTCAAAGGTGGAAAGCCATGCCAAGGAAACAAGGCTGCAGTGACTACGATGAACAAGAAGCTGTCGGGCACGACTCGCGAGAAGGGTTCAGAAAGGTATAACTGACCGCAAATCTTTATGGGGAAGTTATGGATACTGACTGTCTTCAGGGTGACGTTCTGCAAGGACTATTTAAAGCGACAGCAACAGCTTGAAAAGGACAAACAACCTCACCTTTGGGAAATCTCCAAGACGAAGCTACCTGACACTTTTGCGACATACACGCAAGCCGGAAAAAAAGACAAGACTCTGCCCTTCCATATCTCAGCGTTCGGCAACAAGATTGGAGCCAAGTGGTTTCACGAATTCATGCACACCGAGCTCTTTCATCCTGGCCTCAACACTTTCTCTCACAAGAAGGTTCCGGACTCAGAAGGTGGTACAGGGGGTTTGGCGTATGGATTTGATGGCGCTGTTGGGCTCGCCAAGCAGAATTCGAGCAGGAACATCGCTGTATCGTCCCGAAACATCGAGAATATCCTGTACTGGTCCCTGGCAATGTACTACGATAAGTGGGTGTGGAGCACAGGAAAGCCCGAGAGCCCTCTCGGTCTGACCACGCCACCGGTCAAGGCTGTCAGTCTTGATGAAGAGTTCCAAGTGGAAGCAGCCGCGAAGAAACCCCCGAAGAAAACCACCAAGCCAGCAGATTCACCCAAGACCGAAAAACCTGTAGATCCTCCCAAGACGGAGGCACCACCACCGCCACCGAAAACTGAGGCTCCAGTCGATCCACCCAAAACAGAAAAGCCTGTCGATTCGCCAAAGACCAGTGCCGCACCACCGCCTCTTCCACCGTCTTCTCAGGCACCTCCACCTCCTGCGAGCTCACAAGCTGCGCCGCCAGTCAGCTCTCCGTCGGCTCCACCGGCAAGCTCTGCAGTTCCACCCGCGTCAGCGCCACAGACACAGGCACCAATTAGCACTCAGTTGCCCGGGTCGAAATCAACACCTGCGTTGTCAGCCACCAGTCCCATCTCCCTCTCAACATCGGCACTGTCTGGCTCCATCAGCGCCTCCGCCAGCCTCCGCTCTTCCTGCTCAAACACCTTCTGTACGCTACCCTCATCCTCAGCCTCTCTGACATCCTCTGGTGCCGTTCCCGAAGAGACCTTCGAATCCGAGCCCATGAATGCCGGCTCTATGACTGGCTCTGAGATCCTCATGATTGCCGAGTCTATTGCCTCGGAGCAGATTGTCGCCATGGGGCTGTGGGATCAGGTGCTTGCTGAGATGGGGCTACCGAATGAGCTGCCTAGTGAGACGATCGAGGGGGATCCTACCGCTAGTGCGGGTATGGGGTTGCCAATTGCGACGGGTGGAGCTGGGGAAGTGGGGAATGGGACGTGGAATATGCCTGTATTGAGGGCGAGGAAGGGCGGTGCTACGAATGGGGTGAGAGAGAGGAGGATGTATGACTTTGCTAGCTGAGGCGGGGGGCTGATTGGAAATAATCATTGAAGGGTTGTGTTCGTCTCAGCAACGGCGGAGCGGGACGTTTTGAATAGGGGATCTGCTGCTCGTGCTGGACGTTGAGCCTTTTCCTTCTGTGAAGCAGCCATCTAGCGAATATCGGATGAACAAGACTTCGGTACAATACCTGTGAATATCACAAATTGAAGAACTCAAAGTAGCAGTGCAAAATGTCCTAAACCAGTTTGGTGCCAAATCTATCGCGAACCAGCAAGACTGAACGATTATCCCAGATGAACCGTTTTCGCGAGGCTCAGGCTCGTCCAAGTGCTCCGATTCATTAGTGCCACAGAAAGCAGGCGAATAGCACTCCATTACAAGCCATCGAGTGGCTGATCTTGCACAAGAGACGTTTATCGTCAATGCTCAGCCTAGTCTAGTAAGGACGTAGGTGTTATTACGTCTTTATGAAGGTGCTTCTTGAAGTGTCCGACAAGAAAGCGTTCGGCAATGCTGGAGATTTAGCAGAAGGGCTTGAGTGTAATTGGCGTCAATGATGCTATGGCCATTACTCCTTCAATCCTCAGAGATTTACCGGGAAGCGCTGGCGTAGTCTCTCGCCAAAGATATAGAAAAGTATAGGGGCGGGAGCTAAAACCACCCCAATGATGGCAAAAACACTGATTCCCCATCCGTAGCCAATCTTTTCAAACAACCCTGGCGCTGCCAAAGGCACAATGCCACCGACAAGACTTCTGAACACAGTTCCTGCTGCGATCGCACTGGCTGCGTACTTCTCAAAACTATCAATATAGTAGTTCTGAGTGCTGTTCAGGATCATCACTTGACCAATGCCGTAGAAGAAGGTCGCCGAGATGGATGCAAGCCAATGTGCATGTTTTTCAACCGTCCAAGCGAACCAGAATAGCGAGATTGGGATGAAGACCGCACCGATGTTTGCAAGAGGCAAGCGATACTCTGGCTTAGCTTTACCGCCGTACTTCGCTGTGAGATTCTTGTACACCGTGTCGATTTGGGGCACAAGGAAGAAGACTGCGAAGAGGAATCCAAGGCCTGGACCGAGATAAAGCAGGCCCACTTGTTCGGTATTGAAGCCATAGAGCTCGGAGTAGATCTTCTGCATGTTTGTGTAGATGCTGAATGTCGTTCCAAAGATCAGGGCCTGGTAAACCGCCATAGTGGCGACGATAGGCTGTGCGAAGATTTTAGGAGGACGCTTCAAAGAATGCAGAATCTTTTCGCGCAGCGGCCGAGTGTCTTCACCTTCGTACGAGTATTTCGCGCCATCAGAGTCCAATGACTCACGTTCGAACTCATCCTTCTTTTGGCTCAGGATGCGCGGCACGTAGGTCTCGCGCAAGAGGAAATACCCGGCTGCTGTGTTCACAAAAGAGACGATGGCCATGATCCAGTAGGTCCACCGCCAACCGAGCTCTTGCACTATCACACCGCCCAGTAAAGGTCCAATTGTGGGACCAAGCAAGGGCCCTAGCAAGTACCAGCCGAAAACACCAGCACGCTCGCTCGGGATGAACATGTCCGATATGGTGCCGCCTCCATTCGCAACACCCACGCTGCCAAAGAACCCTGCAACACTTCGTATGGCGATCAGAAACCCAATGTTTGGAGCAAACCCCGTGGGAATTTGGAGAAGCGCAAATATCGAGAAGCATGTGAGGTAGAGGTTGCGCCGACCAAAGGTCTCAGAGAGAGGCGCGAGCAGGAGCGGCCCGATACCAAGCATAACAACGTATCCGGTAGTTGTACCTATGACAGCGGTGGTGGATGTATTCAAATCCTCGGCGATTTGCGCAATTCCAGGAGTGAACATGCTGCTCACAAGAGGACTCAGGACTATCGATGGTCAGAATAGAAAATTGATATCGAAACAGAGTTGCATACTTGACATGCCTGCAATGACGACCACGTTGGCCATTTTGTTCCATCTAGACCATTCTCTTGGATTGTACTCTGTGGGAAGATCTTCAATTCGGAGTAACTGTTGGGTGTCAGCTGGACTCGGTCTTGCTCGCACACAGATAGGTCCGCACAGTTCGGCTCTGCCCTTCCTCATTCCATCGTTCCTGGAGCAGTGGCGTCTGCTCATTATCGTGAGACATATCGACAGCTCACAGATTGTTCAATGTCCCCTGAGACCGGGGGAAAAGACTGATGTACCTCAAACGGAGCGAAACGCACGCGTCAAGCATAACCAACACTGTTGCCAAAGGCCCACAAAAGTCGTCATGATGGGAAACGCACACACCCATCAGCTTGTCGGATGCGAAAGTGAGCTGGAAACAAGACTTGTATCCGTCATCGATGCATTGGGCCACAGATCGGGATCTCACAGGGATGGACGCGCTTCGCTTACCCATCCAATCAACAGGGAGAATCGCTGGCGCATCCTTGCGCGTCTACGCGCCGTCCGCCGTTCAACCTCCGATGACAGTCTTTCTATTGACAAGTACAGAGTCAACTGACGAACTGACCACGAAAATGCGGACTCATCTCCATCGTGCTCGAAACGGAAGTCAACTGCCTCTAGGATTGGCTGCATCGAGTACTCAGCGTCCCTGCAGAAGAGTCTCGAGTGCTACCTTGGATGCTGGAGATGGAAACATTCTTCCTCACACGACTTTGTGTTGATTAAATGCAATTATTGAGCATGAGTCGGGAGACAACTGGTCAACTATAATATCTGCACACTGAATAGCACGGTTTCATTGTTGAAAATGTCAAACCGACCGCGATCTGTTGACTCGATCTTTACTCGTAGTTCTGTACGCAACAGATTTCGTTGACGCACTGTCTTCTGGATAGACTCTCAGCGCGATCGCAATACTGTACAGCAGAGATCTCGCCTCTTGAGTCGGGTCCCATCGAGAAGGACATCCGACAGCAAGGTCAGGTTTAAGCACCCTTGGCAAAGGGTGGCGGTTTGCCGCAGCAACGACAAAAGTCTCACGATCCTCCGCAGCGCGATCGACATGACACTCCCCCTATCGGCGTACCGGAGAGGCGGTGCAGAGCCCAGGCTTGAAGTGAGTTCTGACAATCATGGACTCTGTAAAGATGGGCACGTTCGTGGCAACAAGAATCGGTGGGAGACTTCTTGTAGCTCTTGTTGACATGCTTGTAATGAGAAGTGCTCTCAAAAGTCCACGGCGTCTTGCACATCGAGTCCAAACACGAGAAGTCCAACATACAGCTATTCTAAACTATTATTTGGTAGTGAGTAAGTTGCAGGAATTTAGCCGTTCCGCTCTCCGTCTCCTGGCGCTCTCTTCAACAGGATTTACAGTTCAATTATTAAAGCAAGACTACTATGGCTATTTCTATTGAATTTCTCGTTCTGTTGACGTTTCTCATGGACCTCGAGGGACGCTGAACAACCATCGACCAATCCATGGCGGCTTTCACCACCTTCGTATTCCCCATGTGGCCCGTTCACCTATGCAGGATCCGGCGTGTGAGAACAAACGATAATCAAAGGCCCGGTATTCGAGACAACACTCGGCTTAAACCCCTGTGCAAGGGGCATGGCGAGCCTGCCTCAGGCCATTGCATCGGTCCCGTTCTCAGCATAGCAACCCTGTCTACCTGCGTTGATGCGAGTTCACAAGGTCTTATTTTGGTGACCACACGCCATCGATGCTGTTCAGGTGAAAGCCACGCCCCGACTCAGTGGTGGCGGAATCGTTCTAAGTTTCTGTTGACACAGGACCGCGCTGCTGCACCGCGGTCACAAACCTATTCCACCGCCAGCCTGACTTGGATCAGCTGTACATCTTCCAGGAAAAGTACCACCCAATGCATTCTGGGAACATGTCTACAATGGTTGATACTCAAAGCGCAGATGCGGCCTTTCACAGGTATGATTCCTCTCACTGACGCAATGAACGGCGCTGAAAGTAATAGCTCGATGCATACCCGAACCAACTCCCATCTCCTCCACCTGCCCGCCGAGATCCGTAACATGGTGTACGCCTACGCGCTTGGTGGCAATACATGGTCCATCAAACCGACCCAGAGCGTGTCCAGCGCACCCGAAATCCGCGTCGACAACGGCATCCAGAACGCCCTGGCTCTGCTGCAGGTCAACCGCCAAATCCACGCCGAAACTCGTCTCTTCCCTCACCTCTACAACACCTTTGCGGGCGTCCACAACGGCGACGTGCGCGACTGGGTCAAAGCCTTGCCCGATGCGCTGCGCAGATGTATCACGACTATCAAGCGGTATATGCGCGGTTATATCATTCACAGTGCGGAGCACAAGGGCCTCTCGATCAATCCTGGCTTTTGGATGGATGCGCCTCGGCTGCGGGAGCTGGGGCTGGATGGACTGAAGCGGATCGAGGTTGAGGTTGCACTGCAGAAGTGGAGATGGGACACTGACCAGGGGGAGATGGATAAGGTGATAGAGCAGGCAATGTTCAAGTTGCGTGCGTTGGTTGAGGAGGCGCACCCGGGTGTTGTCGTGCATGTTGTTTCGGGGCAGGGGTATTGAAGTGAGTATCGATGGTCTATGCGGTGTGTGTATAAACACCTTTGATCTGTAGAGTCCCACGTCTCTCCTTGGATACAAAGAACTTTCCGTCATTGTAACTTATCTGTCCACGTAGATACTGAGTGTGCGAGAAGGGATGAAGCTCACTAGAGTCTCCAATGTACCTTGGAAGGGATTTGGGTCATGCTCCATCCAGGCCTCGGTGGACGACAAACGCCCTCCATTATCAGCCAAAGCTCGCCTTACCATGCCAAAATATTCGAAAATGGACAGAACCCCCTCCAACCTTTCTCGTTCGACACGCTCACCAGAATCCAAATCCCCGCTTTTTGCGCTGCGGCGTAAGCACAGGACCAACATAGAAGATCAGACACGGATCTCCCCCCTCGTCCTCACAAGTAACAAGTTTAACCTTGTGGATCGACTTCGCGCTACCGAGTTGCCGGTGGTGCTGGAGAAGGAAGTACGCCGCAGCTAGTCCATTGGGTGAGCCTTTGCTTGGTCAGTCTGATCTTTTGGCGTATATTCAGCATCGAGACGAACCCAGAAGCGCCTTGCCCGAGGCAGTCGACATATCAAACTCCGTCCCCGGCCATGCCTGCACTTCCTCGACATTCACTTGTTCCAGCGCGCGCCGGATGATCTCCTCAGCGTCCTCGTTGACAATGTTGACGGAGATGAATTTCGTGATCTCCTGCTTCTGGGCTTCGGAGGAGGGCACGCGGTTCCACAAGCCGAATGCCAGGTCGGAGCTTGATCGTAGCTTTGGCAGGGCAAAAGGGTCGGGAGCATGTTCGTTCCACAGGATCTGCGCGGCTTTTTCGGGACTGCGGCGGTGGAGGAAGTAAATTATGCCGTCGTGGCGGTTGATGCCGACACGGCTGTATGCGCCTGTTACCTGTGGGGAATGTTAACACATTGATTATCCAAGTGAGAGGAGAGTAAGTAAACGTACGCGATATTCCCTACCGTCGACACGGTACTTTTGCTCCGCCTCCGGAGGCAGTTCACCGTTATCCCTCAAAACCGCAGATCCATCCCTATGCTCGAGGAAAAAACAATGATTCGGCCCCCCCATCTGCGCCGATCGACCATCAACCCCCAACCCGCTGAACAAGACGCTCATCTCCTCCTCGAAGTTACAGAAATAATCCGCGTTTGCGTGATTCTCCTCGCTGTCGTGCCACCCCCACGTCTCCAGCTCCTGTTTAAGATCTCCATCCCAGGGACTCTGCAGGTACGGCCAGCCCAGTGCCCACGCAGCGTCTAGTTCGCCCAGGGTCATGGCGTGCAGGAGGCGCTCCCCACGGCAGAGGGCGTCGTTCCACATCTTGTCGTAGGGGTCTTCCCATTCTGGGTCGTTGTCCGGGGTTGGCTGGTCGGGCGGCGGGGTGTCTTTTCGGGCGATGAGCAGATCGCTGCGGGGTGCGAGGGAGAGCGAGAAGGTATCCGGGGAGGTGAAGTTTAGCGGGGGCAAGAAGGGGAGGACTTTGCTTGTGGCGAGGTGGGCCAGCAGCGCGGTGGTGAGTAAGGGGAGTCGCATTGTGAGGGTGCTACGGGAGGGAATGAGTTGCTTGTTGTGGGTGGTAATGAGCTGTGTAGAGGCTTACACTAGTCCCCCTGCTTAGTAGCGCTGTTTGTGGGGCGCTTGCAACAGGTGAAGGTGAAAGACAGCCAGACGCCTCGCCCACTTCACCAGTAGGCTCTCACAACCAGTCTCAGTCTTCGCCAAATGTTTGACCAGGAAATACTGGTTATCTTCTCATAAGGCTGAGAATGCAGTGTAATCCATGAGTCTACAGATTCAAAAGTCACGCATTTGCGGTTACTTGTGTGTTTGCATGTGAAGCAGATGCATATACGCTTGTCTACATACACGAAACGTAGGACTGGGAGGTCCACGTGAGATGACGGCACTCGAGCGCCTACGTAAGGCGTGTCCAGACGAGGGTGTCTGGTAGAGCGTGGCAGATGCAAGGTGTTCAAGGATAGGGTAAGTAATGTGATCGCTCAAGCTTGACAGATAGAATGACGTGACGGACATAACTGACGTGAGATGAGATTTGCCAAAGACTATGGCGAGCTGGAATACAGAGTGAGAATACTGAGTATGTTTGTTCATTTCAAGATCATCCCAGAATGCAGTCACCGAGACATGACGTTAGTCTCGAGCGGACAGGGCGCTAACCCTATCCAGCAACCCTACTTCCTCGGCTTAACCTCCGCCATTTCCTCCGCCATTTCCTTCCCCAACTACATAACGCCACCAACAAGGCCACTCTCCACACTGCATATCAACCATGGCCTGCCCCGTACGTCTATACCCTCTGCGTAAGCCCAAAAACCACCGCTTGCCTGTGCCGCGGTACACGCTCGCGCTGCCCAGCAAGGTCACGCACATCTACACGGCGTATGTAGGGGTGCAGCAGCATTCCAAGACAGCAGCGAGTTTAGAGGGTAAGAGGCGTGTTTGTCGGGAGATAGAGGGGTGGCTGGGGTTGAGCAATGGGCCCGAGGCGAGTGAAGCATTTGCGCTGCTGGAGGGGCGGGAAGCGGCAGGCGCGACGGTGTGGGTGGCGTACTGGAGTGATGCGGCGCGGTATAGACAAGCAATTGGGCGTTTGCAACTAAGAGACATATACGCGCGCCAGGCTGACGAGGATCGAGCGAATCTTGGGCTGTGGTGCGAAAGCTTCGGGACGCCAGTTTCACGGCTTGAGACGAATTACTCGGGCCTGGACTACCTTCCTGGCCTTGGTCGGCTACCTGATAGCAGTGCGGCAGAACATGAACTGGCTACCTACTGGGGCGCGGCGCGAGATCGTATTCCAGACTCTGCAGAAGACTTGTTTCCGCGGCCAGCAAAAGGGGTAGATCGACCTGTTGGGGAGCCAAAAGGGCTGGGGCAGCATCTCACAGGTAGCAACCATCATAATTTAGTGCATATCCGCTCTGGACAGTGGTGGAAGAACTGCGATGAGATCGAGACTGCGGCGTACGAAGAGAAGCTGGAGCCTACACTGCGCAAAGGGCTGCAATATCTGAACGACAATGCTAGAGAGACCGGCGCAATGGGCCTTCGATACCTGCGCAACACGGACGTGAGCGAGCCGCTGGTAGACCATGGCAGGGAAGAGACGTGCGGCGCTGGCTTCTTCGCCAACCTAGAGGACTTGGAGCATTGGGCCAAGACGCATGGCTCGCATCTGGCCATTTGGCGTGGAGCAATGGCGCATTATAAAGCGTTTCCTGATAACAGGAAATTCAGGACTTGGCATGAAGTCAGCGTCATCCAGGAAGGCGATGCGAGGTTCGAGTACGTTAATTGTACAGCGGGTACAGGCGTCATGGGGGCTGCGCAGCTGAACGAGGATGAGTTGGATTTGTAGGCCAGGGACCTCGTCTCAAGGATATTGTAACCTGTCGCAGCTGGTGAAGAATATGCTCAAAGGTCTCGCTCGCTTTGAGCATATTAATTGTACGGCAGGTACAGGCGTTATGGGCGCTGCACGACTAGAGGACGAATTGGACGTGTAGGCAAGGCGGGCCGTCTCGAGAACGTTGTTTCCTGTACCGTAGATGTCAAGAGCCATGCTCATTGGAAGCCGCCGCTCACTTTGAAACGTCAACTGCAAGCCAAGTACAGACTGTTATCAGCATTGCGCCGCCAGAGGTGCGAGGCAAGGCTTGGTACTCCAGGGGAAAAAGTCAATTGAAGCAGACCATCTGCCACGCCGGACCAAACGCGGACGGCACAGAAAAGGGCCCATGCGCAAAGACATACAAAAGTCGGGTAGTCCCATGTCTGTGCATGCAATACAACAACACACAATCAATCACACAACAATGTCTCGACCGAAAGTGCTTATTGTCGGCTGCGGAGCCGTTGGTTTGTCGCAAGGCTACCATCTGTCGGCCGGGGCAGATGTAACGTATCTTGTGCGACCGGGGCGCAAATCTGCTTTCACGGCGCCAAAATACCTGTACTCGTACACTGAGGACGAGCTGCACACATTCTCGTCATACCGCGTCATCGAGTCTGTGGCCGAGGTCAAGGGGGAGACTTTTGCTTTCGTCTTCGACACGCTGGACGGGCACACGGCACGGTCCGAGGGCGGCGTTGCGACGCTCAGAGCCGTGGGCGAGCTGCTTAACGAGGCGCAGAATGCTGAGAGCTTTGTCGTCTACGATGCGATTGGTCTGGATATCGAAGAGCATTACCTGCGGAATCTGCGCATTGCGGCGTCACGACTCTTGCTCGCGTTCAGCATGCTCGCGCACCAGCCCACGCCTGCCATCACCATTCCTGCGACAGCGAATAAGGACCTTGTCGCGAAGGCTGATCTGCTGTACCTGCCGAACCCGCCTAAGGATGGATTGATGGTCTTCAACTCGCAACCAGCTTTGATCAAGCGGCTGAGCGCCATCTACAACGCCAACGGCAAACTGATTATTGGGTCCGCACCGGGGTTTGTTGCGTCCTGGTTTCCATTGGTGATGATGATGCACCTCGTGACATGGGACATTGACGGGTACGGGCCGTTTGAGCGACTTGTTGCAAACAAGGAACTGTGGTCGTTGATGTTGCGGGCGCAGTCTGAGATTATGAATCTTCCCCGGTTTGGGTGGACGGGATGGGCGGTCTCGTGGGTGTTTGGCGGTTGGGTGGCTAAGAAACTGCATCTGTCGCTTGTCGAGGCCGCGAAGCCGATGAAGATGGAGGAGTTTAATGCGTTTCACCATGGCGCCAAGGTGTCGAAGCAGGATGTGGCGACAGTGGAGGATTTACTGAATGAGGGCGAGAAGGAGGGCAGGAAGATGGAGGCCGTGCGTGAGATTGTGAAGAGGGCGAGGGCGAAGCACTCTTAGCTACAGTGTGTAGGTAGCAATCCACATGCATACGCAGGAAATTTTACTTGATGCTGGCAGCGAGGATATGGCTCGCTATTGATTTTCGTACTCAAAGGAAGCTGCCGCTGGAGAAGCGGTCGCCGAAGCCTTTGCTCTTGGCCAGCATGTCGCGCTTCTGCTTGTGGTTGAGGTTGCCCTGGACGGCCATGTCCTTTTCGTAGTTGAATACGCGCTTGCTGGGATCGTCTTCTTCAATCTTGGTCTTGGACTGGTGCTGCTCGACGAGGCTCTTGCCTCTTGCGGCGTCAATCTTCTCGCGCATCTTGCGTGCACGGCGCTCTTCGTCTCTAGATTTGGTGCTGTGCGGTGCCGTGGTAGAGGAGGAAGATGCAGACGTGATGCCCATGGCCTCGTCCTGCAGGCGCTTCAGCTTCTGCTCGGGCGTCTCAGTCCATGCGCTACTCATGCCGCCTGCGCTGGGTGCGCTCTTGCCCGAGTTGAACTTTCGCGCACGCTGCTTTGTGGGGTCCAGACGGGCAGCGAGGTCGTCTTGGGTGGGGGGCATGGTCATCCAGTCGTCTCTCTGAGCTTTCTTGGGAGCTTCGGCAAAGTGAGGGTCTGTGTCGAATGCACTCTTGGCAAGGGTGGTGTCCTGGTGGGCGTCTGTGTGGACGTTGGTGGAGGCGCCTGGTGGAGGCGGCGCAGGCCCAAAGTCGTCGTCGTCGTCGTCGCTGCTGCTGTCTGAGTTGTCTGAGGGCGAGTTGGGTGGTCGCTCGTCGAGAGGGGCAGGCGGCGCTGCAGGGCCCATGACGCGGGCTGGTCTTGCTGGTGCATCTGCATCTGCATCTGCATCTGCATGTCCAGAAGCGGCCGAGGGAGGAAGTGCAGGGCCAGCGACTCTGCGGCGCTTCTCGCTGACGTCTGGACTTGGCGTGCGGCCGTCGTTGTCGTCGCGACTGCGTTTTGGGGGGTTTGGCGGCATGGCTGGACCGATTGAAGGCATCGTGGGCGGTTTGCGGTGTTGTGGCTGAAGTCGTGGACGTGGTGCGAATGTGGTGGTGGTTGTAATTGGTGTGGTGGTGGTTGTAGTTGGAGGTGTGGCTGAGAAGAACCATAATGTTTGGCGTGGAGCTCTGGCGCAAGGCAGAGCAAGAGAGTAGCTCGTGCGCAAGCTTGGGGCGGCCCGCCGTTGCCGATCAGCCAACAGCGCCTGGCGATAGATGGACGACACTTGTAGCGCGCTCGTCGAGAGTTGCGAGCCGTGAGGGCCTAAACTATTCACTGTACAGTGTACACTGCATACTACACACTATACGTTACACACCACGCAGTAGCAGTATCGAATCGACCGCAATTCGGCGCACCCATTACCACCGCAGCTATCAGCTTTAACAACCGCGGGGACATCATCCCAGGCACCTCCACGAGACAAACCCCCAGACTCTTGTGAACCCCTGCGCGGAGCGATGCGCTGCTGTCGACGAGCCTCATGAGCTTAGAACCGGCGGTGGGCCACACCAGCGCTCACAATCATCCGGACGACACATTCGAAGACATCGGCAATGGCATCCACCATGACCCGGACGAGGAGCGCATCGAGGACCAAGGGGAGGTGGTGGTGATGGCGGTGAATGGCGCAGGAAGTCTGCAAGGCGAGGAAGACGACAGAGACGAGGGAGACGACGAGCTTCAGTCGGCTGATGGCAGCTCCAATGGCCTCACTTTTGCCCGCATACGCCGCAGCCAGGCGCAAAAAGACGAGGACGGGCAGGGCGGCGACGACGACGACACCAACAACAACGGCGACGACGACTACAGCGCGACTGCGACTGACCTGTCGTTGTCGTCGCGACCAGCTCCCGCCAGACCCGCCAGCTTCGAGTCCACATCGACCCCCGACGACACCCCTTCCATCCAGGGCTCTGTCCTTTCCTCGCCTCGTAGTAGCGTCGCCTACTCGTACAACTCGCCCCGCTCCAACCGCCCGGCCCTCCAGCCCTTTGACCGCCGCTTCTCCTCGCGCCTGTCACCCTCGCCTCTGTCTGTAAACAACACCCCGCGTGGCCCCTCGCCCGCCTTTCTGGCCGCCCACTCGCGCCAATCTTCGCTGTCCAGCCACCTGCTCTTCCAGCACATCCCCGACGATGGCGGCGCCGCAGACACACCTCAAGCCCCCTGGGACGTCGTGCGCTGGACAAAGCTCAAGATCATCACCGCCCAGCTCTTCTCAGAGGTCGGCAAGCGCAACTTTGGCAGGCCCACCTGTCTTCACGTCGCCGCATCCCTCGTCATTGGCACCTCCAAGGGCTTCATTCTCGTCTTTGACTACCAGCAGATCCTCAAGTCCATCATAGGGCCCGGCACCAAAGGTAAGTCTCACCTCCTTACTATAACCTTTTCTCTTTCTAACCACGCTCATAGCTGTCGAGTGTGGCCCCATCACCGCCCTGGCCATCTCTGCTGACCATTCCACCATTGCTGGCGGCCATGCCACGGGCCACATCTTCACCTGGGAGCTCGCCAAGCCTGCAAAGCCCTTCCTGCACATTCCCCCTCTAGACCGCGCTACCTTGGATGACAAGAAGTCAGACGGCCACGTCTCAGGCGTGGCAATCCTCCATCTCGGCTTCCTTGGCACGCGCCACACAGCTCTCGTCTCCGCTGACGACGGCGGCATGGCCTTCTCTCACCTCGCCACTCGTGGCCTTGGTGCCCTCGCAAGAAATGTCAAGATCACGCGAATACTGGGCAGATATCCCCTCACAGTCAAGTCACAAGAGAAGCCGAGGAAACCGAGCTCTGTTCTTGCCTTTGCCCCTCTGCCATTGGGCAACGTCGAGCAGCCGACCGATGTCATGGGTCTGACCGCCCTGCTCACACCTTACCTGCTGGTCATCGTGTCGACTACACCTGTTGCCCAGACACAGCACAAGGCACCGCGGCCCAAGGAAGTCGCACTACACAGCGCCATGAGCGGCTGTCTGGCCTGGTTCCCTGCTGTGAAGCTCAAGCACACAACTGGAGACCTTACCAAAGCCGTCTCCAAGACAAAGCTGGTCTACTGTTGGTCCAACATCCTGACAGTTCTAGACGTCACGAGCTTTGTCGCACCTCCCACCGAGAAGGAAAAGCCCACAGAATTATCCTTCAAGCCGCGGAGTCGCTGGAGAGCCGATGAAGCTATAGTTGCAGTACAATGGCTCAGCAGATCGGTACTTGGTGTACTGACCGTCAGTCAGCGGCTGCTCATCCTCGAGGACACCACGCTGCGAACCACCGACTCATTCGACCTGCTGCAGAAGCACATATACCACTCTGACTTGTTTTCTCGACAACTACGCCCTGTCGTGGAACAACACGATGAGGAAGATGCTTCGTTGCATGGCGTCGTCGCTGACGCCTTCTACATGAGTTTCAGAGCCTACAAGGGCCGACTCTTCCTGCTTGGCTTCAACGATGTCTCAATAGGCACCCTGTCTAATTGGGCTGACCGACTGTTGGCCCTCATGGAACATGGTGACTTCATCGCGGCTATTGGCCTGGCCACATCTTACTATGTTGGTGACGCAGACAAGCTCACCGTGGGATTGCCCGAGGACGACAAGGCGCGACACATACTTGTGCGAGAGAAGTTGCTTGAGATGATCACTGCGTCACTCAAGTATGCATTTGCCCAGAGCGACGACAACGAAGACGCCAAGGACGCCAGGTTGAAGGAGCTCGCCGAAGTCTGCTTCACAGCTTTGTTCAGCATGAAAGAAGTTGACTTTTTGTTCGAGGACGTCTACGAAGCATTTGAGGAGGCCTCAACGGGGAAGCCATTCTTCGAGACTCTCGAGCCATACATCTTAGAAGGAGAGATCGAGGAGGTGCCACCGGATGTCCTCAAGGACCTCATTACATTCTACGCTTCAGTTGGTCGCGGTGCTCGGGTGGAAGAGATGATATGTCGACTCAGCACCGAAACCCTGGACATCAACGAAGTTACCACCATCTGCCAGCAGTATATGCTGTACGATGCACTGATCCACGTTTGGACCCAGACCATTGGCGACTTCATCACGCCGCTGACCAACATCCTGGATCTCATCAAGCTGATCGACTTCAACCTTGATGACTCGGACAATATACTCGTCGTCTCAGCTAGGAAGCTCTTTCCGTACCTCTCTTACACCTTCACCGGCCGCTACTACCCCGGTGGCACGTTGATGGACGATGAGCAAGCCTATGGCGCCAAGAAGGACATGTACAGATTCTTGCTTTCTAGCAAGAACATCCAATGGCCGCCAGGCTCAGGTCCCGTCTGTTTGACACGGAACGACAACAGCCCCGAGCCGTCCTTCCCATACCTGCATCTCGTGCTCGAATTTGATGCATCAAGCTTCATGAGCATGCTGAACGAGGCTTTCGAGGACAGCTTCCTCAACGGCGAAGGCGAAGCAACCAACGGCACCCACGCGAATGGTAAAACACTCACCCCGACTAGACAGTACATTGTCAACGTACTGCTGGGTATCATGACCCGTGCCGACTTCAATGCCGAGGACATTATCTACTTCTACATGTTCATTGCACGCAACCTGCCAAAATATCCACAGTACATCATGCTTCCAGGAAGCTCGCTTCACCAGATTCTTGTTGGCCTCTGCAACTACCCGACCGAGGTTGTGAAGGAGGACTGTCAACTGTCCGTCGAGTATCTGCTTACGATATACCACCCACCAAACTTGCAGAGTCTGGTGCCGACATTTGAGACAGCCGGCTTCCATCGCGTCTTGAAGTCAGTCTATCGCAGCGCACAACAGTATGCGAAACTGTTGGAGACGTATCTTGTGGACAGCGAGGATGAAGAGGCAGTCTTCGGCTGCATAAGTGACATCCTCAGACCGAGTCGGGATCTTGCTAAGAAGCAGATCACCGAGATCAAGCAGGTTATCGTCGGCCGCGCTCAAGACCTGGTTGCAGTAGATGCTGAGCAGACGGCCATCACCCTAAAGGCCTACGCACCTGACCTGCTGGAGTCTGTCCTCAAGGCTATCGAGGACGACAGCGATGCACAGTACCACTACTTGAAGGCTTTGATCGAGCCTGAGCAGATACAGTCAGATGAAGCTGTCGCCATTGACGAAAGCCTGCCCCACGGATTTGTCGAGCAGTACGTCCAGCTGATGTGCACCTACAACAGCGGTCACGTTGCAGACTTTGTTGGTCTCCTCAAGTCTGGCGATCTGAAGCTGGATCCCGTGCTGCCTGCACTCGAGAAGAGTGGTGTCATTGATGCTGCGGTTGTGCTGCTGGCACGCGACGGCCTGGTCAGAGAAGCCATGAACCGTCTTGTGAAGCACTTGGGCACGCTGGAAACAGCACTCACCGGCCTCATGGTCGCTTCGACAGACAGTCCAGACGTCGCCAATGCCGAGGAAGCGGCGCGCGACCTTCTCAACGACATCCAGAAATACGTCAAAGTTGGCATATGGCTGAGTCAGGGACAGACAAGGTCGAAAGAGCACACCGCGCCGGCCATTGACAGACGGAAATCAGCCTACGGGGAGGTCAAAGAGGAAGATCTCGCCCTCGATGAGCTTCTCTGGCTCGATCTGATCTCCACCGTCGTCAAGCTGATCAAAGAGACATCAGCCGCCATCGCCGACCCCGAAGATCTTACCCCAACCACAGAAGGCCTCGACACAACAAACATCACCAACCACCTCCGCGACTCCGTGCAGCAAACCTTCTCCGCCCTCCTAGCCTCCACCACCATTCCCCCAACAAAATCCACCACCCACACCCCCTCACAGAACCGCCCAAGCCTGACTACCACGCCGACACCATCCCACTCAAACCCCTCCTTCCTCCGCATCCTCCGCGCCTTCCTTCACCGCGCATCAGCCACCTACTCTCCCTCCCTCACCCACCTCCGCTCCGTCCTAACCGACATCTTCGCCGCCTACACCTTCGAAACCCGCATCCTGGCTCTCGCAAACAGCTTCCTCGACAAAGAGTCTTTCAGCCACGTCGCCGACGTTGCGGCTCGGCGCGCCCGCGGATGGCGGCCTCGTGGACAGGTGTGTGAGGGCTGCGGGCGGCGCGCGTGGGGGCCTGGTGTTGGCGGTGGCGTGTGGGACGAGTGGGTCAGGAGCGAGGAGAGCAGGAGCAGGAGGAGAGATGAGGCGGGGAGGTGGGCGGATGCGGAGCAGAGACGGGGCAGCGATAAGGGGAAGGGGAAGAGTGCTTCTCAGAGTGAGGATGAGGATGGGGGGGATCAGAAGGCGCAGGGCGCGCTGGTAGTTTTCAGGTGTCGCCATTTGTGGCATCGGGGGTGTCTTGTTGAAGGGGAGGGGGGGCTGAGGTGTGTGCTTTGTAGCGGGGTGTAGTGACGCGTGGCATGCGCAGCACATGTGGTGAAGCGCAGTGTAATGTAGCATATGATGAAGCATAGCAGAGCGTAGTGTATTTCAGTGCAGTGTAGACTAGCAGACTATGTAACACCTGCCTTCCTTATTCTACTTTCAACGAATATCCCCTGTTTACTGCCCTTGCCAGCTGTGCCCTCTCGTGCTCGTGCTATAAAGCCAGGTTAGGCCCTTTTCTCTACTATCTTCCTGCGCAGGTTCGACTGTCTGTCATGCCTCTCATCGTACAGTGTATCAGTACTGATACGGACCGGGATTTGCAGCTGCACCGAAAGTATTAATTCGGCCTAGGCTGGGAGAGTAAACTCGTCTTGCTGTATAAGATGGATGGTGCATGTTACCAACGTCGCGGACCTCGATTTCGAAGTATTCTTCAGCGCCCCACTATGGATCGTCAGAAGGTACTCGAAGACCTAGAAACCGATGCAGACGTCTGTATGCATTCAACCGTACGAGAAACGCACTCGTAGTCAGTCCCTCTACCATATCTAATCCGAGAGGAGACAGCTGCATGGCGTGTGTAGGAGCTGGAGGAAGCGCCGAGAGACCAAGGTGTCGCAGTATCAGGAGGATGTTCTCGACGCGAGCGATTCCCAAGGTGACAAACTCCAGGCCGTCCTCCGAAGTAAAGCCCTCTAAAGAAGTAATGTCCGAGTCAAAGCAATGAGACCAGATTTCAAGGATCCACCATAACCCCGGCCAAAGGATTCGGGGGTCCTGCGTCCGCGAAAAGGCAATCTGCTTCTCTAACACTTTTGCCAGCAGGTCTTGCGAGGAGGTCTGGTAGTTGGGCTCAATGCGTAGGCTTGCGTGTACCAGACCATTCACAGCATATATTCTGTCCAACGGCTCCGAGCATTCAGAGCCAATGCACATGTCCAGCACGTCTGGCCAGGTGTAATGTCTTGCTGTTAGCCGCGTTCCCGTGCTGCTATTCATTGTGAGGAGCCATTTGAGTCGAGCAACCACAGTCTCAGCTTGAGCCTGCTCTTGGTTATCTCGTTTGGATTCCTTCAAAAGTCGGTTAGCTGCAGTGAACAGGTCGGCTAATCCGAATGTATCCGTGGTTGCGAAGATAACGGCCCATCGAGCTAAGATGATTTCCTGGACAACCCATAGCCGGCGCCAGTATGGACTGAGCAGTAGGCGAGGGAGTGGTACATCTGTCAGTCTCCTGAACAGCCTACTCGCAACATCGGAACCGTGGTGTTGATGGTCGAGCTCTTCGCCTATGGCAACCATCTGTTCACAGGTGAATTGTAGAGCACCAGATTGCTGCGAGGCGGTCGCTCCGAGGGAATCAGTATCGAGCGCAGTCAAACTTCCCGGCCAGATGATTGTTACGCGCGCTTTCGAGTATAACTCGGTCATCTGAGCAACCTGATGACATCGCTCGACGTGAACCGCTTGCTCGAGACAGATCTGATCAATCCATATCCACTCGTATGTCCAATGCTCGCTGTACTTTCGAGCTGCTAGGAGGAAGTCATAAAGATTTTCTCGCACGCGAAACGACCCTTCGTTCCCGTTATTTTCGGAAATACAGATGTTAAATGATGGTGATTCAGACCCCCACATGTAGGACAATGCATTGAAACTGATGCTGCCATCGAGATTAACGTGCTGGAGCGTAAGGTGGATGGGAGACGAGTCGTCATCGGATTTCTCCAAGCGAACGAGGCGAACTTCCCTCTCGCGAAGATTTAGTGGGCGATGTTTGAACATGACGAAGAAACTTCATACGGGGGAGGCCTTTTACGAGGGTCGTCAGAGAAAGCTGGCGCGGGGTTGGAGCCTAGAAATGTCGTGTCAGATTGCGCAGGCTGCGATCTTGGGCTGTGCGCAGCGTCGAGCCAATTACGAAGTACATGGACAACATTGCGAGGCGCAGTGAGAACGACGAAGTCACCGCGAAGAAGAAAGACATGCGCTGCATGCCTGTGCCGTATGCTTATCTGCTTGACATGGAGGCATTTTAAACCACTCGTAGCGCGATGCTGATAGTTCAAAGTTGTCGAGATCGAATAGTGTATGACCGAAACATTAGAATTCGAACGTGACTCAGATTCTCTACATAGTTGGATGAAGACAGATCCTCCTAATAGCTACAGACTCGCTGACTAGCAGGATACACACCGCAGACTCGAATTCAGTCTGATGACTCAACAAGCCAAGTGTTCACTTCTTGCCAAACGGTGGAGTGTACGTAGATCCACCCTTACCATCATCGTGGTATGTCGAGCCATTAGAGTTCGAGTAGTAGTACGAGCCATCACTGTGATACTGTCAGTGTTACCTGGCAAGGACGATGGCACGACCTACGTGTTCGAGTAGTGATACGAATTTTGATTGGGAGCATCAGCTCCATGATCGCGGTGGCAGTAGTGGTTCCCAGCTTCGTTTTTGCCTGAGCTGGTGACTACGTAGCCACTACTACTCTTGGAGGAACTGTCAGAAGCAGCGTTGTTGGAATCAGTGTTCTTCGACATTGCAATTAAATTCTAGAAGACGAGTGTGAATGTTGTAATGTAGAACGGGTGCATCCAGCAGTATGTTACATAAACCGCTTGAGTTTGCTATTAAGATCACAGGAGAGTTCTTCTTATTTGTCAGGGAGCAAATGACTTCTGAGACAAACAAGGATGGTCACATCCCAAACGGACCTGACGGGACTGAACCAACCGCAACCAGAGCCATGGTGTGAGGGGCTGTATGCTTCGATAGAGCAAGGAGACCTTCAACTTGCGGATGGCGATGACCAACGTTCTTGCGAAGGATACGATGACATTGCCAGAATCGGAAAGTGATGAGACGAGCATTGTATACTGTACCCCACGCTATGTAAAGGTGGGTCGAGCATTGTAACTTATACCCCACGTTGTGTAATCGCAACTGGGATCCATTGCAAGCTGTTGAGAATGTTGAGGATCCAATGCCCCTTTCGACATCCCACGCTACTCTTACATATTGGTGCATCCTCCAATCGGTCCAGTCCATGCCGCTACGCTCTCACCGTTGTGGCAATCTACAGCTCGCTTGGCTTATTCTTCTGTCAGTCTTAGCAGCCATGGCTAAGGCAAGAGAATTCCACGGGGCCAAGTCGTCGTTGTCTTTGTAGGGGTTTTACCCATGGGCGTCAATGCACGATCCTTCCGTTCAGGAAGCAGTATTCTTCAACGGTTCCCGGACTGTGCAGAGTTTCAATTAAACTATCCAGTACATTTGGTCCGTGGCCGCGGAAATAAGCGCTTGGACAATCGCCATTATCCCTTCCAAAGCTCCTTTGGATACAAGGATTTCGCTGAGGATGTGTGATCGAACACCGAGCAGTGGAGCAAACGATTTTAAACTCGGCCAGAAGTGCGATGAATAGACTGCGAATTATCAGTCTAGATCATTGCTGCGAGATGTGGTGCCATTGGTGGCTGGGTGAATGAACAAGTGCAATCGTTTCCACTATAGGGCTACGGTGCGTCTGGATGATAGTGATCAACATCGGTAGACCACAATATTTCGAGGGTGCTTGAGGAGGCATTTGGGAGCGCGAGCTTTCCAACACCTAGGTCATACTCCTGCCAGTGAGCACAACTAGAATGGATTCCAGGCTGATCCATTGTTAGTACACAATCGCTGATGAGCGATGCTACCGTTGCATCTTCTCTAGAGTCCAGAGGCAAGCTACGCCCTGCAGGCTGACTTTGATGTGAGGTTGAACTGGAACACTCCATCCGACCTTGGCATCCCACGCTCATTCGATTTTCGGAAAACTCACATGTGATCCCGTTCCGATCTTTCCAAACGAAGGCCTCAATTCGTGTTGCTGCTGTCCCTTGTATTCCCGCGAGTGGATCTCTACACTAGCATATGTGGCGAAGTCATCATCGACAAACTGCCGAGCATGCGGCTGCTTCACAGAAGCGTCTTTGCACTTGACCCCCACGTCAGAAATATTGACCGACCAGAGTCCCTTTTGTTCGCCTCGCCAATGGGCCTTCTTCGAGGATGTACAGTCAGAAGTCTAGCAGGTTGAAGATGTGACCAGTCGTACGACTTTAAGAGTCTTGTGACAAAGAGCCTACGGTAGGGAGGCAAGTTCCACGAATCGCTTGCGGCAATTCCAACCTGGAAATTGAGCATCGGTGAACCTGTCTTGAAACTGCAGCTAAACATAAAGATTATCCAACGCCTTCACGGCTGGTGTGCGCTTCAGAGGCCTGCCAATATACTCGTGGCTTGACAGGGTCGGCGGATACAGGGTGGTGTCAACAGTCTTCTCTTCATGGGTACCTCAAGTACCCCCTTTTCAGCGTGGAAGTTTGCTGGTGAGGTCGATCTTGGTCAACGAAAGGATTGTCGTGTTTCGATCTCGAAGAAGCCGTGGCGTCGACCAATTTTGTCTGGATTGCAGCCTCTGACGGCAGACGCATGCATGTCAGAGGCAGCGGCAGCAGGTGGTGGAGCTTGCGCGAATGAAGGGATAGAGCGGGGAGCATTGCCTCTGAACGCCAATTTGTGGGGTAATAGCTTGCAGGATTGGCATGCTTGGTCGGCCCAAGTTCGGCATTGACTTCCATGTCGAGGCTGAGCACATGGACGACCGAGAAGCTCCAGCGAGTATGAACCTTTGCTATCAATCGAACACTTACTATGGTATAGTCAGAACTTGAATCTGTCAAGGCTGCTTTGACATCGTGGCAACAAATCTGTCTGAAGTGTGTTCTTTCTTCGGATCATGGTCTTTGGCATGGATTGTACGACATCGGCGTTTGAAATGCACGACATGAGGTTTTCCGTTCAAGGATCGGGATCATAAACATCCACTGCGGAAAACGTCTTGTGGTTTCCCCTCATACACCTCGGCTACTGGCGTGGGGGGCCACGAGATCCACTGAGGATCAGGTACCTCACACGAGGCTGTTCAAGCGTAAGCTGGCCTAACCCAATTCCTGGTATCAAAAGCGAAGTATTCCAGAGCCTCGGGTTGTACATTATGCCGTTGATGCCGAGTTGCTTGCTGCTTCGAGCGGAAGTATCCAGTACTTCGCGCAGGAGTGGCTACACCGTTCCTCCACAGTTCTTCTGCCCGTTGGCAAGGGATATCGTCACAATGGCAGGCGACCCATTCCCAAGTCTTCACCTGACAGTGCATGAGCTAATAGCGGCGTAGCCATGCGCGCAAGTGGAGTTAGAGTATTGTGCTCCATGTCGGAAGGACACAATGTCGTGAAAGGCTCGAGGGCTAATTGAGCTTGGACCTTTAAACGCCACTTGAGGTAATCAACGTGGGGTGTCCCATGAAAGCTTCGTAAGTTGGAAAAGCCTGTAATTGTGAAGCACTCGTATCGGTGTAAATCATTATTGATTCAGTGCGTTGCTGCCCTCAGACCGCGATGGTGTTGTTGCAGATGGTCTTGTGATGAGCATCCTTGCCAACTTCTGCCACGTTCCCTTCACCCCGCATGCGCTTTACCGCACCAGTACTTTGCACCTCAGCGCAGCATAGTTGGAACCACGGTGTAAGAGGAGATTGTGGGGACTGACAAGTGCGGAATCAGATGATGCGGAGGGCGACGCTTGCTACCATTCCCCACCCCCACGCTACGATCCCCCTCGAACGGTATCCACCAACGCTCTTTCGAGCTCGCCAACATTTCGGATCGCGCGAGCAGTGGCAACAGTTGACCAGTAAGCGCGCAGCATGCGACCCAGAGATCGTCACAGGGCGCACACCCTTGCTGTCGACCACCAGCCAAGATCCGACCTCTCATGGCCCGTCAACCGTGCAGCGGCAGCGAAAAAGCAAACTTCGCTGCAATCATACCATGCACCTTCTCGATTGGCGCAATCAGCCGTGCCTGACACCGGCTACGGTCAACACCGCCTCCTTACTGCACGACAGCCTGACTCCTGTAGAAGCACTTCCCTGGCAACTCCCTTTGCCTATTCATCCCGAGATCCCCGAGCAACCAGTCAGCTGAACCCCCACACTCGCCCTGGCTCGTCGAGCGGACGTAGCTCCTTCCCCCGTTTGCAATATTTAAGACCCTGAACCATCCTCGTAAGGTGGCCAAACCACCACCCTTGACGTATTTGTTCCGTTCGTCGCTCTGCTTTCTGGGTAGTTCTTTACTAAAAGTCTCCGCTTCGATCTGCAACTACCGGTTCATATATAAGTCAACAAAAGTCTTGTCCCAACATCTCTTTTAGTTACCATGTCACCGCTCCTTGACGCACCCTCGACACCCGATAGCTACTCTTACTCCAACAATACATATCAGCCTGTACAAGCTGCTTACACGATGACAAACAACTCAGCCAGCCGACCACTTGTACCTGGGATATACGTTCCAACTGTGGCATTCTTCGATCCAGCCACAGATGATGTAGATGTCGAGACTATTGCCAACCATGCAATTCGCCTGGCACAGGCCGGTGTGGCTGGCATTACAACCCAAGGATCCAACGGCGAGGCTGTTCACTTGTCTCACAAGGAGCGCAATCTGATCACAAGCACAACCCGGAAAGCTCTCGATGCCGCTGGTTTCCAGGGCATGCCTGTCATCGTCGGTTGTGGTGTCCAATCTACACGAGAATGTATTGAGCTTTGCGAAGAAGCAGCCTCCGCAGGCGGAGACTACGCACTTGTTCTTCCTCCAGCCTACTACCAGGGCCTCTTTTCCAAGAACACCGTCAAAGAATTCTTCCGCGATGTTGCAGATGCGTCGCCGATCCCAATCCTGATCTACAACTACCCCGGTGCTGTCTCAGGCCTTGATCTCAACTCGGATGTCATTATTGAGCTGGCTCAGCATCCCAACATCGTTGGCTGCAAGCTGACTTGCGGCAACACGGGCAAGCTGAACCGCATCGCCGCTGCCACCGATGCTATCACAGTCTCCAGCACTGGATCCGGATTCATGTGCATGGGAGGATCCGTCGACTTCACTTTGCAGACTCTCGTCGGCGGGGGATCCGGCATCATCGGCGGTACAGCCAACATTGCACCCAAGGCCTGCGTTAAGCTGGTCGAGCTTTTCAAGGCTGGCAAATTGGCTGAGGCTCAGAAGCTGCAAGCTATCGTGGCTCGCGGCGACTGGGCTTCGATCCAGGGTGGAATTATTGGCACCAAGGCTGGCCTTGTTGCTCACTTCGGGTATGGAGGGTATGCGCGCAAGCCTATGCCGAGGCCATCGAAAGAAGAGACGAACAAGTGGAGGGAGTCTTTTGACGAGCTTGTTAAGACCGAGAACTCGTTGTAAAAGCTGTGCAGCGTTCGTTTGTACCAGTGGTGGCTCGACGCAGCCACGTTTGAGTGTCATGCATTTGTATCACATTGCTTTTGCATAGCAGCGGTGGGCGGTTTTTTGTAGCACTTCAGCGTTCTTTAATTGCACCTTGTCTTTCGAACAATGACCTCTCAGAATCGGTCGCTTAGCGAAATGATATGCTTTCTCTGGACTGACCACTAATCTGCCATCACAATTCGTTGTTGAGTAGTGTGCTTTCTCCTTCAGAATCCTCGTGACTCTTGCACCCCAAGAAAAACTTCCCGTTGTTCTGAGCAAGTCCCAAGGCTGGATTTCGCATCAACCCCGAAACTTTGACGCCTTCAGGTAGTCCACCGGCCACTGGCCACGTTTCTTCTGACTCCTAATGGACTCTATCAAGTCGTTCAAGACAGGCTAAGCCCCTTCACTTATAAACGTACGTATTGAAAGCCCGGGTTAAATCTTGAACATCCGAATATTGGGCAAAACTTCTGAGAGTTGCTTGTATCTTTGTCCAACTGACATAATCATGCGATAGGACATATCTGAAGTCGATCCAGAGTCTGCGACCACTCTTTGCTGCATTGCTATGAGCTGGCTTGAACTAGCGATGTGCCATGATTCGTTTCGAACCTGCTTCAGCGGATGTTGATGATAGCACCTAAGTTCTTGCAAGATGCTTCGATGTGCTGTAGTTGCTTCGAGGCGGAAGTGATGGAACTAGGGGAGCCTGGCTGAAGGCTATCTATGTTAGAAGAACCTACTCAAGTACCCTAGAAAAGTTTTTGAGATCTTCTCATGTAATCACAGTGTGAGTGAACGAGATTGAAAATGCAAGAAAATGTAAATGCTACAGGAATTGTTCTGAGTACCTCTCATGTAGACCATAGATACCTCGGCCATCGCCATGACATCTCGTATTCCTTATTACCGCAACTCCGTTCTGATACATGTGTTAAGATGCTGTTCAGCAATTGTTCCTGCTCAGATACTACGAGCACTTTGGCCACGCAAACGCGAGCTTGTGGCTTTGAAAACACCTCCTTCTTACCAACTCGGATCAGGATCCTTGAACTCCACCTGAATGCTGTCCCCTTCCCTTCGCTTCAAAGCCTGCGTTATCCACTGCTTCCAGTCTTCCTCGCTAGAATGCGCTCCAAGTCCTGGACGCGCGTGTCGCTGCAGGTATTTGAATGCAAGCGTATCGATGACGATCGTCTTGAAATTTGGGAAGAAAGTTTGCTTGAATGGCTTGTGCAGTAACCATGGCCTCTTTGATGTACAATGTGTGCCGCCCAGGAAGCAAACGCCAATTGCATCGAAGTTTGGTTCTATTGATGAGATGGCTCTCCGCTGGACAGCTTTCAGACGCGTTATACTACTACGACCGCGCTAATACTCCGTTCCAAAACCGAGAGTGGAATGAGTATAGGCTGTCAAAGCAGTCTCAGAGTAGATCTGTCGACAGACTTCGGGTAGGTGAAATGCACTAGTAAGGCGTTTTTCTTGACGTCGGAGGCTCAGAAACCACGGGCACACGTTGAGGTTAAGCTCTCGGTCCTGTGTGTAGCAAATGGCACCGCCTCGGCCACCATCTTGGTCTGGATCCAGGACTACAAGCTAACCACCAAGCGTGAATCGCCAGATCAGAGCTCTGATCTCGGGAGGGAGACAGAGCAGAGCTGACTCAGTAGAGTTACGATGGACACTACAATGACCATTAGCGCCCACTAGGCTATGTAGAATGCTCGACTCACATTGGCACAAGATGGGAGGGTGTTTTCTCCAAGTTGAGCAGCCCGTTCCTGTAGCATTTGACGCGGTAGCTCGTAGATGACTTGGACGTAGATGCAGAAACTTTCTTAGAGGGCTTTGCAGCCGTCTTTCGCTTGTTCACTTTCGTTGGCGTGAACGCCACCTCTTGTGTCGCTTGAGGCTTCCGTTTGCGAGGCGCCATACTGAATTGCAGTCTTTCGAGTGAGGGGTTTTGTTATGAGAAGGAAGAGTTTGCGAGCGGGGTCTTTAAAGGTAAGCGGAAGCTAGACAAACGCACGAAGGACTCCTTGGCGCCAGTCAGAGTGAAGGTGAGAAACCGAGAGTGAAGGCACCTATTGAAACTCGACAGTCAGAAGGCACAGGCAGCGCAATAAGTTCAACAAAATTTCAGACAATTTTTGCGTCTGTCTTAACAATTTCGATGCACGCGCCTAATGTACTGCTCAAGTTGCTTCTATTGGTCTGACTTGTCTGCGTTTACTTACTACATACAAAGCAGTGTGAAATGTGTTTACCAGAACCCTCCCGCGTATCTCCCACAAAAGCTCAACGGGAACCATGTGGTACTATATTGTTCCCTGAGTCGCCATGGCCTGCAGTCAGTTGGTTATTTGCGTCCTTCTCGAAGCGAACGTCAACATCGTCGCCATGCAAAGCTTTGAGTCTTCGCATAATCCTAGCTTGCCATTCTTCCTTTGTGTTTAAGAAATCTCCCGCTCCCTTTAAAAACCCGTAGTATTGTCTTGTCAAGTCGAGAGCCATCGTGGTCACCAGTATGAGCTCCAGCCTCGGCAGCAAGTCTGTCACTGGGCGACAGACCACCCAAGGATTTTCGTCCAGGTAATTAACGAGTACCAGAGCGTCAATCTGGACAGTTGTGACTTCCCTCCTTTGGGCTATCGTCAGGCACGCCATCATACTTTTCGCACGTAGATGGCAGAGATCAATATAGAAGTCATTCTGCTCATATGCAATCAAAACCGATTCGGAATAGACCTGACGACAGACTTCGGGCAGATGGAATGCCGCTGCGAGCTTCCTGTTGTCGAAATGTTCATGGTTGCATCGTGGAGAAAAGGCGTGCCACAGTAGTGACTCTTTCTTTAGCTCGTATTCCATCGCACAGCCCTTGGCATGTTGTTCGTCTGGCAAGAAAACGAGCTGACCACCCATTGCGAGACGCCAGATTCGATTTCTAATCTCTGCGGGAAGGCGTAAGAGGGGAGATCCGGAGGCATTCAGCCTTGCGCTGTTTTTGTGTCAACAACCAGATCTAACAAGCTGTGCATAATGCTCAACTTACATGTCAAGCAAGTGGGCAGGTGTGTTCTCGAGGTTGACGATGCCGTTCTTGTAACGCTTGACACGGTTGGTGCCAGATACTGCCGTGGAAGGTACAGAGGCTTTCTGGTTTGGTTTGACCTTTGTCGGCCTGCTGGATCGTGGTTTGGTGACGCCGGCTGAGAGGGCGGGTGACTCTGCAGCATCTGCTACAGATCGTGGCTTGCGAGGCGCCATGACGCTGCTTACTGTGCTGGTTGTTGCACTCGATTGGTATGAGGTGGGTTGTGTGAAGAGGATGAGGAAGCTCTGGTGAAGGAAGGTGCGAGCTAAAGTGGGGCGGTTGATCCGCTTTTCGAAGGTGAAGTGAGAGGCAGACGCAGCGCCCGTGAGCAGGAATATTGGGAATGGGATGCAATAAGACCTAAATCCATAATGGAGGTTGGACACCGCAATTTCATATAGAAGATAGCAGACCATTGCCGCGCCGGCACTATTCGCCATCACGTAGAAAAACCCATCACGCACGATAGCCCGCTGAGCCAGACAATGAGCTGCTGCAACTAGTTTAATCATCTTCCCACTGCCAATAACATCTGTGGATAGGCTCCAGATTCTGTCGTATCCCCACAAGCACCCCCGTTGCTTCACTCAAAGACTGCTCATGAGGACCTCGGTACCTTGATACGTAAGAGCGAGACACGCACATCAGGCTTCGTCTTACGCAAGAGCCTCTTAATATAACGTTTCTGAAGAGCAATTGTCAGCTCGATCCGCGATGCGTGATGCTGTACAGCGGGTACCTTGTGCTTGTGCGGAAAAGGTCCGTAAACACGGATCAAGACGCTTCTCAGCCCCGGAAAGCGGTCGAAGTGCAGCGCGTCCAGCACTAGAGAGTGCCGCTGAGAGACCTTATTCTTCACAAGCATATGTTCGGCAGCGATGGTAGTGATGTATATCTGCGAGATGACGTTCTGCTCAACAGGCCGCAGGCTCCACACCCAATCGAATGCGTCTCCTGAACTGAAACGGAAGGCATTGTGCTTGTAGGGCAGAAGAGCTGTCTCGGCGTAGATTTGGCGGCACACTCGAAGCAGGGCAAAGGTAGTCTTCGGCACTTCCCACACCCTTGCCTTATTAACCTTCTTCCTCCGCTTGTACACCGTGCGAGTGCTGACGTTGAAGACGTGGCCGCCAAGTGTATACTCCCAGATCCGATTCCTGAGCTCTGGTGGCAGGCGGAGTAGTCGAGCTTGGGAGTTGGCCTTGATGCTGCGTTTTGTCAGTGTTCATTGCCTTTCCCGCCAGAGGTTTCTCGGCTTACGTCTTCACGTGTTTGCCAGACTTGCGAGTTACGTCAAGCAAGCCATTATCAAGACGTCGGACGGGGCCGGTCCTGTGCTTGGCTGTGGCCGTGCGAGAATCTGGAGGATCGCTCATGATCGCAGAATGAGTAGTCGTTACCGTAAGTGGTGTGAGATCAGGTTTTCGGATAAGTTGAATGGGAGCGTAGTAGTCTCTGAGGAGGACGACGAAGAGACTGAGAAATCGTATCGACGACGTATTACCCAGCCCTATTGAGTTCTGACAGCTCTCGAACAGTGAGAGAGGCTGGCCTAGCGGTGACTTGTTTGATTCTCTCACTTGGTGCACAGGTTTCATACCGCAATTCTCTCAAAGCAAATATCCAACCTTGGATGCTCCTTCTTTAACCTCAACTTCAGTCTTCCCTCTGCCTCCACCGTATCCACATCTTCCAGCTCATTCCCACTACACTCCCACTTCTCGCAATCTTGTACCAAACCCTGATACCTGACCTCAATTTCGACACTCCTCAGACCCCGAAACATTTCCACGGGAAATACGTCCACGAGCCTCCTAGGCGCAAACCCGCGACTCTCGACCATATTCTTTGCCTTCCACGTCACAAGCCTGACATCCTGAATCGCCGCTTGCTGGACGAGATCGAATTTGGCCAACCAGGGTTTGAACGCATCTTCAGACTTGAACCGGAAGGTGTTCATTGCGAATGGCAAGAGCCGGGTTTCTGCGTGAATCTGGCGGCAAGTTTGCAGCAAGGCGAGACTGTGTGGTGCTATTGTTGTGTTGGTCACGGAAACGCCCCAGATGATGCGGACTGAGCATTCGATGTCGAAAGTTTGGCCGCCAAGGACTTGGAAATATACCTTATTCCGGAGTTCTGCAGGGAGAGAGAGGAGAGGAGATGCTCTTGATTTTCGTAGTTGATCCATGTTGCTCGGGAAATTCAACTTTCAAGATGGAGCGTACAGTGTGACGGACGATGAGCGAGACAGGCTTTGGACAAAGAAGCTGATAATTTTTGGTTGACTAGGAAATCTGTTTGACCTTTGGACCTACGCATGGCGCTATCAGCGGGTCTGATAACGAAGTTTGTTGACCCATCCATGCACGCCAATTCAAATTGGCTGCTGGGTGGCTTGGCTGGGTCACGAAAGAGAGAAATTTGCTGACGTTTGGGCGGTAGCTGAGTATTGCTCTCGCCAATGAGTCGTTTGAAGAGCCTATCGTGCAGCTCGTTCGTCTAAGCCGCAACCTTGATACGGATTGTATGACAACTCTCATGGATCACCGCTGCTCGTAGCATCCTGGAAATCTAGACTTATACAGGCGTCGCTGATGCTCACCGCGATACGCCTCTCTTTTCTTTTCGAGTCGGTTGGTAAGCCCCAGCCGCACCTTCCCTCCTCAGCGCAGACCATGACTCATGAGACACGTCGATTCTTACAGAGGTGTTGCTGACGGAAGTCGACAACGATGGAAGCCATGTCGTGGACTGAGGCTGTACAGTGGAGGGCGTTGGGCTTGAAGCGAAGGGCCGGCTACAGATGATGCCCGGTTGTGGAGAATGGGACCCTTGTTTCACGCGACCCACTCCGCAACATCCAAACATCAACATCGCGAAGCTCTGCCGTCACAGGCGATGCTCTCACACCCAACGCCGCCGCAAAGATGACGAATCTCGACATGCTGCTGCTGAAAGGCGGCACCAATGGCCTGACAGAAGAAAACCTCGCAGAATTGCGCTACACGATCCTGACCAAGGGTATTGCTGCCAACAGCGAGGGCATGGTAAGACCCTAAGCCTACCCCAGGCCCTGGCAGCGCACAACTGGGACCCTTTACCCAAGGGCCACGCGCTTATTCTTGGATCATCTTCAACCCTGACACTCTACAGTCTGAACTACGTATCTACATCTGGCTCATCTTGCTCAATGCGCCACCTCTCCGCACCGACGTGTACCTCGACCTGGTGCGTCAAGGCGCCTCGCCCGCCCACGCCAAGATCCAAAACGACACCTTCCGCACTTTCCAAGGCGATCCTCTCTTCCGGCGGCGCGTGACGCAGAACAGCATAACACGTGTGCTGAACGCGGTCGCATGGCGCCTCAACGACGCACACGAGGCACGCGTTAATGGATGGCAGTCGCCGCCCACGCTGTCCGAGTTCGGTGGCAGCCCAGACACGAGCATCATGTCGCGGCACAGTTTTAGCACCGTGGGTGGTAGGGAGAAGGGGGGCACGAGCACGACGACAGATGCAGAGCAGATTGGGTACGTGCAGGGCATGAACGTGCTGTGCGGGCCGTTCTTGTACGCTGCTAAGGGCGAGGTGGAAGCGTTCACTGGGTTTGAAACGCTGATTACGCGCGAATGTCCTGGATATGTGCGCGGCAGCATGGAGGGCGTGCACAAGGGTCTTGCGCTCGTGGATCGCGTGTTGGAGGTTGTGGATCCGCGGCTATATAGCCATTTGATGGCGCACCGTATGGAGGCCAAGATCTATGCGTTTGCGAGCGTGCTGACAATGTGCGCGTGCACACCGCCGCTGCCTGAGGTACTGCTGCTGTGGGACTTCTTGTTCGCGTACGGCCCGCACTTAAACATTCTGTGCATTGTGGCGCAGTTGGTGCTAATCAGAGGAGAGATTTTGAACAGCCCGAGGTGAGTTGTGATTGCGACGGTACGCACTGCTAGGTGGACAGTTGCTAATGATGGACAGCCCGAATCAGATCCTGAGGAACCTGCCTGGACTGCAGGCGAGGAGGATCATCGATATGGCGGTCAGCTTCTCCGACAAGATTCCGGAGGACATGTATGCGGAGATTGTCGCGCACGCGAAGTAGACTGACGCTGGCGGACTAAGTTGGGAAGACGATATTGCAACAGGCATGATTCACGACAGCACGAACTCACGATACCCTTACACGACATGAACGGCGGCTTGAATAGCGGAAGAGGACTTGAACCGAAGAAAAAGTAGATTGTAGCCAACATCATCTAAAATGGCATGTCCATCGCCAGACTTAATAAACACCACTTCTTTAGTTACCCTTCCTCTTCCTCTTCTCCCTCTCGTACACATTCTTCTCGTAACCCTCCTCGCCCTGGATCTCAGCAACCAATTTCTTGTACTTGGCCTCGTACGCCGCATCCTTCTCCTTCTTCTCCCTGAGCTTCTCCCTCGCGATGAAATTCGCGTCTTTGCGCAGCTCCCGCATCGCGCCCTTGCGCTCCCTCTTGTACTCCTTCTGCAGCTTCGCCGTGTCGGAGCGCTCCCGATCCGCATCGTAGTGCTTGGTGGGGTCGAAGGATTCCTCGAACTTGGGGATGCGCGAGGGGATCGGGAGGGGTCGGTGGAAGTGCAGCGTCTGCGGGCGGCGAGCAAGTTTGGCGTTGTTGAGGCGCGCACGCAGGTTCTGCAGGGTCGAGGTTTGGTGGGTGCTAGCAAGGGGTTCTAGGAGAGGGGTGAAGATCTCGATGAAGGCGGGGGAGGCGCTCCAAAGGTCTGCGGCGGATAGGATGTTGCGGGTGTGTGTGAGCAGTAGCGGTTTTGTGGCGTGAGGCGAGCGCAGACAGAGCGATGTGTAGCGGATGAGTTCGGGGATGTAACGCTTGGATAGGGTCTGGTATTGCAGACACAGTGCGCTGATGAAGGCGCCAGTTGCGACGTCGGCGCTGGAGACAGGCGACGTGAGGCCCATCCAGCGTGCCATCAGAGTCACGGCGGGAGTGACGACTTGGTGGAAATGGTCTGAGGTCGGGTAGATGGAGCCAATTGCGGTGAGCAGTGCCAGATCTCCTGGCGTCGGCTGGTTCGAGAGCTGGAAAGCTTTGAGGTGCTTGCGGAACTGTGTGGCAATCTGCACTGGGTAGGAGCGCGAAATGGAGTGGATGTGACGGATGATGGACTCGATGACTGAGAGCGGTGCCGCGGGGGTCTGATTGGCGAGGTACGAAACGTGGTCCACCAGTGCGCATGCAAAGTCTGCGAGCTTGTGCTTGTTGTCTTCTCTCAGACCGGCATGGTACAACGCTCGTATCCTCTGGATGACAGTTGTGGTGTCCTTGAGCTCGACCTTCTTGAAGACCTCGAGAAGCTCGTCATGCGATCGTGGACAAGGGTATGTGTACGCCAGCTTCGATGATGTCGTGTCGGCGCCGATTGTGAGGACGCCTTTCACCGCCTTGGACTGGGCCTTGGGCTGCTCTACAACGTCTTTCAGGAAGTCTGCGTCATCTTCATCCACGGCCATTGTGTCGTCCACTTCGGCATCGCTGTCGGTCTCCTCGTCTGAAATATCAGCTTCCGAGTCTGTGGCAACGAGGTCATCTTCCAATATAAAATCATCCTCATCGTCGACTCCGACTGGTCTAGTTTGCCCGGGTGCTGGTGGTGCAGCAAGACCGAATTCAGCAGCATCGTCGTTGACGTCAGACATGTCCTCATCGTCGTCGTCTTCATACTGCTGTGGCTTGGAAGGCTCCTCATCGTCGCTGATGGGTTCGCCTCTCATGCGCTTCTGGCGCTTCTCCTCGAGCTCCTTCAGGCGATCGGCTTCCTCCTTGGCCTTCTCCTCGGCGGTCTTTGTTCGTTCAGTGGGCTTCGATCGCTCATCGTTGAACAGCTCGCGCACACGACGATCGTACTCTTTGTCCTTGCCAGCCTGAGACATGGTCGCAAGCAGCGCCGCTCGGTCAGCGTTCATGCCGAAGTCGTTTTGCGCCACTTCCTTCACCTTCTCAGGCTCGGGCTTCTTGTTAATGTGGCCCCTCAGCGCGGCGAGGACCTCACTCAAATCCTTATCAAGTTCTTCCCTCAACTCCTCATCATCTTCCTTTGCCTGTTGCCTCTCGTACTTGTGCAGCTTGCTCTTCGCCATGACCTCTTTCATGACCTCGGCCTTGCTCTTCTTCCTCTCTGGCTGCTCTTCATCTGCAGCCTCTTCGTCAATCTCGCCGTCCTCATCCCTTCTCCTCTTCTTCTTCAAGAACCCGTCCTCGCCCTCACTGTCACTCCCACCAACACTCGCAGCATCGTAGTCCTCCTCTCCAATTTCATCGTCAAACCTCAGCGTTTGTCCACCGTGCGTAAGCTCAATCTCTTCATCCCCATCCTCAAGATCAAACGTATTCCCGCTTCTCTTCCTAAGCTGCTCACGCTCGAACCTTGCCATCATGCGGTCGTCCAGACTCATGGTAGGATCATTCTCACCAATACGGCGGTCGAGAATGCCTCCCATCTTGTTCTTGCGATTCATCTCCGGTAGGAGCGTCTTGCGTCTTGTCTCCTCGCCAGCGCTCTTGGTGACGCCGGGGCGCCCAAGGACCTTTGGCTTGGCATTTGTGGTTGCATACTCGAACTTCTGCGGGCGAGCAAGGTGCTTGAATTCGAAGGGGTTGAAGGACTCGCGGATCGAGGCAAGCGCCGAGGCTTTGTGGGCGTGCTGCGCGGCGGTTTTGCTCTGCGATTTCTTCTCTTTCTTGGACTTTTGCGGGCCCGTTATGCCTTGGTCGCGGAGCGAGGCTTTCAGGCGCTTGAGCTGTGAGGGAGGCATGGTGTAAGCCTGACGAGTACGGGCTCGATGGAGTGCGAGGCGCGCAAGTTGTTGCAGGCATAACGGGTGTCTAGAAATTTGAGCCAAGAGTTCGGAGTGGGGCTCCACCGCCTTCTAATCCTGGCTTAGCATCAACAGACCCCTGCCCCACGCCGCGGCGGCTGCATCATCGTTTGAGGCCGCAAACAAACGCAACGCAGTCCAAAGTAATGTCTCCAACACGGTGATCTCACGCTTCTTTCCAATGAAGCCCGTTATGGCCCCAAATATCCCCGATCACTATCTCTGGCTCGGCCTCGGTAACCCTCCCCTCTCCTCCCTCCACCTCGTTCCAACCCAAATTAACAATCTGCCTAGGTATCTTTACCTTCTTCGCCGTCCAGCACGTCGCCTCCGGCCTACGCACCGTCAAGCAACTAACTGAAGTCCACCGCCCCGTCCCAAAACCCGCGGGAATCCACACCCCAACATCACAAGAAGACGCCATCAAAACAACCTCGCTCCTTACCCTCGCGCAAAGCCACAACGTCGAAATCCAACTCAGCGCCACACGCCTGCTGTGCGAGCGCTTCTACGCATCCTCGTCCGCGCGCCGCCTGCTGCTGCGCGATCTCGGCAGCGAGAAGAAGAGCGTGCAAAGGAAGGCGCAGTTGGCGTTTCGGTTGTTGAGGGACCATGGGGTTTTCCGCGCAGAGGCGCTGAGTTACGGGTATGGTGGCATCGAGCCAAGGGTTAGCTGGGAGGATGTCGAGGTCTTGCCTGCGGTGCGCGAGTACGGAGGATTGGGGGAGCCGTTGCAAGAACAGGATGCGGAGGAGGAGCGGGATGCACGGCGGCGGAGACGTGAGGCTGTTGTGGTTCATGATGGGGAGGGCCGAATTGGGGAGGGCGATGTGTGGATGCGGGATCGGGAGGGCGTGATGAGCTTGGACATGGAGGTTGGAGAGCTGGTGATTGATGGAGTTGTACATTGATGCATTGCAGCGACCGTTATTCACAGGCACACACATACATTTGAGATACCCGTAGCGGAATGCTAGCCCTGATGTTCGTGGTGGTATGTTTGTATATGTACAATCTATGCTTCCCGCAAAGACGGGTAATGGGTATTTTCTATATCCAAGTCCTAAAAGACCTTTGAATGGAGTTTGTTCTATTCACACATGTAGAGAAATGGTAGACGTGGCGTCTCTACTCCTTTTTGGGCTCAGCAGCCTTCTCTTCCTTGCCTGCTGGCATCTCGTTCTTCCTCGCGCGCTCATCCTGCTCTGCGCGCTCTGCACTGCCCTCGGTCGCACCCGAATCGCCGCTGCTGGCCTCAGCTTCGTTGCTCTCCTCTGCAGCCTTGGCATCGATCTTCTTGGGCTTGTCGTCTTCGTCAATGTCTTCGTGGTCCTTAGGAGAGGCGTTGGCTTTGTTCTCGAGGGACTGTGCTTGGGCGGTCTCTTCTTCAATGAGCTCTTGCTGCTCCTTGAGGACTTCCAGACGCTGCTTGTTGGTGGCTGCACCCTCAGTGCTGTTGACCTCAAGCTCAATCTCGTGGTACAATTCCTCCGGAACACTGGAAAGAACGGCCTCGAGGGCGTCGATTTGCGATGTAGCATCTGCCTCCTTGCCCTGGACGTAGACGAAAGCGTTGGAAAGAACAAGGATCGTGGAGGGAACACCGTGCTTGAGACGGAGGTCCAGCCAGGTCTGGAGGTCATCCCGGAGACGGCCGGGAGAGACACCGTATGTGCGCAGACCACGGCTTGCGCAGGCGGTCTGGAGTTCTGGAACGGAAAGCGTCTCTGTGCCCTCGTAGGCGATGGCCCTGTCATCACGCTTGATTTGCCTCATGCGGACACGGACCTGGTAGCGGAGGAAGTTGTCGGTACCGAAAGAGGTGATGTTCATGTAGCGGCAAATGGAGACGAGCTGTGGGCGAGACAAGTTGTCGAGGGTCAAATCATCCTTGAAGATCTTGCAAACCTTGATAATCTCCTCTGGTGTGGGCTTCTCACCGGTAGTGCGGACCTGTACACTGTCAGCATTGAACTACACTTCACCCACGTGCATTGACTTGCCTTGCGGAAGAACTCAGCAAACTCGGCCCTTTGCGCGTTCTCGGCAGAGATGGGCAGGCCAGTCTCCTTCAAGGTTGTGCGCAGGAACTCGCTGACTTCCTTTCTTGTCGATCGGAGGTGCTTGGCCTTGGCGTCTTTGGAGGACTGGCCCTCGTATGTGCTGGGGAGCATGTTGGGGAACAGCTTCAGGGCGACAGGGAGCAACAGCTCAGCAAAAGGAACAATGACGAAGGGCAAGAAGGGGATCAGACGCCCAAGATCCTGCACGGTACGTTGCAGCTGCATGTCTTGTCAGCATTGGCACTCGACATACGCGTTCGAACTTCATACCTGACGACGTTCACGTCTTGTAAGCTCGTAGCCAGCAGCCATCTTCAGGGCAAGCTTGGAGCTGATTCTGATTTCGAAACCGAGCAGCTTTGTGCCGTCCCAGTAGTGCGCTGCCTCGTGCTTGACCTTCTCCCAGATTGTGAGCTTCTTCTTAGTCTCCTCCTTCTTCGCAATCGCCTTCTTCTCAGCATCGGTGTCTGCGTTGGCCTTCTCAGAGGCAAGCTCGGTCATGGTTTGCGCATCCTGGGCGACGGTCTTCGGAGTGGCGGTGGGGCCAGTCTTGGGGACGATTGTGTCTTTCTCCAGAGGAGTGGCGGTATTTTTCTGGATGGCTTCCTGCCCCTTCTGGGGAATTGGGTTGCTCGACTGGTTGGGGTTGAAGCCTGGAGGAGGATAGTTGCCTTGTGTGTTGGTTTGCGACGTCTCGGTTTGGAAGCTTCGGTATGGCAGCAAAATGGCGATGGCAGAAACGTTCTTGGGCATGGGTCGGTGGTATGGTCGGCCAGCGGTCCTCATGCCTGCCCTGAAGACAGCGGGCGCTGCCCGAGTAGCTGATCGAGCGACATACATTGCGCCGGGAGCGACGGCAGGGATGTAGAGAGCGACGTGAGTGTTTCAAGTATTGTATAGAGGTACAGTAGAGGTGAAAGGGAGGTCTAGTGTACAGGCTGGCGATAGCAGCAGTGAATGCAGGCGACGTGCTGATGCGGAATGCAGTCGTGAGAATGAGATGAGAGAGCACCCTGACGAAAGCGCTAGAATTTGGAACTCCCAGGAACAGATCGCTGCGGCCGTTCGCGCCCCCCGAAAGCTTGGCCCTCGTAGGGCTGACAATGGACACGCCCGCCGAGTTTGGACGCAAAAGCCCGTGACAGCTGGCATGGAAGAACTCGGGTGCGTCGCAGGCAGACGTCAGTCAGTGCGTTGGTAGAGTGCATGGCCAATGGTGAACGCCCGCAGCAGCCGAGGCAACGCGTCAGCGGTTTGGGTGTTGCAGTCGTACATTTGCCCAGTCCCAAGGATTCCTGGAGGGGCTCTGATGCCCGCCAGAGGACAACCCAGAGCCGAAGTGCGGAGGAGCCTTGGAAAGATTACCCATTTTGTGCCCAGTCTCGGTAGTCCACATCCTCCGGCTGTCCACGGCCCTCCCACACTCGCGCCTGTCTTCTACAACACACCTCGCTCTCTCTGTGTGTTCGTTTCAGCGCCGCGACCACATTCCCTCCAAACTTCCTCAAACAGATATCCAAAATGATCTCTTGCTGAGAGACGCTCAACCAGTTGAAGCCCTGCGCTTCCCTTCCGCCGCGCCACACCTATATCCTCAACAACGTAACTCTATCTGCCTATTCTCTAGCCTCTCCATATTGAATCGCACACAATGGCTGTCCAGAATCTGACAAGAGCGGCGCGCATTATCCTGGTGGGCGCACCAGGTGTGGGCAAAGGCACGCAGACCGAGCGTTTGATGAAGAAGTTCCCAGAACTATCCTCGATCAGTTCGGGCGATCTGCTCAGGAAGAATGTTAGAGAACGCACGCCGCTGGGTATGCACGTCCTTTTAGCGGCGATGCGCTCGCTGACAAACACCAGGTGTTCAGGCCGAGGCCAAGATGAAGGCTGGCGCGCTGGTCCCAGACAGCATGATTCTGCGACTCATCGTTAACGAGCTCTCGACGCGGGGCTGGATTAGGGATAGTACATTGCGGCCGTATGCCGTGTACTCGTCTTCTGTCGCCGTGGACGAGCATACAGTTGACTCGGTCTCAATACCGTCTGCGATTAAGACAGCCAAGTACACATATTCGGATCACCCGGACGCCTCGTTCATCCTGGACGGCTTTCCTCGTACAGCCAACCAGGCAGTCCAGCTGAACGACATTGTGCCCATCAACATGGTCGTGAGCATCAACACGCCTAGTGAGATCATCATCGATCGCATCTGCAACCGCTGGGTGCATGCGCCGTCAGGACGCGTCTACAACACCACGTTCAACGCGCCCAAGGTCGAAGGCAAGGACGACATCACAGGCGAGCCGCTCACGCGACGAGCTGATGACGATCCTGAGGTGTGGAAGCAGCGCCTTGCGAGCTTCAAAGAAAACAACGAGCCGTTGCTCGAGCACTATGACAAGGCTGGCCTTCTCTGGACCGTGACTGGCAACAGCAGTGACGAAATCACGCCCCAGATTTTCAAGGAGTTTGGCAAGCGATTCGGCGTCCCTGCTCCGGAAGTTATTGGAGGATTGTAGTCGAGTTGTATACCATTTTTGTTTGCGTTTGTTGGCAACCCCACATTTCCAGACACCCTATGGCAACGGTGTTGGCGGTGTTCTGCATGTTTGGCCACTTCCAAGTATTGTACGATTGGGCAGGCACGGCTCTCATTCACTGTATATATTGGCCGCCACCTGCACAGGCGGTCAACTTCTCTGTAGACGCTCAAAACATGCTTGTACGATGGAATACTATCACTTTGACAAGCTTCCTTGCCAAACGACGTTCAATATGAAGTTTGATAACGCAGCTGATGCCCTGCACGATCCGGGTTCATTGTGGCGCCCCGCTAGCCGCAGCAGCCCCAGCCCCAGCTCAGATCCAGCCGACGTCACAGCCTCGACTCGACCAACACCGAGCTCGACCTTAGACGCAGCGAACTTTGAGGTTATCTGGACTGACAACGCCTCGGACTATTCAGACGACTGGCTCGACATTGCACAAGACTCTCACGCCGTACACACAACCTCGTCTGCCCTCGACGCTCGCGCAATGGCCGACGACTTCAGCGAAGGGCGCCTAGAGACATTCGTAGGCAGCCCGCAGAAGGAGCTGGCCGGCACCCAGAACGCCTATGTCTCATATCTCGTCACTACAAAGGTACGGCACAGCATGCGCTCTCTAACGGTGCATTCAACGTCTACAACCATGCTCACGCCAACGACAGTCCGACTATCAGTCCTTCCAGAAGCCTGACTTCTCCGTCCGCCGCCGCTTCACCGACTTCGTCTTCCTCTGGAAACAGCTTACCAAGGAGTATCCACAATGCGCCGTCCCCCCGCTGCCCGACAAGCATAAGATGGAGTATGTCCGTGGAGACCGCTTTGGTCCGGACTTCACCCAGAGGCGTGCACACTCTCTGCACCGCTTCCTGAAGCGCCTGGCCTTGCACCCGGTGCTGCGGAGGGCCATGCTTCTGATCACCTTCCTCGAAAGCCCGGACTGGAACCAGCACATGAAGGGGCGAACGTCCAGAGCTGCAAGTGGGTCGGAGCCTGGAGGCGGTGGCATTGTCGACGCAATCGCAGAGAGCTTCGTCAACACGTTCACCAAGGTGCACAAGCCAGACAAGCGCTTCATCGAGGTCAGCGAGCGAGCCGGCAAGCTTACAGAGGACCTCAACAACATCGAAAAGGTGGCTGTCCGCGTCGCCAGGCGGCAGGCTGATCTCGAGCAAGACTATGCAGACCTCGCCACACAGTGCCAGAAGCTCACGGCCCTCGAACCCGCGGTTGAGAGCACGCTGACCTCCTTTGCCGCCTCTGTTACCACTACATCACAAGGCTTCAAGTCTATCAAGGAGCATACAGACCAGAACTACCTCACCTCGCTACGAGACATGGACGCCTACATTCTTGCGCTGCGCAACCTCCTGCGCACACGAGAGGGCAAGCAGCTTGACTTTGAAGCACTCTCCGAATATCTTGCCAAATCCGCCGCCGATCGGGACTCACTCGCCTCTCAGCACGGCGCCGGCATGGGCGCATCCGGCTTCCTGCGCAGCAAGGTCGAAGACTTCCGTGGCATTGACCACGACCAAGCACGGCGCCAGCGTGTGCGCAAACTCGAGGTCGAGATTGAGCGCCTGACAGGAGAGGTTGAAAACAGTAAGAAGGCGACCGAGGCGTTCGATGAGCATACGGTGAAGGAGGTCGCGGACTTTGAGCGCATCAAGGCAGTCGAGTTCAAGGACACATTGGGCGACCTGGCTGATGCGCACGTGGACTTCTTCCAAGGGACAATTGAGACATGGGAGAAGTTTTTAGAAGATATGAGGAAGGAGGAGGATCAAAGGAAGGCAGCAGCGTCGTAGAGTGACACTGCGATGAGCCCTTCAGAGGATGGTGGCGGGGGAAGGACGGCAAGGGATCCTCGCGGGGACGGGAGTGCGCGAGTCGATGCCGCGTGGGAGGAGCTTATCGCTGACGAGATGCAGTTGACTGGTTTGCTGGAGTCTTTCCAGCAGCACTACCAGTAAGCAGTGACAGATGAAGTTGGTCCGTTTGGCTGATCTGTAGATCATTAATATCACGATTCACGTTCATCAACACTATGCTTTTGGCTAGATGTCATACGCTGCACTTTGTGCATCTTCTTGACATCGTCTCTCAGGGAATGTCAGCATCGCTATCATCCCCCGCGAATCCAAAGCTGAACCCACTCCCGCTATTCTCCTCCTCTGCACCCTTTGTCAACGCCTCCCACTTTCCCCTCCCCTGCTTCCCTCTCCTCTCCAGCTTCTCCAGCCCCTCCTCTAGTATCTCTGGATGCATCTCTCCCAGCTTCTCCACAAAGAGCTCATACGCACGGTCCGCAACATCCTCCTTGAATCCGCTTACCTGCTCGCGCTGGTCCCGCAAGAAACCCAGCACATCCGCCAATCTCGCGCGGGGCACAAAGTTCTGCGTCAACGCCAGGCTCTCATCTAAATTCAGCACTAGATGGAACCACCCCGAAGGCACATGCAGCACCTCTCCCGCGTGGCAAATACCCTCCTTCGCACCCGGTGTGTCGCGCGCCAGCTCATGGAATGTAAGCAAGTACTCCGCGATACTCAGCGGGGCGGTAATCTCGCTCTGATCCTCGCTCAGAATAATGCCCGGCGGCGGCGCGTGGGAGCCCCCAGACGGAAACATGAGCCAGTACTTGGTACCTGTCAGCACCGCGTTCCACGCCGACGTCGCGTTGGGGTCTTTGTGGAATGTGCTCCCCGAGCGCGCAGGGCCAAGAATCATCCATCGGCAGTCTGGGCGCTGGTCGGCGAGGACGGAGAAGAGATCGGGCCCGAAGCATTCGGGTGTCCAGTATGCGGCGTCTGGGTGGTGGGGAGGAAGCGAGACGTCGATGTTTGTTTTGGGCGCGAAGGCGCGGTCGAAGAGGTACAGGGGGGATTCATCCGTGTTGGCGTTGAGGTACGAGAGGTAGGTTGACATGGGCCAGTCTACAGCTTCGGCGGTGAATTTTGTGTCTGGGAAGTGCGAGAGGAGGTGTTGCGAGGTCCATTTTCCGTAGACGGGCCATGCCTTTACGGGCTCGGTGAGGATGAAGGGCTTGTCGGTCCATTTTAAGGAGTACTCTTCTGGGGTCAGGTCGGGGAGACGAGTGATGGCGTTGCGGGCGGGGATGTTGGTGACGTAGGGTTTTAGGGAGGTGTGTGCACATTGGAAGGGGCGGTATAGAACATCTGAGAAGAGGTTATGACAAGGGATGTTTGTGATGTTTGAAGGAGGTGTGTTGAGGTAGGTTGCTCGCCATGTGCCGCGCCAGGTGAAGTTCTCGGGCGAGGATCTGAAGATTGTTAGTGTTTGCTAACAGATAGTTCTATGAATGAATAGTGTTGTGTGGAAACGGAGCGCGTATGCAGGAGTCAAAGCACATTGTATTGATCTCACAATCTCGCGTAGCGATTGCGTCTGAACTGAAGGGAGAGGGAAAGTAACAGCATCCGCTCCAGTGGCCTTCCTATGCTGACTGTCGACCTAATGTCAAGATGCAAGAGACAGCGCCTCAGAGCTCTCCGTGAAACGATGACCGCTGGGAGTTCAAAGCATTCCAACATGCGTCTCTAGCCCGATTGCAGTGCCACGCAGATGACTCACAACGAAACGACTCACACCTAGAAACATGACCTGATCGTGATTCCAACTCTTTTGTATGGAATGACTGGAAACAATGCTGGCGCAAAACAGGAGTCAACGCAATGCACTCACCCTACAAACAAGGCCCTCCACAGCTCGTCCAACCTGGTAAATGCGTACAACGCTCGACACGTACTCCCCAGCCGTATCAGAGCGTCAGCATCGAATGACTCAAGAATGTGGTTCAACAGCTCATCAGGCAGCCTCGCGAAGGATCCACATCTCGACTTGATGTTCTCGGTCGCTGTGTACGCATTTCCGGCCGGCTTGATACCTAATGGATGTGAGGGCACAGCAGTTGCCAGCTCTTCGTCGTCAGGTTGGACATGGACAGGAACTGTGAGTTTTCTCTTTTTGGCGGGCTGTGATTCGACAGAGCCAAAGCCGGAATCCTGTAGAATACCGGGCGCCATGGCTCAACAAGGCGAGAAGACTGGTTTGCGAAGTCCGAACCGGGTGGCCTATCGTGTGCACGTAGACAAAATTAAGGCAAATGCAGACCGGCGAAAGAGTCACTGGCCAAACTGCGCGGACACGACAAAAGTGGCAGAACGACGCCCCAGTCCAGATTTCGCGCTAGTGGTAGCGCACTGTTACAAAGTCTTTTCATTTTTTGCCCCGCCCAGTTCTGCCCTCACCCACTAAACAACTTTTTCAAACACCACACATAAAACGACAGCGGCTACCTTACGGTCCCTCTGTCACTCCAACACAACCAGAACTTTCTCCGACTACAGGCAGCGCCAGTAGTCTTCCGCAACAGCAACCGCAATCATGGCTGACAAGGGTCTTGAGGACGTGGCCGAGGGTGAGTGCCGGTGCAATATTTGCGCTGCAGTGGCGGCGACACCGCGATAAGCGGACGATGCTTCCATTTTGCAGCGCAAAGAATCAGCGAACGCAGACTAACGTTCTTGCAGGCCAGATCGAGTCCAACTACGATGAGACCACCGACTCCTTCGACAACATGAACCTGAAGGCTGAGCTCCTCCGTGGTGTCTACGCCTACGGTTTCGAGCGTCCTTCTGCTATTCAGCAGCGCGCCATCATGCCCGTCATCAAGGGTGAGTTTCTCCGGCGCAACGAAAATCTCAACTCCAGCGGCTAACGTTCGCAGGCCACGATGTCATTGCGCAGGCTCAGTCCGGTACGGGTAAAACCGCTACCTTCTCGATCTCCACCCTCCAGAAGATCGACTCCTCCGTCAAGGCCTGCCAGGCCCTTATCCTCGCCCCTACCCGCGAGTTGGCCCAGCAGATCCAGAAGGTCGTCATCGCCATCGGTGACTTCATGGACATCTCGTGCCACGCCTGCATTGGTGGTACCTCCGTCCGTGACGACATGAAGGCCCTCCAGGACGGCCCCCAGGTCGTCGTCGGAACTCCCGGCCGTGTCCAGGACATGATCCAGCGCCGTGTCCTGAAGACCGACCACATGAAGATGTTCGTCCTCGACGAGGCCGACGAGATGCTGTCCCGTGGTTTCACCGAGCAGATCTACGACATCTTCCAGCTTCTGCCCCAGTCCACCCAGGTCGTTCTCCTGTCCGCTACCATGCCCCAGGACGTCCTCGAGGTCACCACCAAGTTCATGCGCGACCCCGTCCGCATTCTCGTCAAGAAGGACGAGCTTACCCTCGAAGGTATCAAGCAGTTCTACATTGCCGTCGAGAAGGAGGACTGGAAGCTCGACACTCTCTCCGACTTGTACGAGACCGTCACCATCACCCAGGCTGTCATCTTCTGCAACACCCGCAGAAAGGTTGACTGGCTCACCGACAAGCTCACTGCCCGTGACTTCACCGTCTCCGCCATGCACGGTGACATGGACCAGGCCCAGCGTGATGTTATCATGAAGGAGTTCCGTTCCGGATCTTCCCGTGTCCTCATCGCCACTGACCTCCTCGCCCGTGGTATCGATGTCCAGCAGGTCTCCCTCGTCATCAACTACGATCTTCCCGCCAACCGCGAGAACTACATCCACCGCATCGGTCGTGGTGGACGTTTCGGACGTAAGGGTGTTGCCATCAACTTCGTCACCGCTGACGATGTCCGCATGATGCGCGAGATTGAGCAGTTCTACAGCACACAGATCGAGGAGATGCCCATGAACGTGGCTGGTAAGTTTTCACTCCGAACGAAAGCGCAAGTATCAAAGACTAACACTTTGCAGACCTCATCTAAGCGGCTGTTCCCTACGTTCCAATCATCGTTTCTTCCCAGCTATACATCCTAGGGGTGTAGTTGGAATAGACGCGGTGGTGATCTAATTCGGGCGCGCCTGCGAGATCGGGCGAGCTTTGTTGATTCGGCACAAAAGCGATACTGGGACGAGCGGGTCGTCCACACATCGCGGCATCTTGGCGTTTATCCTTTTCATGTGCGAAATGATTTCCCCAAAAGAATGTTTCTTGCAGATGATAGAGACGTCAGTTGGCTGGGATGTTTTTCTCTGCAATCTACTGTTTCTTAGCTACTTCTCATGGGCTTTCTTGTTCTCCGAGGATGTGCTACGTTTGATCGAGGCATGCCCGCGCGATGGAATACGCTTCCCATGGTCACGCTTGTCTACGATAACGATCATGAGTTTTCTTTCATATAGAGATGCGGTTCAATTGCACGATACTCACTGAAACCAACACATGAGCCACAGTTTCGGCTGCCAGCGTGGTGATGCTCAACTCCCAACAAATATTCAATTGAACTGAGTCTCGGAAGACGAGTCCGAAGTTGGTGATGTCACCCCTCGCTTATCGACTTACCTCGGAACTGGTAACCCCTCGTGCAGCTTGAGAGCCTCAACCGCCGAGCATCTATCCTATGAGGCCGACGACATGGCTCGCGCAAAGCAAAGCCTTTGCGACTATGGCGCTCTCTCCGAATTCAGTTGTATGTCCTCATATCAGTAAAAGATCACGAAGATGGTGTACACATACTGACATCCCTCCAGCGCGCACTTGAACGGCTGCGCGCATACACTCCACCGCCAACAAAGTACTACAATTGCCCACTGAGCCGGCGCGCTGCCGTACTCATCGTCCTCTTTCCTGACCGCCATGGCGAGTTGAAGGTCGTTCTCACAATGCGCAGTGCTTCCCTGCGGAACTATGCAGGCCAAGCAGCACTTCCCGGAGGAAAGGCAGATTCGCTCTCAGAAACACCCTGGGACACTGCGCGACGAGAGGCAGACGAAGAAATCGGACTCCCCATGGACGACACTAAGCTGAAAGGCTTCAAGGTCGAACACCTTTGCGAACTCCCCACGAACCTCGCAAAGACTGAGCTCGGCGTACGGCCCTGCGTTGCATATCTTGCACCCACCACTTCGTCCACCGCCAACGGAGCATCGTCATCCGGCGCAGCCGACGGTGAGGTTGAAGACCGCTTGATCCCGCGCCTCGACCCGAAAGAAGTAGCCGCCGTCTTCACAGCCCCGTTCCACGCCTTCTTGCGCAAAGACTGGCCCGGCCCTGGCCCCGCGCCTGTGCAGAAGAACGGTAAGCCCGAAAAATGGTACCGCGGGAGCTGGACAGACTGGCACGAGAGCCGCTGGCGCATGCACAACTTCTACATGCCCAAGCCACCGCCTGCGTCGCAGGAGATGCAGAGGAACGCTGCGAAGTCGCGGCCACCGACTGGGTCCTCAGAGCATGGCGCCGGGTCGCCAGAGGGCGATGATCCAAGGCCAGAGCCCAATGCGTTGGATGATCTGACCACCTTTAGGGTGTTTGGTATGACGGCTAGGATCCTTGTGGATGCCGCTCGGGTTGCATATGGGGAGGAGCCTGATTTTGAGCACAATAGCCATTTTGGGGATGAGGAGATGATTGGGAGACTGTTGAAGATGGGCAGGCTGAGTGAGGTTAGGAAGAAGGGCGAGGTGTTGACCAAGGATGTGCTGAAGCAGGCTAGTAAGATGTAGAAGGTCTTTCACGCTGAACAACGCGCTAAGTTAGCTGTTGGGGTAGCTTGGATTCTGACGGCGTCGATTGGACTATGTGAATTCCCTGTTGCATTTCCTTAAGGTAGTATGAACCTAGCTGTGCCGGTGGGCGAGACTGGCGATCACTAAAGTATCATGGTCAGAACGACATTGGAGTAATCCACCACGATGAAGGTCAGGAGCGAAGTGCACGACAGAAGACTTGAATTGAAATACGTTGTATTTGATAGATATCCGTCTGTACGTGAGAAGCGGACTTGCGTTACTTGGAGCCTTGAGCGCCTAATTCCCATATCCTGGACAATCCGAGGGGTCACGGAATGCCCAACCTCAAACATATGACCCTTGCAGTGATCGCCATGAACAGGCTAGGCTGTAGTGATAACGGCATGGGGAAAGATGGTGTTGATCAGACCCTGAGAAATGATAGTGCATGCATCGAGAAGATTCTGAGATCTTGGTGAGCAAGTAGAAGAGTGAGACTGATGAAGCTACAGACCTCAAGATGGTGGGCAATTTAAATCTCATCTGCGGCCTCGGCCTCGGCCTCGGCCTCTGGAAGTGCAGAGTCGGTAGAGTCAGGCTCGGTCTTGACCTTGGCTGCCAAATAATCAGTGAAATCCAGCGACAATCAAGATCCATTTCCCTTACAGTCTTCGTCCTCCGACTCGGTCTTGGGCGCGACCTTGGCAGGACGACCCTTCTTCTTGGGAGAAGCGTCGCCGTCCTCGGGCTCTTTCGCAGCACGCTTGCGAGGTGTCTTCTTGGGAGTAGCCTCTCCGTCCTCGCCATCAATCTCCTTCTTCTTGCGGCCACCGCCACGCTTGGGGGTGGGAGGAGGAGCGTTGGGGTCAGCAGGTGTCATGAGCTTCTTCTTGAGGGCGTTCCAGGCATTGCCAGCAGAGCGTGGGTTGGTCATGCCAGCGAACTCGGCGAGCTTCTCATTGTCGACCTAGCATTGTTAGTGTCATAGTGGGAAGGGGACCGACGTGCAGCATACCTCAGGAGGACCGGACTTGAGAGACAGCATCGCCCAGCTGAGAATCTGGAGCTCACGCTCGCTAAACTTGGGAGCTACAGCCGCGGTGGCATTGCCCAAGGCTGCGGACTTAGTAGTGTCCGACATGGCTACTGGTGAAGGGTTGGTTCCGAGTAAACTGGAGTACGACCACGTGGGGATGTGGTGGTGAGCCGTAGCAATTTTAGGTGGTTGAAAGATGTTTGAGTGTGCCTCAGTGAAAAGACGGGGCATCGATGGTATTTATGCATGAAAGGATAGGCTAATTCTGCGACTGTGATGAATAGAGAGTGAAGGTGAAATGCGCTCCAATGCTACCAAGTAGCGGCGAATGCCCGCTGACCCTTGCTTTACCTGCTCTCCGCAAGTGAACATGACCTTGAAGATTAGTGCGAAATGCAACCGTCCAATAAAACGTGAAGCTCACAAGCCTGCTATCAAATTTAGCAAACGGTGTCATGGCGGCAGCTGCAGAAACCCTTCTTGAAGCCGGCATCCACTGTATGCATGTGGTCGTGCTTACCGTAGACTTGCACAATTCTTGTGTTACGCATTCCTCCTTTTGAAGGGGAACCCCAAAAGTCTCGACGAAGCATTGATCTATGTGACTTTGTGTGAGCTGTGGTGCTTGTAATACTTTCTCGTGGTTGAAACTGGATGACATGCAACGCCTCTACCATTGCAAGTGGAAACGATAGGGCTGTGAGTAATCGATGGGCAAAAAAACCACCGTTTCAAGGACCCAGAGGAGACTCCGCGCCTGATCTGTGACCGGTTGCTCCCAGTGCGATGTAAGTGAAGGGGGCAAACAAACAGGTATAGAAGGCAGGAGCAGTGCAGCTATTATTTCACATACTGAACTCACACCCTATCGCATAGTCTGTTAGTATATGTAGCATAGCTACGTTATTATCATACGTTCACATTGAGAGAGGTAGAAGTGAGGTCGACTACACCCTGACACGAGGCCGCAATGGGCGATTTCGTAACTGACTCGCGCACCACCACCGAACCCCCGACCTTGGAAGCGTTAGGTACAGGAGCTCCCGCCGCCGCCAACCACGTCGCAGTAGCACCTGTGCGATCCATTGTCCCCAGATCTCCCCTCCAGACCACTTTCTTCGAGAGCATACCCTCCCACAAAATGGCCGACCCAATAGACAGCGCCCTGTAAGCCGCTCCTCTCCCCGCAGGCATTCCAAACAGCCCCACTAACAACACACCAGCGACCTCCTTCGGCGCCTCAACCCCAAGGATGTTAAGCAGAACGTCGATCGAATTATCAGTCTGAACCCCGCGCTCGAAGAAGACCTCCTCGAAAGCGTCGATGTCCCTCTTACCGCCAAGAAATGCTCCAAGACCAAACGCGACTTCCTGTGTTGTGACTACAACCGCGACGGCGACAGCTATAGAAGTCCCTGGAGCAACGAGTTCGAGCCGCCAATCGAGGATGGTGTGACACCAAGCGAGAGGATCAGGAAGATGGAGCTCAAGGCGAACGAGGCGTTTGATGTGTACCGGGAGCTGTAGGTGTGAATCTGATACTAGTAGAGGACATAGGTTGACATGGATAGGTACTTTGAGGGCGGAATCTCGAGTGTCTACCTTTGGGACATGGATGACGGCTTTGCAGGCTGTGTGCTGCTGAAAAAGGGTATGTATTCCAGTCGTCCCGTAAAGGTGCCTGCTAATACAGACAGCCGTCAATCCATCAAACCGTAGCTCTGGCAGCTGGGACAGCATCCACGTTTTCGACGCGCAGGACCGCGCACGTACCGCCCACTATAAACTGACTTCGACCGTCATCCTTTCTCTCGGCACCGACTCCGAAGCGCTCGGCGGTCTGGACCTGTCTGGTAACATGGTTCGCCAAGTGGAGGCTGATATGGCTGTCGAGGATGACACATCACATGTTGCAAACATTGGCAAGATGGTTGAGGATATGGAGCTAAAGATGCGCAACTTGTTGCAAGAGGTGTACTTTGGCAAGGCCAAGGACGTTGTTGGTGACCTGAGGAGCATTCCGCCGCTCAGCCAGACGAACAAAGACAGGGCGACACAGAGGGAGATGATCAGCAGCATGGGCAGGTAGAATTCTCTGCCCTCGTCATTGATACTACGTCACGAGTAAGCGAATAGTTCATCGAAGGGCTCAATTGCTTCTACAGCCTGTCTACTGCCGGTTACATTGTGCTAACATACAGCCACTACTTCACTGTGACCCGTGACCTACGCAGCAGTCCAGTGCCAATCATCGTCACCGCAGCAAACGCAGCAGCCGCTTTCATGCATCTCAGCCCAGGTTTCTTCATCATCCGTACTAATGTAATCTCGATCACCATTGTCATGACGCCACTCCGCCCTGTTGCGGCTACGTATGGTATCGCGCGCGGTCTCTTCGTTGCCTCTTAATGTGCGAAGATCTGAGCATAGGGTGTCTTTCAGCTCCTGGAACAACTTCGCTCTCTCCTCCGCGTTCTCCTGAAGGAGCTCCAGGTGTTCTATGGCCTCAAGCTCCGCTGGCAGTCGCTTGGATAGCCATTTCTGCAAGGGCTTTGCGGTTGCGAATGAGAATGTATTCACTCTGTAGAGGAGGGTTGCCGTTTCCACGTAGATCTGACGCCAGATTTGGGGTAAGTTGAAGGCGATACGCTCGCGCCACACTTTGTGAACATGGTTGGAGTAGCCGCTAACAGAAAATCAACTAAGCCTGTTGAAGTAGAGGCGCATATGTACTGGACGGTGAAGGGCCCTCTCGAAGATCATGTTCCGGATCTCTGGCGGCAGGCGGAGTAACGGTGAGTTGGCATTGACATTGGTGCTGCGGGCCATTAGCTGACAGCTCGGCAAGCTCGTTGTCCGTCACTCACACGTGCTGCAGACCTTTGGATCGCTTCAGATTCAACAGTCCCTTGGTGCTAGGGTAGCGCTTATTGCGAGGTATCGGCTTCCTGCGAGCGGGCTTCCTAGGCCAGCGAACGTAGCCTGCTTTCTTTGCAGCTTCAACACTCACCTTTGTCTTGTCTTGAGTGCTGCTGCGAAGTGCGGGTGCCATGTTGTTGCAGAGCTCTCACTGGATGTTGTTGTCAGGTAGTTTGAGGTGAGGCGAGCCTGGGTTGGGTGAATGTGTGCTTTCCCAGTTGGGTTAGGGAGCAATCTAGAAGTACTCCACGCTATTGATACAACGACACAGATCTTGGGGGCCTCAGGTACCAGTCTTGCTCATTCCTTTCTTGAACAAAGGACTCTCTTTAATCCTCTCCCAGTCGTGCAGCATCCTTGTGTTCGCTGTACCATCTCTGACTTCCGTCCCACCTCGCTTGATTATCTCTTCCTCGAACTCTCTCATGACCTCTGTCTGGTTACCATTCTCTTCAATCTTAACCAGTGCATCTCTCAACTTTCCTGCATCGGTGATACTATGATTCAGCCCCTGGCCCCTCTGATAAGTCATAGGATGACATGCATCACCCATCAGCGTCACCAATCCGTTGTGGTTGTCCCAACGGTGCCCGTCAGCGCCTGGATCCCAATCTGTCAGATCTAGATACCATGCGCTTGCATCGTCCGGAGTCCACTCGAGCGCGCTCTTCCATGGGTCGCAGAAGTGCTTTGCTAGCTCTTTCTGCTGCTTTACGCGTTGAGCGTCGGTCCAGTGCTTGGTCTCAGCTTGTTCTTCCCGTGACGACCGCCACGATACGTAGAAAAAGAATGTCCAACTTGATGGATCATTTGGATCCGGCGCATCTTGCATGCCGAAGAACGCGAACGTGTTGTTTGGGTGTGCGGAAGCGAGGAATAGAGGATGGAAAGAGCGCAGATAGAGAGCCTGTTCTGAGGTAAATCGTTGCTGGATGAACGTGGCGCAGTATGGGATGTGGTTTATAGCACCCAACTCAGGGCCAAGGAGCAGGCTTCGGGTTGTCGAGCGTGCACCATCGGCGCCGACGAGCAACGAGCCTGCAGTAGAGCTACCATCTGAAAAGTGCGCAGTGATGGATTGTCCGTCCTCTGCGTATGTGATGTCCTGAAGATGCTTGCCATATTGAATGTCAAGATCCTGAGACAAGAGATCTCGTAGCTTGCTTCTTCTCAGGCGGTAGAAAGGTCCGAATGTGATTGTTGCAAGACGCTCACCAGTATCGCCTTTCAGCCAAATCAGGTCGTCAAGCTCTTTGGTGGGCACATGAGGGTCGACCTGGAGGCTCTGCACTTTTTCATCGAATTGGCCATCTGGCATGAGACTTTTCAGAACAGGCGCACCCCAGTGGAGGCCCATGTTCCAATCTCGCTCTCTATGATGGTGCACATTCTTCTCGAAAACTTTGCACGGTATACCAGCCTGAGGTGGTCAGCTCGTGCTCGTGCGCCTGCTCGTGGTAATCACACAGCCGGTGAAACAGATGACATAATGCTGCATCGTGAGGTGGTACAAGGCTGAAATCGTCTCGTCTAGCTTACCTTTCGCAGTCCCTGCGCAAGAGCAAGTCCTGTACTGCCTGCAACTTCAGTCAGTTACACTTGCACGGCATGGACGATGGCTTTGAGCACGCACCAGACCCAATGATCAGCACAGGCAGATGGCGTGGGGCGCTGCCCTTTAGAGGTTCTCCTGTCATTGCAACTCTTGGTAGGGTTCCGGTCAACTGTCACGGAGATGCGCGGTTTTATTAACCTTTGCTCCGGCACCCAGTGTCGTCGACAAAAGCTTTGCCAGCCCCTGGCGAGGTCACCTCTTCCGCTGCGCGGCCCACCATCCCCAGCCAGCCGTTAACACGGCCCTTTTCTCGGTGCATCTTCTCGACCGGCCAAAGATCAACGGCGCGTCGTCCTCTGCGTCTCTGGAGCACCGGACCTGGGCGCCATCATCAGAGAGTCTGCGCCGTCGGCATCCTAGCGAGATGGCAACACTGCTGGGCATCCGCGACTGGTTGCCGGCACATGGTAAAGCGGAGACTCTGTGCCTAGCTCCCGCCATGGGCGAGCGACGAGTCTCTGGACAGCCTGCGGCGCGGCCAGCAGCTGGCAGTTGCCCACCCGCTTGTTGCCGTCTTAAATAGTCAGACAGGTCCCGCAGATGGCAGCGAACAATATTGTCGGACACGCGCCCGGCTGCTCGTGATGTGAAAGCTGCTACCAGGCGGCCTGAGCCAGCAGCATAGCATTATCTCTCGACCGTGATCACTCCACACACCGGAACCATATATCCGAGCCTGTCTGTGATGGCTACAACAACCAGCATAGCGCAGCACCCCGCAGGCCAGGACAGCGGCGTGGGCCTGTATGCGCCCGTCGACTCGCCACAGCTGCGCCAGCACGTCGAAGAGACATCACAGGGGGACGAGGAGCAGGTTTACGACTTTGCCTCGGATTCAGGATTCGATAGCGGCAGTCTTGTGGGCGACGAGACCGACTCGCTCGCCTCGAATATCCTCAACCACCGCATAGAGAACGGAAGACAATACCACGCATATCGAGATGGCGCATACTGGGGCCCAAACGACGAGCCTGCCAAAGAGATCCTGGACTTCGCTCACCACATGTACCTTCTCACGCTTGACCAGAAACTCCATCTAGCGCCCGTACAAAACCCCTTGCAGATTCTAGATGTTGGTACAGGGACGGGCATCTGGGCCATCGACATGGCAGACCAGTACCCCTCTGCAGAAGTCACCGGTACCGATCTCTCGCCCATCCAGCCAGAATGGGTGCCGCCGAATTGTCGTTTCGAGATTGACGACGTGTCATTAGACTGGACGTTCCCTGAAGATCACTTCGACTTCATACATATTCGCGAGCTGTTTGGTTGCATACCAGACTGGGACTTCTTCTTCCAGGAAGCATACAAGCACACCAAACCAGGTGGCTGGATCGAAATCGTCGAGCACTCGGTGCAGCCTGTCGCAGATGACGGGACCATGGGTCCAGACCACTTCTATCACACTTGGGGTAAGACGGTCATTGAGATGGGCGATCGATTCGGCAAGAGCTTTACAATCTGGGAAGAGGCAAAGGAGATGATGGAAAGAGCTGGGTTTGTGGACGTTGTTGAGGTCGAGTTCAAATGGCCTATGAACGGCTGGCCGACTGACAAGAAGATGAAGAACATTGGGCGATGGAACCAACTCAGATTACACGATGGCATTGAGGGCTTCATGCTGAGGCTGCTGACCCAGGTTGGCGGCTGGAGCTTGTCGAGAGCGCAGCTGCATCTGGCGCAGATGCGGAAAGAATTAAAAAGTTACAGGACGCATGCATATCTGCCAGGGACTGTCGTCTATGGGAGGAAGCCTCTCACTTCTTAGTGACTGTCAACCGCACAGTTGGTCCTTTGGAGGGATGCTGTTGAGCACTCTCGTATGAATACTCTGGCGACGATACCCATTTTATCTAGATCTTAACGAAATCTCTTCATGAAATTTAACTGTGAACCTGTCATGGTGTTCCCTTCGGGCCCGGCCTCCGCCTCAGTCACACATTGCACGACCGCGTTCTCGTCGGCATAATCGCCTGCTTGCATTTAGCACAGGTGTCGCAGGGACGGCGGTCGCCTCTTCATGCCGTATTGGCTTGTGGTATGGGCTTAGCCTATACGTCGATCAGAGCCATCAATCGTACGAAGAAGACGTTTTTTGTGAGGAATCATAAGCAGGGACACAAACGCAACTAACCTTACTGCGCACGCTGCAACAGCATCACAACAATGTAGAGTATCTTAAGGATCTATAGATATATAGGGAAACACCTGTACTACAATTTTAGCTTCGAGTTTGCAGACAATGGGCTACAAGTATCTCGCCAGAGCTGGGTTCTGGCCCCTATGATAATTCCTTTCACGCTCTTTGTATTCGCATTGTGGCTGGCCTGGTTATATAGAAGCAGACCCAGGCGCATTTAGAAGTGTGATGAAGTGGATACGTGGTACTGAGAACGCAGACAGCCCACCGGGCCCTTGAATCAGTGGGCGGTCAAGGTGACAATTGTATGTGAGGTATTAGATAGTCTTCCAAGGTAGCTAAGAGATAGGTGAATGACCGGAACCAGATGATGTGCCGTATTGTGACGTGGACTTTCACCATACCATTTCGAAGTGCTCGTTGTCTCCAAGCACACTGTCGCAGCTGTCATGTTTGTAATTCTGTATGGCAGCCGGTAGGTCATGCCAGCGACAAACCGTGACCTGATTGATGCGCCGGAAGCTTCTTTCAGCTGGGATGACCTTGATGCATGCTATTACGCAGTTGCTGTCCACTCCCGGTACTGTCAATTGAGCGACGTAGAAGTACATGAGCATGCTTCCAAAGACTTTGCCACTAGAACTTTGACACAGTCGCTATTCATAGTAACAGACCTGAAGGCGGATGCTCTAAGTTAATCTCATTCGCAATATTGACTACAGAAAATCGTACAGCATCAAAGACCAATGTTGACACGACAGAGGGAACGTGATTTGTGGACACGTCTTTCATCAGGCCGCATGAAACGTCGCGTATCGAACAAGGTCTTCTTCGGCGGTGCAACGCTCGCTAGGCAGTCTTCTGGGTTACAACAACCTTTGCGGATCCCATCGAGATATGGGCTGCTTGAAAGTGTAATTTGCAGAGCTCGAGGCCCAGTATTCTAAGGAGCAACCTCGTCTGTAGCTTTCCGCTGGTTTGTCGCCAGTAGTCATCCAGTCACCTGGAATTCAACAATGCTTCTGAAGATTTTCATTTGCTTCAAGCACGAGAAGAAATGTCATAAAGGGTATTCCATTTGAGTTCCTTCTAAATGAGCGCAGAGTTGATCCGAATGTTAGTTTCCTATCTTGGAAACTCAAGCATCAGTCGATTGCTGTGGTGTGAAAAGAACCCTAGAAGCATATGCAGGGCTAGCCCGTTTCCTTCACCATCTGCAGAGGTAATTGTCCGTCACCAATGCCGCTATCTCCACTCCTCCTCCCTTCAACAGCACACTTGATATACCCTGCAACATCTCTTACATCGGCCGGCCCAACCAGCCTTATGCTCTGCTTGAGTTTCTCATTCTTGGCCTCTTTTTGCTGTTTTTTCCACACATCTCGTGCGTTCTTCGCCTTCTCGAAGAGGGTCAGCTTGCTGGTTGGGCCCTCGTGCCCCTCTTCGATATGCTGTTCGACCTCGTGTGAGACTGGACGAGCAGTGAGCGGCGATCCGACATTGTGTGAGCGGCGGCGGAGCTGAGGCAAACTGTAGGGCGACGGTGAACTCTCATGCGGTCGCGGACTAGGAAGCGACGTTACTGAGTACGAAAATAGACCGGACACAAGACGCGAGTCCGAGGACGATGAGAGTTTCTGTTTGATGGCTGCGAATGGATTGCGCTTCCGTTGTGAGATCGCACTTGGATACGAATTACGGCGAGAAAAATCGCGGTGGGAAGGCGACGAGACGGGCAAGTCGGGCCAAGACTGGTTAGAGAAGGATGAAGATGGTGAGTCGCCAGCAGTCTGCGGTGGTTGAGTAGACGAAGGCGACCGCCGGACGAGAGCAAGGCCACCCGGAAGGCTGAATACAGGCGTTGCCATCCCAAAAGGAGCAATTTTAGACAATATGGGTTCATCGGGCGATGCCTCAGACTGCTGGCGCTGTTGGAGTGAAATGACCATAGGCTTCCGTGGCTCCGATTCTTTGCGCAGAAGCCTACGAGAGAAGAGATCCTTACCGTGCTGCATGATAGTTGCAAGGCGCGTTTCATGTCTCAGATGTCGATCTACCTCAGCCTCCGGGAGCTGGATATGTCGGTGGGTCCCGGGGTCGCTTATAGACCTCTGGGTCATTCCTATCTGAGGTTCCTTTCTCAAATGTTGATGAACCCAAGAACCCATCTTTCTGATTCTCTCATATCGTCCTGATGAAGTTGTAGGTCCTAGCTGAGGCCTTGGAGAAGTCTCTGTAGGCGACGTGCCAGCTGACTTATTCCATGCCAATGGCTGTGGGGTAAGATCTTGGTTTATGAGCGGTGTCCTTGCTGGTGCCAGCCCGTCGTGAGCATGATCATGGGTGTCATAAGATTGAGCCATAAGAACGTTGTGGTAATCCTGAGCGAAGCTCAAGGCTTGCATCTTGTCGCTCAACTCTGAGGCTTCCAAACTGGCAGGGCTGTCATCTGCCACGACGCTGCTCTTACGAAAGACGGTGAGCTTGTTACCGTGTAGATCTAAGCGAGGATCATCATTGAGCTGTACAGAATCTGAGCGCTGGTGCGGGCCGTCCCAAACGATCTCTTGGTCCCTTGGTGGGGCTAGAGCAAGCGAGTCGAACGCTCTGTCCTTGATCGTTTTATCCGAGAGCGCAGAGACAAGATCTAAAGGCGAGGGCAAGTCGGCATCGTGGAAGCAGTCTTCCGAAAGCTCATTGTCATCATCGGAATCGGCTGAATATCTTGAGCTTATCGATGGCAGAGTGTCTCTTGAGTTCTTTCTCGTTGTGGCCGGGCTCGATAAGGACAACGACAACCTATAAGGGTTACGAGGGGGGATTTCCGGAGCGCCTGCGGCGCGCTCGTGTATAGGATCTAGCGGTGTTTGTTGAAAAGCCCCGTTGCTTTGCTTCCAAAGAATAGGATCCGCTTGCATAGCTGCAAGGTCCTCTGGTGGCTCTGGTATGAGGGGAGAGTATTGTCGGAGAGCAAATGGAGGTGTAAATTGAGTCTGAGAGCCTTCGTCGTTATCCCAGTTGGTCGGCGGTTCCCACAAGGATAGTCCAGTACTTCGAGTCCGGACGGTGGTTACTGAAGATGATGATGGATTCTTCTGCAGCGGTGGCTTTGCAAGTACTGGTGGCAATGGCTTATCAGAAGACCGAGGCGTCACGCGTATAAACGATGTGAAAGACCGTACGTGGTGCTCCATTCCCTATAGATGAGAAGAATATAGAATGTACTGTCTTCCGGAGACGGTGAGTCTGATGGGTTCATTCCTCAACTTTTGCGAACGGTGTTAACAAGGACTACAGATGCTCTTAACCTGGCTACTTTCTAGAACATTGCCTGACAAAGGAGGATGTTGACGCCATGGCACGTGGCTGAGTGAAGGTACTGAGTACCACCCGTATGTCAGATGTGGAACAAAGACTCAAAACAATCAGACCTGTCAGGTTGCGTTTCCGCACGCAGCTCGAACGGAGCTCGAAAACAGCTCGAAAGCAGCTTCGCTTGTTACACCCGCGAATCTGATGTTCTTCATCGAGATAAGTGTCAGATTGATCAGCCCAGCCTCGTCTTCCTGTGGAATGAATGGCAACAGCGGGCCTTTCGAACAGCACAGTAGTGACCCGCGTGCGAGGATATGGCCTTCAGAGCTCGTCGAAATGAGTTTCAACAGCGCTCAGGGTACTGTGCGCTTTCTTTGTTCAGACGTCGCCAGAAGGTCGAGGGGGTGGAGCGGGACTGCTGAAGGAAGGTGGGCCATCAGTGCCACCGCTTTCAGCGAGGGCACGGGCGCGGTGCCAGGCCCCCTTACATTTGCAGCAATACACGATTGAACCCTTCACACTATACGCAGTCAATAAAAAGTTCGGAAGGTCAAAGATTAGATATTATAAGAGAGTCATGTATACAAATCGACGATGCTATAGGATGGAGACAGACTCCATGAGCCTCGCAGTGGGATCTGAAACATACAAGTCAAACATGAACGTGACCGTACCGCTTGCCAACAGCAGTCAGTGCTTCAAAAAGGCGCAACGATCGATAAAGCCCAATTGGAGAGCTGTAATCAAGACAAGGGTTTTACATCGTTTGTCTTGCTCCTTCTTGGCTGCCCGACTTGGTCGAACTATATGTTGGGCCGATGCGTCGAACGGATGAAGCCATCACAACTCATCTTCGCATTGAAGATTGTGCAGGTTCCAAGCGCATAGCTGATGTACACGAATAATTAGCTTACCCGTATTCACTAGCGCATCTTCCTGTCAATGACGTAGCCATCCATACCCCTCCACAACCTCTGCCTTCACTGCCAAGGATCCTCAAAGCTTATCTTACATCCCTACTCCAGATCACCGCCCAATTTGTATCCTTTGCTAACTTCAACATGGGTTACGATCAAGCGGGTGTCACCCGATCCCTCAATACCATCCAAAACGAGCTGCAGTATCTAGCATCTCAAGGTGTCATTGCTCCACCGCAGTTGCAGTCCATTCAGGCACAATTACCCGTCAGTTACACAACAGCTCTCTACTCTTCTCAAACACCAACAGCGTGATAGCGACCCGACGGTCAACCAGCCCAATACATCGACCCTCGCTATGTTAATGGAAACCAGCAATTCAACCCAGCACTGATTGCGCAGCAAGCTCAGGATCCCAACAATCCTGCGCACCCGCAGAACCCCAAAGTACGTACTCATTTCAGCTAAGACAAGGTTATATTAATTGGTGTCAGCATCATGAATGGGCTGGCAAGCTGGCCCATAAATTCGGCAACGCAGCTGTATATGGCGCGGGTGCTACGTTTGGTGCTGATCTGGTGAATGATGTTATGAGGAAGTTTTGAGTGAGACACATGGACAACACAGCAATGAATTGTCGATACATTGGGTATATAACTTTTGTAACACACGATTATAATGCTGTTTCTCAGAGCATTCTCCTGGCACCTTTGTTGTGGCAGCTTTCCAATGTTCTTCGCTCCTGTTCGAGCAAGCCAAGCCACACCTTTGGCTAAAGAGTGCTCTAGAACCCTTTTCCTGCACGCGTCAGATTCTCCGAATCAACTCGCCGCTACCACGGTGATGATGGTAGACCCCCCTAGCATCACGCGTCCTGGCTCCTCGAGCTCTTCCACATTGGCTGTGTTCGAGCCGACTCTAATCCTGGTCAGCGGCTTGAATTGCCGGTGTCTTTCCACATGATCGGAGACAAGAAAGGGTGTTTGTTCAGTGATCACCGCGTCCCCGGCCTCGTCCTCGTCCCCCTCCACGCTTGTTACCCCTCCACCCACCTCTCCCGCCTCTACCACCGCGGAACCCTCGTTCTTCACCGCGCTCTCGTTCCTCCTCTTCCCGCCTCATCATCTCTCGTTCTCGCTCTGCACGCTCTGCATCAAGCTCCTCCTGAGTCTTCTCAATGCGCACCTTCGGCTTCTCGAGATCTGTGGGAAACTTGGCGTGCGCGCCGTCTTTGCACTGCGGCCCTGCAGGACAAAATCCACACAGATAGAACGGACAGATTCTCTCCTTTTTGTTGTGTTTGAGCGCACAGTATGGTCCGAGTGGGCAGAAACCGCGGTCGTAGTGCGGACACGAGGGTCGTTTGGCCTCGGGATCGATGTGTAGGTACAGACAGTCGTCTCCGTTGGAGCATGTTTGTGTTCGTGCGTAGTACGAGCATTCGGGCATTCGTCGCAGGTTGTACTCGTGTAGAAATTCGCAGGTTTCACCTTTCTTGCATAGGCCGCGCAGCCAGTGTTTGCATACTAGACTGAAGCGTATGTCAGTAAACGTCACTGATATGTCTGGGAGAGGAAAGTAGGGCGCACTTATTGTATGAGGAAGAAACATGGTGCTTGTCTGGACAGCGACTCCCCAGAGGACAGTGACCTTGTTGGTACGCTCTACACAAGGGGCGATTGGGATCAAATCCGAATCTGTATTCTCGCCGCAGGAAGTCACTGAAGTTGAAGCTGTAGCCAGCTTTAGCGGTCTCCTCGAGCTGCTGGTCGGGTGCCACCGGGCTCTGCACGTCCGCCATCGTGGAACGTCAATGTGGCTAACAGAATTGAAGCAGTTTGAATCTGGCTTGGGGACTGAGTTCGAGCTGAGAGATGAGAACTAGCGTTCGGGACCCTGTCGAGTCTGTATTTCTTGTAGCAAAAGGATTATAGCCTCATGCAAGTATTGCGTAGGTCGATCGTTGTCGTGTCGATGGACATGTTCGGTGAGAGCGCGTCCGCGTCTACTAGCGCGCTTGCCAAGATCTGCACTCGATGCACCCCACACACATCATTGGACCCTGTCCGCTTCACACCATTGCTTCATGCTTGATCCTGACAATACGCTATCGATCTTCGTATACGCATACTTACTGTAGACTGGCTAAATGACAAAGAAGAGAGTTACTGGGAGGAACGTCTTTCGCAGCGCCCATTGTGTCTTCTGACATCTGCTTTCGAGTGAGTTCAGGGTGTGGCGCCTGGCGCCCACGCAAATGCTTCATACGCTTCCGGGGCAGAGGGCGGTTGCCAACCGGCGTCATCGGAGCTTTGAGAGGCCCTTTTTGCCTGCGACTAGCATCAATCCCCCAGTATAACCACCCCCGAACGTGGAGCCCAAGCGTGGAGAAGCTGATGGGCTCGGGTTCAAGAAGCGCCACTTAGACCGCATGAGCTCTGAACCTCACCACGCCTCGCGACTCTGTTATTGTGTCAAACCTCAACACCTTTAAGTCTCCGCAAAGCATCCACCTTATCAACCGCCACTGTTCAGACCAACCGAGCTAGCCTTATTACTATAGTGAAGGCTTCGCGAGTATGCTAGTTACTGTACATCCGACGGAGCCTGTGATGGAAAGGGGCGTTCATGACAACTTTACCTTGTTAAGTGGCGGTAGACTGGCAATGCTAGCTCCCAACGCCATCTTCGGTATGTACGTCTAAGAGCTTAACGATGAGCACAACTAGTGGCGGCACCTTGCCTTTATAGAAACACGCTGCAGATTTATCAGTCGATCGTTGGTTGTGCACAGTTAGAGACTGCCACACCTGTCAATAATTTGTGAAGTCCATTTCGAGCTCATTCAACCTCTGCGCACGGAGGCCGGCCCAATGACCTATCATTCGCGGTCACCCACAACGATCTGCACCCTTGTGGTGCATGAATGAATATCTCACTTAAGAAGAGAGGTTAACCGTCGTAAAGATTTTTTTCGAGCTCACTGATCGGACATCTTTGGACACCCATGTGCTCATTTACATCTTGGTCTAGAGCTGGATCTGGACAACCGAGCAATTCCCCGTCAGCCTTGCCTTTTGACGCGCAGTCACCGAAAATACGGTAGGTAGCGGCTAAGCGGCAGCTAGCGGAAGAGTGACGACCGACCATGAGCACAGCCTTCCTCTTCAACTGTCCCCCACTCCATCACGACACCTATCTCTCGACACCACCCCTAGAAATGTATTGGAACGGTGTTTACTATCCCAATTGGCGCATCTATCGCGACCAGCCACCCTCTGTCCTGAACTTCAATGTCATTTCACACGTTTTCTACGCTTTTGCATGGTTAGTTGCTCTGTGTATCAGTTGTGGCTGTGCACTAGCTGACATTTTCCAGGGTGAAGGAAGACGGCACAGTATACGTACGGAACAAGTGACTCAAGGGTCTTTGGATCTGCTGACTCTCTTCTAGCTGAGCGATGAGTGGGCAGACGCTCAAATTGATGTTCCTGGTTTTGAAGATGTCCCCGCCACGAAGGGGGCGCTGAACTCTCTGGCCGAGCTGAAGAAGAAGTACAACCGGTTAAAGGTAGTGCTCTCGGTCGGAGGTGGAGGCGAAGGTAGCAAACCTTTTGCTGGAGTCGCCTGCGATCCGGCCAAGCGTGATCAATTCGCCCGTTCATCGTTAGAATTGGTACAGCGATTCGGGATCGACGGCATCGATAGTAAGTTCAGACACACTCTCCAAACCAGTGCGACTTCTCACAATAATATCAGTCGATTGGGAACATCCTGAAAACAGAAGCCAGGGTGAAGACTATATTCAGCTCCTGGCAGCACTACGACAGTATCTGCCTGCCCCCCAGTACACCCTCTCGTCAGCCCTTCCAGCCGGAGAGTGGGCTTTGCAGCACATCAACTTGCATCAAGCCTCGTATTACCTGGACATGATCAACCTAATGGCCTACGACTACTCCGGTCCCTGGGTGAGCAAGTGCGGTCACCAAGCGCAGCTGTTCACGCCTCAATCCCCACACAGTGCTGAGGCAGCGATATCCTGCCACTCTGCTGTTTCATATATGCAGCAACAAGGAGTCCCGCCAAATAAGATCATCATGGGTGTGCCAGCCTATGGTCGTAGTTTCACTGGAACACATGGTGTCGGCCACTCCTTCTCAGGGCAGGCAGGTGAGGAAGGCACTTTTGAGTACAGAGATTTGCCTCGACCTGGGTCTGAAGAGCACATCGATGAGCATGTTGGCGCGGCCTACTGTATGGGAGGTGATGGCGGCTTCGTCACGTACGACAACCCGCAAACTGTCAGGATGAAGGCGAACTACGTGAGACAGAATGGACTTGGCGGTCTTTTCTACTGGACCGGCACAGGCGATGCGAGCTCTATCGACAACAAGGATCGTAGTCTCATATGGAATGGCTTCCTCGGTCTCTTCCCTCAGTAGAGTTGAAACTCGTCAGCGCTGAGTCCATGAGCTTTCACACGCTCGTTTTGGGCATTCGATATTCAATTCATAGCGTAGCATAGCGACTTCTGCAAACAAAACAATTGCTGTATAAGAGTGTGGTTCTATCGATTGTTTGACCTACATGACGTCGGTTCTTAGCGTGACACGGACCCTTGAGGACACGCGAATGGTGGGAGACGTGACAGGAGGAAGCTCTCAATAACCCCACGCCGTCTCCTGCAAGCCCTAGCTACAAAGCAAATAATTGATCTTCGCATTCGCTTGCTATAGTGCGTATCTACGGCATTTGTCCACTCCGACCCTCGCAGCTGCAACGATATTGGCTGCGAACCGCGAGTGTACGCGGCTCAATGCAGGCCTAACTGCACTTCATGTCACTGGATTCTGGTACCGCGCATATGGTCACTCTCTACAGATTTGCATGACTGCTAATGCTAGAGATAGCTGACTACGATCCAATCGGCCACCTGAATGCGATCTTCGCCCACCCCGCAACCCTCTCCTCGGTCTCGAGCACCTCCGAGGCGCTCCGCAGCTACCAAGATGACCTGGATGAGGACATCGCCGTCTTTGTCGCCTCACAATCTGCCTCAGATGCAGACAGCGTACAAAGGATACAGGCCGCCAAGGGCGAGCTGGCAGATTTGTTCAAGAAGATTGAAAGCGTGCGCGAGCGGGCCATGCAGACCGAGCAGACAATCACAGACATGACAGCGGATATAAAACGTCTCGATAGTACGAAGCGTAACCTCACACTGTCCATGACGGCTCTGAAACGTCTTCAGATGCTCACCACTGCCTATGAGCAGCTGCGGAGCTTGAGCAAGTCACGCCAGTACCGCGAATGCGCCCAGCTACTGCAAGCTGTCATACAGCTAGTAGCGCACTTCAAAAGCTACAGATCGATCGACCAAATCGCTACTTTGAGTCGCAACGTGGCAGACGTGCAAGGCGAGCTGCTCGAGCAAGTGTGCGAGGATTTTGAGGTCACCTTCGCGAAGGGCGACGTCGCGCAGAAGAAGGCGATGTTGGCTGAAGCGTGCTTGGTTATCGATGCCCTTGGCGATCATGCCCGCACGCGACTTATCAACTGGTATTGCAATACACAGTTGCGTGAATACAGACAGGTCTTCCGTGGCAACGATGAGGTTCGTATGATGACGGCAAAGTCAACATGCTCATACTGATTGTTCGCAGGCTGGATCTTTAGACAACATCTCGAGGCGCTACTCGTGGTTTAATCGCATGATGAAGACATACGATGTCGAGCATGCCGCGATCTTCCCAACGTACTGGCGCGTCAACGAACTGCTCGCAAACTCCTACTGCGAAGGCACAAGGGAGGATTTCAAGGGCATACTGCAGAGATCCATGAGACGAGGTGACGGACAGACACTGGACGTTGATCTGCTGCTGTCCTGTCTCCAAGAAACCCTGGACTTTGAGCATAGTTTGGAACGGCGATTCTCTAACGAGTCGCGCTCGTCCATGGATACCATAGTCTCGAAAGACGAGCGTCCTCATGGATTTAGCCAGGCGATCTCTGAGGCCTTCGAACCGTACATGAGTTTATGGGTCGAGTCGCAAGACAAGCAACTGGCGACATTAATACCTAAGTACCGCCAACAGCCACTCCGTAATACAGAAGAGGAGTTTTCGCCACAAGCCGTCATACCCTCGTCCACAGAGCTATTCCACTTCTACCGTCTAACCTTGGGGCAATGCGCGAAGCTCTCTACAGGGAGCAGATTGGCAGAGCTGTGCACGACTTTCGCCAAGTATCTAGATCAGTATGGACAACAAGTGTTGTACCACTTCCTCAGCGAAAAATCAGGCATGCAGGGACCTTCCATCGAAGATGCTGTTCTGATACTCAACACCGCGGACTACTGCTATGCCACCTGTAACCAACTCGAAGAGAAGATTAGAGGGCGGATAGACGAAGAGTTCAAAGAAAAGGTGGACTTGCAAAGCCAAGCCGACGCGTTCATGGGCATCGCCAGCGCGACCGTGCGAGTCCTCGTAAGAAAGGTCGAGCTATCGTGCGAGACGACTTGGAGAGAGATGCGTAATACGCCATGGAGCAAACTCGAGAGCGTTGGCGATCAGAGTTCTTATGTGGCAGAGCTCTTACGGCACGTCAAGGAGGCATCAGCTGAAATACTGAAGTCACTCCACAAGCAGCAGTATTCACGGGCGTTCTGCGATAATCTCGTTGACCTGATGGCTACCACATATATCGCCAACATTGTGCAGAGCAAGCCTATCTCCGAAGCTGGCGCTGAGCAGATGCTGTTAGACTCTTATGTTTTGAAGAAAGGCTTTACTGAGCTGCCCATACTGAACGACGAAGCAGGGACAGCTCCGCCAGCTAGGTAGGCTATTCATCTCCCCCTCTCCGTTCACTGCTAACATCCTCAGCTTCGTGAAACGCGTCAACCAAGCTATGGCACGCATCGACCCGCTCCTCAAAACCCTCCAAGTCCGTCCGGTCCCTCCCGAAGCGCTCGTGCAAGCCTATCTCATTCACATCGCCGACAAATCTGACACGAACTTCCGCAAGATTATGGACCTCAAGGGCATACGCAAAGCTGAACAGGCACAGCTCCTCGATCTCTTCTCCGCCTTTAAGGCATCACCTTCCCACTCCGGCCTCGTCGAGAACTCACCCTTCCTGACGCCAATCCAACTCCAAGCTCCACAATCGACTGGTGGTATAGGTAGTAACGTTGGCAGCGTAATGGGACAAATGGGTACACCAAATCTGGCTGCGGGGCGTTTCGATCCAGCAGGGTTAGGCAACATGCTTGTTAACGCAGCAAGAGACGGCGTAGACAGGTTTGGCAGTCCAGCGCCGGGGCAACTACATTCTGAGGGTGATGGAAAAGCAAATCTCAACGACAATTTGAAGAACATAGGGAAATTTTTCAGGAGGGATGTTGGCGGCTTTAGAGGGTTTGGCAAGAGTGAAGGATAGGCTACTTGCAGTGACGAATACTAGCACACAACTTCTTTCAGAGAGGAAAATAGTTACGGATCGTTGCGCATGATAGCCTCAGGAGACCATCAACCGTGTCGTCTGAGGGCATCACGATGCTGTTGGCAAACACCTCCTCTCTCTTGCCTTTATGTACTGTTCCCCGGCAATTAGGACTGCATTGTGAAGAAAGCTGGACCACTCAACTTGATCTCTTCAATAAAGCTCTCACTGCCTTGCTGTTATTCAACTCACTCAACCACACCCCTTCGCACAATGTCTTCGCCATCCAAAGATAGCCCGCCAGACAAAAACCAGACAATCGACAAGTCTTCAGGCAAGTTTTCGAGCAATGACACAGACAAGCAGCCAAAGCCGCAGCCGCAGCCACAGCCACAACCACAGCCGCAATCGCAGCAGTCATCGTACTGCTCGAACAATGTACCCGGGCAAGCTATTACCCCTAGTGCTGGTTGGGAGGCGCGCTTCCTCGGACACTATCAGCAACAGTTAGGACACACTAACGGTGACGTCTTCAGCCTCGACCCAGACAAAGCCAATGCCGATAATGAGAAGAAAGGGTAGAGCGGACTGACATGATGATGGCGGGTGAAACATATAGATGGGCTTGCTGCTCACGTTTCGTGCCGGTTTGGGCGCGGCAAGTTCGATGCAATCACTTGTATGTAAAGTATGTAAGCTTTCTGAGTCTAGCGACCGTTAGAAAACACACATAGCGGCGACTCGGTATGGTAGATTGTTCAAGAGTAATTACAACAGCCAGACTAAGGCCAAACATTTGAAGCATGCTTCAATTGTCGTATTTGATCTTTTCACTAAAATGGCCCGTCGTTGAGATTCATAGTTCACATCTGCGTAACAAAATCATGTGTCATGCGGTCGTCTCTGGACCCAATCCACGAGACAAATCAAATGAGCTGCGTACGTGTCATCACTGTGGGGTATATGAAGATCTGTGATAGATCATCTTGCGTTTGGGTCCGAAATTCACTACAATGCGGTCCATCGAAACAACATCTCCACCCATTCTAGGGCAGTTGTATCATATATCGACGAAGCTGTGTTTGATGATCTACGTTACTACTCCTAGAAGAAGCGCACTGGCATGTTCAGGTTTGTGTTTCTTGTAGCCATAGGCTGAAGCTCCACTGGAGTCCAATGCAATTGTTGATACGACGAGCTCCAACAGAGACAAGACTAAAGTAAGGTTTGCTTAATGTGCGTAATTTTTTTTCTCTGAGAACCACCAAAGAGTCTACCGTTTTCGCGGTTGCAAGAAGCGCTTACAATGATGATGGTCGATCTTGCATATCAAAGTGAGGGCGCAGGTAGCCTGTTGGTCAGGTGGAGACTTGCGAAAGCCGTTTAGCTGGGTGTAGCTCAACGTTTCCATGTGTCTCAATTTACCGTAAAACTCACCTTGTTAGGCTGTTGTGAAAAGCTCAGAGCGAGGCCGTAGGCCTTTATCAGAAGGCTTTGACGGTTCTTGCTATGTGGTGTCTGTGCCTAAGAAGTCTGCTGCAGGCCGCAGGCAGGTGTGCCTGTGGATAGACAACCAGCACAGGACAGAACTATCATAGCATAAGTTGGTCATGAGCTTTTGGGCATATCTCCTCGTTCAAGGTACACGTCTTCGCAGAGCCGTTGGTTCGTCTACCCCTGCGCCCTTCGCTAGGATTGCCAATTTCTGCTGGTTCAATATTCGCCACGATGCTATCTCCACGCTCGTGGATACCGTCCCACGGCCCGGCCACGTTGACCAAACCCGTGTTCGTCGCTCTGCCGTCCTCTCTGCTGGCCACGCAAATCTAGCACCTCGGTACGCACGTCCGCCTCCAACCTCACCCCACATGCAGCCTTGATGGATTCGCAAATTTCCACCAGCCAACACATCCCCCAGAAAGTCGTCAAGTCGTAAAAAGGCTCTATCAAATAATTTAATCGATTTTGGACGCAGGATGCACATGAAATAATGGGGCGGCTCGACCGTGCCGCGAGCCTCGATCGCGGACCATGCAGGTACCCCGGCTTGTGACATATGTAGCATGCAGGGACCCTCCTTTCCGCGGCTAAAGCTCCTCTGTCCCTTCTGGTCTTTGGTTCACTGATGGGCCTTGTTTGCCTATCTTTGGGTCTGCAGTCTGCGCGGAAAACCCACCGGATGAGTGTGCCGTGCCATGTGTTGCCATCGCCAATTTCTCAATTTCGTGAACCAAGCTTCTGGGTTGTTCTAGAAATGACTTGCCGTATGCCGTTGTGACAAGCAAGATGCGGAACGTCAGGGGTGATATTGCACTCAGTCTTACAGCCTCAGAAGTCGTGCATGCATTTCTAGCCTCGCACATAATCGCCTGTCAAGTCAGAAATAGTCAGCGTCTCCACTCGCACTGGCGCGGAAGAACGGAGAAAGTGCAACCTGTGCTTGCTTGAGAGTAGTCGCTAAGCTGTCAGCACGGCAGAAATACCCCTGCATGGCAAGTCGAGACGGGAAGTTCGTGGAGCGCCTTGCATTGCTTCGTACCGGGAGTGAGAGCGGTCATTCCTACGTCAGCTTTTGGCGTAATATGTGGATTGTGTGGGTTCCAGCCAAGAGCTGAACAGCCTGATCGCGAGATGCACCTCGGACGCAACGGTACGTACCTCAGCCTGCGTATGTCCAGCCCGCTGTCGCTCGTGCTTACGCGTGCAGTCAAGCAAGGCTTGCTTGGATATCCGAGAGACGTTATCAGGCGGACCAGCACACTATTTACGTAAATTTATAATTGAGAATGTCTAATACCTGCTTAGGATTTCTATAGACGAGATGTGGACAAACATCATTGTATGGGATCGAACAAGGAAACACGTGGCGAAAGCTGGGCCGAAGCCCTGGATAAAAGAATACAGTAGAAGCCAAGCCAAAACAACGACTCCGGTCAAACACTTTGGTCCTTCGTGCTGTTGGCTTGGTTGTGCGCTTGTACACACCTGACAGCGCGCCTTGGTCATTTTGTCACCCTGACACAGGCATCGAGACCATACGGTACGTCTTTTGTGGTGTTCGTTGATGGAATTTCACTCTGCTCTGCGCTTCTGTGAGATCAACTTTTGACCGAATGCACGAGCATCTATTGTTGATTGCTGTACTGTGGTCGCGAGGGTCGTCCATACTCTCCGAAAGCAACGTCGTGCTTGTGGAGTTTTCAAATCTTCGACTCGAAATCCGGTGGATGCAGACCTAATCCACCTCTTGCATGTGTACTCCTTGGATCCCAGTCCACTCGAGGATATGCTGCAATTGTCTCCTGGGAGAACGGCCTTGGTGTCGAGTAGCTTTGTGTTGGGCTTCTATACGGTCTCTCCGTCTCCTTCTGGAAGTAATCTGGTGTACCATCGCGGTAACCTGTAGAGTCTGGACTGGAGAAAGCGTGTGGTGGTGATTGCAAGTCGCTCTGCTCAAACTTCCTCAACTCGTAGTTCTTAGGGTTCTCCTGATAGTGTTTGGCGTCAAGCGAAACAAACTCGCGGTTCTTGCTGAACTTCGATTTGAAGAACTCGACCCATCCCGTCACCATGCTCCAGCGCAGGAGCAAAAAGAAGGCTTGTAATCCCGCAATGGACAGCATCAACAAGACAGCGATGACAGTCGACTGATTGATCGCTAGGTCCTGGCCATACTGCAAGCAAGGCTCCACGGCAGGATAGGACAGTATGAGACACTGGAGATACGGCTGCAGCTCAGCAAGATCATCCAGAGCGTGATTCTGTAGGGAGTTGAACCAGATGAACACAACCGAAAAAAAGATGACGTCCACCAAGATGAAAACGACAATAGTAATACCTCGCCATTGAAGCCATAGCACCTTTCGGACACGGCGATACACGGCTCGGGCGGACCTTGTTCTCACGCTGCCAGTGTACGAGGGCAGTCCGGCGCTGCTTTGAGTCTCAGTCTTGTCATCGCTCCACATGTTCTGCAAGTAAACTTTGATGCAGTACACGAATCTGGTAAATATGTCAACGGCGATCTATCACATGTGCTCAAGAACTTACGTTGCGAGCTGAATCACCATAGCACCGCCAGCTATGGCGAGGAGAGGACCCCAGAAGTCTTTCATGGAATGCTCTGAGTTGACGTGACAAACATCGCCAAAACGGAAAGAAACTCCTGTGATCGTGATCGTTATGGTGAAGAATGTTGCAGCGACGGTCCATCCCAATCCTTGTGCCCAATAAAAGAATTTCTTGCCAGGCGTGACATCCCAGCAAATCTGAAGGTGCATGGACAAGGCGCGGATGAAGATCCACACAGCGATGGACAGACCGCCCGAGATGAGGAAAGCACCGGAGAAAGCACACGTCAGACTCGAGTACATGTCGTTGGGTGTGATCTCGTCATAGCACTGCTCGGGCTTCGCTCCGAATGGAATGACGAATCCAAGCTGGCAATCGTTAGTGGGCGTTTGAATTGTAGCCGGCAGGACGACTTACAGCCATGAACATTGCAGCGACGATCAAGCAATAGCTCAAGTAGTGTCGGCGAGTCTTCTCGGCAGGAAGAACGAGGAAAGTTACCATCAGGAGGATCAGGCAGATGAGGCCTGCGACGTTAAGAGCCTCTGCCACTCTGTACCATGTCTTGAATTCTTTAGGATTGTTAGCAATACTGACCCAAAGACAGTCACGTCAATGCTCACCTGGGGGGTAAAGATAATCTGTCAGTGGACATGGTAGGCAGCAGACCAAACCCTTCTTGATATGATCAACTGGCGCACAAAAACGTCCAGCCACGACTATTGATGTCAGTAGGGCTTACTTAAAGAAGAAAGAAGACCTACAGCCGTCCAAACCGAACTCGGTTTCGTCGTAAAAAGGCGGCGGGCAGAATATTCTCCGCGGGTCTGCCAGTGCTGCTAAAGTTGCGTTGTTCATCTTGACCTCCAGACTAGTCGAGGGAATTGAGGAGATGCAGTATGTCTACTGAGGAATCGACATGCACGACATGGAGTATCCTGAAGTAATGCCCCACGCAGTCCTAAATGATATGTCTATCCTGCCGGATCTTCGGTGTCGGAGGAGTAGTCCGGCTAATGTGCTTTCCGGGGTTGACGGAGGGTATAGCTGGGTGATGTATCGTTCGGCCTGGTGATTGCGGAGTTGCCTTCTATGCAGAATATGAAACTCGTGACAACCGATTTTCCTTAGGTTCAAAAGAATGTCGCAGAGCAGAAGCGGAAAGCAGAGGTGACGTCGAAGTCGTTAGTCCAGACACGGAACCTGTGTCAAGTGGACCAAAAGGGAATGATGGGGACGTAGTCGGTATTAGAAACACTCGAAAACCAGAGCAACATGAAGGAGTGACGGGAGGTAGTACAATAAAGTATGGGGAGCTTGTGCGGCACAGAGAAGGCAGCTGCAGAAAGACCAAGGGAAGAGGTCTCGAAGGCGGCTCCTGGCTGGGGTCGCCGGCTTCATGGTCGTTGATCCATCGCATGGGCAGTCCAATAACCCCTGCAGGTACGCACGCCCTAAGCTAGTACGCCGTGTCCCCAGCGAGCTAAAAACGCCAAGCTCTAAGAGCGCATGTGCTGCAGGGGTTCAATGGCAAGCCCGTGCAGGGGTTCCAAAGACGGGGTCCAGGAACACAGCTCGTACGGGAGTTGGCACTGGCCAGATGGAAACCAACGGCAGCACACACTGACGGCATTGCTGAGCTTGGTCGTCCTGATCTGTGAAGATACGGAAGGTCGTCGCGTTGCATACCCACAGTACGTTAAACGCATTGGTTGACGACTTCCCAGGTTGCTGTTCGCGCTTTGATGCGGGCGTTCGCATGACAGCACAATCGCGATCAAGCGGGCCTGCATAGAGCGTAATTGCTCAAGACATCTGAAATTATCCAGTGATCATGGCGTTCTACAACGGCTTTCAACTGACAGCAAGCCACACATTCCGCACAGAATACTTGTTTAGTGGGGAGATTGCTGCTCGCTTCTCACAGCTTCTCCAGAGAATCAAGGGAAATCCCTTGGTTTGGCTAGTCCTCTGTTTCGTGGCAAGCAGTGTCAGGGTGTCATGGTTGTCCCTCTCTCTACAGCAATATGCGTCGCAGCTTCTTGTTGCTGAGTGGTCAACGCATTTTCGTCAAGCGAACGGCAACCCACAATTCAGCTTCCAATGACCATCGTGAATCCGCATCGAAGCACCGCGCTGGTACCCACACCGGCGTTCTCCGACTGATGACCGCGGCATGTTGAGCTGACTATCACTGCGGTGTACAGTGCCAGCCGTTGTGGCGCAGCACGCGTTATGGTCTATGTGATGTTCCTGCGTCCAAGAAATTCTTTGGGCGACCATATCCAAGCCAAGACAACGCGTGATACGCGCGGGGAACACTCTGCATGATATCGAGCAAGAGATGCTGGGGTAGTTTGGGGTTGTGATTTCCCAAGTAGTCAAAGGGGAGAGTTTTCAGTCTGTCTCAATCGAGACTTCTAGCCCAGACCTCGTCCCCACGCCATTCCTGCGACTCCAAAGCACAGCAAGCGATGTCCCTATCGTTCAGCAACAAGGAAACACTGATGCTCGTTCGAGGGATTGACCACCATCAGTACCTTCCCAGCAAGTGTTACAAAGCGCAAGGGAACTATCTGACCGTGCACTTTGCCGTTCAGCTCTTGGCCTACAAGGCACCCAGCATATGAAAATTTACTCTCAATCGTACGTGTGGAGCCCAACTCCTGGGCGTACATGCAGATGCGCCATCAACGGCTTCCAGCTTTCTGACGATTCCGGCTCCGTCGCGCTTTGCACCCCATACCGTGCTCGATTCAGCAAGTTCGAAGATCGAGAGAGGTCATACTGCTGAATACTGAGCTATGATCAGTGAAACATATCGCTTTCGAACCATCCTCAGTAGGCGTACCCGTCTACTGACCGGTACGCTTATATCCAGCTCTTCTTGTGACCAAGTGGTCAATCTTCCAGGACGCGAACGTTATCCAGTTCTGATTGGCCAATACAGACACCATTTGTCAAACTAATGCCTTGTCTCACTAAGCGGCTGGTCCCAACAACGGCTCTCTTGCGTTTGGACGGAGCGCTCTCCGTCGCCCAGAGAATTTCACCTTCGGCCATCATATCAAATGCGGTTTCGCTTCAAACACCATCCCCCGAGGCCGTGCGATGATGCTTCGCTTGCGCTGATAGAATGCACAACTCTTACAATTTCGGCCACATCATCGACTCCCGGGGGTCTAAAGAGACTAGAACCGCACAGGGCCCCTCAATGGCCACGAGGCGATCGTCTTCGGACCGTCGATGGATTCTTTGGTGACAAGGGACGTGGACGTGGATATCCGCATGTCTCAAGGTAACGCGAACCTGAACGAAGTCAATGGTCGTGATGACCACTCTGAGCGAATACAGCCCACATGATGGCTGGCAATGCCTATCATAATTCTTCCTTAAGAACAGGTTTGAGCCGAGGACCTTCATCGTCCAAACATTCGTGTCTGAAACATTCGTGTCTGACTTACGGACTAAGGAAAGCGCGAAGTGTGGTCCAGCGGCTGAGTCCTTATGACAGTCTGTAATGGCCCTCTGCGACCGAGCTATCGGGCCTACAAGCTCAGGACATAGGAGCAACGCCCTTGTGGGGTTGATGAGCCATTCGAGTTAGAGATTTGTGAACATGCTCAAGCAGTCAGTTGCTTGTTGTGGGCAATAACATCCTGGTCCTGGTCTGGAATACTGATTTGCACGAGCATTGTTGCCGAATTCCTGGTTGGTGTCACCGAATGCTACCGACAACATCAAAACCACGATACTGGTATACTACCCCAGTTCATAAACACCTCGGCATCTACCGACCCCGCTCGTTGGTTCTCCGAGCATCAGAAACGAGTCTGAGTGACACAAATCGTCTTGCCAGCAACGTATGGATTTTAGATAGAATAGAAGGGCATCGGGCCGGGCAGGCCTTGTCGAGAGCCACTGGCTGCATGGTCCACCTGCTGCGGGCTTGCACACAACACGCTTGCACCAAAACGTGGAAATGTTGATAATCGTGGCCTAAGGCCTGCTCAGGGGTGTTGCCAGGTCCATCAGTTGCATCTACAGCTTTCCCATCTTGGTGACCGGGCATCTTTCGAGCCAATGTCAAAAGCTCGAGTTGAGACTACGCGTCGTCTAGCATACAATATACTATCGTCTCGACACCAGTATCTGCACCGACGATGCCAATGTTCTCCTAGCCTTCTAGAAGGACGGCCACTGCGTCAATATCGTCCCGTCCGTACTCATCTCGGATTACGAACCTCGCCGTTACGAGCTCGCTTCGTACGCCACATAGCACGCAGTTCGCTCCCACGGCTTTGGTCAACCCCAAAACAGCCTTCTTCAACAGTTCCAATACAGGATCCAAGCCACATTATCTCTCACGACCAGCCAGATGACAGCTTGGTGCCGCCAGCCGCTCCAAAATCAATCTGCCACAAAGGTAATCTGCTCATGGAATGACGACGACATCCTATATTGCAACGCTTTACCCACAGTGGCACCAACCGCCACGACGCAGGCACGTTTTGCATTCAGGCAGCCACACAATGCCCCTCACGTGCCCCTGCACTGCGTTCCCAGGCCGCTTTCCCTTTTGGGCACTCACTCCGCATCCCGCCTTCCGGAGGATGTACGCCCGATCCGCACCGGCACAGTTCGGCCCTTCAGTGTCATTGCACATCAGCCCTACCAACGCAGCCGTGCCGTCAAGAGAGTGGAATGCCAGCCCAAGCAAAGTGACATTTGTTGAGTCAGGAGAATTGTACCAAACTGCCGATGACTTCCAAATCCAAACACAAGTGTCAAACGCGACAGCCTCGTTTGGGATCTTGAAACATTGAGACGTTTAGCTGCTTGAGCTAGTCTCTGGTGGCCGAACATACCCAAGTTTCGTCAACACGCTTGCGCATAAATCGCGCCCCACAGCCTGGAAACACAGCTGCACGGTGCAGAACACGACTTTGCAGCAACGCGACAACACACTAAGCAGTCTACCGAGAATCTCCAGAAGTAGTGTACCAGGCAGAGGGTTGGGCGCACTGTGCTTGACATATTAGCAAATGTCAATGTCACAAGAGGAACGCTCCATGTCAAGAAGTCTTATTTCAGCGCCGCTTGGGGCGATCACCAGGATTGCGGCGCGGGTGCGATTCAGTGGGGTGGTCGTCGCTGATTTTCCCAAAGGAAGCACACTTCGGCGACTCATGGCGGCACGGTTCAGTATCATGAATTCGCGGCACATACCATCTTAACAACAAAGAAGCGTAGTAAAGCAACAGGAGTGTAGCAAGGTCCGGCCGAAGAAGAGCCAAATGGCGACGATGGAAAAAGGGGCGACATCGTCGAAGACTTCGACGAATGCGCCAGCAACTGTCATCTGACTCCATCAACATCTAGTGTTGGTGCGTTGACTCGACGTCAAGGGCGATAGGTGAGAGCGACTCGCCCATGAGCGCTGCGAAGTCCTTTCAGGCATAGACTGCATACTACAACGGAGATCATTATCAGCCTTGCGACAGGGCGGATACCCACTCTTGACTTGACAGCACTAACGAGTGCACTAGAAGATCTATCGATTTGGTAGCCATCCGAGTCAATACACACTGAATCATCTGCTCATTTACAACACCCCACGATGCGTGAACGCGATGACAGCTCTCCAAGTCGAGTTCGTAGATCACAGACAATTGTGATCGTCTGGGGCTCAATCTCCCTTAGCATCATACGCTCTCGATCTATACACTGACATTTGTGGTATTCCTCTGAAGAGAGCTGTCTGCGAGCCACAGAGCCAGCATGCAAAGTCTTTATGACATTGCATTGCATCTGGAGAACATGAGTGCGCTCTACACCCACATCGAACCACATACGACAGCCGATTGCCTACCACCGAAGAGCCGTTCTACTTTAGCGACCTAGTGACATCGAGTATTGAAGATCTTGACCATCACTCTTCCAGCAGCGATGTCACTACGCACAAACCAGGAGATCGTCGCCAGCCCTGCATTCAGGTGAATGATTTCTCCACATCCAACCAGCGCTAGTCGCGGAGTGCGCAAACCTGCTGATCCGGTAGTGTCTGAGTCGGCACTTGTGGGCTCATGAGATCAGCTTGCAGTTCATTGGAAAGATTGCAGATTAGCAAATCCGCTTCTGTCCATGTGCTCACGTCTCTGTTCGACCTCGCCGGTTGTTGCTTGAGACCGCATGTCTAGCCAGCGTCAGAAAGGCGGCTAGCTGTATTGACTGCCTGAGCGAACTATGCTTGCTGAAGGACCTCTGACGACTGTCTTGCTTTCCGCTGCGTAGACGCGTGGGATGACTCTGGCAAGAGGCTGTACATCTATGTTTATGCCGCAGATGACACGGTGTGATCGTGATGGAAACACTCCGTGATTTCTCATTCTCAGATACTTCATTCATTCAATACGTTAAGCTACCTAACATCGACAAATTCGCCCTTCAGAAACTACAAGATTTGTTTCCTTCATTTGCGTTCCTTATCCACCAAGACATTTGTTTACATCTACCTTACGATCTCAGCATCTACATTCTTGTCCCAGCTTGGCTTGACAAATCTCTGGAACCACTGCAGAACAGCGCCTTGCTGCGTCGCTGCAGCTCCTGCCTGTTGCTTCGCCGCTGCCGCCGCCTGCTGTGCAGCAGCAGACCCGCCAGCTGTCGGAACCCAGGAAAGGTTTGGCTTCTTTCCGCTGAAGTGATTGTTCTTAGCAGCCTGGAGCGTAGCGTCAAGGCCGTCAAGTTGCTTGCTAGCACCAAAGGCTGGCTCCAGTGGTTGACGAACATCCGCGTAGGGATCGATCTCTTCCAGGTCATCGAGAGGAACACCGCCGACTACGCTGTCACGCATGCCATTGGGATCAAGACCCCCGCTTGCGAGGATCTCAACGAGTTCTGGGTCACTGAGACTGAGTGAAGATCCAGTAACCTGGTCGAGTGCGCCAGGAGCAGGTGGGTGATCGCTGTCCACTGGTGTGCCTCCTGCGGCTAACCCAGTGAGCTGATTATTTGGGTCAAGTCTGAAGCCGCTCACGTCAATTTTCTTCGCATCATCAAGATCAGGACCTATGCTCTTCACTCCGGGAACTCCACGAAACACCTGCCGTTTGGTATGACGCATGCTCCTCTTCTCAAGCTGAGTGGCGCCGAAACCTACAAGCAGCGTCGCTTTCGTGTCATCGCTCAAGTTGTCAAAGTCAGACTTGAGTGTGTCGGTCAGGGCGTCGAGATTATTGTCGTTCACGGCCTTCGCAGAGTCTTGGATGAGCCCAGTCAACTCAGACTGTTTGGACTCATCCAGCTCGCCTAAAAGAGATTCCCAATCGCTTGCAGGGCCTTGCTGAAATTCTTCAATGGCGCGACGCGCAAGGGGGAGGTTAATGGGCAGCGTCTTGGTGAGACCACCAAGTGTACCTGTAAGACCACCAAGAGGCCCCTTGACCCCACCTGTAAGACCGCCTAATGTACCAGTCAGACCACCCACTGTGCCGGTAAGAGTGCCGGCGACGCCAGCGACAGGAGCGATGGCACCAGTAGCGGTGTTGAGGATGGGCGTGGCAGCACCAAGAACAGGCCCCGCAACTGGAGCTGCAGCGGCGAGGACAGGGGCCGCGGCACCTAGAGCGGTGTTGAGCACAGGTGCAGCTGCGCCTGCGACAATAGGCACTGGGTTGACAGGCAAGTTCAAAGACCCGAGCAGGCCCGACAAGAGCTGCAATAAACTGGGAACAAGTGCCGCAATCTGAGCTACATCTGCAGGTGCTGCGCCGCCTGAGAGACCACCGAGAGCACCGCCTAGTTGTCTCTTACCCAAATTGCTGAGCGTGTTGACCAGAGGGGCTTGTTGGAGTCCTCCCAGGGGAAGAGCAGCGATGAGCTGGCCAAGTACACGAAGCAGAGGCGGGAGGATCCCAAGAACGTCAAGGGACTGCAAAGGTGCCAGGGTCGTAGGGATCGCTGCGGGATCGATACCGAGGGTCTGACGTTTGACGGGCAGCGGAAGGGAAGAGACAGCGTTCGACACGCTAGGAGCCAAAGTCTTAAGCAAGGAGGTGATCAAACCGAGGATAGGCTTCACAAGACCAACGATCTGGTCTGGCTGGAGAGGAAAGCTATCGAGCTGGCGTTTACCGAGACCACTCAAAGGAAGCTTGGGCAGGATCGTGGCTGGGCTGATAGGCAAGACGTTGAGCAGTCCGAGAATGGTCTGAAGAAGAGAGTCAACTAGACTCAGGGTGGTTGCTGGATTGAGAGCGCTAGTCACAGCCTCCAGTTGACGCTTGGTCAGGCCACCGACAATCGAGTCGATGTTGACGTCAGGCACCTGAAGAGGGAGTGGTAAAGGGGCCTTCTCGAGAAGAGAAGTGATCAGCGCCAGCAATGGCTTGATAATAGACGTCAAGATGTCAAGTCCAGGTATCGCAGCGGTTTCACGCTTTCCGAAAGGAAGGCCACCAAGAACATTGTTGATGGGCAAAGTCGAGACAACGCCGCTCACGGGCGCAGGCAGTTTGGTAAGTAACCCAGTTACAAGGTCGAGGAGAGGCTTGACGATTCCAAGAATGACGTTGAGGTCCAAAGGAACCGGCAGATCGGGAACATTTGCTGCAACTCCGCGCTTTTGTAGTCCGCTGATGATGTTGGTGACAGCCGGGACTCCAGCCGGAGCACCAGGAATGAGCTCGACCAGTTTGTTGACAACTTGCAGAAGGGGTGAAATGATCCTGAATATGATCTCAGGATCTATGGGCAATGTAGCAGCATCGCGCTTTCCAAGAGGCGCACCTGCAGTTGGCAGCAGGTTTACAATCGATTCAATGATCGAGAGCAGAGGCTTGAGTGCGTCAAGGATGATTGAAGGATCAAGAGGAAGACTCGCTGGGATCAGAGTCTTGGTAAGGCCAGAATCGAACGCGAGAGGAACCTTGGGCACTGTTCCGACTACGGTAGATGTCTCGCTGATACCTGGGATTGCTCTGACGGGACCTGTGAGGCCTCCGAGAGCCAGAGCAGGAGCCGCAGTAACAGCATCTACCTGACGCTTCTTGACAGGCAGAATACCTGCGGGAACAGCGCCAGTACCTGGCAAGCCAGCGGGCACACCAGGAACCGCAGGCAGGGACACAGGCGGTATAAGAGCGGTCACATCAGGGAGTGTGGCACCAAGATCTGGCACAGTCTGTCCGACAACGGGGAGTTTAGCAAGCAGCGAGCTGACCAAGCTGAGAAGAGGCTTGAGCAAGCTGACTGCAATGGCGTTGACAGGGTTGGGAGGAGGAGCGACGACTGCGGGCTTTCCAACTGGAAGGCTAGTCTGAGCGAGCAGATTGGGCAATTGACGCTTTACGAGCGGGCCACTTGCACCAGGGACTTGGAATGGGAGCTTAACAGCAGGTGCAGCGGGCAGAGCTGTGGCGACGACTGCAGGTGCCACAGCAGGAAGCGCTGGAGCGACGACTGCGGGCAGAACAGGTGCAACAACGGGGAGGTTGGTGACCACAGGTACACCGCCTGTAGGCAGCAAAGCCGGGACTTCTGCTGGCACTGAGGTCGGCAGACCACTGAGAGCGTCAGTAGGCACATCGGTGAGCGCCTGCGTCAGAGCAGCGGGGCCTTCAACAGGCAAGAGGTTGTCAGTTGGCGCAGTAGCCGCAACATCAGGGACCGCAGGAAGAACGAGCGGTATGTCAGGGAAAGCCTGAATGGGGAAACCTGCGCCAAAAGCGTCGACTGGGAGTGCGGGTGCAGGCAGTGAATTGGTTGCGTCCAATTCCGGGACTGGCACATTGAGAACGGCAGGCTCAATAGCTGCTGGCTCCACAGGAGCGGGGAGAGTCGATGGGACATCGTCGGGATCTACCCAGTCGTCAGGGACTGGGATCTCCCACCAGTTCAAGTTTGTGGGAAGTGCCGCGGGGATTCCAGCGAGATTGTTGACTGGGGCGACAGGCAGGTCAGTAGGGAAACCGTTCTCATCAAAATCAGGCCAAGGGATGTTGAGGACATCGTCTGGGATAGGGGCGTCCGCAAGGTCGCCCAGTGTAGGAGCCGCGGGGATGGCAGTAACGATAAGCGTGGGCACATCGATGTCTTCGAAGCCCTCAGGGACAGGGATATCGAACAAATCGGTTGGCACCGGGATGTCAAAGACATTAGTTGGCACCGGCACGTTGAGGACATCAGTCGGTACCGAGACATCAAGCACATCAGTCGGTAGAGAGCCAATCAACTCAGTCGGAATGGCGTCAAGCACAGCGGTCGGAATGGCGTCAAGCACAGCGGTCGGAATGGCGTCAAGCAAATCAGTCGGTGAGAGGTCAAGCAAGTCCGTAGGGACCGGAATGTCGAGTACATCGGTCGGCACCGCAATATCGAGCACGTCCGTAGGAAGAGCAGCCGCTGACAGCTCACTCGGGATCGGTAGTCCTGGAATGGGATCGACAAGGCTACCAAGCACATCAGTGGGGAGGGCCAGTGGGACACCAAGATCGTCCAGGTCTGGTACAGGCACGTTGAGAACATCAAGTGGGATCGCAATATCGTCGAGGTCTGGTAGCTCGCCAGCGGCATCTGGTGCGACGGTATCGGGAATGTCAGCGAAGGGCCAGTCGAGCAGGTCGTCTGTAAAATCGCCAAATGCGTCAAGGCTCGTGGGCAGCGCGGCTGGGATCGCGGCCGGTACAGCAGCTGGGATAGCAGCTGGGATAGCAGCCGGAATATCAGAAGGAACAGCAGCGGGAAGGACGTCCGGGAGAGCGGCCGGGACGCCTGACACAGCAACGGTCAGAGTATCAATGGGGAAACCATTCTCGTCAAAGTCCGGCACAGGCACGTTGAGGACGTCGTCTGGGATTGCAAAGTCGTCAGTCTGCGACGTAGGAGGAATCCAGAAAGGCGGCGACTCGAATGCAGCCCAGTCGATGCCCTCGATATCATCGGGAACGGGGACGTTGAGCACCTCGTCTGGGATGCCTGTGAAGAGATCTGGCAGCGTAGGTGGGAGCGTGGGCGGCAAGTCAGATACAGCTGGCGCTGGGACATCAATGGGCAGGCTGTCCGTGGGCAGAGCGTTGAGCGCTGTCACCAGAGGCGGGGTAATGTCCGGGACGGGCAGCACCGGGGCTTCGGTTGGCACCCCGGAAAAATCAATGGGCAAGTCTGGTGTAGCAATTTCGACCGTAGAGAGGGCATCAGGAACTGCAGGGCTCACGGGAGAGATCTGCCCGAGGAGAGCGCTGATAGCCTCAAGGATAGGTGTGATGAGCGCGAAAATGCTGTTGGCATCCACGTCTGTGGTAGCCTGCCTCTTGGTGAACGGGATGTCTGCCACGACTGAGTTTGTCGGGATGGGATCGACGAGAGGGTCGAACGGAGCATCAACTACCTCAGTAGCAGTGGCTACGGCCTCGTCGAAAGTCTCGGTGGGCAGAAGCGGATCGATGAAGATGTCAGGTACCTCGGTCGGCCGCAACGGGTAGGGAAGGATACCGGGCAGAGCGGGCGCGAAATTACCAGGCAGAGAGTTCAGCAGAGTCTGGATGACTGATAGCAGAGGTTGGACCACGGCGTTGAATGTGCTGATTGGTACAGTCGCTCCATCAGGAAAGTCAGGGAAGTAAGGCTCAGAGATAATACCATCGTCGCCAAAGGGCACTTCACTAGGCGCTGGAAGTTCGATCACCTCGAGACTGTTAGTGTCTGGAAGATCATCCTCAGGCAGGCTGACGTCCGGAGTATCCACAGGAGGCAGATCAGTCTCTACGGGAAGGATTCCTGGAAGGATCAGAGGGAGGATGTCTGCCTCAGGGTCCAAGATAGAAGGAGCGTCTGTTGGAAGAGCATCTTCGACAGTCTCTGTGGCGCTCTCCAGTGTCGAAGCAAGCGATTCGGTTACATCTTCAACGAAATCAGTAACGTCCTCGATCGCAGATACAACCGCGGATTCCACCGCAGGTTGGACAATAGTACCGACAACCGTAACAACGGAGGGGCTGAGAGCAGGAACGAGTGCAAGCGGGCTTGGGGTCACGTTCGGCGCAAGTTCGCTGACCAAAGGAATGACTTGGGGCAAGGCAAAGCCATAAGGCAAAGAAGTAAGTAGCAGCGCGGTCACTGCAGTTCGGTGAGACATCTTGGCGAGGAAACCTGCCCACGCCAGCGTACCTACTCATCCGCGTGAGACCTGGGGTATGTTATAGTTGCGAATGTGGCGTGGTGGTGCTCATACCAAGCATTCCTGGCGTCGCGCGGGGCGGCGGGACGCACTGATGTCGGACATTCCAACTACGCGATGTTCAGCATACCGGCCAACCAGTGGGTCACAAGGATGATGACATGAAGCAAGGAGACTAGAAGAAGTGACTGTTCGTATTTCTTAGCAGGTTCAAAGGGCTTAGCCTGTGAAGAATTTAGTAAAGGTAGAGCACGCCGGCGAATGGCACTTACATGAGCTCCAAAAAGGGATGTCGCAGTACAAATCCTCCTCAAATGCCAAGACAATGCTGTATCCACACCCATGCTATGGTTCTGTACAAAAAAAGCAATCACGAGCCCGAATCGCGTGAGCGCTAGGCAAGTAGAAGCTTTGCCTGCGCAACATGAGGTCGACTGACATAACGTCGTTACCCCAAGTCTGTGCAATAGAGCCGAGATGTGCAGAGGGGTGGCATTCTTGCAAATGCATGTTCGTCCAATTCGTTGTTAAATCGCGTAAAACCTGCACGCCATAAGCCGCGAAGCCGCAAAATGTGAGCTGTGAAACTGGAAGATCTCTTACCGGGCAACAAAGGGTGCGAAGTGAATGGTAAGTGAGCGCCAGAACTGCCGTGCTATCCGTACCCAAAAGGTAAAGCAAGATGTCGTAAAAGGTCATGAACGTCATGCGCGTCGATCCACAACAGGCGACTTGAAGACGTTGTTACAAAGTGCGCTACACTCGGAGAAGTCGTTTGCGCAGGTGTAGACGCGTCGGAGAGGACGCGCCTACATATCCAAGAGTTAAAAGCCCAGGAAGACGCGTCGAACAGCGCGTAACTCACATCATCAGTTGCCCAGAACGCGGTCCTTCTTGCTCTTCTGCAGGACCTGCTGGTTCTGATCAGAGTCCTGGGACGACTGAGTAGACTGGGCAGACTGAGAAGACTGAGCGGACAAGGCCTGCTGCTTCTCCCACAGCTTGCGACGGCGGTTGGCCTCGTAGGCGTCGATGTCGGCCTGGGTGAGCTGGATCCTGGTGGGTTGGCGCCTGAGCATCTTGAATGATTTGGGAGCTTGAATGAATGAAAAGGAGTGTGGGTTCACAAAAAGGAACGAAATCAAGAGGGAACGACTGGAGTTTGTCAATGGAGTGGGGAGGGTGGTGCGACGAAAGCTTCGTGGGACCAATTTAGATCAGATAGAAAGGCCGTGGGAACAAGCGAGGGCTTTGCTGGGCTCTGATTTGCTGACCAAACACGTGGCGCGGTGGAAATGGGCTCGAGCGAGATGAGATGGTGAAGGTGAGTGCACGTGGGAAGTCGGCGATGATCCCTGCCGTGCCAAGACTTTGTGAGCTCGAAATCTTGACGACAGCGATGCCGCCTCTCCCATCCATTGCGGCCATGTATCAGCGAAACATGGGCCCAACAGTGGGCGCACTGCGGCGCACGTTGGCTGCAGATATTTCAGCTGCACCAAGATGCTCGTCGAGGGCCTTCAGCGTGTCTGCGCGCCGGCTCGAGCAGTCCTACAACGCACCGCCTTCTGCTCCTGGTATGCTTTGAGCACGACTGCAGTGACCGAGGGCTTCTTCTGACGACACTCACAGCTCCGGCAAGCCCAGACTCTCGCAAAGCCCGCACCGCCAATGCCCTCAACCAGATCACACGCCTCGGCGCAAACCGCCGCACCTCCGGCATCCAGTCCGGCGGTCTTGCAAAGGGCAACTTCCTCAGCGGCCAGACATACGCACAGCCCGGGCAAGGCCCTCCGCGCGTCAGGCCTGAGGGTAGCCTGAAGATCATCAGGGAGGCAGTCGGGCCCGCTGGACCTAGGAAAGGCCCACCACCGCCAGGCGCCATGGTTCGCGCTCCCGCCAATCTGAAGTTCTCGCGCAACACCGGACCTCGACCAGGAGGCAACGCATCCGTCGGAGGCAAACGCGGTCCCAACCTTCGAGGGCGCGATGGAAAAGCAGGCGGTGCCGGCAAGCGCTCAAGTGGTGGACCGGGAAGGCGCGAGCGCAAGAAACCGAGCGACGAGAGACTCCAACCCAGGGACGTCAAATACGAAGACACCCTCTCCGACGGCATGGTTCAGCACCTCCTGCGGCTGCAGCGAGGCCAGTGGGACCGCAAGCCCTACGAGCCAAAGTATGCGCCTGGGAGCTTTGAGGCGAACCGGTTGATACACCAGGGAAGGGAGCTGTTCCGCGGCGAGGCACCACCAGTCAAGATTTGGGGAAAGCTCGAGAAGCAGATAGGCGTAGTGGGCATGCACAATGCGGAGGCGCACTTGAAGGTCCGAAGGGTGACAGACCTAGACGAGGAGTCGCTAGGCGTCAGAAGGCAACACTTTGAGACCGGCGACGTTGACATTCAGGCAAAGGCAAAGGCGCCTGCCGCGAAGGCACCTGCCACAAATGCAGCTGCTGCAGTAGCGCAGGCAGCTGCATCAAAGGCCCCAGCACCCAAGCCGGCGCCAGTTGTACAGTAGATAAGCTGCAAAGCAGCATGTATGAGGAGTGTAGAACAAGCGCAGCAATTGTAACATCATTGACCTGATTCAGCGCAACGTACAGCGCCATTTTTGTCTAAGTTGTCCTTCGTAATCAGCCAACCTGGATCCAACACCAGCATAGTCGAGCCTGTAGAATGCTCGAGACATCATGCAAGCCAAAGCTGGTAAATCTGTAGCTGCTTGGTACTTGTCAGAACCAAGGAGCACTACTAGGCTTGAACTGCAATTGTCCGATTTGACATGCTAAACGCCCCAAATGCTACGATACGCTATGCTATGCTTTTCTTCACCTTTCCCTCCACCCACAACTCAATGATACCGCGTCAATCCCCTAAACCCCTTATTCTGCATCGTCTCCTCGTCCTGGCGCACCACCATCCCAATCTTATTCCCAAGAGTCTCTACCGCACGCTCATACTCCCACGTCGGTGTATCCGCACCTCGCATCCCTATGAAACGCGCAAACATGCGCATCTTCATCTTCAGCCGCTCAATGTCGTTCAGCTTGCAGTTCTCAGGCAACGTCGGGTCGGTTTGGAGAACGGGTTTATTCCAGTCCATGGTTGTGGGGTACTTGTATGTCAGCGCCGTCGGTGTGTGGGACTGACTATAGTAGTCTGCGAGGTTGTCGAGCTGGGATTCTGTGAGGGTGAACAGCGAGAGCATGGTGGGTGGGTAGTCGGGTGCGGGTATGCCCGTTTCGACGTGCACTATCGGTGCGATGGTGAGGCGCATTTGAGAGATTTTGAGGGCCAGGTCAGGATTACCGTCTGAGAGGGGGCGCTTCTTGATCCGCAGTACGAACTTGGACGGGCTCTTTGAGTCCTGCATCTTGGCCAACCTGGCCCGGCGGCGGTCGCACAGCCGGGACCGGGGTTTCCTTGCTTTGCGGGTCCTGCTCTGCTCATTTGGACGGAGGGAGGTCATGGCAGGTTTGCTAGAGCTTCTGTAGTGTAATGGCTATTGGCCCGTGTAGAAGTTTGCTGCGGCCCGGTGTCGATTTCAAAGATGCTGGATGCGAGCAACTGGCAGGGGCATGGGCTGTTGGGCATATATAATGCAAGCACAAACGCACAACGCGAGGTTCTGGAAAGCCATCTTTGTTGGTACATTGCTCTTTGTTACGCACATAAGACAGCCTGTCTTCACGAGCGTGAAGCGTGGAAGCTTTGTCTTGCTTCGTCACGTGTCCATTGTCTTCGAGCAGACAGAACAGTGTTCTGAACAGCGCTGTTGTGTATGCCGGTGCAGGCTCCAGAAGTTCCATCACCTGTACAGATTCGATGGCTGGCGTGCAGGCTCGCATTGTTGATTGCTTGGAGATGTGATGGCCCAGCCTTTCACAACCCGGATGCGGCCCTGTATGGTCGTTTCAGAAGCATTCTCGACAACGCACAGGGAATCGCCATTCGCTTCGTGGAGTCTCGAGCTTGTGTTGCATGGCTGGTAGTTGACGAATAGCGACCATGGATGTTCATGGATGCCATGGTATCGGCGAACAGGCACAGGTCTTAACTGTCGAGAATCTGCTCGAGAGACACATCGTCCTCTGCGCCACCAACGGGCTTGGTCTGAGCCCAGAATTTGCTGAGATGTCTTGCTCCGCTGTGATATCGTTAGTCAGTGCCACCCTGTGTTGCGGGTATATCCTACCTGTCACAAAGCAAAGTGACAATGCGGTGACCAGGACCAAGTTGTTTCGCAAGCTTCGTAGCTGCCACGCCTGCGTATGTCAGTGTCTAAAAGCACTGTGAATAAGGTGTGTGACTTACAATTCACAGCGCTGGAACTGCCAACGAAGATGCCGTCGTGCTCAACCAGCCAACGCGCCATAGATGTCGCTTGATCATCGCTTACTCTGATCGCATCGTCAATGAGCCCTCGTCCGATGTCAAAGTTATGGGTGACACGGTTGATCCCGATACCCTCAACTATAGTATCGACCTGATGGCGTCGACGAGTGCCTTCCTTCTCTTTGGGATCAAACATGACTCCATACTTCACCCGGTTGAACAGGCCGCTGCCCGGAGGATCAGCAAGCACGATCTTGACGTCTGGAAGGCGCGACTTTAGAAATAGTGCGACTCCAGAAATGGTCCCTCCAGTGCCGGCACCACTTACGAAGGCGTCAAGTGACCCTCCCGTCTGCTCGTAGATCTCAGGTCCGGTGCCGGTAAAGTGAGCGCGCCAGTTTGCCTCTGTCTCAAATTGATCGGCGAACAGTCCACGGCCTGGCTTCTCAGCGGAGGCTGTGTGCTCTGCTGCCCGGGTTCGCGCCAGATTGACGAACTGCTTTTGGTCCACAATAGGTGCTGGTTTTACTCGCTCGACCTCCGCACCAAGTTTCAGGAGAATGTCTGATTTTTCGACAGCCATATCGTTTGGCATACAGCTGGGGACAATCAGCGATGATGCGAAACCAGTGGGTGAGCAGCTCACATGTGCGCTTTGTAGCCACGTGCTCTGCAGATTGCAGCCAGCGAGATCCCAGTGCTGCCAACGGTGCCTTCGTAGATGGTATCGCCGGAATTGGGGATCAGTAGACCCTTTTCTTCAGCCTGTAGACATAGTCAGCCAGTATCTAATAGCAAGCGCAATCCACTGACCATTTCGATGATGCTTAGAGCAACGCGGTCCTTTGGGCTGTTGCCGGCTCCATTGAGAAACTAGCGTACTTGTCAATATTCTGAACATAATACGTAACAAACTGGAAGACATACTTCGGCCTTGACCAAAATGTCGCATCCTGTATATTCAGATAGTGATTTGATTCTAATGAGTGGAGTATTGCCAATGCACCCTTCGATGCCCTCTTTGATGTCTGATGGGCCTTCGCCCTTGACCAACGAGCTCTCAAGCTCCACAAGCGTCTTCTTCAGCGTGTCTAGATCATTAATCTTTGACAGCTTTGAAAGTGTCTTGTGCTGCTGTTTCAATGCTTCCTGAGAATCGTTGGGCTCAGGAGAGTTGGTCAAACGCCTGTTGTAGGCGGTAGCCAGAGCTGCTCCAGTGAGGAATGCCCCTGCAATATAATACCTGGTGTAGTCAGGCATCTCCAAAGTGTGTGAGCAAACAAGTTGGTTTGAGTGCGGCAATGGTCGGAGGAGCTTTGACACGGGCTTGGCAGGGCAATAGCGACCCGCAAACTTCACCACGTGCAGTCGCGCAAAGAGCTTCCCCAACTGTCGCAACGCGGTTCAGACGACCTCCGCTGGCGTAAATGGATTCGCCGCTCGTGACCCAGTTGTTTCGCCAGCTCTTCTCACACCGAGCCGCGCAATGCCTAGCCCGTGGAGCTCGTCCAGCGCTCGCGAGCGCGCGTGTGCCTCAATTGCAGCGCCGAGGGAAGGCCACACGGTTGGGTGAGGGCGAGACGAGCAGAGAGAGTAGATGGACACCGCGGAAGAATGCATTCCCACAAGAAAGAACAGAGGAGTTTGAGAGATATCCTATGGTCACGTCAGACATGCTCCGCAGCAGGAAAGAGAGACCGCGGAGGGTGAGGATGCTGATGCGTGACTTCATTGAAGACAGCCTCTACAATCCGAGTTACGGCTATTTCTCAAAGCAAGTCGTCATCTTCTCGCCTGGCGACCCCTTCAACTTCAACGCAATGAAGTCCGAGCACGAGTTCTTCCAGCAGTTGCGGCACCGCTACACCGATTTCGAGGATGCGCTGGACCTCCAAGAACCGAACGATCTACGCCAGCTCTGGCACACACCGACCGAACTCTTCTCGCCATACTACGGAGAAGCACTGGCGCGGTATCTGGTGGAGGATTACAAGTACAACTTCTTCCCGTACCAAGATCTGATCATCTACGAAATGGGTGCAGGAAACGGAACGATGATGCTGAACATTCTGGACTACATTCGCGACGTTCATCCGGACGTATACGAGCGGACAAAATACCGCATCATCGAAATTTCGAGTCAGTTGGCGGACTTGCAGCAGAAAGGCTTGGGCCACTCGGCGTACGCCAGAGGACACTCAGACAAGGTTGAGATTGTGAACCGCTCCATCTTCGACTGGAACCAATACATTTCCTCACCCTGCTACTTCCTTGCGCTCGAAGTCTTCGACAACTTTGCTCACGACGCCTTGAAGTACGACAACGAGACTGGCTCCCCATACCAATCGCACGTCGTCGTCGATCCGCGTGGCGAGATGTTCGAATACTACTCGCGCACCCTCGATCCTGTGGCCACCCAATTCCTCGAACGTCGACATGCAGCGTGCGAGTCCTACCCACACCCGCTCCAGGGCTCGCGTGTGATGCAGAGTCTGAAGAGTCTAGTACCATTCCGAACGAACCTCAGCCAGCCAGAGTACATCCCCACACGGCTGATGCAATTCTTCCACATACTCGCATCCAAATTCCCCAACCACAAGCTCATCAGCTCCGACTTCCACAGGCTGGGCGAGGCAGTTCAGGGCATCAACGCGCCGGTCGTGCAGACGAGGTACAAGAGGCAGATGATTCCGGTCTCTACGCCACTGGTGAGTAATATTTACGAGATGTTAGATGCTGTGTCTAACTAGCTCCAGGTCCACCAAGGGTACTTCGACATCCTCTTCCCCACCGACTTCGAGGTCATGGAGCCCATGTACACAGCCATCACAGGCAAGTTTGCGCGCACATACACACACGAGGATTTCATGGCGGGGCGGGCGGACATCGTAGAGACGAGTACGAAGAACGGCGATAACCCGTTGGTGACCTGGTATAAGAACGCGAGTGTCATGATTACGATGTGAGGATACCCAGAGATAGAGCAGGGCCCTTTTGATAGCATGGAATTTTCATTGGAGCTCAAGTGGGCTACAAACAATGGAGCAGCAGTCTGCGTCTGGACACGCTCTTTGACCTGATAACGTCCTGAGGATTATGGTGCTGTTTGCGAGTGTTGTGCTATGCGCCGAGTCGTGTTGCACCTTCCGGAGTCTACATTCAGGCGGGGAGACTGGGTGATGAGATGATACAGCTAGCCTGGTTGTAGCAGACGGTGAGAGTTCACGGTGATGTGACAAGCGTACAAGGCGCGTCTCATGCACATTGCAGAGCTCACTGCTAATCAAGATCTTTGAGAATGTTCCCTCTTTCACTTGCGCATTGTACGCCTGCTTAGTGTCAAAGAATCAAAAGATGTTGCCCAGCGACAAATGCAAACAGGCAGGGGCTGCGCAAAAAGGAAGGAGTCCCCCACCCGGCCAAAAAGGTAGAAACATTGGTTCATGTATTCCTATACCAATATTAGTACAGGAAGCAGGAAACATCTCCTTTTCGTAAAGGAACGTACCTGGTGGGGTTCGAACCCACGGCATCCGCATAACCCAGATGAGTCATAAGAGTCTGACGAGTCTTATAAGAACGGCGCGCTACCACTGCGCCACAGGAATGGATTTCACCACTGTTGAGCGCTACGCGCCCCTGTTCCTGGCATTTTGATGACAATTTTTCTTTCGGCGTGTTTATATTGCTGGTGAAAGTGAGAGTGAAGAGGAAGCTCTGAGCCAAGTTTTTTGAGGCGTGTTTGAGGAGTGGCGGGGGCGGAGGAGGGGTTGCGTGACGAAGGAGGAAATGACGCGTTGGGGCTGTTGAGTGGTCAGGGACGAAGGGGCTGGCGCGGAGAGGAATCAGCCAACCACAACGCGCTAGCCTCCGCATCGACGTCCATCATCACGGTGCTCGTTTCACTCTCATCGGTCATCACAGAGTGTTCTGTGCATTGCGTTGCATTCAATCTTGGCTTGTGGTAAGTTAGCAACGTATCAGGCGCATCTGCCATGCCATTGATTTCCGTCTCGACACGACCATGGTCGAGAGCTTCGCGCTTGCAAGCTCCATGTCAGCGCTTGAGAGCTCCGTTGTCTAGCTGTATTCATACACGCTTTGCTGGCACTGCGCATCTGCATTACAGCATGCATGTGACGACTTCCTCGCGCCGACTGGCTCCTATTATGCACCATCAACCTTTTTCCTTACCATCCACTCAGCAGCGTCTCTATTCTGCATCTACCTCTCCAGAACACGAGACTGACAAGATGTAGGCACCCAACCTACACTTTTCCCATTTCGTACACTCAACATGACAATCAGGGCCGCGAAATTCACACCTGAGGTACTACTCAGCGCGCCACGCAGGTCTGAGGGTATCCCCAACTCGGATGCGTCCAAGGTGCTGTACAGCGTCTCGACATACAGCTTTGAAGAGCATAACAAGAAGTCCGAGATCCGAATCCTTGATGTCGCGAGCCAGCAAACCAGCCTAGTCACGGACGACAAAACCGCGAGCGAACCTGTCTGGATTGATGATGACAACGTTCTCCTCCTGAAGTCTGGCGATGACGGTGTCACGACAGTGGTTATTGGCAAGGCAGATAATTTCGGCAATGAGTACGTTATGATTGTAATAGTAGCCGTACAATTGCTAACATCGCTCCAGCAATTACACCGCTGGCACTGTTGAAGGTCCTATCGGCGATCTTAAGACGTTCAGACTCAGTGACGATGAGATTGCCATCGCAGTGTCGGGCAAGGCAAAGCCTGACGGATCTCTGTACAATCCCGAGAAAGCAGAGAAGCCACACACATCTGGCAGACTGTACAAGTCAATGTTTGTTCGCCACGTAAGCTCCCTGAATCCACATGCTACGTTCGTTGCTAACACGCTACAGTGGGACCACTACGTGACTGAGAACAGAAATGCCATCTGGCTTGGCAAGTTGACCAAGAAGAATGGCAAGTTCGAGCTATCGGAATTTAAGAATGCCTTAAAGGGCTCCAAGCTCGAGAGTCCGATTGACCCTTTCGGTGGCAAAGACCACTTTGATATCTCCAAGTACGGTCTCGTTTTCACAGCCAAGGACCCTACTGTAAACCCTGCTCTACACACCAGGACCCGCATATATGTCTCTGCGAGCCCTGACTTCTGGAGCCATCCTGAGCACTGGAGAAATGAAAATGCATCCCCAGAGATCCAGCACGTAGACATTGCGAAGTCTCACGCATTCGAAGGCGCCTGCACCAGCCCTGTGTGGTCCAACTCCGGAAAGATGATTGCTTTCCTGGCTATGAAAACCGACGGCTACGAGTCTGACAAGAACCAGCCTTTCATTATTCACGACTACACCAAGCTTGCAAGTGCACCAACGCTTCTCTATGCTTCCGAGAATGGTAAAGGCAAATGGGACCGCAGCCCTCAGTCCATCTCGTGGAGCCCAGACGACTGGCATCTCTACTTCACAGCCGAAGACCACGGGCGCGGGAACCTTTTCCATGCTGGGCCTCCCAAGCGCGCTGGCGAAGACTCGCCCCTGCCAACAGTACTCGTCAAGGGCGGAAACGTGGCGGATGTCAAGGTGTTGAAGTCAGGCAACATCTTCATCAGTTCTAACAGCCTCATTGAAAACAGCCTGTACTCATTTGTGCCTGTCGGCGACCAGAAGAACCATGAGAACACCTACAGCCTCCCACTGTCCGAGAGCGCCTCCGAATCCACGGACCCCACTGCGCGCTACATCTCCTCCAACACGCGCTCAGGCTCCATGTTCGGACTCTCGCGCTCCCAGATTGATGAGATCCACTGGGACGGCGCCGCACCCGGCACCTCGGTGCACGCCTGGGTCGTGAAGCCCAGCAACTTCTCTTCCGACAAGACCTACCCCCTTGCATACCTGATTCACGGCGGTCCCCAGGGCGCATGGGAAGACTCATGGAGCACTCGGTGGAACCCGGCCGTGTTTGCCGAGCAAGGTTACGTCGTCGTTTGCCCCAACCCAACAGGCAGCACGAGCTACGGTCAAGCCTTCACCAACGCGATTCAAGGGCAATGGGGCGGTCTTCCGTACCAAGACCTTGTGCTAGGCTTCGATTGGATCAAGAAGAACCTCTCATACGTCGACACCAAGCGTGCGGTTGCCCTGGGCGCAAGCTACGGGGGCTACATGATGAACTGGATCCAGGGCCACCCACTGGGCCGTGAATTCCGCGCACTCGTCACACACGACGGCGTTTTCAGCATGGCAAGCCAGATGTCGAGCGAAGAGCTGTACTTCCCGTTCCACGACCTGCAGGGCGCGCCGTGGAAGAACCGCGAGGAGTGGGACAAGTGGGATCCGAGCCGGCACACGGCGCACTGGGAGACTCCGCAGCTCATCATCCACAGCGAGTTGGATTATAGGCTGTTGATTGGCGAGGGGTTGGCGGCGTTCCATACCCTGCAGACCCGTGGTGTTGAGAGCCAGTTCCTGACGTTTCCCGATGAGAATCACTGGGTGCTCAAGCCAGAGAACAGTCTGCTGTGGCACAAGACTGTGTTCGACTTCATCAACCCCAAGGTGGGGCTGAAGCCGCTTGCACAGTAGGGATATGTGGGTCGGCGCTCACTCTTGTGGCAGGCATTCAGTCTAGTGATCGTAGATAGCAACTTCAAATCGCCAAAGATAGGTTGAATGCATCTCGTCTCACCAGGCACTTCCAGCACGCTCTCTCGTTGTCCAGATAGCACATTACGCCTTAGCAACTTCAAGCAGCCTCCAGACCAATCGCAGAACTGCGCAGAGCTTGTCAAAAGCAAGTCCCCAACATGTTCAACATGTTCAACATAACTAAAATCCTCATCCACCCAAGTAAAAGCGAAGGTGTGGAACAATCTCGGGGTTGCGTCCTAACACAAGATACATCATTCCTATTCGCCGTCTCATTGCGTGCCGTGAAGCAAGGAGGAGTCACTTTATATCTAAACAAGAAGTTGTATAGACGTTACTCAGAGGACCACGTGCCGGCTTGCAGGCACAAATCATCCCAAGCTCAGAAATGTTCGGAAAAGGGCAGAACAGCGACGGAGTCCAAGCGGCAAGATCCTCACCCGCAAATAGCCTCTTGACAATCCCTACGGGCCTACCTCCTCGTATCACACATGCACTCAGGCTTGCTTTGACTTTGAGCGCCAACGCGTAGAAGACAGTCAGCGCAGCTGTTAGGAACACACGCTCTCCTCTGCTCCTGAGGCTCAACACCCAGCACCGCCGCTGCCTGTTGCCGCGAGTCCCGTCCATCCATCCGTGTCTAGCCCAGCCCAGCTCGGCGTAGAGGCTGTGGGTTGTAGTCCGTATTCTGTAGCTGCGGACTCGTTCATATCGACCCCAGCTGTCTCCGTAGGCGCAGAGACTTGTAGTTTTGGAAGTACCATGTCGGTGCTTACCCGTACCTTATCGGGGTGTAACCAAGGCTCAGACCAAGGCTGGTGCAGAGTGAGGGTGTGCTACTAGATTGTCGAGAGTGAAACCGGGAGTTTTCCACTGTGAGTGGAAGCCAAATTGTATATATCGAGCTAGGTAGATGTGCGTCTTGTGTGGGACTGAGGAAGGCTGCATACCTTACCGGCCTACCTACCTTGCTGCCTACAAGCAAGGCTACATGTCTGTGTCCTGCCTGTTGCTGCAAAGTATGACATGCAGCGTTTGGCTTCTATCTCAGGCAGAAAAGCTTATGACAACCGAAAAAGATTATTGCGAACACAGTAGCAAACAGGGTGGTTTTAGTTCTATCAACTGCTAGGGCCAAACATCTGGCTCTTCCCCCTCGCTGTCATAGATGTTCTCAAGATCTGCGTCAGTATCCATCAGCTCCTCTGTCACTAGTTCTGAATCCTCCTTGCTTGTCTCCTCCTCATGTTCTTCCTTGGCGTCTACCTGAACATCTGCTACCTTCACCGCCGCGGAATCGTCTTCTTGCCAATGGTCTCGCCACTCTGATAGTAAACCAGTTTTTGGGAGAGGGTGAACTGGCTTCTTCTTCCTTACTCGGTCGTCATTGAAGGCAGCATACTCATCGTACGTATGCAGGACCTTCCAGTCTGGTGTATCCTTAGGATGGAGAGTATACAAGTCATTTGCCCGCCCGCCACCCGTAGCATTGATCGCGTGATGTCAGCATCGATCTTGGGTAGCATCGTCGTGGCCTGATGACAGTTTTGTCCTCGCGTTCTAGCCAATCCACAATCTTGTTCCACCTTGCTACCCATGCGTCTGCTCTACCGTCTTGGGAAGCCCAGAAGAAGGTAGTAACCTCTGATTTGTACGTGGAGGAAGACCAAGTCGTCGAGCGGGATCTTCATATCGAACTGGAGCGACTTTTCCTCGGATGATCGAATTTTCATGAAATCGACCTTCAGGGTGAAGGTCTACCTGCACCCTCATTGTGCCTGGCTTCCAACGAGCAAAGGCCGCGCACTCAATTCGAACAGGAATGTTCATTACGGTGGCCGGAACACCAAGAACTCCGGAAACTTGTCGCACTTGAAGCTATTTCAAGGCCAAACAGCACGCTTGTAAATATCGCCTTTGAATAATAGCCGCTTGCGCTCTTTACGTTGCTGATAGTACTTCTGGAATGCTGGGACAGGCGATGTCTTCAGATGGCTGACATCACGGAGCGGCCGAGTGTTTGGATAGATAACGCACTATTGCTGCGTTACATGTGGGGCTACAGCGCTGCAGCGGTGCTGATGGAAACATCTTTACTGTGCCAGAAGGGATACAAGGTATTGAAGCCGAGCCGGTGAGCTCTCTGTCCACTCTCCAAGAGCTCCATTTCCGTTGTGCCACCTGGGAGGGGAGGGGTGTGAGGTGAACCTGGTCTTGCCGGTACTGCGCTGTTCAATGGTTTGGTGAGGGGCCGCTGAGGCTCCTGAGGTGGAGTTGGCGTGTCGCCTTGGAGTGTCGGATGGACTTTGAGAATCTGGACGCGGTGCAGTGATTTGGTTCGGCGAGGGTGGATTGGAACAACTGGACGCTTCGCCTGCGGTATCCTAGGTACCTGTGTGCTGTCAGAACGGGCACGTGTATGCAGTCTTTTGTGTTGCATCTAACATCCATCATGCTTTGTGTAGGAACAGCACGAGGGAATGGAGTGTTTCGATCCACTTACTCGAAGAATGCATTCGTATGCGTCACGTAGATGCCGAGGAGGGCTCGGAAGTGATACGTCGCAGTGTTGTATTTGATTCACCTTCCAAAAACCGTCAAACTTTGGTAGGAGCGCTACATGGCGCCTGCCAACTCCATCCCATCTCGACACGCCACCACGGGAGTCACAATCCTCGACATCTCGTGACCCAATATAATAAGAGCGTAAATAATGTATCATTCGTCACGCAGTGTGACATCCACCCCTACTTCTACATCACTCATACAAACCCTCGTCATCCCCCGCGTCACCGAAGCCGCCCTCGGCAATATCGAGACTATTCTTACTTGCGTGGCTGGGCGCTTTGCCCTTACCCTTGCCCTTGCTGTTGCTGCCACCAGCAGTATCCACATCTGCATCCCCATCGAGCGTCTCAATACGTATGGCCGTCTGCTCGGGCTCAGGATCCGCCTTCCCCTTCCCCTTGTCCTTCCCGCTCGAGACAGACGCCGTGCCGTTCACTCCCTGCACTTCCTTCTTCTCCTCGGGCTTCCCCGCACCCTCGAACGTCCTGCGCACGCGGTCGTAGTGGCGGAGTTCATCCGCGCTGACGCTAGGCACGAGTTCCTTGTGCGCATCCATGTAGTCCTGTTCCGTGACCAGGACGGCCGTGTCCTCGTCGGTAGCGAGGTGGTCGAAGAAGTACGCAATGGTGATCTGCTGAGCGTGAGTGTCGTTGTGGTGTTTGACTTTGCGGTCGACGGCACGCGCCTGCCGCGTGATGGCTTTGAGCATCGCGTCGGAGCAGAGCGCGTACATGTCTGCGCCGGTGTATGTGAAGGGCAGACCTTGCGAGATGCGGGCGAAGGAGAGGTCGGGGTGGAGTGTAAATCTACGAATATTAGTGAGTGCTTCAACAAATGGTAGACTTGATTGACTCACTTTCTGCTCAGCGCCTCCAAGATGGTCTGCTGCTTCTCGTGTGTGTCGGATACGCCGAGGTACAGCATTTTGTCGAATCGCCCGGGGCGGAGCAAAGCCTGGTCGAGCAGATCAGGACGGTTGGTCGCGCCGATGACGAACACGCCCTCGCCGCCGTCACTCATACCGTCAAGCTCGGCCAGCAATTGCGAGACAATACGATCCATAACACCACCACTGTCGCCCTGATTTCCACGCTTTGGCGCCACAGAGTCCAATTCGTCGAAGAAAACAACGCAAGGCCGGGCGTCGCGCGCGCGCTGGAAGACACGTCGAACATTGGCTTCCGACTCACCAATGTACATGTTGAGCAGCTCGGGACCCTTGACGCTGAAGAAGTTGAGAGAGAATTCGGTCGCAATGGCCTTGGCGAGAAGCGTCTTTCCGGTTCCAGGGGGTCCGTAGAAGAGAATACCACTGCGCTTCTTCATGCCCTTGGCGAACAGCTCTGGTCGCGACAGCGGCAACTGAATCGTCTCCATGACTGCGTCCTTGATGTGGGACATACCACCGACGTCTGACCAGCCAACTTTGGGGATTTTGGGGGCACCAATAGCGTCTGCAAAGTTCTTCCTCGCCGCGTCGACCGCTCCATCGAGATCGGCTTTTGTGAGGCTGTTGCTGAAGTGGCCGCCTGCGAGCTCGATGTCTCTCGCTATGACTACTTCGCCCGACGATGACGCTTTGCTTGCTGTTGCGGCAAGCTCCTCGATGCGAGTGCGTTTTGCGACGACGGCTCTGTCGACCACATCGACAAGATCGCCGGCGACTAATGCCGCAGTCTTGACGGCGATATTGCCAAGCTCTACGTCTGGAGACAGCCGGATCCCGGCATCGTCGATGATGCTGCGCAGAATGCCTTCTCTCTCGCCCTCATCAGGAGCCGTCATCTCCAACTCGTGCGTGAACAGTCCACGGATGCCCTCGGGCACCTTGTCGATTTCTGTGGTTGTGGCGATGAGCACTCTCGAGTCAGCCAGGATCTCTTTAAGTGCTGTATTCATCCGGTCGGCCGTAAGCGCGTCGACGTGTTTGACAAGCAGCGCAGTAAACTCTGCACCACAAGACAGGCCTCGCTCAGCTCTGGCCTTGAGGAAACCCTCCGTCTTGACGTCGCCGCCTCCCGCGCCGCCCTCGGTGACGATGTCGAAGGCATCAATGGCGAACGTGTGCAAGCCGAGATCCTCGCAGGCTTTGATTGAGATGGCAGCCTTGCCAATCCCTCGTTGTGTGGATGTAAGAAGGATAGCGACCGGAGGCAGTCCAAGATGTATAGCCCTCGGACTGGTAGCCACTGACATCAGCTCGCGCAGTCGCCTGCGAAGTGGTGAAATGAAAGGTTTGGGCAACTCATCCATGGCCATCATCTTCTGCGATGTGGTGAATGGGGTTCGTCTTGCGCCAAGGTAGTATTGCCAGGCATTGTCGATTGGCGCGGGCGTCTTGCCCTGCTCGCTGCCATTCATCTCCATCTTGGTGCTCGCGGCGTCTACCGTAACGGCACTGCCCCAGATGAGTGGCTCTTCGCCTTCTTTGGGCTGTGACGTCTTGGAGGCAACATTTCCGATCTTAAACCATGCCACAACCCTCGGGTTTGCGCTGTCAACGGCACTGCCTTCCTCGGCGCTCTTCCTGGCGTTGGACAGCAGCTCATCGCTTCCAGTGTCGTCTTCTGTAGAGGTCTGAAAAACAGCTCGCCCGAGTGATTCGTCAATGGAGACGCCAATCAGGTCGCCGCTCTTCACGACTCGTCGCTTCTGTTCAAAGTGTTCCTTCAGTGCAGCAAACAGACTAGGCTGCAGTAAACGGTCAGAGGAGAGGGGCGTCGAGACTTTCAGGAGAGTGACCTCTCTTGCGGAGGGCGGTAAGGACGAGCTGGTGAGGCGGGGCTTCTGCAGAGCAGTCCGCGGTAGGCCTGGTACGTGGGGCGCGACCAATGGTGTAATACGGAGGTGTGACGGACTTCCTAGGTTCGCCAGCAGAATGGGTGAGAGGTATGCGGGAAGGGAGGTGGTCGCTGGGCCGGAGAAGCTAGATATGCTCATCCTTCGGTCACCGCTGTCGGTCTTGTTGACGGGGTACCTTGCTACCTTCTTCGACAAGGTTTCTGGCAGACCATACACCCTTACTGGGCGCCAGTTGGAGTTGTCTTCCTCTTGGGCTGCGCCAAAGGAGCCCAGTCCCCACAAAGGATGGCCTGACGGCTCCTCTGATGCCTCGAGCTTCACCCAGTCACCAGAGAAACATCCAACCTTGACCAGCGTGTTGGTGTCAACGAAGACACGAGCCTCTTCGTCGTCCTCGCCGCCGGGTTTAGGATGCACCAGCTCGTCGGAGATGCGCTGCAGTAGACCGTGTGCCTTGAAGACTTTGCTTCTGGACGAGGGCGCTCCCCGCACGGTACTGGTGGCGGTGAAGCTGGAGAAGACGGAGCCAGGGGTTGCAATGCCGTTGGTGCGGAAGTTGCCTGGTCGCGGGGTCGCAGATGTATAGGCAGAGAGCACGCCCGAAGACTGCGGGGGCAGCATAGGCGCACTCAAGGATATAATGTCGTCAGACTCGTCAGAGAGGTCACCTGCGTCTGAGCCTGAAAAGTCCGAGTCCAGGTTGTCTGCCGACTCTTCGTCTGGGGGGCTGGCATTTCGCGAGTCGCCGCGCTCGTCTGCGGTGTAGAAGGCATCGTTGGAGGTATCTTCGGCCTCGCTGTCGAACGAGGTAGTCGGTGGTGGTGGTGGTGGACGTACGGGGAGTGCCGTCTTGGAGGAGCGGTGGGAGTGTAAGACGACGATGCGAGTGGAAGGCAGCAAGAGACCCTGGGCCACAGGCTCACATGCCGTAATCTTGGCTGGCGGCGGGGCAACGTGAGTGATGGGATGGGCAGGCAGCGGCAAGGGAAGCAGGTCGCCCGTGTGCAGCACAGTGGGCGAGTGCAAGGCCTCTCGCACCGCCGCACGCCAAGCCTGTTCCTGCGCAGTGTGGTCTGTCCTGTTGCTGTGGCTACGTGCTGCTGCTGCTTTGCTTGCCCGGGCATTGCTAACGTCGAGGTGACGGTTGTTGGTCTTGGGCGCGACGAAGCCGCCGCCAAACTTTGCGTGCACGTCGTCCAGGCGGCGCAGGGCCTCTGTGTCGAGGGTGACGTAGACTGTGTCCAGACCCAGGGGCACGACGTCGAGGATGCGCACCTCAATGGGCGAGTCGCGGCGCTGCTGGGGCTTGTTCGGGGCGGCGGCGTGGAGGAGCTGCGAGAACGACTGCAGGGCGAGGGCCGAGGCGGGCATGTGCAGCGACGAGTGTGGGCGCGTCTCGCTCTTCTCTGCCACTCGCACCGGCACAATGGTCCAGGACACGCTCTGCGACGCGGCGACGATGGCGCTCGGCAGCCATGGAGTCACGGCCACATGACGGGTCTGTCCTTCTACTCCTTCACCTGCTCCTGCTGCTGTTGCTGTCAGCGCCAACTCCCTTCCCATGATAGTAGAACAGAACAATCCTTACCAGCGCCCTTGCCCTTGCCCTTGCCAAACAAATGCTCAAACAAGTCCTCGCTCAACACGCCCACCTCGCCCGTCAGCCGCTCATCTACCAGCACATGCCCCGATACCGCTGGCCGGTCCACTCGTCTTCTCCTCCGCCGTTTGCGTGGGTTCACCGCGTGAACGCCATTCTGCGCTGCGTGCGCCTCCATCTCTTGCTCACGTACGTCAATTGACTCTGGGCCGTGATGTCGTGTTGAAGACGCGGCTCTGCGGTTACCTGTAGCTGCTTGGATTCCCGCATGGCACTCCGCTGCCAAGCTCACAGGGTACTATCTGCACAAAGTACCTCGGCACGTCGATCAGACGAGGGCCGAAAACATTCGCCGAGCATCGTCCACACAGCTGCCGGATGATTCAGAAGAGTAGAACCTATCTTGAAGCACACCTGATCATCTACGAATAGGATAGAAGAGCTCCACATAGATATGATGAACCAGTCAGCCATCTCAGCATCTTGTCAAATGGCTGCTCAAAGCAGTAGTTATCACCTCAGACCTTAGCAATCAACAACCATGCATGAATGTGTACATTCCACTATACAAGACCAAACCACACCCTTTTTGCGAGGATATCAAACGCCGTCAACACCTGCCCATGCACCTACCTCACACTCCTTCACCGTCTACTCACACCACTCACCACTCACTACTCACTACTTCCGGCTCTGCTTCGCCCGCTTCGCCTTCTTCTCGCTCTTCTCCTTGACCTTCTCGCTCTCCTTGTACGCCTCCGCCACCGCCTCACCCGCCTTGCGCTTCTTCTCACCCGTCTTGACAGACACGGTCAGATTGTCTACCCGGCCGCCCTTTGCCGCCTTGGCCACTGACCGCTCTGCTTCCGTCCAGTCATCCGCCGCAGCCCCAATCTCGTACCTAGTGCGTCGTCAGCGTAGTTCATACAAGTCAAGAATATAGACATAATGAAAAGAAAAAACTCACTTGTGCAGTGGCAGCGCGTCAATCAGCGCCTTGGCACGCTCGCGCTCCTCCTGGTCCGCAAGGAACTCGTCCCCGCCCTCCTGCAGCTCCTCCTGCAGACTCTTCTCCAGCGGCCTGAACCGCGCATCCACCGCTGCGTCGTCGCCGTGCACGCCGTCTTGCTCCTCCACCTCCATGGCCTCGGGCATCTCCTCGCGCACCGCGCCCTCGAGAATGCCCCGGAACGCTGTGGCCACCTTGCGGATCACCTTGACGAACATGGCCATGAGCTGCGACGACGACAGGTTGAGCTCCTTCTCCACTTCAGAAAAGTCCTTGCGCTGCAGTCCCACCGCGAGCAGCAGCGCCACTTGCACTCCGCTCATCTTGACAAGCGTCTTGAGACGCCCTGCGAAATAGAGCGTTGCAATCGACGGCAGCATGTCGAGAATCACGTGGTAGTCGAGCATGTTGTTGGCGTACGAGTCTAGGCGCTTCAGGTCAAACGGACTGAAGAGAGCGTCGAGCTCCGTCTTTGTGATTGGTGCTGCCTGGAGCTCCGTGTCGAGGTCTGCGCCGTGCGCGGCCGACTCTTCGATACTCAGCGAGGTTACCGAAGGGAAGCTGCGGAACTGGTACGACAGCAGGGACAGGAAGCGCTTCTGGAAGTCCTTTGCGAAAGCGGCAACCCAAGATCCATCAGACGATGTTGTCTCCAGCGAACGCAGCATGATGCACGTGTGCTCGCCAGTGAGATCGTTGGGCGTTTGTCGCAGGTAGACGGGAACAAACTGCTGCCGTTTCCAGAACTTGTGCAGCTGGCTCGTCAATCCGTAGCTGACACCCACGTAGTCGAGCTTGGGCGATGCGAGTTCAGACAAACGGGCGAAAAGTGGCGGCATCTCAGATGCTTCGCGCACCTTGATCGTGTCTGTCTGGAGCGTGACAGATTCGAGGTCGTCTTCTGTAACGCGCTTCATAGTCTCAATCTCAACGGGCCCAGACTCAGATAGAGAAGCAAGCTTGCCATCATAAAAGTCTACGAGCAGAGAAAGTGCTCGCGAGCCGTAGCCCATGTTCACGTAGTCAGGGTTCGTGGCAATGCGGACAACACGCGCGCCGGACAGCGAGGCAAAGTTCTCGTCCTGGAACTGTTGCGAGACAATCCACGGAATGAGATCACCACCTGCTCTTTGACCGCGGCTCAGACTGCTAAGCACGCTTTCTCTGCTGATCTGGCCTTCGAGTGCGACCTGGATAACGCAAAGCGGTTCGGGAAGCTTGTTGTCCTCGGCTGGTGCGGTGAGAACAAAAAGCTGGTGGGCCGGCGCGTCCGACATGAGCTGGAGGTCGTTGGGCGTGTTCTTGTAATGACTGGCGACGTAGAGAGCCATCATCTTCTGCAAGAACTTTTCGGCGGCCGGGTTGTACGAGAAGAGCGTATCGCGGTTGACGTGGAGCAGCTGGCACTCGTTGGGGTGCGGGCATCCCTGAGTTCCCAGCTTCGATCGCGGCAGAGTAGCATCCAGGCAGAGGAGGTCGTTCATCCACCGTTCGACAGAGTCGCCTTGGGCGTAACGAATCGGTTCCGATAATGTGATTTCGCGCAGTGAGCGGCCAGCCATCGAAGGCTCTGTGCCGTCCTTGCTCTCTTTTCCTGTCGCCCTGTCTACCACCGTCGATGAGCCGTTAGTCTTGCGCCCTCTCGATTGTTCACGGAGCTGGTTGATTAGCTTGAGTGAGAGTGAACGCCCAGTGCCCTCGTAGCCGTTGATCGTAGAAGCCATGAACACCAAGTAAGGTCCCATCAGCTTGCGCACCAGCGGCAGAGGGATCGCCGCAGCCTCATCGATGACCAACAACTCGGCCTGACCCAGTTGGTTTGCGTCCTGGGGCTGGATGTATTGGATCGTTTGCCTGTGCTGTCGGTGAACATTGACACGGACGATAGCCTTGTTGAACTCGGCATGGGTCGACTGAAGGATGTTGTAGTCCTGGTGTTCCATATATCCGAGCGCATCGAATCCCTTGAACACGAATTCGAACAATGTCTTCAGGTTCTCGGGGCTAGGCGAGGTGATGAAGATGTTGCTGTATCCGTGTGCAATCGCCGCTGCAATCGCCACGCCAAGTGCCGCAGACTTTCCGCGACCACGCGCTGCCGTCAGAGTCACGGTGCTCTGCAGGGTCTTCTCTGCGATCGCGTCCACGAAGGTAAGAAGTGCCTTGGCCTGGTCCACAGTCTTGGCCAGCTTCACCAGGTCGCCCACTGGTGGTGTGTCTGCCAGCGACTCCTTGATCTCTTCCAGCTCCTTTGCCTTTGGTGTCTTGCCTTCGAGCTCGGCGTCTGGTGGCGGGAGCTGCTTGACGTGCTTTCCACCAGAAATGGGAAGTACGTTTAACTCGTCGTCCACCACCAAGCAGCTGTCACATTTCCCGAGGGAAAGAAGGAATCGTTCATTGAAACGGGCGACGACGTCGCTGTGTGCTTCGGTTCGGTATCGCGAGTGGATGTCCATAGACATTGTGTACAGCTGCTTCAAGCTGTTCATACCCTTCAGCAGCAGAATCACCAGACCGCCTCCCTCTACCGTCTCGATCGTGCGCGCGAGCAGGTTCGGTGTGAGCGCCTCGAAGTCCTGCAGGATACAAATGCCGTATGTGTTGCCCAGAATCTTCTCCGTCTCCTTGTAGTAAACATAGCGGATGTTCTGTGTTGAGACGAATAGTTCGAAAGGATCTTCGGTATCGATGTCGCGGATGCCGCGCTTGATCTCGCTCTTGATCTTCTTCTCACGCTTCTTGCGGTGACTCGAGAATCCGAGCAGCTTGTTCTTGTATGCCCAGAGGACGGACTTGTTCAGCTTGACGTCGACGTTCAGCAGGATGTGGTAGAGGTTGACAATAACATCTTTCTGGCGATCGCCAACAACCACGAAGAAGCTTCGTTTCTTTTCCTGCGAATTGTGAGCGTGGTGTTCAAACTGCCCTGGTTTGCTGTGTGCGTACCTGAGCTCCATTCCGGATCAGAGCCGGGATACGAGAGTCGCTGCCTCTTGATCAGTATGTGTAAGGTTTGCAGGGTGTCAACAACCACATACATAGCTTTCTTCGGCATCTTGACAGCTCCGCAGGCTTCCCCGCCTCTATCCTGTAATTTCTTGTGTCGCGCGGTCGGGCTCCTCGTCAAGGTTCGAAGTCGATCGCGGAGGTGACCTGAAGCTGTTGTCGTAGTTTCAGCTGTTCAGACCTCCAGATGCGTAGGATATGCGCGTGGTGGCTGCGAGAGTTGCGGGCCGTGCAGCCATGGTTTTCGAAAATTCCAAGTCCGAGTCGGCAGAATTCGACACCCCCGTCACCGCCCAGCCACCTAGTACCTACCTCATTTGGCAAGAATCGTTAAACCATCGAACGCCCACAGGATCCATCCGGTGGCTCTGCAACTGTCGACGGGTGTATCCGAATATTTGTTTAGGCGCCAAAAGCCAAGCCTCCAAACCTCTCGATCCGTACTCGTGAATGTAGATAATGATAAATTATATGTGAGCTGTAACGAGTCTATAGTCTGAGCAGTCTACCAGAAGACAAAGGGTATAATGTATATGCTTAGGAAATGCAGCTCTCAACCACTGTCCTTCACAGCCGACTCTCCTCAGCCTCCTCAGCCTCATAACCCTTCCCTTCCCCACCCCGAACCTGCTCCGACCCCTTTACCTGTTCCGCACCTTTCTCGCTCCACTCTCCAGCTGTGACATCAACTTCTCTCGTCGCGTCCTCTCTCATTTTATCGCTGCGCTGGTAGAAATCCTCAATGTCCTTACAGCCTCGCGGTGTGCGACAGACATCCCTGGCTTCTTCAGGTGCGGTCTTCCAAAGTACTTCTCTGACTTCTTTTCCGACCTTTTCAATTGCATCCATGGCCCAGATTACGTCCAGGTGCTCGTATCCTTCAATGATCTTCGAGTGCACCACATCGACAAAGGGTTCGCGGTTGCGTTCAAAGCGACGCAGGAGACGTCGGCCATCCACGAGGTCGTCCGCGCCACAGACCCAAAGAGCGAACGGTGGTGTACGCGGGCCGTACCAGGCGAATCGAGCGCGGCTGCTGTCACGTCTACGCGAGCTGCGTTTCTGCTCATTGTGCACACTATCACCGGGCTGCGCATCTTCGGATTCTTCGTCGCTGGATTCGTCTCGAGTGCGTGATCGCGATCTATCCTCCTCTTCGTCCTCCTTTTCCTCGATTGTCTTCTCTTCTCGCGTGGATAAAATGCACTTGTGTTTCGCAAAGCATTCGCGACCGAGCCACCATCGCATACTCTCTGCGCTGACGTAGACAGGCGAGAACTGGAAGAGGCGATCTCGTAGGTCTCGATCCCAGCGTTCATCAGTCCAGTTGAAGAGAAACGAAAACACGCGGTAGCCCATTGCGCCGTACATTTTGCCCGGGAGTAGAGAATGCATAGTCATCATGAAGGGAATAAAGGCGTGAATGCCGAAAACCACTCGAAACATGGCAGGCGAAATAACTTGCATGAACTTGAAGTAGGCCTTTTGAATCAGCGGCCCTGCATAAGCTGCGGGTGCAAGCGCGCAGAAAACAGAGATCTTATCCCCGATTTCCGGACGCTGTTCTTTGGCCATAGCGACAAGACTTTGAGTAGTACCCTGGCTGTGCGCAATAAGGCCGAGCTTCTCGAAGCCAGTCTCTGAGAGCACTCGCGAGACGAGCGCTGGCAGGTCGAAAACGCCCATCTGCCTTATGTTCCATGCCCACATCCTCGGGTCGCTGTAGTCAAGTAGTGTGTGTCGAGGGTTAAAACCACAGCGATTGTTGCCCAGCCACACATCGTAGCCACTTTTGGCTAGGAAGAAAGCGAGACTGTCATCGTCGTTTGTACAGTATGCGCCAGCTGACTGCAAAAGACCGTGAATCATGAGAACAGGGTACTTCTTCTGACCTACAGGATATCGCAAGCCAGGCATGCCAGCGCAGGATGATCTCCTCCTGAAGACATCAGGCGCGTGCGGTACTCTGTCGGATTCGTCGGTTCGTTCGTAATCTCGCGGATTGTAGAGGTGCCAGAGATCGATGATGAACCCGTCTTCGGTCTGCACCTCGAAAATCTCGCAATCAAGTCCGACCCGGCGTGCGTAATAACGAATGTCGCACTTAAGCTCATCCGGACCGCCTTCCAATGGAACGAACTCATCTCCGTCTCCACCCGCTTCTTTATCTTCTGCAAGCTTTTCCGACTCCACAGTATGATGCTTCTTCCATGCGACTTCGGCTATTCTCCTCGCCTTCTTTCGTCTCTCCTCCTCCTGGGAAAACGGGCGCCGTTTGTTCGGGTTTTGACCCTTGAGTCGAATCCAGATGTGCTCAGTAACTTTGGGTATCGACGTGAACGCTGCTCCTAGTATGATGACTAGAAGAAAACCAAAAGACAGGATTGCAGACGAGATACGTAACTGCAGACAGTGGAGCTTTCTCAATGTGCTTGGTGGCCCATAGACAGGTACGGGCGGGAACATCGGGTTTGTCTTTGACGGCGCCTTCGATTCACCAAGAGGAGCATCGGTCCCTTGCTTTTGATCGTCTTCATTACCCTTCCTTGCCCGCACTCCATGGATCGTCCCATCTCTTGATTCACGTAACTCACCTGACACGGGCTCACTTTCTGACGGATCGCGGTCTTCAAGAACATCCTTGAGTTTGTTGAGCTTTATCGCTTCCTCGACTGGCACCGCTGGCAATCGGCTGTCATTTGCCGTTTGAATCACGGGATCTTGCGCAGTCACAAATCGTGCCTCAACTGCTTGAGTTGAGCCGGTGGCTTCATTTTCCTGGTCGGGTGTATACTGTCCAAGGCGTTCGGCTTGTTTTGCGAACTCAATGGCAGCTTGTGCTTTGCTTTTTGTCTTATCGCTCGCCTCATGGAGCTTGTGCCTGACGGTAGTCGTAGTCGCCATCTCGTATCGTGATGTCAAAGTTAGTGAGACGACGGTCGGTGGAGAAGCGTTGGATAGTGGAGCTCTCGCATGGCAGACGGTGCGAGCAAAAGGTGGACACGCTGCAGGTCGACATCTATTGGTTTTGTACGTAGATGCAGGTATGAATAAAGGAAAGTCTTAGACATCGTGTCGAATATCTGAATCGCAGAACTGGCGCGTGTGGCTGATTGCTTTGGAGATCAGCGCACCTATCTTGGTTGCCCAGCCGCAGAATCGAGAATGACATCAGGCATCTTGCAAATCCCGCGGACTTTTCCCGGGCCTGTGAGCGAATCAAAATCGGATTTACCGCGATTGTGCATCTCAACGACATATTCAAGGACTAGTAAACGAGTGAACGATGCAAGGATGGCTCGTCTTTGTAGGTGGCTTGCAGTTTTGACAAGGAATGTTTTCAAGATTTGCATGTGATCTTGGTGCTAACTTGTGACCGAATTGTGCAATTCCTCGTCCAAGCTGCGATATATACAGATGGAAACTCGGTGGACACCCCCAGCAGCCACTTGATAAGATGCAGGAGTGGGCAGGGCTGGCTAAAGACTAGAGTCCTGCCTGATCCATCACACACTAGGTGTAGAATCCTCTGAACACTACTGCTGTCTTGTAAGCCTGGCTCCCAGTAGACTGTGCCCTTCTGCTTGCGATATGGAGCTCACAGCTAGTAAGGCCCTTTGGGAGTACTGTTGTCATTTTGACAGACAGTCGAGTGGCGACACAAAATTGGCTGCAAGCAGCTGTTCACTTGTTTCCAATCGCATTAGCGTTCGACTTCTGTGAGACATCGAGTAAATGACCCAGCGCTGAAGTCGCCTGCGCAAAGCTATATGGATGTGAACCGAAGCAACTGATCACGATTTGACTAACATAGTTATGCCGTTCTGTGCGTGGTTGGAGACATTAGAGGAGCCTCGATGCTGGTCGCGACCAGATTTTGAGCCTTTTATGTAGAAAAGCGATTCTTCGTGGATTGATGTTGCGACATCGCTCACAGCGAGTGGATATATTGTTCGAAAATGACCCTGGCGCCAGCCCAATGCATAGATATCTTGATACACCAATATACAGCCCTCCTTCAACCACGGAATATTGCGCTTACTTCCGTGCGGCGACAGCTTGCTGGACAGCAGCTGTTGTCCCAGCGGGCTGCTGCGATCGTACGATGGGTTCGTCCGGTACGACAACGTCTTCGAACTCGTCCTGGGAGATAGCGTTGAGAGTGTATGTGTCTGATCGCTGTTAGTGAATATTTCGCGGAATTCACTTCTTGGTCCTTACAGATTCCAATGACGAGCGAGCAGATGGCGAAACCAGTGATGGTGTTCTTCAACAGGTACGGCGCACGAGCACGCAGCAACGCCGGCGAGGCGCGCATGCGGGCATCGTAGTAGGTCGATTGAAATGGCTTACTGTGATTGTTAGCGTTGCCATGCGCTCCATCACAAGCTCTACTTACTATCCCATGGTGGCGTGGTGAACCTCTATAGTGGTTTTGCGGGGAATTGTTGATGATTCGCCTCGGTGGTGAGAGGCTCCTTCCGCATCGTTTGCTTGGCACTTGTCGTTCACTCTGCAGTGTCGATCTGCAGCTATCCATCATCACTCCTCCGACCAAGCGCAGTGGACAACATCACCGATATACGCGCCCCTACGCTTCACTACGCTCCTTCCGCTTCTTGACCACTAGCTTTGCAGGGAATGAAGGGACTGGTTACGGCGATTTCTGGGCTTTGTCGCGCAATAGTTTGACTGCGTCGCGCGCGTGAACAAGCGTCACCACTGTGCAGGACCTCACCCTAGGAAACAAAGCCTGCTCCTTGTGCACTGCATCTTCGCCAATACCATGAGTCCAATCCAACAGCTTCAATCAGCCCGGGCGCTCGCGTTAGGCGACGGTAGATACTACCCTACCATTATCCCCGGTGTGCTGCCCATCATAAGCTTCAGTGCAGAGCAAAGCCTTGAGGTGCAACGATGGGGCGCCGACTTCCTGGCTGAGGCCTTCGCGTCGCCTGCGTGGCCGTCGGACGTGAAGGAGAATAGTGCGCCATCAGTGCTAGCTACGCTGAAGGACTATCTCGAGAATGTGGACGACATGAGCGTTGTCAAGAGCTCCGTGCAAGCGGCTGCAAGTGTGTACCCACTTGTCTACAGAAATACGTGAGTCGAACCCTCAAAGTCAGATAGCCTCATCCCCATCATGAGAGCAATGTGCGCTGTACGCTCATCCTTCACTGCCCGTACACGCTTGATTACACCCCTGTCGAACCCTATCTCATACCTGCGTGAACCAGTGTCCACAACGCCAACGATGCCACGAACTGGCAGCTCATGTCAGCTATCAAAGCAAATATCCTGCGACGAATGGACTCTGCCCCACCGGGCGTGCGCGTGTGCTGTGTCAAGTTCCTACAACAGGTTGTATTGGTGCAGACACCAGGCGTAGTAGACCCAAGGGTAAGTAATCTCAGTCGTTCAAGACCAAGGGCACACGCTCACATGTTTACAGCGACCTGACCACAGTGACGTTTCCCTCGCCCTCGTACCCCGCGATCACCCCCTCATACCTTATGTGAGCCTCGAGGCAGAAGGACATGGACTGCTCGATCGGTTGCTGGATATCATACACGGAGATCACAGGTCAGACATACAACGTCAGAAACCTAGCACAGCTCTGACATATGACAGTGATGGCTTGCTTGTTACAGCGACGCTCAACACGCTGGGCGTGCTGCTGCACCGACGACCCATCGCCGCGAATAAGATACTGACAAGCATCTTCAACTTCAACCCTTTGAAGCTTGCCAATTCACCCCTGACGCCTAAGAACAAGGTTATCATGAAGTCGATTGAGCGTACAACAAGATCGCTCCTGATGAACATCATGAAGAGGTACGCTCATACATATAATCATCAAAAAGGACATGCTCACAATTATCAGGGACCCCCAAAATCCTATCAATGGCAGGATACAGCAGTTCCTTGAACGTATGCACCGCATGCGTGTTGAGATGGTGGACGAGGTCAATCGCAAGCGACCGGCTCCCACTGAACCTACTGATGGCTTTGACCAGGCCAAGAGGCAGCGAGTAGCTGCAGGTGCCCCTTCTGCCGTGATTCCAGATACTATGCCTGTTGCACCGCCACTGCCGCCCGGCCCTGTCAGCTGGCGGCAGTTATTCACACTGAACCCCGAGGGGAGTACGGTCAACTTTGATGTGCAAGCCTTCCGGGACCCAGAGCAGCTAGTGAGGATCTTAGTTCCAGTGCTACAGTCTGTGGATCAAGAAAAGCTGGGCCGTGCTATGAACGTAGTCCGCTCGCGGTACTTGAGTCTAAGTCAAGCTGCCCGCGCTGCTCAGACCTCGACTCCCGCAGAAGATGAAGAAGAGTACGAACCCGACTTCGAGCCGGAAGATGCAGAGCAGATCAACAACAAGCTCGATGGCCTTTCACCGACAGACCTAGCGTTTCAACCAGGGCCCGCAAACGCACTTGCGCCGTACAAGCTTCCTGAAGCACCGCCGTTGACAGAGCAAGAAGTCCAAAAGTACGGCGCAATGACAGTCAATCGAGCCTTTGGTATGCTCAGCAGCGTCGATGATACACAGAAGAGCAAAGTGACCAAAGGTGGCTTCAACAGGCTGGCTGCAAGCGACTACGGTCGTGATGCCTGGGTAACGATCCTTTCCAGATTAGCAACACGAACCAGTGCCGGCCTTGAAGATCCACAAGAAGGCATCAAGGACGAGCACGCAGTCAGCAACTCGAAAGGAAGCCTCAACATTAGCGAAACTGTTCGAGACGGCATGTACAACTACATCATTTCGGACTGGAAGAAGCGTATCGATGTCGCAACCTTGTGGCTCAACGAGGAGTGGTACAATGACACTGTACTTGCACAGTCGAAGGAGGTTGCCACAAACGGCACTGCCAACGGCGACACTTTCACATCGGTACTAAACGCACCTAACGGCAATTACCAACGATGTGCACTCCGCCTCATCGACGGCATTTTACCCTACGTCGAGCACACCGATAAGATCATCCTGCGTTTCCTTTCGGAGGTACCTGCGCTCAACTACGAGATCCTGATTCGATTAAAGAAAATGGCTGAAGATCCGGAGCGCATCGACCTCGCTTGTAGTGCGTTACACTACCTCTATATGTTTAGGCCACCAGTCAGGGACAGCGTGGTCAACATCCTCACCGAGATCTATCAGTCTAACGACCGCGCGAGACCGAGTGCAAAGAAGCTACTTGTTAGATGGAAGCCGGAAGTTCTTACTGGAGACGACGCGCCACCAGTCAAGACAGAGGAAGGAAATGTTGCGAAAGAAAGCGCGAATGGCGCGTTGGAAGTCAAAGCTGCTTCATAAGGAAGGGGCTACAGTAGACCATTAACAAGCGGTGGTGAAGACTCGGGACGACTTGCTTTAAATACATGTATACCCAAAACCTTTGCTTTGACACGATAAGCATTGTCTGAATACATGGTACGGCGGATACATAGTCGGCGAAGGTGTCCATTACTTTCATTACTTCGAGCGGTATCTATGACCAAACAAAGACTTTGCTCGCTGTTACACCTCTTCTCAATCCGGGCATGTGTAGCGACTGAATGTGACTCAGGCATCAAGGCAGCCATTCAAGGAGAGCCATAACGCCTCTCAGCTGACTTCGCGCATTGCGCGCGCGCGCCCAACGCGTCTGGTTGGCTACGGCCGAGGGAGGCCCACACTGTGGAATTGCACGCGAAGAGATTCCGGGCCCTCCACTCCTGCAAGTAGTAAATGCTGCGAGCGGATCATCTACGTTTCTTCAAGCCTGAAAGTCAGGATCAGGCAGCAATTTGCTATAAAGTGCATCAAAAGCCTTCTTCATTACGACATTCAGACCTGAAAAGACCGCCTCCCATTCTGCAGTGAACAAACACGACCTAAAATGTTCGACACCAAGGCATCAGCTCAAACGTACAAGGCATCATGCCATTGCGGCGCATTCGCATACACCGTCACATCTCCTTCCCTTTACAACTCCGATATCGAAGTCGTGCGCTGCAACTGCAGCATCTGCACGCGTAACGGCCATCTTTTCGTATACATCCCGAATGATGAGGTCGTGCTCACTTCCGGCAAGCTCGAAGACTTCAAAGTATTTCAATTCGCATCCTGACCAGATTCACACCTGACTCGCAACAACAGTCGTACACGTTCGCAACACGCTCTGTCGCGCACTACTTTTGCCCCACTTGTGGCAGTTCATGCTTGGCGCGCAGTATCAAGCCCGGCTTCTTCGATGGCACGAGCATTGTCAATGTGAGGATGTTTGAGGATGTAGAGTTGGACAAGTTAAAGTACAAGGACATGGATGGAAGGAGTTACAACCAGGAAAGTGCAGAGGCGAGAGTTGCGGAGATTGAGGCAGACAATCAAAAGAAATGAGCGGGACAAGACAGGCAAAGGAAAAGGTTGTTCATTTTCTTATTGGTAGTGGGATGTAAATTATGAATGGATATTCTAAATGAATCCAAGCATCGAGTGATACTAGCCTTTCTTTAGACTGCTGATAGTGGGTACTTGGTGCAAACCTGGCTTGTCTTATATCTCGGCATCATCTTGTCCAATCAAGCAGCTTGAGGCTCGCCATTTGTGCAAGGGTGTTGCATATCATTCATCTGATTATGAGCGGTGCACCATGAAAAATGTCCTGCACGAAAGCAGCCGTAACTACAAAGCGAGGAGCATTTAAAGCTATACACGTCAGCGCCTCCACTGACTTGTAGAGGCAGGGTAACATACCACGGTCTAGTGTCCTTAGCATATCGCTGTTCAAGTTCTTTTATCCAATCCTGGTCCAGTGTGACTTCCTGCTGGCCAGATCTTGGCTTGTGGAAAGTGATGGGACACATCTGCTGAACAGGGACCGAAGAGACAACTGTCTCAGTATCGGCCGCCGATGTCGCCGCCTGTAGCCGAGAGATATCTTTAGGCACTGATTTGGCCTCTGACCGCTTCATAAATTCCGGTTTAAAGGAAGGCAGCTTTCTGAGCACAAGATTGAGATTGTCTTTCGAAGCAAAGTCAGACTGTCCTCTGTCTGGCTCGTGTGATGATACTGTCTGGTCAGCTACTGCCTAATTTTGGTTGATAATGATGGGACGTACAATCTAGCCTGTCCATTGTGTTTCTAATTTCTTGGCCTCCATTCTGTCGCTGGCGCTGCGCATCTGCATGGAAGTCATACATGAGCTCGATGAACTGTTTATGTTCGGCAACAAACAGCGCCATGTTAGCCCGGTCTTCCAACATGGCGACCGTGACGGAGATGTCTACACAGCTACATCAGCAATGTACGTAATGATGAAAGATTGATCGTACTCAAATCACGACCGCGAAGTGTACGCAAGATGCTCTCATCCATCCTTTCGCGGGGATGAAATGACATCAAAGCAGCCATGAGTACGGGCTGCATCACCGGCGTTGGGCAGCATTTGAGCACAATTGACCGCACTAGATCCAACTTCGTGAGAGAGGGTGTCTCCTTTCGGTAATTGGGGTTTGCCTCATCGAAGGACTGTCGCACTTTTTTGACACGAGTAGCCAATTGACGTCGCACATATACATCTTTCAACTCAGGTTCGAGTTCCAGAAAATCATGCTCAAGATCCGCAAGCGTGAACATCGTCATCGGATTCTGTGACAAGTCTAGACAGCCTTGTGAGAGGTACTCTACAGCGTAGTATTCACAGTCCCTAAGTTTTCCGTCATTCGGATCGTAAGCTTCAAGCAAAACTTTAGCCGACAGGAAGCTTCCGCGTGGAAGGTTGCGCGTATCCAGGATGTAAATCTGAATATTAGAAGGATCTTCAGCGGGCCAGCCATTCCTCTCGATAGTTTTGCGAAGTGCAAACTGGATAGCGAATACGAAAGAACTAGTCCAAGAAACGAAGTTGCTCGACTGCTCTTTCCAAGTTAAGTGACCGCAGATCTGATTACTAGCTAAGTTTTTTGGTAGCCACAGGACATCTTCATTCGACTGTCGACCGGGTGCAACTGATGTCGGGGTTGTCTTGCCCTGGGATCGGTTTATTTCTGTAGAGTATACTCGGTATAGAAAACGAGGAATTCGATCAAGGTACCGACTCAGGTGCTCCATTCCCTCACCGGGCTGGAAAAGCGTGGGCTGGGACACGTGTTGCTGAGACATGCTTGTAAAATCTGGTTGAGGTGTGGAGAAGTCTTGGGACAGGACAAGGCTGGCTTTTATCCTGGAGGGTCGCAACTCAGCCTCGCGTCTGCCTAACCGTGCCACGTCGACGCAGAAATGACTATGCCTTCTGTTGAGGCATATTGCTTCTAGAATCGTTCCAAATGACTAGGGGTTTGTTGATGCATTGAGAGTATATTGCAACTACGGTAAACATACTCGTAGTCTGCTTTCATTTCGTCCACGGTAGTCCAAGCTTGTGCATCTCGACAGCCAGCTGCAGAATGTAATCGATACTCTCACACTGCGTCTTTGCCTTGTGCACGTTATCGCCCCAGACATATCTGTCTCGTGTTAGCCTAGCTTCTGGCGCCCTTGTCAATGCCGACCAATACTCACATGCCGTGCCTCCTCACAAGGATTGCATAAGAATCCGGATATCTCTCCATCGCCTCCTCCAAGCTCTCCCTCAAGTCCTCCTCATGCGCTGTGTTCTCGATGATCGGTATCCTCAACCTATCGTAGTAACCCAAGTTGCCCTGCTTGCCACGCCCTTTTGGTATGCCCTTAATCTGCTCGA